>CM022531.1:10307955-10938887 GCA_012273795.1 Dendrolimus punctatus
GCCATACACAACGCGGTGCTGGTACCTACGCTCACGTATGGAAGCGAGAGATGGGTATGAAATGATGAATATGAAAGTAGAGTAAACGCGGTCGAGGTCAAAATCTGCGGAGTGACGCTCGCGGACCGCGTTCGTAATACCGAAGTAAGAAAGAGAGTTGGTCTGAAAGAGAGTGTCGGGGTGAAGGTAAGGAAAGGAATGCTCCGGTGGTTCGGACATGTGGAAAGAATATATGATGAAAAAATGACTAAGCGGATATACAATGCAAAAGTGGTTGGATGCAGAATTCGCGGCAGGCCACGACACACCTTCCATGATCAAATAGATCGTGTACTAGCAGAAGGTGATGTCAGGAGCCTTAAGCACAAACGAGCGTGCATGGCAAGACCTATGAATGTCAAATAAGCAAGTGAGGTGTGTAAGAATAACCCTGAATGGCGTTCTGTTGTTCGTGCATACCCCGCAAGGGACCTGGCGTGAAGTTATGTATATATGTATGTAGTAGACGGCCTTATCGATTTGAGCTATATTTTCCAGACGAACCTGGTTAGGATTTGTGCAGTGTATGAAGGTGGTATATGAAGTAAAAACAGGTACACATGACATATACATAAACATTAACATACAGAAACCGCCCATTAGCGATTAGCTTAGACCTTGATGTTATTTGTACTTCCACTAACTTATATTTAGCACACGAAAGAACATTTTACGGTAAACAATTCGTCCGTGACCTCCAGCGTAAAAGAAAAAGTCGGAGCATAAAACTTTTCGGTCTGAACACAGGCGTGGAAATACTTAATAGTCGATATAACATTTTTATAGCGATATTTATGTAGCATTTTTGCGTATATTTTAGCTGTGGGGGCAGTAATTACGCGGCGCCCGCGCTGCGGCTTTACGGCATCTCCCGCTTTCTGTTGATCCGAGGAACAAGCCACAAGAGATAGCGAGTTAAAACTGATAACAGTGCATAAAGCTACCACTGCTGGTCTCGGGCCTCCCACTACAGGGGAACCGACAGTATACCCGCCACGCTTGTTCAAGGCGGCTTGGCAGGTTTGACACATCGGTTATCTCGATGTGCAGGTTTCATCACTATGTTTTCCTTCACTGCTGTTAGCACGTGGTAATTGTAACAATATGCACATTAGGTCAGGAAACTGCCTAATGTGCAACTGGTGCATGCGTTCCAACCTTGACTGAGACTTGATGTAAATGGTGGTTTTATATTATACTAGCGTCTGCCCGCGACTTCGTCCACGTGGATTTTTTTCGTAAAAAGTATCCTATATTACTTCTAATACCTCCAAGAATATGTGTACAAAGTTTCATGATGATCGGTTCAGTAGTTTTCGCGTGAACGCGTAACAAACAAACTTACATTGACATTTATAATATTATAAGTAGGGATTATTGTGTTGTAGTAGTTTATTTTATAATACGATTTAATTTAATTTATAATGACATGAGATGAATGATTAACGTGTGTGCGAAACAGGAAGCACTACGTCTTTTAAAGAAGAATTTAACCCTTATCGTGGCAAGATTGCTTTTTTGAAGAAAAGCATAAAAAAATTAATAAAAAATATGTGATATGAAAATTTCGGAAAAACAAGATGTATACTATTCTATACATTGCTACACGTACAGTGATTATCGCATTTTTAAGAATGTATATTATGATATACATTGCCATATTTAGGGAGAGTTGGAATGTTACTGGTAGTTATTAACATACAACAAAATATTATTGTAAATAACATGATTTTAAATAAAAATAACTGTCTTGATGGAAGTAAAAATGTTTAATAAGATAAATCTTCCTTGATTTTTTTTTCTTACAAAATACAAAATAAATCATAATCCAAAAACAGTTTCGATTCTTCACATAACAAAGAGGAACCTTACATTTTGTGCGCATCGTACTTGCCTGGTCAGGTTTGCAGTACTTGCACCTCTGATATCCGGTTATTTGCGGCCTATGGTCATATTTGTCATATCGGACATAGTCGCATGGTCGTTCAGATAACAGTTTTTTTATTCTTCCTTTGTCGGGAAATGCGTCAAAATTTTTCACTTATACGTTTCGACCTCGTTTCAGTAGGCTGCTGTAGATTTCATACCTTAAAACTTTTAGGTGATCTTGCTTTCTAGTGTTGTTGGGCATTTTGCTATGTCTCCGACGTAAAAGCCGAATGTTGCTGAGGCATATATCCAAAATTTGCGAAAAAATATTGATACACCACCTGTGCGATCTTATTCCAGTGCGATATAATGCAATCAGCATGTCTGCCCAATCAACACCTCCCATGTGACGATTATAGGCGACAGGCGTGGATGCAAGTGGTTGATTGGAAGGCAAAGATTGCAAAGATGAAATTGAGGGTAGATCGAACAGAATAGAGAACTTTTTGCCGATCCAATTATTTCAGCTTCATCACCGCTTCTAGTTCCGTCACTAGTGTCTGAGTCTGCATTCTTTTCAGGCACCAAGAATAAAATAGCTCTTTCACTCATAGCAGTCTAAAACCAAAGCAAAAGAAACATGCAAAAAAACCATCATCACAGTAAAGCCAAGCCATATTGTATTATAGATAGATAAATAATAGATATATGTAATGTTATTTGTCCCTTTATATAGGTAGGTAGTCATACAATAATAATAATAGTAGTATTTTTTTGTGGGAATCGAACCCAGAATTTTGTGTGTCGCTTTCTACAACTACTACATCAACGAGGCATTCAAACCTCAGTACAGCTGTCTTTTAAATTGTAATAAAACTGGTTTAGTATATAAGAAAGACATACTTGCAATACAAATTTTATAGTAAAGTCCAAAAAATATTGATTCCGTGAAGTTAGCAATGTATATTATTCTATACACCACCAACGAAAGGTAAATAACTGCAACTGCAGCATTGTATAGTACAATATACGCTAGTAAAAAGCACGACAAAAACACGCTAATTCTCATAGCGACAACAGCATATATATAAAAATGTGTAAGAACAAACATTTAGGCATGTGTATTTTATAAAAAATTATACATATTTAGGGGTACAAACATAAAAATACAATAAAACTTACCTTAGATAAACCTGAGCGGCGCACCTTGACGGTTATTTTTCACAACTAATTTAAAATTATGACAGCTAAACTACTATTTTACTTTTAAAGTATAAATAAACGTCTAGAAATATCATGTGTTTAATAAAACTAAGTTAAAAATTATTTTATAGTGATCGTATATTTTTATAAAGTTGTATGTATGGTATACTATACAAAAAGAAGATAAGGGTTTAAATTAATAAACGAAAAGTTTGTGTATGTCGAGAGAAGGTTACTTGGCAATACCAACAGTAGTGTAGTGTAGTAGTGAGCGAAGGTTTTCATTTGATAGGACTTTCTACTCTTGGTGAACAAGAGTATGGACTACAAGAACATCTTACGAAGATCTAATGGTAGCCTAGTATAAATTGCATTAAACAATAAGGATGTCCTGTACAATCATTATTATGTTTAAACGTTATAAAGTGGTTCTTTTATACTTTCTGACTATTCAATAAAAATGATTCTTTTATAATCGTCTATATTAACATGCTATATTATAATTGGCACGGATTATCTGTAGCGTCAATTTTGCAATGTTTTAGAATACGGATATAAAGTCATAATTGTTTACGGTTTGGTTTAATTTTATTAAACAACAAAATTTTGATCACAATCAGTGTATCAATGGGAAGGACACAAAAGGAACTCACCGGATCTCCTTCAAATGGTTAGGACACTTCTTCTATGTTATTATATCGTCTGGTCACTAATATTAAGTCTAATAAATATTTAAAATATTTATAGCACTACACAATTTTACTTAAAGTATTTTCTTAATATTAATTTCACTTAATCCGCTTACGCACAGAGCACAATTGGGCTACCTTCTTTCTTCATTCTATTTCTTCTCACCGAGTGAGCAAGGTATATTTGGCTCAAATGTCGGAAATTATGTAGGAAGGAAAGGGATGGACAACAACACTTCATACACTCAAGCGATGTTATTTCATTTAAATAATGAGGCGAAGATTTATTTATTATAATACCAAAATTGCACATAACGAATTTATACAATATGGAATTTACCATTAATATTAATTTAGTTGGTAAATAGCGTAAACAATAATATAATTTAATTATAATCGGAAACAAAACATCGAGAAATTTTAAATATCATGACTATTGCATTCAACATTACTATTTCATTTCAAGGTTTAACACTTCATATGAAACTAATATTCTTACACATAAAGGAAAATGCTTAGGTCCGACATCACAAACAATGAGGTTACACCAAGCGTTACCGTACATTATATTATTAATACCATACATCATATTCATTATTGTAATAATCTGGCGGTGCGTTGCTTTCTCGCCTCTTGGGATAAGCCGCTTGGCTACAATTATATTGTTCCTCGGTTCCTACACGTATATTCTAGAGGTTTCCCTACGGTTTCACGACGGGTCAAACCCAAGTACGTAATCTTTTTTTATTTCTGGCTACTTCCAATATCTTACTATTCATTATCTTGCCTCACCATCAGTTGAATTTTGACATCAGCTGTATAGATAATAATAATAATAATAAACAGCCCATAAATGTCCTACTGTTGGAATTGGGCCTTCCGTTATAGGGAAACGGGCAGTATCAACGCGACGCTCATCCAAGGCGGCTTGTCATGTTTGACTCATCAGTTATCCTGATGTGCAGGTTGCATCGCGATATTTTTCTTCACCGTTGTTAGCACATGGTAATTATAACTATATGCATATTAGGTCAGAAAATTGTTTAAGAGGTGCATGCGTTCCGGCCAGGATGACAATGACGCTTCTTCGACTTCTGTAAAGGTAAATATAGTATATGTATATTATAATAATACACAAGTATCTATCTCGAGTGCATTACGTCATTGAGGCACAGTGGGAGGGGATTTCAATTGAGTAGGGAGACTCAGTCCTCAGTCAATAATCAACCGCTGATGCAGCTGTACGTGTGGTAATACGTAGACGAGCCGGTGACATCTATATTAATGTTCAGAAGCAAACACTACAGTAATACTTAGATAATCGCTTCACGCTTATGCCTTACACCAAGACACTCCCGATCGTTATCTTTTCACTAAATTAGACGCGGCCCAAGTGGCGGGTTTCGCTTTATCTAGTCCTTTATGCCAGAATGCGGGCCACGCACGTTCTCGGTTTATACACGCATGCCTTTGTACCAAGGCGAGATTTAAGTCTTTACTACTTTCAGAAAATATTATTTGGCTCCTAGCTAGATTTCTTTGCCGCGGAGCACGTCTTTATCGTGCCTTATTTCTATTTTAAATATAACTTCTTTGTCGACGTAGTGTCGAGTTTTAGTACATTACACATTGATGCATGCTTCTCTGCCTACCCCAATGGAAAACAGTTGTGACAATATATGTGTGATGTACTAAATTTCGACACTACGTCGACAAAGAAGTTGTCTGCCGGGTACTGCTAGTATTATAATAATATATATAAACGCAAATGTAACTCTGTTTGGTAAGATTTCACTTAAAAACTACCAATACCTAGGATAGATATATGATGATTTTCATCTTTGAAAATAGGATAAATTTCTAAATAAAAAAAATAACTTGGGTGAATAGAGCCCAAATAGAAATGGATAAATTTAAAAATCTGTTTACCTACTTCTTCTTCTTTTTTCATGCGGTCTTCGGTATTAAGCCGGCATGTCTTGGGCCTACTCATATAACACTCATACCACGATATAGACCTAAAGGGCAAACTACCGTAAAATCTTTATTTACAACGGTACACTCTATAATTTTGTCGTCACAAGGACTCATAAACGAGAATCTTTTTGTACGGTGCAAATTTGATATTTCTTAGAATATAACTGTTATCACATAAAGCGCGCAAAGTTCGTCGTTATAACATACTCGCTTCGAAAGTGGACTAGGTAACGCCTCGTTCGCAGTCAGAACACGACTGGCGCGTTTCCCGACTGACCGACACTCATCCATTCGTAAATAAGATATGGCCTTTTAGCAACATGCCGCCCACTGGTTCTTGAAATCGTTAAATAGTCAGATTAATGGCTTCCAAGAATTCGCATGAAATACCAACATAGGAAAGAATGTTTTGTCTCATCTTACGGCAGCGTGAACCAAAGGATTAGCGCTAACAGTAGTTCACTCAAATTCAAAGCAGATTAGCATCCGCTTGCAACAATTGTCGATTGCACTTGTCTTTACAAGCTTTTATTTAACTTACAATGAATGTTAGCTATATATATATGTAAGTACAGGTTGAATATTTCAAGTTAAATTTAACCAACTTCCCGGTTTCTGATTGAGCTTAAATTTTGCACGCATGTGTATATCGTGTGACAATGCATTTATATGGTACCATGGAGCTGATATGATGATGGAGTCGGAAGGTAGCCACAGGCCTGTACTAAACAAAATAGACCCGTCGTCTTTGGGCTCGTTTTACTTGTCTTCGCGAGCATTCTGGTGCTACATGATATCCAGGATCTTAAAAGCTTATTTTTTTTTATTATAAAGGCTTATTTTTTAAATAGCTTCAATGTGCAGCCACAGCATGTTTATATTTTTATAACATTACTAGCTGTCACGGCAGACGTTGTACTGCCCTGAAGAAATAAAATTTAGAACCCGATTGCAGCGCCATCTATATGGTCCATTGAGATGTAAGCTATCATATCTTTTAAGTTGGATCAAACTGCACACGGTGTGCAAATTTGATTGAAATCGGTTCAGTAGTTTTGGAGTTTATTGGCGACATACATCGTGACACAAGATTTTTATATATTATAACATTACAGATCGTAGTTTGTAGTTTAATGGGCCTCTTTAGGCAAGTGCTCCGTTTGGATAAATGTTTATGAATAATTTAATGTCATTTTTATTGTTTCCACTCCAAAGAAACTGAAATGAAGAAGGTTAAAGTATAGATTCGGTTTAATGGAGTCGTAACTCACCACAATAATAATTTTTAAGTTTATTTTTTGTCTTTTCCATGTTGTTATACTATCTGATATATATTGTTACATGCCGAAAAATGTGAATGCTTGTCATAAAGCGCAGTTTATTACCTTCCCGTATTTGGACTTCTTTTGTTCACTTTGTGTTTGTAAAATTCGTAATTAGAAAAACAGTCCATTGTGTATTGTCATCTTTTATGTTAGTCATTAGGCAGGTGTGTCGAACTGATTTTAAGAAATCCGATCTATGCGGGCTGGCAGCAATGGCTTAATGGAGAGATCTGCAGTCAAACGAGGATCACGATACGAGCAAGACGTAAATTCGATAACTATATAGTGACGTACTTTGCGCGTGTTATTGAATTGTGCATTACATTTGGACTTATAGCGTCCACTTATTTTTGTACCTGTGTTATACGTGTTTGTATAGTTTTAATAAACTCTATGGTAATTCCAATGGTATTTTAATTCGACTCCCGAACTCGTAACAATATTTTCTAGAGATGTGCCGACTAGTCGGCGTCTATTCGGCAAAGAGTGCCGACTATCCGGCTTTTTACTTTGTAGTTTATAATCTACATACATACATAACTTCACGCCAGGTCCCTTGCGGGGTAGGCACGAACAACAGGGCGCCATTTAGGCTTATTCTTACATACCTCACTTGCTTCTTTGACATTCATAGCTGTTGTCATGCACGCTCGTCTGTTCTTAAGGCTCCTAACATCACCTTCTGCTAACACATGATGAATTTGATCATGGAAGGTGTGTCGTGGCCTTCCGCGACTTCTGTATCCATCCACTTTTGCATTGTATATCTGTTTAGTCATTCTTCCATCATTCATTCTTTCCACATGCCCGAACCACCGGAGCATTCCTAACCATTCCCAGTTTATAATCTTTACTTTATTAATACATTGTAATCCCGCGGTGGACAGGTATAACATAGAAAGTGTCCTGGTCCAGCATAATACAAGATCTTTTTGGGTAAAAGCACCAGGAGGACTTCATTAAGTTCGCAATCAAGGTAGTAACAAAGAGGGTTGAGCGTTGTCGTAAAGGAGATAATCAAATGTAGTCTGAAATAGCCAAGATCTATATGTAAAAACAACAAAATAAAATTAATTTAAAAAGTAGAAATAAACATAGATAATAAGAATGTATATATTAAGGTATATATAATAAGCTTAAATTTATGGATATAAAGACAATTGTGTAAGCGTGTTAAAGTTAAAGAGAGAAATACTTAAGTTGAAATGAACACCCTCTTTCTTAAATTATGTAAGGGGTGGAGGTGAAATGAAAAAAAAAATTATCCATACACGAGACTTTCTTTTAGACATGGTTAATTTTTAGCTCTATTACTATAATGAATAATAACAGTATTACCTTTAAACAAAAATATATTTTTTATTTTTACACGAAATCACCGCCCCGAGACCTGTACAAAAGTGAAAATCAAGAAAAAATGGGAAGTAAACCTAAAAAAAAAACTTCATAAAATGAATACTACGGGGCCATAGTGTATTAAATTTTTAGGGGACCAAACGGCAACTATTCCGCATCGGACACAAAAAGAATCACGTAAATCGGATCATAAATTTCAGAGTAATCGGGTGGCCCAACTTGTAACAATATGAAGTATTTCGAGCAAAAATTTTCATTTCACAGTACTTTGTTCACCAAGTGTAGAAATTGGGTGATTATTATGAGCTTTAATACAGATGATATAGGAATCGCCCTTTCTTCGAGTGCTATGTATGTGCAATTATGGCAGCCTCTGTGGTTGAGCAAGCTGTTTTTTTTCAATTAGTTGATTTTCAGCTTAATTACTATTTGCATGCCTGAAAGGGCAAAAAACATGTGAAACAAAATAATATATTGTCATCTAATATTTTTACTGGCCATGTTTTTAAGCAAAAAATGATTTGATTTGAAGATAAGCCTTTGTCGGGTTACCTCACTGCAATGCAGAGGCTCCGAGTTCGATTCCTGGTATATTAAATTACTGGAACAGTTTTTCATCCTTTATTAGGGATTAGACCAATCGCCTGTTTGTGTGGAGCCTGGAACATACTCGATACTCTACTAAAACTAACCTCCTCCCATGTGCCCCTCGCTTATGGAAGGAAGAGCGTGATACTTAGAACGTAGTTATGCCCACGCTGATCCTAGCGCATCAGTGCTTGAGAATAGAAAATATATTTAAAAAAACGGTGAAGGAAAACATCGTGATGCAACCTGCACATCGAGATAACCGATGTGTTAAACCTGCCAAGCCGCCTTGGACAAGCGTGGCGGGTATACTATCAGTTCCACCTAATATGGCAGGCCCGAGCCCAGTAGTGGGACATTTATAGGCTGACATTATTATCTTTTTTATTTAAGAAAAAATAGTATTTTCTGATTGCGATCTAAAATATACGCGATGTTTTGTCTACTCTGGCAGTAAGTGGCAGTGCGTTCCAAAGTTTGACAGTCTGCACTGTAAAAGACAAAGACAGATGTGTTATAAAACCAATACAGCAAAGTATCGCAAAGTAAAGCGTTAAACCAGTTACCCATTTATAAAATGAATATAATAAAACACTGTATTAATGAAGTCATTAATTATGTTAATATTTTGGTTGAAATCAAAATAGCAGTTTTCCGAGAGCCGCCGACCGTTGCGGTTGAATGGAACGGGCTTCCACTGAAATATTTTAATTATTAAATATTTTACATTAATTAATGTAAATGAGGGGAACTATCCGATTCAACGCTTGCGGTCCTATTGTTAGATTATTCATTCAATCTATACAGATATATAAAATTGAAGTGTCTGTTTGTAATGCCAGAATAACAAGTTTTTACTAAATGCATATGAAAGTATATACTTATATAAATAAATTATATTTTTTTAAATTTGCCTTTCTGTCTAAACTTTGAAATGGCTAGACCGATTTTGACGGGATTTTCACTGGCAGATAGCTAAGGTTATAAGGAGTAACTCAGGCTACTTTTTTTACTTTCTTTTAGGGTTCCGCGGAAAAAATGCGGCTGAAGTCGCGTTCACAACTAGTTAAGATATAGAATTACAGAAAAAAAATACTGAACCGAATTACGGGTGTTACGGGTATTTTGAATGGAAATTTAAGTTTGACATTGCTAAGGAGAGTGTGTGTCAACGGTCGGTCCTCCACTCTGTCCACTTACATCAAAGTAAGCGAAGACGCAGACGAAAGATAGTGTCTTTATATGCATTAATTATTCTTCTATACGTCGATATATTGCTGAACTGAACCGATTTTGATGAATATTTTTTGTATGAGATTCAATGGATCTAGGGCTTAGATACATAAATGGGCCCTATAGGTTGCGGTGCAGTCGAATTATAGGATTTTAATAAAATAATTGTGTGGTGAACTTACATAAATAGGTACCTACTCTAGATACCTATGTATGTAAAGTTCGAGTGGAATCTTGTAAGTTAAATTTGACCAACTTCCCGGTTTCCGATTGAGCTGAAATTTTGCAAACATATGTATATCGTGCAATAATATGGTACCGTGGAGCTAATCAGATGATGGAACCGGAAGGTGGCCAAAGGACCGCCTGTATGAAACAAGATAGACCCGTCGTGATTGGGCTCGTTTTACTTGTATTGTCTAGCACTGTGCTGCTACATGATATCCAGGATGTCAAAATTTTTTATTTAAAAACCTTTTTAAAAACAAGTTATTGCATGAAAACAAAATTATTTATAGCTACGTTATGGGTTAGCGCGTGAAATTATTTTAACTATAAAGTGTGACATCAATTGTCACAGATTATTGTTAAAATTGTTTCATGCGTAAAACCATAACAAAAAGCGGTTGCAGCTTAGCGGTTCGCTTCGCGTCCTAAACTAGAAGGCAGCGGGTTCGAATCTTAGTTGGATACAATGTACTACTTGGCTTGATTTATTCAAAAACATGGTATGTGAAACGGAATACGGAATCCGCAGAACATTCTACTTCAAGGAACCCTACAGTGTTCATAGTCCGATACATACTTAGCTGTTTTTTAAATAGTTAATCTTTATTAACGATTGTGGGACGCTGTAGCCCAGTGATTATAAGCTGTTTCAATTGGTCATAGACTGATAGTGATATGACCTAGATCCTTGCACTATAAAAGCAAAAGCTCCACCAACCCTGAGATCTGCCCTCTACTGGCTCGGTTCAGGTTACATGCACACAGGAACAGCACACGGCACGATATTGCATTTTGGAGGTAATACTGTACCAAGTTTTGCGGATATCAAATATTTTTAGCACGGCCAGCAATCACACCAAGATGATAAGTTTTAGAAAAAAGCAACTTCGTTTAAAAAACCGACTTCAAAAACTAAAAAGTATAAAATAACTTATTTCTAAAACTATTATTATTAATATATATTATCTAAAACATCTTGAAGTCGGTGCAAAGTAAAACATAAAAATTACTAGGTATATTTTACTTTTTAGTGTTTAGCTATGTATGGGTAGACCTACGAGGTGCCGCGCTCCTTAAAAAATATAGGTCCAAGAAATGGGAACAAAAAAAATATTCGTAAAATGAAAACTACTGAGCCAAAGTATATTATATTTTCAGGGGAATAAATGGCAACTATTCCGCATCGAACTAAAAAAGAATCGCGTAAATCGGATGATAAATCTCAGCGTAATCGGTGTACATACATAAAAAAAACGTACATATCAAATTGAGAACCTCCTCCTTTTTGGAAGTCGGCTAAAAATATCAGCACAAGGCGTGATGTTTTTCTCATCAAACGTTGACTCAAAGTGGTACAAAAATGGCTGCCTCTACCCTGCTGTGCATTGCTCGTCGCCTTACACAGAAAGAGAGAAGACAGCAAAATTCATGGAACGGTGTCCTACCTACTTCACTAGGCAATTACTGAGAACGGTTAATGTCCTGACCTTGAGTATGGTGATAATTTAAATTATTATTTCCTGTCTCTAATTACTAACGTAATTAGAACACGACGATTAAAAACTGGTTCAACGAGAGAATTAAACATTTTATTATCGCCATTATGCAAGATGATGGCAGAGGAAATGCAATAATCACTTTTGGATATCCTTAACCGTTGTCCTTGCTATGGAAGAATAATACGAAGCACACTTTTTAATTTGTTGGTGCAGCAGCGGTGCGGTATCAATATGCTCTGTACACGCATTACCGAAAGCTCATTTAATATTCGCCATACAGACACGGATCCCCCAATAATAATAATTTTATCTGCGCAGGAACGGAGAAAGAATACAATTTCCTGCGACCGGCCGGCCTGTCGTAAGTGACGACAAAAAAAAAAACCATGCCATGGGCATTTGCCGGAATGGATTGCTACCATACCTGGTCTAGGCCATAACAGTCTTGTGTTCCGGTATTAGTGACCAGGTTCAAGTCTCCCTTGAGAGAGCAGCAGCGTATTTGTAGCACCTTTGGTGTTGCAAATGTCCATAGGCAATGGTAACCGATTTCCATCAAGTGGGTTGTCTGCCTATTTGTTGAATTGCCAATAAAAAAAAAACATGCACTGACTTTTGACTAGAAATCTAAAATAAAGCTTTAACTAAAAACAACAGGGCCTCTCTTAAAATTTGCAACATCAATGACGTCTTGATCGAAAGTCGGCCATAAATACAGACGGAGTAATGATTATTATAATATTTATGCTTAATGCTGATAATAAATCTTCTAATAAACTTTTTTTTTTTACATGAGGAAATGCTTTATCGCATCGTCAGCCGCACGAGGGATCATGCGCGGCTGGTATGTGGGGCTCCCCGACGCCGATTATTCAATATGACCGGCGCCGGTATACCCACTAAAACCTCATGGGAGCCTTCTTCCGCCTAGCGCCGGCGTCACGGTACATGCGCGAGCTTAACCCGCAACCCCGGCAGCGGCTGGTCGCCTCGTAAATAGAGGCGGCCTCTCCTGTGTGCGAGCCGGGGAATGACGTTTCCCCGGCCCTGAGAGGGACGCGCGGCTGCCTCTCGCGGCATTAGTGCGGGTGGAGGTCTTTCTGATGCCCCAGACCCCGACGCCCGCTGCCGCCCGCCCGTGGCTGCCGGAAGTCACGGGCGCTATCCTCCTTCGGTGGGGGAGAGGGAGGCTGCGAGGATTGCTCCTGCGCCATCACCCCTCCCTCTCCTTCCTCCCCCTCCTCGCCGCCTCGCACTCTCAGCAGCGTCAGCGGCGGGGGGGGGGCTTCGCGATAGGGGGAAGGGGAGGCTGCGAGGATTGCTCCTGCGCCAACACCCCTCCCTCTCCTTCCTCCCCCCCTCGCCGCCTCGCACTCTCAGCAGCGTCAGCGGTGGGGGGGACTTCGCGATAGGGGGATGGGGCGGCTGCGAGGATTGCTTCTGCGCCATCACCCCTCCCTCTCCTTCCTCCCCTTTTCCCCGCTGCCTCGCGCTTACAGCAGCATCAGCGGTCGGAGTCGGGGGAGGCCACCTAACTTCGGAAGGGAAGAGTGTTTTGGGAGGAGGTTTGCAAGGAAGGGAAGGCCCTTAAAATGAGGAGGCGGAAAGGTGGGACACCACTGTCACGGAGTGAAGGGGGGTATGTGACAATGGCCACTCGGGGCCCCGGGGACGCATCCCCTTGTACCGCTTCCTAGACGGAGGGGAGTCCAGGGCGGCACCTCCTGGGGGAGTCTTCTAATATACTGAAGCATGTACTTTTAGGTATAACAACTGAATACAACTTTTATTCAATAATAAAATTTTTATTTCATTTCATAAAATAATTACAGATAATTTAAAAATAAATAAATTTAGATGGATTGTATTGTTACATATCTACAAAGAAATGCGCACCTGGTTAATTACCCTTCCCGCGTTATTGAATCGTGCAGTTTGTACTAGTAGTGTCTACTTATATATGTTATATGTGTTTGTATAGTTCTAATAAATTCTATAGTAACTCCAACGGCATTTTAATTCGAGTCCTGCGTACTCGTAACAGTATGTTAAAAAAATACGCAGTTGAAGCAGTATTAAAAGAGCTAAAAATAATTTGAAGCTTATCTTAATAATAAAATGCACCATTGTTTTAATCCAATTTGCGTAAATGCGGGCGACAGCAGTAATTAGGTGTGCGAGTATAAAATGTTTTTGCGACGATAAATTTATTTACTTTAAATAACTGGCACATAGTAAGAAGTTGTCGTGATAATGTTATTTAAATATATATTATTTGTCATTTCTGTGTATATTGTGTACGGTTATGAGAATCCGGACATTGGTTTTGGTATGTAACAGATATCGGGACTGTCGTAAGCGACATTTGGATCCAAGTATAGCTATTATTGCAAAAAGTTTTTAAACTGTTACTTTGTTTTAAGACATTCAGTTTTTGATTCAGTAAGATCTAATCTAACTGACGCTAAAATTTTTAAAGCTAAATAATAGTGTTACGAGTTGCGGGACTCGACTTAAACTGCTGTTGGAACGTAGAGTTTATTAGAACTATATAAACAGGTATAACACAGGTACAAATATAACCGAATACAACAAATCCAAACGCAGGTCATAATTTAATAAACACACAAAGTCCGTTACTAAAAGATTCCTGATCGTATTACACGTCTTACTTCGCTCGACTGCTTCGTCCCTCAATCGGGGCATTGCTTTATACTGCACAGATGGCGTATGTCTGCCCGATAACGTGGACCGAATTTCCTAGAATCAGTTACCTGTAAAACGTGGTAACCAGGTTGTTACCAGGTTACCAGGTCCCGCCCCGCACGTGACCCGTCCCGTCCGTGCTTCCGATACGCATGCACAGTCATTCCGTTCGTTCCGGAAAAAGAACTAGTGACGTCTTGATGACTCAAGTGTCGAAAATGTACGGCGAAAAACAAACAGAAAATACTGATAAAATTGAGTCTCATCATCCAGAAGTTCTTTGTAAATAGTATGGTATTCTCCTTCTTGTTCTCTATTCTGCCACGTAGAATCTACAGAAAATCTCCTTTTCTTGTTCACGGTCGTAGCTACTTCGTCATCTAGAGCAATAGAAATTAAAGCCAATTCTTGAAATGAAAAATCTATATTTCCTTGTTTACAACACTAGCACGTTAGATCCGAGTCAGGTTTACATCACGTTCCATTCTGAACGAGGCAGTCACGTCCCCGTCTCGTTTACGTCCCGTCCGAGGTAATATCTTGTTACGACCTTAAGCTAATTATTACATGTAATAAGAATATGAAAACGTTCTCAGGAAAAATCCCGCATGATTCCCGGGATATCAAGTAACACAGATTCCAAGTCCGGAAATTTGCTGAAAATCGGCCCAGTAGTGTTTACGTGAATCCTGAACAAACGAACAAACAAAATACTCTACCATGTTACTATTTTATAACATTAAAGATGTTCTCATGTTGCAGGTGGTGGTAATACGGTTTACAATGAAATCCCGTGTACAGCACAAGGAGGGACGTGCGTAGCTGGTAATCAATGCCCTAGTGGAAAAGTAATAACCATAAAAGGTCTTTGTCCAGTCCAGCAACCGAATGGAGTTGAATGTTGTACTCGAGGTAAGGCATATTTTGCATATATAACTAAAAAAAATTGTAATGTCCTTAATATAAGCCTGCAGGAATGGCGCCACTGTGCCGCTGTCCCCCTTCCCTTAACCCGCTTGTACGGTAACAGAGCGCACGCACGGCCCCTCTGTCAGTCTGCATTATCACTTCGTGGAGATACCACACGCGTTCATACTCCCGGTTTATCTCTCTCTCTTAAAAAATATTGGTTGAAAAATGAAGCTCTAAAAACTAGACAATAAACTTGAAGTAAATCAAATGCATCATTTTTTTTTAAATTTTATATAGTAAAAGCTTGTCGTAAGATTTTTCGTGTAAAAAGGGATTTGAGTGAATGTTTCTCACTTGTATATAACTTTTAATAATTGAAGCAACATAATTCAAAATAATTTTATTTTATTGCATGCGTTCAAAGGACAGGCAGACGGCTCACCTGATAGAAAGTGGTTACCATCACCTATGGACATTTGTAACACCAAAGGTTTAACCAATATATAGGCGGCATACTCTAGATCAGGTGTGGTAGCCAAGCAAACGGGCAAATGCCCTACCAGCCAAGTGTGGGTTGTTTTATTGCCTCTTACAACAGGCCGCCCGGCCGCAGGTAATTGTATATTTTCTCCGTTCTTGAACGGACAGTATGCTAAAACGTATAGTATAGTTTTACATAATAATAACTCCCGATATACATGCGTAATAGCCGAATTTTAGTAGCTACAGTCTACGACTCGTATAAGGGGGACAGAGTTAAGAATACAACAAGCAGCACTGCATTTTCCGCTTGCGAATAAAGTTCAATATAGATTGTGTACATGTCAGAAACCGCTCTGGACATTTCTGCGTAAACGACAACTGCCAATCGGAATTATAAGTTGTGTAAAACTGTCCAAATGTTCATTCATATTGTTACACGTCGACAAAGTGAATGCACACCTGCAGAGTTTATTACCTTTCCCGCGTTTGGACCTGTTTTGTATACTTTGTGCTAAATATTTGTAATTAAGAAAAACATTCTATTGTTACTGTACTCGCTTATGGCCGCATGTGTGCAGATTACGTTTTCTTTGACGTTACTTTAGCGACGATTACGTTACGAGCAAGACGTGTACATTCGATAAGCTATACAGTGGCGGACTTTGCGCGTCTTATTGAAATGGTGCAGTTTGTACTCGTTGTGTCTAGTTATATTTGTACCTGTGTTATACGTGTTGGTATAGTTATAACAAATTCTATAGTAATTCCAACGGTATTTTAATTCGAGTCCCGCACTCGTAAAAATATTACAGCAATTTAATTGTATTTTTCCAGCACCAAAACCACGGATCATACGAAACACAACTTTGTGTCGCTCTAAAGGAGGCGAATGCACCTTAGATCCTTGTCCTCCTCGACTCACCTTTTCAGCAGCCTCTGACTGTAACAGTGGCGAAAAGTGCTGCATATATGTAAAATAGTTAATAATAATAAAATAAAAAATATAAAAATCTTGTTTCGTTGGTTTTTTTTAGAAATGTACTTATTAAGGTTCCTCCCTGGCTGGTATGGGGTGCTCAGGAGTTAGTGAACTTTCCTGAATGTATGAGCTTTAGTTCGACAACACAATACGTATAGCGACAAAAGAAACAGTGTATGGTTTGTTGTATTTTTGTAAAAAAAACACTTATTTATTTAAATCAAAATATGAGGTGGAAGGTCGTAGAACCAGATATAAAGAGAAACTATCTTTAATGTATGTGTAATGTATAATATAGGTACGAATATAACTAAACACTACTAGTACAAACTGCACGATTCAATAACACGCGCAAAGTCCGTCACTATATCGCTCATCGAATGTACGTCTTGCCGGTATCGTAATCCTCGCTTAACTGCCTTACCCCCCGTTCGGACATTGTCATATACTAACTATAAAATACAACAAAAGACCGCGAGAAAACGTAATCTGCACACCTGGTAAATTATTCCTGCGAACGGCCATAAACACAAACGTTATGCTGTTGTCATTGATGAATCATCATTGTCATTCAGTTGTGTAATTGTTAGACTATTGTCTAATTGCAAATTGCAAGCACACAGTAAACAAAAGAATTCAAAATGCACTGTAAATGAGATAGATAGATGTGTCATTAAACCAATACAGCAAAGTATCGCAAAGAAAAGCGTGCGTTAAACCAGTTACCAGAAACACTGTATTAATGAAGTCATTAATTATGTTAATATTTTGGTTGAAATCAAAATAGCAGTTTTCCGAGAGCCGCCGACCGTTGCGGTTGAATGGAACGGGCTTCCACTGAAATATTTTAATTATTAAATATTTTACATTAATTAATGTAAATGAGGGGAACTATCCGATTCAACGCTTGCGGTCCTATTGTTAGATTATTCATTCATTCTATACAGATATATAAAATTGAAGTGTCTGTTTGTAATGTCAAAATAAAGGTTATTACTAAATGCATGTGAAAGTATATACTTATATAAATAAATTATATTTTTTTAAATTTGCCTTTCTGTCTAAACTTTGAAATGGCTAGACCGATTTTGACGGGATCTTCACTGGCAGATAGCTAAGGTTATAAGGAGTAACTTAGGCTACTTTTTTACTTTCTTTTAGGGTTCCGCGGAAAAAATGCGGCTGAAGTCGCGTTCACAACTAGTTAAGATATAGAATTACAGAAAAAAATACTGTTCCCGAATTACGGGTGTTACGGGTATTTTGAAAGGAAATTTTAGTTTGACATTGCTAAGGAGAGTGTGTGCCAACGGTCGGTCCTCCACTCTGTCAACTTACATCAAAGTAAGCGAAGACGCAGACGAAAGATAGTGTCTTTATATGCATTAATTATTCTTCTATACGTCGTTATATAGCTGAACTCTTCCTGAATCACTGGACCAATTTTGATGATTTTTTTGTATGAGCTTCAATTGATCCGGGAATGGTTTAGATACATAATTGGGCCCTATAGGTGGTGCTGCAGTCGGGTTGCAGAATTTAAATAATACTATATGTAATATACCCAAGACTTTGTAACTTCTTTTTTCTAGGCACGCTTACTCTCGAAAGTTGTAAAGTCTTTTTTTTGTTTCTAGTTCCACTCCAAAAAATCTATTGAAAATCCTTTTTTTGTAAAGGTTACCAGCATTTATTTATTTTATTAAAATTTTCGGTTTTTATGGAAATTTTTCGATATTTTAGAAATTTTCAAAGGAAGATCTAAATATACTCAAGGAAAAAATACTGTTTTTGAAGTTGAACTATTCAGAGCAGGATAACTGCTGAATCCTCTAGTATTTCATGAAAACATAATTATTTATGGTTAGCGCGTGAAATTATTTTAACTATCAAGTGTGACAGCAATTGTTACACTTTATGGTTAAAATTATTTCATGCTTATTAAACTATAACAAAAAGCCGTTGTAGTTTAGCAGTTCGCTTCGCGTCCCAAACTCGAAGGCAGCGGGTTCGAATCCTGGCTGGATACAATGTACTACTTAGGCTTTATTTAGTCAAAAACATGGTATATGAAATGGAATACGGAATCCGCGGAACAGTAAATAGTTAACCTTTATTAACGGTTGTGGGGCGCTGTAGCCCAATGACGATAAGCTGGTTCAATTGGTCATGGACTGTATGATAGAGATATGACCTATATCTTTGCACTATAATAGCAGAACCTCCACCAGCCTTGGGATCGGCCCTCTGAAAGAAAGAAAAAAATATTTAATTCTTAAAATGCGACACTTTAACAATGATTTATAATAAATAATAATAATAATAACATTGAAATTCGCGAAATGAGGTTGGCACTCAGTTTTTTGCTGTGCCGAAACATACTCCGACACAGCACCGATTTTCAGTGCCCACCTCCTTAATTACAAAGTTATGTGACCCACGGTAAAAGCAAGTTAAATAAAACTAAATAATAATCAACATATAAAATAAAAATAAAAAAACTAAAAATAAGTACCTAAAAAATTTAAATTATCCTAAATCCTCTCGTGGCTCGGTTCAGGTTGCATGCAGGAACAGCACACGGCACTGAATTCCACCTTAAGAGCTAACACTTCGTCTTTCATACAAAGTTTTAAGGATAGTAAATATTCTTGGCACGGCCAGTAATCACAACACATTGATTATCGTCTAAGAGCTGGCAAGGTTTTCGAGAGAGAATTTCAAGAAGGCCAGTTTTTAGATATGCTATTCCTCTCACTCTCCCGGACGTCATACGGGCAGTCTGGCTGGCGGTAGTGGTTGCGTTCATCAGTGCGCATCGTATCTGTATAGCCAAGGACTGAGAACGGTTAATGCCCTGACCTTGAGTATGGTGATAATTTAAATTATTATTTCCTGTCTCTAATTACTAACGTAATTAGAATACGACAATTAAAAACTGGTTCAACGAGAAAATTAAATATTCGCAATAATCAATTTTGGATATGCTTAACCGTTGTCCTTGCTATGGAAGAAAAATACGAAGCACGCTTTTTGATTTGTTTGTACACGCATTACCGAAAGCTCATTTAATAATCGCCATACAGACATGGATCCCTCAATAATAATAATTTTATCTGCGCAGGAACGGAGAAAGAATACAACTCCCTGCGGCCGGGCGGCCTGCCGTAAGAGGCGACAAAACAACCCACTGCAGGTGGTAGGGCATTTTCCCGACTGGATTCCTACCATACCTGGTCTAGAGTATGCCGCCAGTGTTCCGGTACCAGGTTCAAGACTCCCTTGAGAGAGCAGCAGCGCATTTGAAGCACCTTGGGTGTTGCAAATGTCCATAGGCGATGGTAACCGATTTCCATCAAGTAGGTTGTCTATTTGTTGAACTGCCATTTAAAAAAAACATGCACTGACTTTTGACTAAAAACCTGAAAGTAATCTTAATGAAAAACAACAGGGCCTCTCTTAAAATTTGCAACGACAATGATGTCTTGATCGAAAGTCGGCCATAGATACAAATGGAGCAATGATTATAATAATTCTAGAGTTTACCCCGCGGCTACGCCGCGGGTTAACCTCTAGTACTTGTCTCTTGTTTATAGAGCAAGTGCTACAGGTTATATTATATTACATTTTTATGTATTTGCCCACGGAACATTCAACTTCATTTTATATCGCTAATTATACCATCCCCCGTCTATCTGTCAACAAAATAAATTACAAAACTTGACCAAAAAGGCCAAAATGGTCTAAATGACCAAAAGACCACAGTGACCGACATGGTCAAAATGACGGAATAGGCAAAAATGACCAAAAAGGCCAAAATAATCAAAATGATCAAATAGGCCAAAATGACCAAAAAGGCCAAAATGACCAAATAGGCCAAAATGACCAAATAGACCAAAATGGTTAAAATGATCAAAAAGGCCAAAATGAAAATTATCCCTTGTCTATCCTCAGTATTTAATTTACATACGTACCGAATTTCAGCCAAATCGGTCCAGTAGTTTTTCCGTAAAAGCATAACAAACAAACAGACAAATATCATTTTATCCCGGAAACTATCCCATTTTTTTGGGATAAAAAGTATCCCTTGTTCATCCTCGGTATCGAAAAATATATATATATATATACTGAGTTTCAGGCAAATCGGTCCAGTAGTTTTTACGTGAAAACGGAACAGACAGACAGAGTTACTTTCGCATTTATAATATTAATAGGGATTTACGTTTAATGCTAATAATATATCTTCTAATGTACTTTTTTTTTTTTTTTTTTTTTTTTTTTTTTTTTTTACATGGGGAAATGCGTTGCCGCACCGTCAGCCGCGCGGGGATCATGCGCGGCCGGTGTGTGGGGCTCCCCGACGCCGGTTCAATACGACCGGCTGCCGGTATACCCACTAAAACCCCATGGGAGCCTTCCTTCCGCCTAGCGCCGGGGTCGCGGTACATGCGTGAGCTTAACCCGCAACCCCGGCAGCGGCCGGCCGCCTCGTAAACAGAGGCGGCCTCTCCTGTGTGCGGGCCGGGGGAGATGGTGGTCCCCGGCCCTGAGAGGGACGCGCGGCTACCTCTCGCGCCCTCTCGCGGCATTAGTGCGGGCGGAGGTCTATGTTGATCCCCCAGACCTCGACGCCCGCTGCCGCCGGGAGGGGGAGGCTGCAAGGAATACTCCTGCGCCATCACCCCTCCCTCTCCTTCCTCCTCCCCCCGCCGCCTCGCGCACTCAGCAGCGTCAGCGGCGGGGGGGAGTGTCTTCGCGATGGGGGGGGAGGGGGAGGCTGCGGAGGATTTCTCCTGCGCCATCACCCCTCCCTCTCCTTTCTCCCCCTCCGCCGCCTCGCGCTCGTAGCAGCGTCAGCGGCGGGGGGGGGGCTTCGCGATGGGGGGAGGGGGAGGCTGCGAAGGATTGCTCCTGCGCCAACACCCCTCCCCCCTCTTCTTCCACCCCACCCCCCCACCGCCTCGCGCAATCGGCAGCGTCAGCGGCGGGGGGGGCCTCGCGATAGGAGGGAGGGGGAGGCCGCGAAGGATTTCTCCTGCGCCATCACCCCTCCCTCTCCTTTCTCCCCCTCCGCCGCCTCGCGCTCTAAGCAGCGTCAGCGGCGGGGGGGGCTTCGCGATGGGGGGAGGGGGAGGCTGCGAAGGATTGCTCCTGCGCCAACACCCCTCCCCCCTCTCCTTCCTCCCCTTTTCCCGTCGCCTCGCGCACACAGCAGCGTTGGCAGACGGGGTCGGGGAGGATAGGTCGCCTGTCAGGAGGGCGGTGGTGGGGTGGACATCACCACCGCCGTCCTTGACAGCCAGCGGAGAACACCTCGACGCTGGCGGTCGCATCGGAAAGGAGGGGCGTTTGGGGAGGAGGTTTGGTAAGGAAGGGCAGGCATTGGGATTTGGAGGCGGAAAGGTGGGACACCACTGTCACGGAGCGAAGGGGGGAATGTGACAGTGGCCGCTCGGGGCCCCGGGGACGCATCCCCTTGTACCGCTACCTGGTCGGAGAAGAGACCAGGGCGGCACCCCCTGGGGGAATCTTCTAATGTACTGAACCATGTACTTTTAGGTATAACAACTGCATACAACCACATTTATTCAATAATATTTTTTACATTTCATTTCATACAACAATTACAGATAATTTAAAAATAAATAAATTTAGATGGATTGTATCAATGTTACATATCAACAAAGAAATGCGCACCTGGTTAATCACCCTTACCGCATTTTGATTTGTTTAGTTTACTTTGTGTTTAAATTTTGCAATTAGACAATAGCCTATTGTTATCGTTTCCGTTTGTGGCCGTTCGCAGGAATAATTAACCAGGTGTGCAGATTACGTTTTCTTGGAAAAACTCAGTCCACGCAGTCGATTTTTGTATTATACAGTTTACTATAAAACAATACCCGAACGGAGGGGTGGGGCAGTCAAGCGAGGATTACGTTACTAGTAAGACGTAAATTCGATGAGCGATATAATGCCGGACTTTGCGCGTGTTATTGAATCTTGGGTTTTTAATGTCTAGTTATATTGTTATACGTATTTGTATGTATGTACGTGTAGTTCTAATAAATTCTATAGTAACTCCAAAGGAATTTTTATTCAAATCTTGCGTATACGTAACAGTATGTTCAACAAATACGCAGTTGTAGCAATTTTAAAAGAGCTAAAAATAATTTGAAGCTTATTTTAATAATAAAAGGCACTATTGTTTTAATCCAATTTGCGTAAATGCGGGCGACAGCAGTAATTAGGTGTGCGAGTATATAATGTTTTTGCGACGATACATTTGTTTACTTTAAATAACGCGCATATAGTAAGACGTTGGCGTGACAATGTTATTTAAATATATATTATTTTTAATTGCTGTGTATTTTGTGTGCGGTGACGCGATTCCGGATGGTATGTAATATGTAACAGATATCGAGACTGTCGTAAGCGACATTTGGATCCAAGTATATTTATTGTTGCAAAAAGATTTTAAACTATTATTTTATTTTAATACATTCCGTTTTTGATTCAGTAGGGTCTAATCTAGCTGACACTAAAATTTTTAAAGCTAAATAATAGTGTTACGAGTTGCGGGACTCGAATCAAAATGCCGTTAGAATTATTATAGAGTTTTTAGAACTATACAAACACATATAACACAGGTACAAATATAACCGAATACAACAAATTCGAACTTAACGCAGTAAGTCGTAAATCAATAAACACGCAAAGTCCGTCACTAAAAGATTCCCGATTGTAGTACACACGTCTTGCTTCGCTCGTGGTTATTGCTCGACTGCCTCGTCCCTCGATCGGGGTATTGCTTTATACTGCACAGATGGAATATGTCTGCCCGGCCGCGTGGACTGAATTACCTAGAATCAGTTTGTACTTTAAACCCGTAACACCTGGCTAATGAGTTGACCACAACGGCCATAAACGAGTACAATAATACAATGGACTGTTTTCTAGAATAATTAGTAAACACATGCCAATAAATAAGTTTGGAGTGACGCGGAAAGACCGGGTCAGGAACTCCCGCATCCGCGGCAGTCTTCATGTCCGTGACATAGCAGACAAACTGCAAGAGTGTCGCTTACGCTGGTACGGCCACGTTTTACGCAGACCGGCTAATTACGTGGGGAACAAATGTCTAGCCATGCCGCCTCCGCCAGGTCCCGGTCGAAGGGGAAATGCTGGCTTGACGTCGTGAAGGATGACATGCGTGCCAATGGTCTCAAAACGGGGGATGCTGAAGACCGCACGAAGTGGAGTAGAAAAAGTAGGAAAGCGGACCCTGGGCGTCGGAGTGAACGCTCCGAACGCAACCGGGATTTAACGCTCGGATGATGATGATGCCAATAAATAAGTAAACAAAAAAGTCCAAATACCGAAAGGTAATTAAAAGTGTTTTTACAGGTATGCTGGTGTGAATTTGAATTTGTCTGCTTCTAGCTCGTAACAATAGTTTACAATACCTTTTGCAACATAAAATGTACTTATGTCCAAATGGCGCTTACGATA
Source organism: Dendrolimus punctatus (assembly GCA_012273795.1). NCBI lineage: Eukaryota > Metazoa > Arthropoda > Insecta > Lepidoptera > Lasiocampidae > Dendrolimus > Dendrolimus punctatus. The sequence continues at coordinate 10,332,551 of CM022531.1, forward strand.
AAATGGCGGTAAAGGCTCGATATATCGCGCTTGTTATGGAAGAACATGAGCATGTACTGTTTTCTACAACTCTGTTAATTCTTCGATAAGTAATTCTACAACATACTTCTCTATATAACTATAAAATATAACTTGAGATATAAAAAAATAAGAAATACAAAGAAAAATCATTTACAGCTAAGCGTGTTGCTGGGGAGTTTCTTGCCGCCTAATCTCCTTAACAACAATAATACGTTGCGAAGCGATTTAAATAGGAAGTAAAATTAAATTTTAAATTATTTATTGTGTATGACCGTCACAAAATGTTCTCCAGTGGAACTTGTTTTGTATAATAAGCACATAAACTCCATACACATGTAATGTCAAATTTTAACCGATGGCAATAATAGTAAGATATGAGAATCAGCAATTAGAAAATTATGTAAGACACTAGGACTCGCCTGCGACCTCATTCACGTTTGACAGAATAAGCAAATTTTTTACATATATAAAAAAGGATATCCTAAGAATCCTTAGGATATCCTATGAATATGAAACCGCTCTCAGGAAGATCCTGCGTGATTCCCGGAATATAAATTAACACAGATTTTAAGTCCGGAAGTTTGTTGAAAATCGGCCCAGTAGTGATTACATGTTTCCTGAACAAACGGACAAACAAAAAACCCTATCATATTACAATTTTTTAACATTATAGATATAGAAGTTATTATGTTGCAGATGGTGGTAGTACGGTTTACAATGAAACCCCGTGTAGAGAACTAGGAGGGACGTGCGCAGCTGATAATCAATGCCCTAGTGGACAGACAGTAATCAGAAAAGATCTTTGTCCAGTCCAGCAACCAAATGGAGTGGAATGTTGTTTTCGACGTAAGGCATATATGCATGTATAATAATTTAAATGTCTTGCCTGCTGGAATTGCTTCACTGTCCCGCTGACTACCGATTTTTTTTTTATTAGCCAGGGGAAATCCGTTTGAGGACTAAGCCACGACAAGCGCAGAACTTTGGGGGTTAATTCGTGACTCGAATGTGGGATTCGCCAGATCTATTGCCGCTTCCCAATTAGTGATACCCACTACACTCCTTGGTGTTTTGTTCTGGGCTTAATGCCAGGGCTATGGGGATACGGAAGCTGTACCAACCCCGTGTTCCCTGGTAGGTGAGGACCTGTAGGTCATATCCACTGCCAGGGGATATTTTTTATCCCCCGGCATCGTGCATATCTAATCCACCACTGTCCCCCCACCCTTAACCCGCTTGTACGATATCAAAGCGCAAGCGCGGCTCCACTGTCAGTCACAGAGTATTTTGTAGATACTGGTACTGTCAGTCTTCATTATCACGTCATAGAGACACCGGGAGTATGAACGTGCGTGGTTCTCTCTTTTAAAAAATATTGGTTAAAAAAACAAGCTCTAAAAATTAGAAAATAAACTTGAAGTTCATCAAACGCATCATTTTGTTATTTAATTTTATATACTAAAAGCTTGTCCTAAGAATTTTCTGTGAAAAAGGGAATTGAGTGAATGTTTGTCACCTGCATATAACTTTTAATTTAAGCATGGAATAACACGCACTTGGCCTACTTATTTCAAGCATCAACATAATGAACCCATTACAAACGCCTTTATTTTGTTTTATTGCACGAGTTCAAAAGACAGGTAGACGGTTCACCTGAAAGTGTTTACCATCGCCTATGGACATTTGTAACACCAAAGGTGCCACCAATATACAGGCGGCATTCTCTAGATCAGGAGTAGTAGCCATCCAAACGGGTAAATACCCTACCACCTAAGTGTGGGTTGTTTTATTGCCTCTTACAACAAGCCACCCGGCCGCAGGTAATTGTATATTTTCTCCGTTCTTGCACGGATAACGTAACGTATAGTACAGTTTTACATAATAATTAGACCCGATATACCTGTGTACCAGGTGACCAATTTTAGTAGCTACAGTCTACGACTCGTGTAAGCGGGAATGAGTTAAGAATACAACAAGCAGCACTGCATTTTCCGTTTGCGAATAAAGTTCAATGTAGATTATGTACATGTCAGAAACCGCTCTGGACATTTCTGCGTAAACGACAACTGCCAATCGGAATTATAAGTTGTGTAAAACTGTCCAAATGTTCATTCATATTGTTAAACGCCGACAAAGTGAATGCACACCTGCAGTTTATTACCTTCCCGCATTTGAACGTATTTTGTTTACTTCGTGTTTAAAATTTGTAATTAAGAAAAACATTCTATTATTACTGTACTCGTTTATGGCCGCAAGTGTGCAGATTACGTTTTCTTGGAAAATTCAGTCCACGCGGTCAATTGTTGTATTGTATAGTTTAGCATAAAAGAATTTCCGAACGAAGGGTGAGTTATTCAAGCGACGATTACGTTACGAGCAAGACGTGTACAGATATTTGTACATGTGTATGCGTGTTGGTATAGTTATAATAAGTTCTATAGTAATTCCAACGGCATTTTAATTCTAGTCCCGCATTCGTTACAATATTTAAGAAATTTAATTATATTTTTCCAGGACCACGGACCAAACGAAACATAACTCTGAAGGAGGCGAATGCACCCTAGATCCCTGTGCTCGATACACGTTTTCGGCAGCCACTGACTGTAACAGTGGCGAAAAGTGCTGCATATATGTGAAATAGTTAAAAACAATAATAATATAAAAAATATGAATACCTTGTTTCGTTGGTTTCTTTTAGAAATGTACTTATTTAGGATCCTCCCTGGCTGGTATGGGGTTCTCGAAGTAAGTAGTGAACTGTTCTGATTGTATGAGATTTATTTCTTCAACACAATACTGTAATACTTGCAGAACTCTGAAGGGCTTATGCTGATAAAAGAACAGCACATGGCCCCAATACTTTATAATCAGAGAACCTTACGGTTTTAATACATTGAATACACTCACTTTTGAACACTTGACAAGCATTTTTAGAACACCTCGCCATCGCTCCAACAATTGAACAGTTTATGCAACTTTGGGATTTTTGCGGATTGAAGTCATTGATAAACTATTTTAATGAAAATGTTATGCATGACAAGAATTTCATACATTATTGTTTGGAAATTTTAGATAATATTTTATATAAGATACTAGCGGCCCCAGCAGACGTTGTCCTGCTCTGAAAAAATATGACCCGATCCCAGCGCCACCTACCGGTTCCAATTGTGTATTTTAACCATCCGGGGACCCACTCAAACATACAAAAACAAAATCGCTCCCCGTTGTTAAGAGGATTCTAGAACCCGATCTCAGCGCCACCTACCGGTTCGAACGGTATAAAAACTATCCAATCTTTCAAGTTGGATCAAAATGGACACGGTGTGCAAATTTGATTAAAATCGGTTGAGTAGTTTAAGAGTCCATCGCGGACAAACATCGTGACACGAGATTTATATATATATATAAGATATTGTATAAAATATTACCCTTAAAGTTTTACAGGGTTGGGTTTACATATATGTCCCCGGATAATTTCCTGGGTGATTTTAATGGTTAATGTGTTTAGGAATATATTTAAGACTTATTTATAATAACTGAAATTGGTTTTGAGTGGAAAAAATACATATTCAATTAATTATCGAAGTTTAAAATTCACGACAATGATCTGGTAATTTTGTCGCCGAGACGTTTTTTTACGTTTTTTGACCGGATTTATCGAAATAGGAGACTGTATGTATCCGAAAATTTAAATATGTGGAGTTTTAAACAGTCGGTTAGGTTAGGTTTTGTGCCGACCAAAGCGCCAGAACCGACTGGTAACCATTCACTATTTATCTTATATATTAGTGAAAAACAGAAGTGAGGTTAGATTGACAAAAACATTAATAACTCAGGAACTACACATTTCCGACACAGGAGTTGCAGAAGGGGTGAGTTTTCCTCCCCCCCTCCCCCATCCCCCGCTCATTACTTATGATTCCGAGGACATATATGTAAACCACACTCTTTTTACATGATATAATAAATTGAACACAGTGTACATCTATCACGTCTGCTAACATGAAAATAAAATGCAATTTATACTGTCTACATACAATTGAGAGAATTTGAATATAATTCCATCTACACAGTTATCTCATCATGTTACATGAATATTTTTACATAAATTTATGGTTAATTATAGACAACTATTCTATACTGTGGGACGCTGTAGCCCACGGATAAATTGGTTCGATTTCTATGGACTGTATAGTGAAGATATGCCCTAGATCCTTGCACTAGAAAAGCAGAAGCTCCACCAACCTTGAGATCCGCCCCCATCTGGCTCGGTTCAGGTTGCACACAGGAACAGCACACGGCACTATATTCCACTTTAGAGCTACCACTTGTGCAAAACCTTAAGGATACCGAAAGTTCTTGGCACGGCCAGTATGGTCACAGGTTGTAGTTTAAGAAAATTTAACAGCGCACGGCACGGTGTAGTTCTTTTCAAAACTTGAATTAGAGTGTCCAAAATGGCTGCCCCTACCCTGCTATGTATTGGCCGTCGCCTCACACAGAAAGAGGGTAGACAGCAAAATTCATGGAGCAATGTTTTACCTACCTTATACTAGGCAAGGACCGAACATATACAAAACAGGCTTTAATCACAGAATAAATAAAATATAACATTACTATTCAATCAAGGAAATGGCCGATTGAATCGTTTAGAAATAAAAGGGTGCATAACAAAATTAATTATTAACTTTAATAAGAAACATGTTTGTAACAATACGTATAGCGACAAAAGAAACACTGTATGGTTTGTTGTTTTATGTAAAGGCGGCCTGATGGTGTAACGCGGACTGATTTGTGATTGCAGCGTTAGCGGCTAACATAGAGATTCATAGTTTTGATATAATATCCAGAGGTTTTCTAGGCTATTTACAAATTTATTAACTGTAACATATAATCTCTATTCGTATAATAAAAAAACGTAGGAAGTACATATTGTAGGTCTTAAATGATGCCAAACGGTCATTTTCACTCAAAAAACGTTTCAATAAGCAATTTATATAAAACCCAAACACACAATTCTTCTTTGTACATAAATCTATCTTCTGTATAGATAAAAATAAATCCAAGACATATATACACATACATACATACATAACTTCACGCCAGGTCCCTTGCGGGGTAGGCACGAACAACAGAGTGCCATACAGGCTTATTCTTACACACCTCACATGCTTCTTTGACATTCATAGCTCTTGTCATGCACGCTCGTCTATTCTTAAGGCTCCTGACATCACCTTCTGCTAATACACGATCAATTTGATCATGGAAGGTGTGTCGTGGCCTTCCGCGACTTCTGCATCCATCCACTTTTGCATTGTATATCTGTTTAGTCATTCTTTAATCAAACATTCTTTCCACATGCCCGAACCACCGGAGCATTCCTTTCCTTACTTTTACCCCGACACTCTCTTTCAGACCAACTCATACATGTACGCCAACGCCAAGACATATATGTACGCGCATAACTTGATAACGACTTAATCGGTTTTAATGAAATTTTTTGCGTGCTTGAGTGGGTCGCAGGGTGGTTTAGATTTGGAACAATTTGGACAATTGGAACCAGTAAGAGGCACTAAAATTGGGTCCTAGATTTTTACTTTCAGGGAAGGATAACGTCTGCCGGGACCGCTTGAATATAATAGATATTAATGGAATAACTTATAGTAATATATTCTTAAGTTTTCGCGACTCGTATACATAATAAAAGTACGTTTTAACGGTTTCAAGCGCGGTAATTTATTTGATTTTAGTTATTTTTAGAGCTAGGCATGTTTGCTGAAGCGTTTCTTGTGCCGCTTCTTCTCTTCAAACCATAACATGTTGTGAAGCGGTGGTAAATTAGACAAGGCTCCCATAGAGTAAATAATAACCATAAACAAAATTATTAAAATTAGCAAGTTGGCGGTAGGCTAACTACAACTTTCACAATTGAAATCTTTGTCTTCCATGATCAAACATCTGAATAACCAAAACCAAATAGATTGCCGCGCTTAAAACCGTTAAAACTTAGTTTTATTAACTTATAGTAATGTTAATAAATATTATAATGTCACAATTAAGTAAATTAAATAAATAAGAAATATTGCAGTGAAATACCACTTGTGTCATGCTTTAAGTCGCGCTGTGAATGTTGGTGCTCTTTTAGCAATATCTATAATTTACATCTGAATTCTGTAACAGATTGCAGATTTCTAATAGACGGTTGAATATCATTCCAGCACCAAATTAAAACGAACCTATAGTAGAATTATTTTGTCCGTGCAGTTTGGGTCATAAATCAAACTCGGCCTCAGCCCGACTAGGGCGGTGAGCATGTTGCGCGCGCGCAACGCCATTAACGATAAAAACTCATTCTTATCAAAGAAAGATTATCATTCTTATAAAAATCATTATTATCTTTTTGCTGTTAATTTTAAACTTAGATATAAGTATTTATATTTATTTTTAATATAACTTGTTACATTCTAAACTTTTGTACTTATAGCTTTTTAATACATAGATACCTAATTAATAATTTATTTTCAATCATTGTTATTCTTATTTTAATAAATACGTTGTTTTATCCATTTTTTTTTCTTTCATTTATATCACTAACCCACAAAATGACAAAATTAAATACACTATCGATAACGCGTATCGACAACAATAATGCGTATCACTATGCGCCCATAAGGCCCGTGAGTGGAAGAGAGAGCGAAATACTCGCTTCACCGCTCCGATTAATGAGCCAAACTGTACGGAGAAAATGATTCTACTATAACTCGTTGGTTTTTCTAAGCTAATCCCAGCAATGCAGATGGTGCGTAAATTGTGTGGCAAAAAGTAAATGCACATCTGCCTGCCGTAAACCTGGTTTATTACCCTTCCCACATTTGGACTTCTTTTGTTTACTTTGTGTTTAAAATGTAATTAAGAAAAACATCCTATTAATATTGTACTTGTTTTATGGCAGTCATTAGGCAGATGTGTCGAACTAATTCTTGTTGTTAATGTTTTGCGTCGAGTCATATCGAATATATATAATAAAAGTAATGCCCGAACAGAGGGGTAAGGCAGTCAAGCGAGGATTACGATATGACCAAAACGTACATTCGATTAGCGATATAGTGACGGACTTTGCGCGTGTTATTGAATTGTGCAGTTTGTACTGGTTGGGTCCAGTTATATTTGTACTTGTTTTATACGTATGTACGTTGTATAGTTCTAATACATTATATAGTAATTCCAATGGCATTTTAATTCCAGTCCTGTAGCTCGTAATAATATTTATGAATTATATTTTACTCCATAAATAGCAATCATATAATTAGAATAGAATTGAATATACTTTATTGCATAACATTCAGATACAATTTAAGAATTTTAACTACAGAAGACAATAGGTGGTCTTATCACTAAAAGCAATTTCTTCCAGACAACCTTAGGATGGATTAGAGAAAATTGTGTGACATGTGGGTTTTGCAATATAAATAGAATGGATAGATAGATAGATAACTTCACGCCAGGTCCCTTGCGGGGTAGGCACGAACAACAGAGTGCCATACAGGCTTATTCTTACACACCTCACTTGCTTCTTTGCCATTCATAGCTCTTGTCATGCACGCTCGTCTATTCTTAAGGCTCCTGACATCACCTTCTGCTAATACACGATCAATTTGATCATGGAAGGTGTGTCGTGGCCTTCCGCGACTTCTGCATCCATCCACTTTTGCATTGTATATCTGTTTAGTCATTCTTTCATCATACATTCTTTCCACATGCCCGAACCACCGGAGCATTCCTTTCCTTACCTTTACCCCGACACTCTCTTTCAGACCAACTCTCTTTCTTACTTCGGTATTACGAACGCGGTCCGCGAGCGTCAGTCCGCAGTTTTTGCGCAGTGCTCGCATCTCGACTGCGTTTACTCTAATTTCATGCTCTCTGTTCCATACCCAACTCTCGCTTCCATACGTGAGCGTAGGTACCAGCACCGCGTTGTGTATGGCAAGCAGGGCCTTCTGGCTGAGGTTCTTAGCGCCTAGAAGTTTACCTAACGCTCCATTCACACTACTCCCCAAATTCACTCTTCTTTCTATGTCAGCGGTGTACCTTCCATCCCTGCTAAAAGCACATCCAAGATATACAAACTCATTCACTTGTTCCAGCATAACATCATCAACCATTATCCTTGCATTCGTTCTGGTTGTTTAAATAGAATGAAAAAGTATATATATAAGACTTGATGGTAAGAATAAATAGATATGGAAATAAGACAAAAATATACATAAATTAATAGACATAAATAAATAATAAACATACAAATAATGTATAGAGCTATGTAAGTAAATATGGGGGGGGGGGGGGAATGAAGATGTTATATAATTATGTAAGATGATTATAATATAACTAGCTGTCCCGGCAGACGTCGTCCTGCCCGGTAAAAAATAGGGGTTGATCGTAGAGGGTTGAAAATTTAGGGTTGTATGTATTTTTTAATGCTGTATCATAAAAAAATAGAAATTAAAAATTTTGTCTAAAAAATAAAATAAAAAATTTAGGGGTGGACTACCCCTAATATTTAGAGGGATGAAAAATAAATGTTGTCCTATTCTCAGACCTACCCAATATGCACACAAAGTTTTGTGAGAATCGGTCAAGCCGTTTCGGAGGAGTATGGCAACGAAAACTGTGACACGAGAATTTTATATATTAGACTAGAGTTTACCCCGCGGCTGCGCCACGGGTTAACCACTAGTGGGTGTCTCTTGTTTATAGAGCAAGTGCCAAAGGTTATATTATATTACATTTTTTATGTATTTGCCCACGGAAGTTTCACTTCATTTTATAACGCTAATTATACCATGCCCCGTCTATCTGTCAAAAAGGCCAAAATTGTCTAAATGACCAAAAGACCACAGTGACCGACATGGCCAAAATGACGGAGTAGGCAAAAACGACCAAAATGGCCAAAATAATCAAAATGACCAAAGAGGCCAAACTGACCGACATTGCCAAAATGACCGAAAAGGAAACAGTGACCAAATAGGCCAAAATGACCAAAAAGGCCAAAATGACCAAATAGGCCAAAATGACCAAAAAGTCCAAAATGACCAAAAAGGCCAAAATGACCAAAATGACCAAAAAGGTCAAAATGACCAAATAGGCCAAAATGACCAAAAAGTCCAAAATGACCAAATAGGTCAAAATGACCAAAAAGGCCAAAATGACCAAATAGGCCAAAATGACCAAAAAGTCCAAAATGACCAAAAAGGCCAAAATGACCAAAAAAGCCAAAATTCCCAAAAAGGCCAAAATGACCAAAAAGGCCAAAATGACCAAATAGTTCAAAATGACCAAAAAGGCCAAAATGACCAAAAAGGCCAAAATGATCAAAAAGGCCAAAATGACCGAATAGGCCAAAATGACCAAATAGGCCAAAATGACCAAATAGGCCAAAATGACCAAAAAGGTCAAAATGACCAAATAGGTCAAAATTCCCAAAAAGGCCAAAATGAAAATTATCCCTTGTCCATTCTCAGTATTTAATTTACATACGTACCGAATTTCAGCCAAATCGATCCAGTAGTTTTTCCGTAAAAGCATAACAAACAAACAGACAAATATCATTTTATTCCGGAAACTATCCCATTTTCGGGATAAAAAGTATCCTATGTTCATCCTCGGTATCGAAAATATATATATACTGAGTTTCAGCCAAATCGGTCCAGTAGTTTTTACGTGAAAACGGAACAGACAGACAGACAGACAGACAGAGTTACTTTCGCATTTATAATATTAATAGGGATTAATAGACATAAATAAATAATAAACATAGAAATAATGTATAGAGCTATGTAAGTAAATATGGGGGGGGAATGAAGATGTTATATAATTATGTAAGATGATTATAATATAATATATATAACGTTTAATATGATATTAGTATTCAATAACCTTAATCGTCTTCCATTTATTTTCCTTAATAGCAGTACGTTACATAACGACACAAGCAAACACCCTGGGGAGAATAATTACCTATCAACAAAACAAAAGGGAAGCTATTCGTCACGGAGTCTTATAATTTACAAATGACGTGAAGATTCAGTTTAGCGCAAACAAAGGGAGATGCAGGGTACTGCGTAGTCTTACACTTGCAGTCAAAAAACTACCCAACTCAAGAAAAAATATGTTTTATATACCGTTAATTAAAATTTGTGAAATATTCTCACCTTTGTAGAAGATCTTGTTATCCATGTTCGTAGTATATAAAGACTGGGTTGGATTTGTTTTTTTTTATATATAAATAATATTTTGAACCGTGAAAGTTACTAAAAGGAACATGTAAGAAAATTGAATATAAAAATCGTACTTTGAAAATTTTCACTAACATCAGTTTAACTATTTCGGAGTCTTATCAAGACAAATTTTACGGAAAAAACGATAAACGAAAATTAGATGAGCATTCTGCCTTTTTGCCAGATGCTTAATAAAAAAATGTGTATCAGTGCTGTTCATACGCAGTAGAAGCTTAACAAAATATGAAAAGGGGTTGGAGGGTTTCTGTATTTCATGACGGCACAATTCATACATTATATCGTCATAATATATTTAAGCTTTAAAACATGAAATTTGAAGTATTAATGAAAGACTTCAAAACGCTTCCAACTTTATCTATATGAAAATAGTGTTTAAAGGATTAAATATAATGTATTCTATCTCATCTCTCGCAGACGTAGTGCTATAGTTTTCTACGTGTATCTCTTTTAAGTGTCGCTTTTTTCGTTTCATCTAGTTAAAATCACAACGTTTTTAAAGAAGTTTCAATCAATATCTTTATTTGCAAGAATGTAGTTTATACAGGTGATATACAATTGTAGATGCACAGTACATTCTACCACATAGTGGTGTACAAAATTATTGAATTTTAAAATCAAATTAACATAAACATTCTAATTAAAAAAAAAGTGGATGGATGCAGAAGTCGCGGAAGGCCACGACACACCTTCCATGATCAAATTGATCATGTGTTAGCAGAAGGTGATGTTAGGAGCCTTAAGAACAGACGAATGTGCATGACAAGAACTATGAATGTCAAAGAAGCAAGTGAGGTGTGTAAGAATGGGCCTGTGTGGCGCTCTGTTGTTCGTGCCTACCCCGCAAGGGACCTGGCGTGAAGTTATGTATGTATGTATGTAAAAAAAAAGTTTTGGTAATATAAAAGCAATTAATGTCAAGAGAAAAAAATTACAAATACATCATTAAGATTAGATAATAACGACAAGCACTTTTTTTAAGAAATTCATCTACAGTAAAAACACTCCTTGATCAGTCACACTTTTAAGACTACAGTGAATTTCATTTCAGGTATTGATTTGCTTTGTTTTTCCTTAATGATGCAATATAATTGTCCCGATGTGTAAACAAGTATTCCCCTTTCATTTCGGTCACCGCAAAGAGCCAGTTTGGTGAATCTTTGCGCCACGATACGCGTGTTGTTCGCAATTAAAACTGGTACCAGGTGTAACCAAAATTCATTAAGGAACCTTCATTACCGTTTCATATTTAATGTTTGCTCTCATTATCCTTTATTTAGATTATATTACCTAATGGAATTTATTTACGAACGGTTTGACCAGCTCGCTGGTTCAATACAGATTTGTGGGCTTTACACATTGCATATTACTGGATTTCTCTATTTCCTTGAGATGTCGCCTTAACAACCTTGTGTTGTATTTCGGTATCAATGGCCTGGTTTCGGTCCCGCATCGAGGCCGGCCACACTGATGATACTGTTACGAGTTAACGGGACTGAAATTAAAATGCCATTAGAATTACTATAGAGTTTACTAGAACTATACAAACCCGTATAACACAGGTACAGATATAACCGAACACAACAAATCCAAACGTAATGCAGAAGGTCGTAATTCAATAAAACGTGCAAAGTCCGTCACTATTAGATTCCCGAATGTACACACGTCACGCCCGTATCGTAGTCGTAGCTCAACTGCCTCCTTTTCTCCAGTAGGCCGTCGTTTTATATGTCACAAATGTAAAATGTGCCCGCACGTAGACACTATCAGATCATAATCCGTCACATCTGGCTAATGATGCAGCGGTAAGCGGCCGTAAACGAGTACAATAGAACAGTAGGCTGTTCTCTACAATAACTAGAAACGTATGCCAGTAAATAAGTAAACAAAAGAAGACGATCATAAAAAGATTACAATTAATTCAAATGCCGCCGGTAGGTAATAAAATGTGCTCTTGCGTTCTGTACGTGGAATTTCTTTGTCGGGAACTAAGTTGTAACAATACATTCATTTGCATTGCATAGCAAATGTCCATAGGTTCCGATAACCGCTTCCAATCAAGTGGGCAGCCTGCCTGCTGTCCTCATCCTTACATTAGTAGATTATTGACTACTTGTACGGAGATTATGTCAATTTTATGACTCGAGGCTTTCTTTGCGTAGTATCAATGCGAAATTTCCTTACACATCTATCACCAGCATTACGATTCCAAACTGAAACACTTCAAAGTCCAGGCCTAATAAGTAAAACTTAAAGAAAACAAAGTAGGCGGTGAAAAAACTGTTCTAAATTCAAAGTGTAAAAACAAAAAAAATCACGTACAGCACTAACGATTCCAAATTGAAACTCTTGTGTAAAGTTTTTGAAACATGCTACAAGAGCTGGCGTAAGTTTTTTTTTTATCTCGCCAAGGCGAGGGAAGGACCATTAATCAGACCCTGCACTGAAGCGCGATGCGTTACAATGAGTGACCTGAATGACAAGCTCACTAGAGCCAAATGAATAAAATACGTATTGAGTATTTGGTTCATTTCACTCTTGTGAACTTATTGTGCGGGTAATGGGATTTTTTTAATAGAAAATAAGTATTTATATATTTATGATAAATTAGATTATACTTTAATTTCAATATTAGCTACTTTTAATTAAAGGTGGACTGTTTTGATGGAGTGAAATTAATTGCAGCTACTTAAAACCTGAATTTTGTGAGAATATTCTAGTTTGAGTAGGCGCTTTTATAGTCTGGCAATCAAAAGTTGAACCTGGAATTATTTGCAAACTTTTTACATGGCAACTCTAATACGAATGTCAACGTCAATTTTGACAAACAACATGGCGGTTTTCGTTTGACAGCCGGGGCTGCTGCTGCACACCAGGAGGCCCTGTAATGTTGCAAATGTGTCTATTGGTAGTGGGTACGTATGTGGCTTTCGGGTCGAGACTAGGGGGCTGTGACGAAATCTGATTTTAATTAAAGCGGATAAAACTAAGTTTTTCCGAATATTGCAGTTTATTTTTCAAAAAATGTAATGACTACTGATTTCCTGCTATCTACCGGAATTAAAAGTAGATAGTCTATATTCTATTGTAGGTCATTCTAGATTCGAGATATAAGGGTTAGTAATAACAAGTTTTTCAAATTTCATGAAAATCCGTTCAGTACTTTTGGCGAGAACGAGTAACAGAAACATCTCACAAACTTCAGTATTTATAATATTATCGTTAGAAACGAGTATAATGTATCTATTGTAGCACATAAAATATACAACATAAATAATTAAGTAACTACCAAGTATCAAAATAGGTTAATCCTAATAATGTTGATGTTGCCATAAGTATATTATTTAAATTTGCCGCCATTTTCCAGGGTCAACTTTCGTTGGCCAGAGACTATAACACATCTTTTAGTTGTCACATGTTTAGTAAATACCCGTATAATTTCTTACTCTATTCACATTTTTCAATCATTTGGGGTACAAAAATTTATTTTTCCTTTCATACTTTTTATCCTAGCTGTTTGATCTTACATAGCAGATATTTATGCCAATACTCACACAGATAATATAATGTTAAAAGCCTTGCAGAGATTTGGGTAAGAAAGTACCGAAGATACCAAATATTAACTATTTGGGCAGAGTTTCCCCTTATTGTCCAGCCTTTGGTGTGACTATTCACACCACACAGTAAGCAATGAATCCCGTCTACACGCCTCACCGCCTTTTTATACGAAAATACTACGAAACTACCCTACCAAATAATAATATTACAACATTGCTATAAACAGCAATTATATCATAGTGTTGCCAGGATCATATTATTATCTATGACGATTGTCTATGCGATATTAATATAATCAATGACTGCTGTGATGGACATCGCGTAACAATATATATTTTTTGGATTGCCTTTATTTTTATATCCACTATATTCAAGATTAACAATCTTTTTGTAATATAATTTTAATCACCACTACCTTATAATCTTCTAACTTTTAAGAGTTGTATAATTATATCAATTGCTTTCAATGTTGTTACGATATGCGATCTTACGTACAACAGCATATGACAATCAGGTAGAAACAACTAAGAAATTAATATGTCCAACTACCTTGTCATTGATACTGCATTGAATTAAAAGAACCAAAAGAACTTTTCAAAACTACCTCTAAGACTTGAACATCACTAATAGACACTGACTTAACTGGAAACTCGTAGAAAACAAGAAAAGTTTGCTTTCACTTGAATTAAAATCTTCAACGCGATGACTCTTTAGTTTTTATTTTTCTGTTCTTTCTTATTTCTTTGTTTATGCGAAGACAGTTTGATAAACTGCAGTTTGTTCCAATCCATTCAGTGAACTAATTGAACCGACTCAAACGACATCTGTAAAAGCTAATTAATGATATTGTGTAAGTAACAAATTCAGGGTTGGTGATATTATCGTCGCTTTTGAATCACTTTACTGTACTTAAAGAATTAATGGCTAATTCTATTTAACAATTGATGTTAAAATAAAACTTTTCGTGAAGAATTTGTGATGATGATTGGGCAATGAATGTTCGACCGCCCCATTACATGCATGGCCATCAGACCATCAACGCACCTGGTTACCGACTCCTCGTGGTCACAAACCCACAAAGCTGCTGAGAGGCCACTAGAAGCACGAGATGGCCACCAAACGCCAATAAATAGCGAACGAAAGCTGCTGCGAAGCCATCGCCATGCGAAGAAAGCTCCAGCAGCTCCAAACCCAGTTACCGGTCGGTAGTTGCCAACTGAGTTGCAGCCGGGGTAAAAAGGTAAAACGTCGAGCTCCCAACCTCCTCATTATAGATAATGCGGAAGAAGATCATGGAAAAAACGGTTTTTTTTTTCAACGTCTAATTAATTTGGAGAAGCCATCCATAATTTAGACGTTCTTTTTGGTCTAGTACATACAGCTACAACGTGATAATGATGAAAGAACATGTTGTGAGCAATCGGCACCCTGAGTTCTCGTGTTAGTGATATTCACCAATCCGTCTAGGACAAGTGTAAGGGTATACCGGTTCGTTCTGTATTGAGGACAGTCAAGCCAGGCTGAAAGACGATTCTCTTGACTATATATTAAACAATAAAGACATCGCAGAACTTATCAAGCACTAGATCTTATATTTTGGATAATTCACATTATGTCTTTATAAATTATAGCTTATATGTTATTCTGATATGTAACCTATATTATTGTAAATTTTCATCAAAATCCATTCAGTAGTTTTTGCGTGAAAGAGTAACAAATATTATTATAAACTTTGACGTTTAAAATATTAGTAGGATTATGGCCCACTATTTTTTAAACATACGCACATTTTTTAATAAATAAGCCATACTAAATAATATAGAAATATATAAATGATTATAAAAGATTATTAGAATTTAGCATGAAGCTGAACAGTTTCTTTCGCCGCTTCTTTTCTTCAAGCCACAACATGTTGCGAAGTGCTGGTAAATTAGATTAGGCTTCCATAGAGTAAATAATAACCATAAAAAAATAAAAATTTACAACTTTAGAGGTAGGTTAAATAAAATTTTGACAATACTCATTGGCACTGGACAACTTGTCTTCCATGATCACGGCTACTGAAGAGGCTGTAACGTCGGAATATAAAAAAAATGTTATCAGACCTTTTTTGTAGAAGGTTCAACTCTATATAAAGATTAGAACAGCGATTTATCAGTCAACCAGTCGTTTGAACGGTACAAAAATCAGAAGAAGCAAAAAAATAATTCCTGTGTTATTCTTATGGGAATTAAAAAAATGCGAAGAGGACAATCTTAATATTAATATTAAGGGCTCATCTTTTCACAGATTTTTTTTTACACCCAAAAGAAACTTTTGAGCGTGTTTGGAAAAAAAAAAATTTTTGGATCACTCCCTAATATATATATATATATATATATATATATATATATATATATATATATATATATAATGAGAGTTTTGAAAAGACACAAAACTGAAAATTGTATTTTGTAATCTCCTGTAGTGAATTATCCCCACTCAATAATAAATAAGGAACCGCTATTAATGGGTTTTATGACGTAGTTCCGTTTCACTGTCGTTCTTTGATTGAACTGTAGAATTTAATACAGACTCTGCATAAATTATCCTCAAAAATGGGAAATGAACCGTACAGCCGTCGGACGACAGATAGAAAAAGAAATAAAAATGAATAAGAACGAATTTCGATTTTGTGTTCAAGGTTCTGCTACATTTTATTGTAGTACTATCTATATCCGGCAGACGTTGTAGTGCCTTTAAAAAATAAAGATCTAGAAAATGATTGCAGTGCCATCTACCGGGACCAATTGTTAATATGAACCACTTTTTATCCGTGCAGAAACGGAGAAAGAATACAATTTTCTACAGTCGGGCGGCCTGTCGTAAGAGGCGACAAAACAACCCACAGCCAGGTGGTAGGGTATTTGCCCGACTGGGTGGCTGGCACTCCTGGTTGAGAGTATGCGGCCATTACTTTGAGTTGTGTTCCTGTATCAGTGGCCAGGTTTCCTTCTGCAAGGTCGGCAGCACCTTTCGTACTGCTAATGTCCATAGGAGACGGTAACCACTTTCCATCACAGGGGCCGTCAGTCTATCTGCTGTGCTTTAGCAATTTAAAAAAACATAACGCAATAAAAAAGCGTGAAAATAATATTATTAAAGATAGACTGGGTCACCATGGCTTATCTGGTCTGAGGAGTGCTGGTAGAACTTTACCGCTGGGGTTCCAGCTGTTCTTGAACAGAACGGATTGTGCCGCGACGATGGCAAGCGACTGGATGGAATGTCGTTGGTACCTTGGAAGATGGGACGCCCCTTAGTATGGGACGCAACGTGTGTCGATACGTTGGCGGCTTCCCATCTTTCAAATACAGCCGTCACTGCTGGGGGAGCTGCGACACTTCAAGAAACCCCGAAACACCGCAAATATGCATCCATCGGCGACGGATACATATTATTAAAATACAAGATATTATTCCACGCCGACAATGTAAATGCACAACTGCAGTTTACCTTTCCCGCATTTGGACTTCTTTTGTTTACTTTATGTTCAAAATTTGTTATCAAGAAAAACATCCTATTGTTTGTTACTGTACTCGCTTATGGCCGCAGTGTGCAGATTACGTTTTCTTGGAAAATTCAGTCCAGGCGGTCCATTGTTGTATTGCATAGTTTAGTATAAAACAATGCCCAAACGGAGGGGTGAGGCAGTCAAACAAGGATTACGATACGAGCAAGACATGTACATTCAATAAGCTATATACTGACGAACTTTGCGCGTGTTATTGCATCGTACAGTTTGTACTGGTTGTGTCCAGTTCTACTCATAACAATATTATTACAAAACAAGATCCTGTTAAAACTTTAAATGTCTGTTATTAAGCTGACAAGAAGTCGGTTGGCTTCGGGCCAAAATAGTGTCACTTGTTTACGCTTTATAGAAGCTATAAATTTTAAGTAGCAACTTAAAATTTGGTCCATCTCCTTACCACGCTGTATTTATGTGTTCACAATATGTTTATACTTAGTTTTTTAAAAAATAAGCAGATAAAAAAAAATCTTTACATTTTGGGTTTCGCAGCATTTTATGTTGTGGGGTCAAATTACAAATCCAGGAGTTTGTTCGTTTTTTTTATTGATTGAACCATAAGGGTCGCTTGAATAACGATCGCCTTTAAATAAAATTAATTGAGCATATTAAACTGCCTAAATACATTTTACACCAAATACCATGCCATAGCTTTTATCGCGGGCTTTGAGCGCGGCGACCGAATCAAGAAATTCCGTAACGAAAATAAACCTAACACCTCCCACTCCGCCTACCATGAGCGTTCGCTTAATGTGTATGTGTCCACACTGAATGCGCGGTGACGGGGGCCTGAGGCGGGCGCGGCGAGCGTAGGCGTGCGGTGGCCACAGTGAGCCGCGAGCCCTCATAGCGGTTCCAGGTGTGTCAGGTATTGCAAATTATGGACGACGAGCTGCTCCAAAATCATATGAATACGTAAGCAGCTGTTTGTGAGAAAGTATATAGGTGTATAGGTATCTATCATATCTTTATAATGCCACACTCACCGCATGTGCGCCCCGTAAGTATACATGTAGGTTTATATGTATACATATGTGATTTGTATTCTTATCGGTCACCACGCTCAAAAAGTCTAACTTGAATTAATATCAAAGAAAAAAAATACTGCATAAATAAATAAATAATTATGAGGATATCCGTAAGAGAACCAAAGTAACCGACATAGCTCGCAAAATTAGCAAGTTGAAGTGGCAGTGGGCCGGTCACGTCTGTCGCAGGACCGATGGCCGTTGGAGCAGACGAGTCCTGGAGTGGAGACCGCGTCTCGGTAAACGTAGTGTCGGACGCCCTCCAGCCCGATGTACCGACGACCTACGTAAGGTCGCCGGTAGGCGCTGGATGAGAAAGGCAGCGGATAGGTATGAGTGGCGCCGTCTTGGGGAGGCCTACGTCCAGCAGTGGACTGTGAATGGCTGACGACGACGAAATAAATAATTATAATTGCATACGTTGATAAAAAATGCTATGCAATAGCTTTACCGCGGCAATCCCCGAGTGCCACAAGTTTTTTTTGTGAGTCTCCAATAACTCTACTATGAGGTGTTTCACGATTATCCATTCTTTCTAGGACACCCGATATATATAATATATTATGCTTTACAATGATCTAATATCTACCGTGACGATAACTTAAGGGCAGAGCGGAAGATCATTGCGGGTTTCAACCGATCGGCAGCTGAGACTGATGCCCTTTTTGGAACAAAACTATATTATTCTAGTTTTTAAATTGATTAGCAATTATACTGTCTTTATATAATTTGTTCTAAATGAAATCATTTGCTTTCTTTCTTCTTCTTTTCTGATTGTGATCTGTTGTGTTGTCCAAATAGATAAATTTTCAAATACAAACGTATATCCAACGAGACCTTCAAAAACGGACCCCTAATTCCGTATCCAGCACGTGCGTCGTCCGTAAATGCATGCATAAGTGAAAAACAAAAACTCTACTCCACGCCTCTTTTCCAGAATAATTTACACTGCCGTCTGAATTTTGTACCGAGTCGACTTTCAAAGCCCGTTACTGGCCTACATTTTGTGAATTGTAGACTTGGCACGCACTGGGGGGTTGGTCGCCGATGAATCCATGACGAACTACTATATTTTTTCTAAAAGGTAACAAAGTTAGATAAGCAGTTAAAACATAACATTATTATTTAATAAAGGAAATGGCCTATTGTATTGTTTAGAAATAAGAGAGTACATAAAGGCAGTGAAAATTAAAACAATGCACCTACTTTTTTTAGGTAATTTAAATAACATATATTAAAAATAAGATATTATAATAAAAAATAGATTTAGAAATAAGTTATTTTATACTTTTAAGTTTTTGAAGTCGATTTTTTTTATTTGTTACTTTTTAGTATCTAGCCATGGGTAGGCCCACGAAGGATGGGGCGTGCCTTAAAAAATATAAGTCCCAAGAAACGGGAACGGAAAAAAAGTCATGAAAATTTTTTCATAAAATGAAACTACTGGGCCAAATTATGTAAATTTTTTAGGGGGCCAAATGGCGACTATTCCGCATACCATTAAAGAAGAATCACGTAAATCGGATCCTAGTAAAATAAAATAAAATAAATAAATAAATCTCAGCGTAATCGGTGTACATATGTAACGGAATGGATTTTTTTTCATAGAAAATGTTCATAAAATGAAAACTACTGGGTCAAAGTGTGTTATATTTTTAGAGGTCCAAATAGCAAAAAATGCGTAAATCAGACCATAAATTTTAGAGTAATCGGTGTACATACATTAAAAAAAACATACCCTTGGTGGGTATGTTTTTTTTTTGAGAACCTCTTCCTTTTGGAAGTAGGTCAAAATTAATTATTAACCTTAAAAACAATAATGACAAGAACAACTATGCTGCTAAATAACTGTAACAATAGATCAATAAAAAAAGATTCCGACGAATTAAGAACCTCCTTCTTTTTATCAAGTCGGTTAAAAGCGTTAAGATTTTATTTAATAGCGGTTAACTGTAAACAATCGCTGAAGACTAATCGCTCAGTGCACAGTCACTCGAAGTGTCACATTTTAATACGGGTTTATAGAGCCAGTCCATATAGGGGCGAGATAGTTCGTAAAAATCTATTTGAAATACAAGTCATATATAAAAAATATATTTTGTTTCTTTTTAAGACACACTACTAATAACATTAAATTTTCAGCCATAAGGCTTGTTTTTTAACCGACTTCGTAAAAAGGAGGAGGTTCTCAATTCGTCGGGATATTTTTTTTATTTGCTCTTTTTTATGTATGTTCGCCGATTACTCTGAGATTTGTGATTTGATTTACGTGATTCTTTTTTTTTCGACGCGCAATAGCTGCCATGTAGTCCCCTAAAAATTTGACATAGTTTGGCCCAGTAGTTTTCATTTTACGATAATTTTTTTGGTCTCATTTCTTGGGACCTATATTTTTTAAGAAGCGCGGCACCATCCGTAAGTCCACCCATACATAGCTAGACACTAAAAAGTAACAAATAAAAACTTCGTTTATAAAGCTATTATTATTAATATATTATATTATCTAAAACATCTTGAAGTCGGTGCAAATTAAAACACAATAAAAACTACCTACTATATTTTGCAAATTACTAAGCATCGACTTCAAGATGTTTTAGATAATATATATTAATAATAACAGCTTTAGAAATAAGTTATTTTATACATTTCAGTTTTTTAGTTTTTGAAGTTGGTTTTTGTAAAAGTAGTTTTTATTTTTTATTTACATGCTTTTATTTAACTTGCAATGGATGTATGTATGTAAGTTCGGGTGGAAACTTGCAAGTTAAATTTGACCAACTTTCCGGATTCCGATTGAGCTGAAATTTTTCACGCATATGCATATCACGTGACAATGCAATAATATGGTACTATGGAACTGATCTGATGATGAAGTCGGAAGGTGGCCATAGGAGCTCCTGTACTAAGCACGATAGACCCGTCGTGTTGAGCTCGTTACTCGTTACTCGTCTTGGCTAGCACTCTGCTGTTGATATCCAGGATCTCAAAAGCTTGTATTTAAAACTTAATTTCTAATTTTTGAAATGAAAATTCTATACAGACGGTGGATTTTTTCTACAATAAAAACAAAAAAATTTGTTTTATACTATTGTTACATACCGACAAAGAACGCAGACCTGGCTGTCGTAAAACGCCGTTTATTACCTTTCCTGCATTCGAAGTTCTTTAGTTTACTTCGTGTTTAAACTTCAAAAACATCCTATTGTTATCGTACTTATTTTATGGCTGTCATTGGAGTCGAACTAATCCTTTCTTTTTATTGCATTGCGTTTACATTGCACTGCGAATTAACTCAGTGAACGCGGCCCCTTTGTCAGTATTATACGGTTTAGTATAAAGCAATGCCCGAACGGAGGGGTGGGGCAGTCAAGCGACGATTACGGTTACTTTTGATTAGCGATATAGTGACAGACTTTGCGCGTGTAATGGTATCGTGCAGTTTATACAGTGAGAACTGGTTGCATCCAGTTTTATTTGTATCTTTTTTATACGTGTTTGTAGAGTTCTAATAAACTCTATAGTAATTCCAAAGGCATTTATTTTAATTCCAGACCTGTAGCTCGAAACAACACGTAAACATATCGAATTTACTCCATCTCGTCAGAGTTTCTTTCCCTGAATATTACAAAGCAAGCCCTCCCTAATTTCCTGAGTTATACAAACGTATTATTTGTCATGATGTTACCTTGCTCAGGGGTGATAGTGATTAATGCTTGTGTGCGTATGACGGCATAAGGGCTTGTTATCTGCGCGCAGACAGGCCATCTGTCTAGTCTACGCTGTAATGTAAAATTAAGCACAGCTTAGCTAACATTAAACATTAACAGCCTTACTTATAATAATCTCGTTAAGAAACGATTAAGCATCTCTCAAGCATTTGTATAAAATTTGTATAAATGTCAAACTTTATTACAAGAAATTCTGAGAATTGATTACAGATTAAAATTTAACAATTACCAAAAATTAATTAACGACAATAAAATAATTCAATGTATAAATACAGATAAAAGTACGCAAACGAACCAAGATGATTTTTTAAATATAAGAACTTCATTTGAAAACACACCAGTGTCGCCACTAACGACACAAAATTTTTTTCGATAATAAAATAAACATACTACATCAAAACATATGTGGTTTACTGTCTAAGTCGGATTTAATGACAATTCATTTAAACTCTTTAAAATTGAAAGGATCTACCATCGATGTATTGTGTTTTACAGAGCACAATATGACCAATGAAGATACAAAGCTTTTAAATGTTATAAATTTTTCGCTTGGCTCATTTTACTCGCGCAGAAACCGACATGGTGGCTCTTGTGTTCTTATCCGTAATACGCTTAGATATAAGGCTATAGATAATATAAAAAAATATTGTATTGAAGGTATTATAGAATGCTCGGGAATAGAAATCATTGAACACAAACTTTTAGTAGTATGCGTTTACAGGCCCCCAAGAGTAAGTATGGATGACATTAATCTTTTTTTCTGTAACCTAAGTAATATTTTAACTAAGATATGTTTTGGTAAAAAGAAAGTGATAATTTGCGGTGATTTTAATATAAATATTTTAAATGATAACAAAATAACTAAAGAGTTTAGACAACTAGTATCATCTTTTAATTTAAAATTTGCTATTAATGAGCCAACAAGGATAAAAAGTGGGACATGTATAGATAACTTTCTATTTAACATTTCGAAAAGTAAAGGCACAGTTTTAGATTTTGCTTTATCGGACCACACAGCTCAATTACTTACCTGTCCAGTGAAATTGACATCATCTATTAGATTTTGGTATATTGAACGTCGTGACTACTGTCAAGAAAACATCAATAATCTTTGTCAGTATATAGAATCTTTAAGCTTTAGTGATAGTTTAATGGAAGATGATCCTAATGTTGCATTTAATCATTTTCATGACATTTTTCTTCTGTTCTATAATCTATGCTTTCCTTATATAAAAATAAAAATGTCATTAGAACAAAAACCAAGATGGCTTACAAATGGTATTAAAAAATGTTGTAATAGAAAACGGGAATTACTTTGGCTATACCGAAAAAATAGAAGTAGTATAAATAAACACAATTTTAAAACCTTGTCATTCAGACTTAAAAACATTATTAAATTAACTCAAAAATCTCAAAATGACAATTACATAAAAACGGCACACAATAAAAGTAAGGCCACTTGGTCTGTTATAAAAGGTAAAAGCAATAATAGACCAAAAGAAGACACTGTATTAGACATTAATGGAAAATTGATAGATGACCCACAAATAATTGCTGAATCATTTAACAACTTCTATATTGACCAAATCACAAAGCCTACTGTAAATATTCATAAAATTGATAATATTTTAAGAGAAAGCAAATCCATTTTTATGAATCCAACCATACCACAAGATATTAACAAAATCATAATGTCACTAAGGAACACCAATAGTACCGGTTATGATGGTATATCTACACGAATAATAAAACAAGTAGGCAATAAACTGTCATACGTGTTAAGCCATATTATAAATACATGCATACTCCATGGAATCTTTCCTGAGAAGCTTAAAGTTACTGTTATCAAGCCACTGTTTAAAAAAGATAATAAACATGACATGAGTTGTTATCGTCCAATAGCATTAGTACCGATATTTTCAAAAAATTTTGAAAAAGTAATATACGAGAGTATTTATAACTTTTTTGAAGTCAACAACCTCTTTGCCAATGAACAAATAGGTTTCCGGAAAAATAAAACAATAAATGTTGCAATATACGATTTGGTTAACAAGGTATTGACAAGTGTTGATAATAAAACACCAGTTTGCGCGCTCTTTATGGACTTATCTAAAGCATTTGATTTTGTCGATCATGCTCTGCTATTAAACAAACTGCATGCCTATGGAGTTAGAGGTAACATATATAATCTTATCCAATCGTATCTTACAAATCGCAAACAAGTAACACAGGTACAAAAAATGTGTCCTAAATTTAAAAAAGAATTAACATATATATCTAACTATAAAACAGTATGTTATGGTGTTCCTCAGGGGAGCGTCCTCGGTCCGTTACTATTTATTATTTATATAAATGATCTTCCTAGAATTATAGATTATCCCACAATTTTGTTTGCAGACGATAGCACGATAATTTTTACTGGTAAAGATAACGAATGTGTAGAAAAAGTAATAAATACTACTCTAAATAATACAATAGAATGGCTAACAGAGAATAATTTGAAAATCAATTTAGACAAAACTAAAATAATGACTTTTAAAAATAGAATTAATTTGTTAGACGACATAAAAATCAACTGCCATGGACATAATATTGAAAATGTAACGACCACAAACTTTCTAGGATTAAATATTGACTGCAGTTTAAATTGGAAATCCCATTGTGAAAAGTTGTGTCTGAAAATTAATAGATCTTCTTATGCCTTACACATGCTATCAAAAACTGCTAGCAAAAGCGCAGTAGTTACAGCCTACCATGGATATGTTGCATCACTCCTTCGTTACGGTATTATATTCTGGGGCAATAGTAGTGAAAGAGTAACTGTATTCAAGGCACAAAAACGATGTATTAGAGCAATTTGTCGATTAAATAACAGGGAGAGCTGTAAACCATACTTTAAAAGTTTAAAAATTTTGACAGTTACTTCGCTTTATATATACGAGATCATAATTTTCCTTCGATGCAATATAAATTTATTCAATACTTTTAAAAGCGAACGCCAAGCACATAAAAAAATATGTCCTAAGAGTCGAACAACTCTGCTAAGTAGTAGCGTGTTGTGTATGGCTCCTAGGCTCTATAGTCACCTGCCAAAATGCATAATTGACATTCGAAACATCAATCATTTTAAGTATAGTTTAAAGACATTTCTAATTGACAAATCGTATTACAATGTTAATGATTATTTTAATGATAGACTTTGATTTACTGAGGTAGTATACAATTTATTATTATATTGACTAATGGATATTTTTTTAAAATATTTTTTTATGACATTTATTTTAAAGAGTGACGAAATTTAAAGGTTTTTAAAGGTTATGGTTAATTTATTATTATTATGGATGATTTGTTTGTTTATTTTATTGTGATTTGTTTTTATGTATTAGTAAAACAAATGATAATTATAAATATAATATGTACAACATTTTGCACGCCCTAGAGGCAAAAACATGTGAAACGATGAAATAATCCTACCATCTTTTTTTATGTACCATGTTTTATGCAATAAATGATGATTTGATTTGATTTGATTTGAAGCAAGAGAATCAGAATCAGACCCTAATCAATGAATATCTTTTTCTTCACTTATAAACGTGTATTAATTACCTGTTGTTTATCTAACCGATAAACGAAATTTGAATGATTGAATGAAGAATCTAGGTTGTACCCAAAATATTCGGCTAAAGAGTAGTTTATGGGTAAGATGTTCACTCATCAGTTACTGAGCAGTTTCTTTAAATTAAAGAAACAATTATAAGTAAGGCCGTAATAATATAAATGTGGATGCGAAAGAAATTCGAATCTTAATTATTTATATGGTATTGATAGGACCGTCAAAGACAAATTCACACCCGCGTACCTGTAGAAACACATATTTTAACGTTTTGGACTGGTTTTGTATACTTTGTTTTTTAAATTTGTGCTTAAAAAACAGGTCATTTTGTATTGGAATCTTTTACGGCCTATTTTTGTAATGTAATCACTGCCAGGTGTCTCGAATTTAAAATGAAAACTGATTCTAAGAAATTCGGTCCACGCGGCCAGGCAGACATATTGCATGTGTGCAGTATAAAGCAATGGCCCAATTGAGAGATGGGGCAATCGAGCGATAATCACGAGCGAAGGAAAACTTGTGTACATTCGGTTATCTATTCAGTTACCGACTTTGTGCGTGTTATTGAATTGTGACATTCTGTATCATGTTTGGACTAGTTGTGATCGGTTATATTTGTACCTGTGTTTGTGTAATTCTAGTAAACTCTATAGTAATTCTAACGGCATTTTAATTCAAGTCCTATAACTTGTAACAGTATTATTCTATAATACACTCGAATATGCTCGCGACCTCGTCCACAGTTGATTTGAAATTACTAATAAAAATTATGATCGAATAAATTTACTTCTACATACACGAACACCTGAAAATCAAAAATCATTCATCATCAAAAATTGCTGTAGAATTCCCGTGACAAAAAATATAACACATTTTATTACATCAAGTCTCGATCAGTGAAAAAATCATTTAAAATCATTCCCAGAAAAAAAATGCGTGGTATTTCCAGCATAGAAAGTAAACATAGAAGTAGAGATTTTAAGACGAAAAATTTGCTCTCGATCAGCGAAAACCGTCGACTGCCTCTTTGCCTGATTCAGGCAATAAAAGAAATCGAATACTATAACAAACGGATTAATGCCATGAATTGGAATTAATTACTTCCATTTCGTTAATCGATTCCCATAAATATATGAAAAATACATTCCGAAATCAGTGAAACAAAGTTGAGTAATTGTCTCGCAATGCGGGTAGGTATAAATCAGGATGAGCATGATGGATGGACTCAACTCAGTGTTGCCAACACACACGAGTTGTATTTGCTGCAATTAGTGCTAATGTATACCGAAGAATTAGTTGTATTAGATTCGAAATATCTAATTTGATACATGCTTCTGGGCCTTAATATTGTTATGAGCTACAGGACTTGAATTAAAAAATGGTGTTGGAATTCGAATAGAATTGATTAAAACTAAACAAACACGTATACAAATTGCACGATTCAATAACACGTGCAAATTCCGTCACTATATCGCTCATCGAATGTGCGTCTTGCTCGTATCGTAATCCTCGCTTGAGTGCATCAGTGCACTTAGTGAGTCCCCGTACCATGCATGGTAGGTATAGGTGCTTCAATGTACAAAACCTCAGGTCTGGTCAAATACATACAGGTAGCCAATCACTAGCTCTTAAGCTATTTTTTCTATTGAAAGTTTTTGTTATAAAAACGGGATAGTTTATACGAGATACAAATATGAAAGGCTAAGCAACCGAGATTAAGTAAGGCTCAGCGTCTAACGCAAAGCTTAAAGTCTTTCTACTTTTATAAAAAAATCATAAGTCCTTCAAATTTATTATACAATCATAATCCTCTTATTTGCAAACAAAGCACGTAAGGATTTAACAAGATTACCAACATTGGAGATGAATCGCTTATCCTGTAAACATTTTCGTGGTTTAATAAATTCAAGAGTTAAAACCGACTTCCAACTATAAGGTAAATCTATTATATATAAAAATGAATGTGTGTCTGTGTGTCCTTTATAGAATCGTAAACTATACATTTGATCATGTGACAATTTTAGCAAAGTTGGTATGCATGAGCCAGAGAAGGTTTCTGAGTTGGTTCACAATGGGACCCGGTAGGTGGCGCTGTTGTCGGCATATCAATTGAAGCTTTTCGGGACAGAACGAGTCTGCCGGGACAGTTAGTAAGATTATTAAACTAGCTGATACCCGCCCGCTTCGCGTGCCGTAACATCCTTCTTAGAACTTCTTCTGACCTCTACTTAGCGAAAGGAAGGTCCATGTCGAATTTCCAGTCTGTAGGTACGAGATTTTAGTTCCTGAATAAGTCACTATATACGTAAATTTAAATTATGCGTATCTAGATTGTAAAAGTGTCTTTTGTTTTTTTACGTTTGTCGGTTTGTTCCGGATTCACCTAAAAACTACTAGGCCGATTTCGATGCGGTTTTCAATGATCGATAGCGACTTCTTGTACTTAAAATCTGCGGTACCTTATATCTCGGACATCCTGCATGATTTTTCACAGGAGCGGTTTCAAGTTGTTAGGACATATTAGTATAAGCTTATTCCGACACAGTTTAGAGTAAAATAATTGTTTTTTTTTTTACCAACCATTTCTTTTAATACAAATCTTAAAAATAAACTAACTAACTAACGAACGCTGCTTCAACAGCTGAAGATCTCAAACGACGCAAATATGGAACCCTAGGAAGGGGTTACATATTTGTGCCGTTTGGAGTTGAAACTTTAGGTCCGTGGGGTCCATCGGCAAAAGGTTTCTTCAAAGAAATTTGTAAGAGACTCTTTGATACCACCCATGATCAGAAGGCTGGTTCGTATTTCGCGCAACGAATCAGCATTGCCATACGTCGTGGCAATGCAGCCAGCCTTCTGGGCACGCTTCCCTCTGGCAGCGATTTGCTACATTCTTTATATTAATTAATCTATTAATATATATAATAAATTATATATATAATTATATAATATATATAATAAATTAATATATATAATATATTTTCTTTTAAACAATGCGGTACTTTAACTTTTACTTTTGTTTTATTCAAAAACGGTTTGCGACCAGTCTAATATGAACGAAGCCACTGGCCAATCCTAGTCTTAAATACATCATACAACACCTTGTAGTCGGTGCGAAGTAAAACATAAAAAAATACTTATTACTTTGCAATTGTTTTATTTTTCATCTAAAGTAGTGGATTAATTTATCACCAGCTTCAAAAGCTTACTTTAGAAAAATAAGTCTAATCTGCTTTGCAGTCCAATCGCTTATAAAAGAACATAAAAGCTTTTGTACAAAGCATTTTCGCAAACTTTTAACAATGTGGATCGTCGGTTGCGTTTGCTAGTTCAACTGTTAGTTAAACGAGTCGATCTGACCAATTAGTGTCTAGTTCGCCTTTTCAATTACAATGTTTACATACAAAGAAAATCGCTGGATGGATTCTAGATAAGCCTTTATGTCTATGGTCTTTTTAAAAAGGCTGAGTCTATTAATACGGGTACTGTACGAACAATTTATAATTATTAATATGGGTACTGAAAATTTTCTTAAAAAGGCTCGGCCAAAAAAAAACCTAACCTAACCTAATTAAAGATTGAAAATAAGTATTTTACGAAGTTCTTCCAATCCATACAAGAGCAGTGCGCAAATACTCGCGTATACTTTGTAGTAACATATAAGCAGATCTTGTTCCGTAATGTACAGCGCCAGTACACATAGGGACTAATCGTGTATGTGTCGGAAAATTATTTTTGGGTGGTCATAAAAAAAATAACCTAGCCTATATTAAAAATGTTCCGATTTGTTCATAATAAATAAATGTGCCGTGTATCTATACCCCACCCTCAGTTTAGAATTTATTTATTTATTTTTATTTTCATGTTTTCAATAATTCTTTAAAACATGTCATTAAAAAAAACCTAACATAACCTAATTAAAAAACAAGCTAATCATCCAATTCATTCTTAATTTTTTTTAAATAATTGAATAACTGTACGAATAAATATAATTTATTCGTCCAGTACCCGTACAAATAGTCACATCGTTTTAAAATGTATTATTCACATGAATCATCTGCCCTGATTTTTTTCACATTTTTAAACGCATTGTACATACTCGAACTATTTACGGATTTATCTTATACTAATAAAATTGATTAGCAAAATAGATGGCGCTGCAATCGCGTTTTCTCAATTCACTAACAAATGTCTACGTTGTCATAAACAACTTGTCATTCGTTGTATTAACTTCAAATCAGGTTGGCTTCGACTCGCCTGTATATTCTGTTGGGTAGTTGTCTCAACTATATGAACTTAGTTTCTATGTTTTTAAAGTGAAATTAACAAAAAAATATAAATTAAGTCTTCATGTAAGTAACGTAAGCTTTCTTTAAAAGGTTTTAAATGCAAGCTTTTGAGATCCTGGATATCATGTAGCCGCAGAGTGCTAGCCAAAACAAGTAAAACGAGCCCAAACACGACGGGTCTAACTTGTTTAGTACAGGAGTTCCTATGGCCACCTTCCGATTCCGTCGTCAGATCAACTCCATGGTACTATATTATTGCACTGTCACCCGATTTAGATATGTTTGCTAAATTGCAGCTCAATCGAAAAACGGGAAGTTGGTCAAATTTAACTTGCAAAATTCCACCCGAACATACATCCATTGCAATATAAAGCTGAAGAGTCTGTTTGCTTGAACAGGCTAATCTCAGGGACTACTGGTCTGATTTCAAAAATTATTTCATTGTTAGATAGCCCATTTATCGAGGAACACTATAGTATATCAGCAAACCAAGACCAATAGAAGCGAATCACCCATGAAGAATGTTTCAAAATCGAGGGGATTTTGTTAACTTACTTTTCTTAAACTATTCCACGTGGACGAATTAAGTCAATTTAAATTAATTTCAACAATTGTTCACATCGTTTTGTTTAAAAGACAGAAGAATTTAGCAGATAGAAGTCACAAAAATGACTTAACAAGAACAACTTTAACTTGGAAAGTCGCATTAGTTATGAGTAAATAGTTGGTCTAACATCCTTTAATGCTTTTACCAAGAAAACGCAAAAGTTTGTAATATTGCGTTATTTATAACTCAATATGGATATAATGGGCTGCACTAACAAATTCAACTCGGAACTCCTTTAGCAACCGGTTTGTAGTTGAGTAATTTTCTTAACTTTTTGAGTACTGGTTAGTTTAGGTAAAACTGCATTTAAACGCAATAGTAGTTTTAAATTCTGTTCAATGTGTACATGTTAAACCGACTTCAAAAAAATAAAAACTTCGTTTAAAAAACCGACTTCAAAACTAAAAAGTATAAAATAATTTATTTCAAAGCTATTGTAGCCGCAGACGTCCGATCGCCACGGCGGCCGCTCACAAACTGTTGCGGACAGAATCACTCCACTGACGTCACCCCCGTAAAGCCCGTGCGACCACGCCCCGCCTACCGCGGGGACATAGCTCGGTCCGTTAGCTGCTAAGCGTCTGCATTTTTGTAGTACTTTAGTAAGCGCGGAGCGAGCCTACATCATGCATTCCTGAACTGCAATTCAAACACACAACATTGTTTTACTTCTACTTGAAGACCTCCAAAGTGGTGACCCCGCAAGAAAACCACCTTCTGAAGAAAGGATCATCTCGAAACAAAATTCCTGCAGGATAGAAAACTCTGCTCGTCTGTTTAGCCGATCAAGCTCAGACAATATGGAAGATTGCAGTAAAGCAGCAGCAGCCAGCCATGAACTGAAGGAAGTATCCGGCCTCGCTTTGACACCAAGAATTCCACCACTCTGGCGCGACAGATTAAGGCTATGGTTTGTCCAGTTTGAAGCCATCGTCTCGGCACAGAAAAAAGGCGACAAGGCGATGTATGAACTCGTCGTTGGACAACTGGAACGACAGGATATCGACGAAATAAGTGACATTTTACTAAACCCACCCGCTGACAACAAATACGACACCATCAAGAAGAGACTCCTCAACGTATACGAAGAATCTGAACAGAGGCAACTACAGCGACTAATCTCTGAAGTGGAACTTGGAGAATTGAAGCCATCACAATTACTAAGGCGTATGCAACATCTAGCTGGCAACAAAGTGTCTGAAACAGCGCTCCGCCTAATGAGGATCAGTCACCTGCCACCAGCAGCCCGTGCAGTACTGGCCATCAGTGAAAATATTGCCAAGCAGTCTCAACTTAGTGAGCTTGCGTTGGTGGCCGACAAAGTCGTCGAAAACTCCACACCAACAAACCCGATCTTCGCAGTCACTACAAGAGCGACGTCACCGCCACAGCCACAATCACCTACAAATGCATTCAGCGAGCTTCACTCAAAAATCGACCGCCTCACCCAAGAAATAGCTGAGCTGAAGACTAATCAACACCGAACGAGACCTTTCTATCGTAACTCATCAAGATCACGTTCCCGAGAGCGATACAATCAGAACCATCCCAGCCAAACTATCTGCTATTATCATCGTAGATTTGGAAATGCAGCCAGAAAATGCACACATCCCTGCAATTACCAGAAACCGGCGGAAAACTAAGCACAGCGTTGGATGCGGCGGAATCCGACGCCCACATTACTTCTCACCGCCTATTCGTCTATGACCGCAAATCACGGCTATCTTTTCTCATCGATACCGGTGCAAACGTATCGGTACTACCGCGGTTCGGCAACATCAAAGCCAAGCCTATGAACTTTTCACTATATGCCGCCAACAACACAGTCATTCCAACATATGGCGAAAAGACATTGGAGCTGGATTTGAAACTGCGTCGGCCTTACAAGTGGAAATTTATCATCGCAGCAGTGAGCAAGCCCATTATCGGAGCCGATTTTTTGAAGCACCACAAGCTACTCGTTGATGTTGCAAGCCGATGCCTTATTGATAAGGTGACAAACCTCTCAGTACAGGCACCAATAGTCAACGCAACGGAACCCACAATACGCAGCATCGACGTGGAACAAAAATACCATCGCATACTAGCCGCTTTCCCCGACATTACTCGCCCATCGTGCTTCAAAGAAACACCAAAACACAATGTTGAACACTACATAGAAACGAATGGCCCACCACTCCACTGCCGCACTCGTCCACTCGCACCGCACCGCTACATGGCCGTCAAAAAAGAATTTGAAGATATGATGCAGCAAGGCCTATGTCGTCCCAGCAAGAGTCCATGGTCAAGCCCACTACACGTGGTACCTAAGAAAAATGGGGATTTACGTGTATGCGGCGACTACAGACGTCTCAACACAGTTACTATAGACGACCGATACCCCGTACCACGACTTAAAGATTTCACGTACTTATTACACGGGAAGAAAATCTTCAGCACACTCGACCTAAACAGAGCCTACAATCAGCTACCAGTCCAAGAAGCTGACATACAAAAGACTGCCATCACAACACCATTCGGACTTTTCGAATTTCCCAGAATGGTACCAGGGCTCAAAAACGCAGGCCAAACTTTCCAACGATTTATCCACCAAGTTCTCAATGGACTCGATTTTGCATTCCCGTTCATCGATGACGTCATCATTGGATCAGAAAATGAAGAACAACATGAACACCATTTGAAAACAGTCCTACAAAGACTTGACGCCTATGGTATAACCATCAATCCATCAAAATGCGTATTTGGAAAGAAAAATTTGACATTCCTGGGATATGACGTGTCAACCGAAGGTATAAAACCACCACAAGAAAAAGTTCAAGCCATTACTGACTACCCCCGGCCAGCAAACATCGAAGAGCTCCGTCGATTCCTCGGTATGATTAACTTTTACCGTGACTCCATACCGAAGGCCGCAGAACTCCAAATACCACTCAACACTTACCTACATAACTGCAAAAAGCGGGACAAAACGAAGATCGAGTGGACAAAAGAGGCCGAAGAAGCATTTGAAGCGTGTAAGGCCAGCATACAGACCGCAGCCTTACTCGCTCACCCATCACCATCAATGTCAGAACCAATGACGCTCATGTGCGATGCATCCAATACATGTGCCGGCGCCGTCCTTCAACAGAGCACTAACGGCAAGTGGACACCGCTAGGGTATTTTTCGAAGAAACTATCCGACGCCCAACAACGATACAGCACTTTCGATCGCGAACTACTTTCAATCTACATGGCCGTTAAACACTTCAGGAAGCTATTCGAAGGACGAACACTCATCATCTACACAGATCACAAACCACTCACATATGCCATTCACAAACCGCCATCCGACAGCGAGACCCAACGACGCGCCCGCCAGCTACTTTTCATTAGCGAGTTCACAACTGACATAAGACACGTAAGCGGCAAAAACAACCCCGTAGCCGACGCACTATCACGCATTGAAACAATCGACGTACCTACATTAATTAATTTTGAAGAACTCGCTAGCGCACAAGAAAAGGACACCTGCCTACCCCAGATCTGCAACAGCCAATCGTCCAACGTAAAAATCAAAAAGATCGTAATTCCCGGCTCGACAAAACCAATATACTGCGAAACATCAACAGCATACATCCGTCCTTATCTACCTGATGACTATCGTCGCATAGCATTCAACGCGCTGCATAATATTAGTCACCCTGGAATACGAACTACACGCAAGATGATACAACAGCAATACTTTTGGCCATCTATGAACACCGATATCGGAACATGGGCAAAAACATGCGTACCGTGCCAGCGCGCCAAAATACAACGACACACACACAGCGAACCCGCATCGTTCCCGCCAACCGAACGCTTTCAACATCTACACATAGATATAGTTGGACCGCTAACTACAACAGCGCAAGGACACAGATACCTACTCACGATGATCGACCGCGCGACTCGTTGGCCCGAAGCAATACCACTCAGTGAGATAACAGCGGAACAAGTTGCCAAGACGGTTTACGACCAATGGATAGCTCGTTTTGGTTGCCCTACAACTATTACCTCGGACCAGGGTCGACAATTTGAGAGCCAGCTATTTCAATCATTAACTAGACTACTAGGAATAGAGAAAACCAGAACGACCGCTTATCACCCACAAAGCAACGGGATAGTTGAACGATGGCACCGCACGCTTAAAACAGCACTAACCGCCCGTTTGCAAAACGGCGGAAAATGGACGGACGAACTGGCAACGGTGCTACTCGGCCTACGAAACGCTGTGCGTGAAGACACAAAAACGAGCGCCGCGCAGTTAACTTTTGGCACAGCCCTACGTGTTCCCGGAACCTTCATAACGCCTACCCAACCACAAAGTATACCACTACACGAAGATTTCGTTCATAAACTTCAAGCAACTATCAGAAGCCTAACTCCAACCACAGACACTACACACGAGAATAATCTGAAGACATTTGTACATCACGACCTAGCAACATGTGAAAACGTATTCGTCAGAGTCGACGCCGTGAAGAAACCACTTCAGCCTCCCTACGAAGGACCCTACCCAATCCTGGAACGAAATGATAAATTCCTCAAAATTAAGCTGCCTGGAAGAGAAACCAACGTCTCTATCGACCGTCTGAAGCCCGCCTACGTCCTGAAGCTGTGCACTACGCCAACTCACCCTGCAGTTGGAAACCAGAAGGATGCCTTAAAAAAGGCAGTTGGCAGTAAAGATCGTTGCGGAAACATGGTTGCCTTGAAAAAGGCAGTGTGTGACGACCATACGGACGCCTTGAAAAAGGCAGTTGGCACAGAAAATTTCCACACCCGCAGTGGACGTCGAGTCAAACCACCGGTACGCTTCGCTTGAGGGGGAGCCCTGTAGCCGCAGACGTCCGATCGCCACGGCGGCCGCTCACAAACTGTTGCGGACAGAATCACTCCACTGACGTCACCCCCGTAAAGCCCGTGCGACCACGCCCCGCCTACCGCGGGGACATAGCTCGCTCCGTTAGCTGCTAAGCGTCTGCATTTTTGTAGTACTTTAGTAAGCGCGGAGCGAGCCTACATCATGCATTCCTGAACTGCAATTCAAACACACAACATTGTTTTACTTCTACTTGAAGACCTCCAAACTATTATTATTAATATTTATTATCTAAAACATCTTAAAGTCGGTGCTTAGTAATTTTCAAAATATAGTAATTTTTATGTTTTACTTTGCAAAGGCTTCGAGGTGTTTTAGATAATATATATTTATAATATTAGCTTTTATAATAGCTTATTTTATACTTTTTAGTTTTTCAGTTTATGAAGTCGTTTTTTTAAACGAAGTTTTTATTTTTTATTTGTTACTTTTAAGTGTCTAGCTATGTATGGGTGGACATACGAATAGCGCCGCGCTTCTTAAAAAATAAAGGTCCGAAGAAACGGAAACAAATGTTCATAAAATGATAACTACTGGGCCAAACTATATAAAAATTTTAGGGGACGAATTGAAAGCTATTCCGCGTCCAATTAAAAAAGAATCACGTAAATCGGATCATAAATCTCGGAGTAATCGGACGGAGTAAAAAAAACACACAAAAAAAGATTCCGACGAATTGAGAACCTCCTCCTTTTTTTGAAGTCGATTAAAAACCTCACCCGGTTTTCTCTTCTTGGTGTAAGTATTGTTTAGTTATATATGTTCATCCAATTGTTTTTGTGTTGTTTCTGAAGCGATTTTGACAATTCTTTTTGGGTTCGATTCAGAAAAACTGTCGCATACAAATTTTTGTTTCTAACGGACTCCGAAGATAAGAAGTAAAAATTCATTAATTGTCGATACAATACGTAATAACTTATTGATTTTGAAATATATTATTGTATGTGTTTATTTTTATTAAATCGTGGTAGCGTAATGGTTAGCGCACGCGCCCCTAAATCGAAGGGCGCGGGTTCGATCCTGACCGGAACGCATGCACCTCTTAGTCAGTTTTCTGATCTAATATGTATTTATTGTTACAATTACCACGTGATAAAAACGGTGAAGCAAAAAATATCGTGATGCAACCTGCACATCGAGATAACCGATGTGTCAAACCTGCCAAGCCGCTTTGCGACAAGCGTGGCGGGTATACTGTCCGTTCCCCGACCCGAGGCCCGAGCCCAGCAGTGGGACATTTATGGGCTGACATTATTATTATATGTTTATTGTGTATATATATTATACATATATACATACATAACTTCACGCCAGGTCCCTTGCGGGGTAGGCACGAACAACAGAGTGCCATACAGGCTTATTCTTACACACCTCACTTGCTTCTTTGACATTCATAGCTCTTGTAATGCACGCTCATCTGTTCTTAAGACTTCTGACATCACCTTCTGCTTATACACGATCAATTTGATCATGGAAGGTGTGTCGTGGCCTTCCGCGACTTCTGCATCCATCCACTTTTGCATTGTAGATCTGTTTAGTCATTCTTTCATCATACATTCTTTCCACATGCCCGAACCACCGGAGCATTCCTTTCCTTACCCTTCTTATATATTATGACTACATATATGACTATATATGGATATATTTGTATATTTAATTCTTATATGTAATTGGTTGTCGTTTTTAATGAAGAATATGTGCTTTTGTTCAGAATATTTGTATATGGGAAATGCTTCTATTCCAGCTGGCAGAAGAATTCTTTCGAAAAGACGCCAAAGTCAAAAATTTACACTTTGACTTCAGTTTTTGTTTGAACATTATTCTTAAATTAGTTTGAGTATCTATTGCCTTTTTCCTGCATCAACTACATCACTTGGTTTAAATTTCTTTGATTTAGGTAAGATGATTAGCCTAGAAAAGATCGCTTTGAGCGATAAGGCCGCCTATTGTATTGCCTAGAAAATATTGTAACTATGGTCTAGTTTTGAAATTGTATATTTTGGTGTGCAATGAAGTGTTATCTCTCTCTCGAATCGGCGGTAAGTAAAACATAACAAAATATTGAAAAATTGGCAGACAAACGCACATATATATATTCCCAAACTAAGCAAGCTACGCTTGTGTTATGAGTAATATAGAACAGACTACTATGGAACGGATGTCAGACACCCAGACTATAGTAAATAACAGAAAATTCGCTCCCCAAGTTTTAACGACAGGAATCGAATCCAAAGCCTCTGCGTTGCAATGAGGTAGGCTGGCAAAGGCTAGCCCACTCAACCACAAAGCCGCCATCGTAAAACATAATTTATCAAATTCAAAAAAGTTACAAGTTTTTGAGTTAAATCCTTAGAAACATGAAACGAAATATAGATACGTTTATTTATCAAGCAGTCACAGAACTGTTTTGTATGTATAGACCGAGCTTATCCGACTTAAGATGAAAACGGCATAATGCGTTAAGCGGATAAGGAAAAATGAAAATTGAATTTCCTACAAAGAAAATGCAAACTTGCGATTCAAAAAAGGTGGATATGAAAATATTTATAAACAACAAGCTGAACGATATTTGCGGGGATTTCTGGAATTAGCATAACTCAGTTGTCATGAACGGACCCATAAATAAGGCCTTTGACAGACGTAGAAGTTCTTGTTGATCTAGTTTATAACCAATAACATATATATATATATATATATATATATATATATATATATATATATATATATATATATATATATATATATATATATATATATATATATATAACCAATATATATATATATATATAAACCAATTACAACTTCACCACAACTACATACTTTTATCCTAGATCTTTATTTCTAATGTGTTATTAATTTTTAGGCTGTTTGTGTGTCTTGGTTTGTTTGTAAAGTGTAATGTATAATATATTGTCTATAATTTATATAATTTATTGTCCCTTATGAACGCCATTTTCAACCCCTCAACCTCAAGTAACCGCAAGACTGTCCAGCATACAGCAGCTTAACATCGTCTGAGAGGCAGTACAAACTGTATGAAGCGACCTTCACATGAGTCCCGTACTCGTTAACTTAAGTGAGTTTCGATGTAGTACCCTGTATTGTACGGAACATAGTATAATTATATCAGTAGTTCCACCTGAGACTTGGAACCGGGTTTTGATTAACCGGTTTAATCAAGAATTTCATCCGGAGTTTATAAGCCCTTAAAAAGAGTCTTGTATAAAGTTTTTTTTTGATGACGCAGGGAAATGACTTTGGATATTATTCTCGGGCCTGGAGGGAGGACACCGAGGGGAGTGTGAGACTCCTGAACAACCGGATCCATACGTGACTTCTGAGTGGAAACGACGGGGAGCAACAACCGGTTTATTCCGCGAGTTATTTTCTCATTGTGTCTATCTCAATATTTAAATACACACAAATGTGTCTGACTGACAACTTGCTGTACACCATGTTTGCTCTTTGAAGGTGTGCGACAAAAACCGTTTGAAACCGGTTTATTCAACAAAACGTATCTAACAATGTTTTGTTTTCAAAAACCGTTTGATTGAACTTAAAGCTAGAACAGAACTGAAAATAAAAGTACCTATGTACTTAGGCTGTAACTGATATGACTTTTTTACCGGTTTTCAAGCCTTAGACTCATGTTACGACGTTTGTATGAGGTAATCTAATGTGAAATTGTGACGTAAGAAACAGGACAATTCGACAGTGGATAGCTAAATCAATCAATAAGATACATTTTATCTACCCACAATCTGTCACAGCCTCATAGATTTTGAAAGAACCTTCTAACGTCATATTAATATTATCATTACATCATAATTAGATACAATTAAAAGTAAGAAAGCAAGTGTATTATTTTAACATGCTTGTTATTTTATTTATATTAATACTACAAATGCGAAAGTAACTTTGTCTATGTGTTACACCTAGATAGAAAATCTACTGGACCAATTTGTCTGAAATTTGGCATAACGCATGTAGTTTCAATACCATATATACCCATAAGGGCTTTTATCCGGGAAAACACTTTTAACGGCCTCTAGTTGTTGAGAGGGTTTTGCCGGCTGACCTTGCTGCAGCCCCCCGCGCTCCGGGTTCGATTCCTGGCATATTAAATTTCGGAAAACGTGTTTTCTCTGTAAATTGCTTAATTTGGAGATATACAATATGTGTGTTTATCTGCCGATTATTATTCAGTTTTTGGAATAACAATTTGTTGGAACATGTAAAAATAATCAAAAAGCGCACCAATTAATGGTTTAAACATTAATTAACATTATTTCTATCGTGGTATTTTAAAAGTAAGATGATAATATGATATTTTAAAGTTTGTTTTTAAATTTAAATAATGTTACATCATGTCATCTACTATTGGCCGGTTACTACGTCTTACCAACTATCGGTAAAAAATTTGCATGAAGCTCTATACAAGAAAAATCAAAAAACCGGCTATAAATCGTAACAATGTGCCATTTGTAATTAAAATGAAACGCTAGTTTGTTAGCCGTTGAACCAGTATCACGGGTATAGCTCTCAAACTAGGGAACACTGTATTATTATTTATACTGTGGTACTTTTCAGCCGCACCAATGGGACATTGAGACTCCTTTTGTGTATTTTCAGGGATCAAACCCAAGAGACAGATTATTTACGTTAAATAAAAGCTTTCGTCGACGTTTCTCTCCTATTTTTATGTCAGCCCTAAGACGTTTACGAATAATAGTATGAGAAACTATCCTCGGTTGTACATTTTAAAACATTAAGTACGGCTAAGTGAAGTATCATCTGAGTTTCTTTAAAATCTTATCTGCTTGAAGTTTTTTGGGAACCAAAAACTTCAAGCACATGTCTTTATGATTATTAGATATTGTCGCCGGTTTCCCTCGTTACGAAGTTTTTTTTAGAGGTAAAAGTTATTTGCTCTTTAAACATACCGAGACACATTGAAAAATGAAAAAGTAAATAAAATGGTTATGAAACTATGTAGGCAGAAAATATGTCTCATGATGGCACCAAATAGGTGCAGTATGCCAAGCAACAGGTGCCGGACGCTGGTTTTCGACTGCACCATAGGACGGACGGATGTTGCACTGTTTGTATTTATAATAATAAATAATAATTCAATTAAGTTATATGTTTTAACATTATCATGGTTCTGTCGTCAAAGACTATGCTTTTATAATCACAGATTTCGCCAAGGCTACATTGTTAATATGACTTGAACAATATACAAAAGAGTATATATGCGCGTGTGTTTCAAATAGTGTGTGTATTGTTTTTTTAAATTAATTTAAAATATTTTTTTTGCATAATTTAAAAAAATATCAGCATTTTACACTCCTTCTCTATATAAACTAATATATAAAATTCTCGTGTCACAGTTTTCGTTGCCATACTCCTCCGAAACGGCTTGACCGATTTTGATGAAATTTTTTGTGCTTATCCGGTATTTATGAGAATCGGCCAACATCTATTCATCCCCCTTAATGTTAGGGGTAGTCCACCCCTAAATTTTTATTTTTATTTTTTGGTCAAAAATTTTAATTTCTATTTTTTTATGATACAGCATTAAAAGATACATACAACCCTAAATTTTCAACTCTCTACGATCAACCCCTATTTTTTACCGGGCAGGACGACGTCTGCCGGGACAGCTAGTAAACTATAAGTGTGCGAAATTTCATACTACTCCTACCGCGCAAATTTCGAAAAAAGGGTACAAAGTTTTTGCTGTGTTTTTGCTTCACGTATTAACATAGTATAATTTAGATAGTGTATGTTCTGCATTACGTTTGGATTTGTTGTGTTCGGTTATATTCGTACCTGTGTTATACATGTTTGTGTAGTTCTAATAAACTCTATAATAATTCCAACGGCATTTCAATTCGAGTCCCGCAACTCGTAACAATATTTATAATATTTGTACCATATTAATATCATTACAAAATATCTAAATTTAATTTGTGTATCACGTATTTTGTTAAATTTAAGTTTTTACATAATTATAAGATTGAAACATTGTTAATAATAATTAAAACCAAATAAATATTATAATATAATATAATATATAATAATATATTGAAATAAGTATGTAGATATATAATACAAGTTATACAAATTTTACGCCCAAGAAGCAAAAAACATGTGATCAGTATAAAATAACAAGACCCATTTGTATAACCATGTCTTCATGCAATAAATTAATTGATTTGATATATATAAAAATTCATAGTGATCAATTGCCTAGTAATGGCGTGAAAGCGTAATAAGCAAACACGCATTTGA
This sequence comes from Dendrolimus punctatus, assembly GCA_012273795.1. Classification (NCBI taxonomy): domain Eukaryota; kingdom Metazoa; phylum Arthropoda; class Insecta; order Lepidoptera; family Lasiocampidae; genus Dendrolimus; species Dendrolimus punctatus. Next base: position 10,374,464 of record CM022531.1, read on the forward strand.
ATATATGATATTGTTACGAGCTACAGGACTCGAATTAAAATGCTGTTGGAATTACTATAGAGTTAATTAGAACTATACCAACACGTATGATACAGGTACAAATATAACTAGACGCAACCAGTACAAACTGCACGTTTCAAAAACACGCACAAAATCCGTCACTATATCTCTTATCCAATGTACGTCTTGTTCGTATCGTAATCGTCGCTTGACTGCCTCACTCCTCCGTTCGGACATTAATAATAAAAAAAATAATAAAACTTTATTTATTTCTCCACACAACAGATTCAAAAAGAAACCTGGTGTGTGAGACTGGTGCCTGAAATAGATTTCTTAGAAATCTGCATGACAGGAATTCCTTTCATTCTGTAAAAATACAATATGCCGCGACGCTAAACAATAATTTCGAAGAATTAGTTCGACACACCTGCCTGATGACTGCCATAAAACAATTACAATAACAATAGATTTTTTTCTTAATTTCAATTTTTAAACACAAAGTAAACAAAAGAATTTACGACCTTCTACGAATCTCAGACTTAATACTCCCAAACATTATTCATCTTTTTTCAACAATTCTTTTACTGTACAGGCTATTCGACTCTGGAATGAGTTACCTGTTACTGTTAGACAAGCTAAATCTCTAACAATATTTAAGAATATGACAAAAAAGCACTGCCTACAACTTTGTGATGTCTGATATTTCTACGTATGTTTATGTATGTGTATATATAATAATATATGTATCTATATATTTATGTATGTATATATTTATGTATGTAATATCAATAGGAGTATTTGTATATGTCTATTTAGTATAAAATTTATGTAAGTAGCTGCATATCCTTTAATATTTATGTATACCACCTTTGACCAATTTAATATGTTTTTATTCCTGCCTCGGGTTGTCTGGAAGAGATCGCTTCTTAGCGATAAGACCGCCCATTGTGCACATATAGAATATTTTTAGGCTATAAGTTAATTTGTGTTTTCTGTAATGGTGTACAATAAAGTGTTATCTATCTATCTATCTAAAAGAAGTCAACATGCTGAAAAGGTAATAAACCAGGTTTATGGCAGGCATTTTTGTAGGCATGTAACAATATAAATAAAGACGGTACCGTCCTATTTATACCAGTGTGTATGATGTGTGTATGATGTGTGTATGTATCATATGCTTCACAACTCCTGAATGTACAGGATAAATCACGTGTGACGTAAACTTATTACTGTAAATTAATTAATGATTTAATCCTCTTTATTTGAACAGCAGGAAACTCCGAATTTAAGTATTAAGACATAAGCGATTAATAATAAAGACTGGACTGGACTAAAGTCGTAAATATTATCCTGATTTAATCAAGATTACTAAACATACATGTGGAGGTGGAATTATTAGAACTTTTTTTTTATTTTTATAGCTGTAGTTCAGCAGACAGGCAGACGGCCCACTTAATGGAAAGCGGTTACCATCGCCTATGGACATTTGCGACACCAAAGCTGCTACAAATGCGCTGCTGCTCTCTTAAGGGAGATTGGAACCTGGCCACTAATGCCGGAACACAAAAAAGGTTGTTATGGCGGCATATTCTAGACCAGGGGTGGTCGCTATGCAGTCCAGCAAAACCCTACCACCTGGCTGTGGATCCATGCAAGAACGGAGAAAGGATACTATTTCTTGCAGCCAGGCGGCCTGTCATAAGACGCAACAAAACCCACAACCAGGTGGTAGGGTATTTGCCTGTTTGGATCTTGAACAATCTTGAGTTGTCTTCCGACATTAGTGGCAAAGTTCCAGTCTCCCTTTAGAGAGCGGCAGTACATTAATAGCACCTTTGGTGTTACAAATGTACAAATGTCTATAGTCGATGGAAACCGCTTTCCATCAGGTGGGCTGTCTTCCTATCTGTTGAACTCCTGCAACAACAACAAAAAAGTGTGTGTGTACTTATGTACACGCGTTAAAAGTTATACTTCTTTAAAATGGTTAAATAAATAAAGCAGTCGGTCGGTAAAATAAATAATAAATTATTTATTTAACCGACCGTATTGAAAAATACAATCAGAAACTGAGGTTAACTCTAATAATACAATCAAAAACTGAGGCTATGTCTAAATGACTTAGAAAAATAAATACCACAATCACACCCAAGTATAGAAAAAGCGATATAATTACTTACTTTTTTTAGAAATTGACTATAATTAGAATTAAAATAAATCCTTTGATTTTGCTGATCACTTTAATATATATATATATATATATATATATATATATATATATATATATATATATTATGTAGGATACTAAATAAATGATTTATAAATCATCAAACTCGTATATTAATTAAAACACACAAATTCACAATCCATCTATCAACAATTCCTTGCTAAGCAACCACCATACTACACTCGGCCATCCTGAAAAACTAAAATGTTGACTATACCTAACTTCAGGGTATCGGTTGACTATAGCTAACTTCATGGTGTAGCTTTTTTGTGTGACGGTGTGCGCGCGCATCGTAAAAATTTACTCTCATACGCGCCTAAAGAAGTATAACTTCAAAAATGACAGCCAGTCAGTGAGGTCAAGTATGTCATACAGGACATATGCAGATTAGGATATATCTCATATTTTGCACCATACACTAAAGTTAAGCACGGAATAATAGCCCTTAAATTAATACACACACCACCCATAACTCTATAAACAAATTACGATCCTAGCACGACAGCCTAACAACATGGCGTACATTTGAATGATACCACTCGCAAACTCACTCATATTTTATTCAAATCTTTTACACTCTGTGTCACTCGAGGATTGTAAAGAAAAAGGCTAATGGAATTTCTAAACAGCTGTACATTTACGCTTAGCAATTTTCAAAACAGAATTTAACACTTCTTCCATTTACTTTTGAGGAAAGTGACTTTAATTCTATTTTAGTTCCTTGAGTGTCTTAAAAACCTTTTTGGAGTGTTTGGTTTAATATTGGAATCGTTCTTTGGAATGGAATTTTTCTTAGTGACTAATAATAATAGCTTGTTAGTCAAGGGTTGAAAGGCGCCAATATTTCGAGTTGTATACTTACTTATACTAATGCTGGTGTGCACCAACACTTAACCGACGATTAACCAAAAATAATCACTGATTTTCCATACTTTTTTGGCGATTATTTTATTTTAACTATCGATTAAAAGTCGATGCACACCAGCCTAAGAAAATAACTCGGAACTATTGACGTCTTTCATCCCTCCATTTACACTTAGCAATTTTTAAAACAGAATTTGACATTTCATCCATTTACTTTCAAGGAAAATGAGTTTAAATCCATTTTAGTTACTTGAGTGTCTTTAAAACTTTTTCTTGGTGTTTTATAATAATAGCTTGTTACATAAAGGGTGAAAGGCGCTAATAGTTCTAGTTATATACTTACTGATACTAAGTATATAACTCGAACTATTGGCAATAAGAAGTATATATACTTGGTACTTGTTTGCGCAAATGAATGTTAGAGTGAACGGATCTTAGAAGGGTCAAGATGGAATGTTAAATGGCCAAGGGCCGATTAATCCTATCCACTATGAGCCCGACTCAGTGCTCTAATCAAGGGTTTATTGACATATTATGAACGTCTCAGAAGCAATAGGGCTTAAGTGGCTAAGTAAACGCATTCATACACATTTACACATAAAACAAAATAGGCGAAGTGCATGTAGGACTATATGAGAATGATTCCATTTTTGTCAATGTAACTATATGATCCAAAAATATAGTTAACTTAATCACTAAGACTTACTACGTAATCCTTACCTTAAGGAACGTATTGAAATTCTTCGACTCGCTACTTCTCTTCATTTGCACTCAGATACTTATCGCAGAATCGTGACACCTGCACACACTTCATCCTTTTATGATAACTCTTTTACAGTGCAGGCTGTCAAACTCTGGTATGCGTTGCCTCTTACTGCCAGAGGCCAAAACATTGGCTACTTTTCGTAATTTACATAAATATTTAGTTATTTATCTACTGTAATATATACATACATACATACATACATAACTTCACGCCAGGTCCCTTGCGGGGTAGGCACGAACAACAGAGTGCCATACAGGCTTATACTGTAATATAAAATGCTTGTCATATATAATGATAATACTTATATGTATTTAGATAACTTCATTTATATATAATACATAATACATATATATACATACATACATAACTTCACGCCAGGTACCTTGCGGGGTAGGCACGAACAACAGAACGCCATTCAAGCTTATTCTTACACACCTCACTTGCTTCTTTGACATTCATAGCTCTTGTCATGCATGCTCGTAGTTGCTTAAGGCTCCTGACATCCCCTTCTGCTAATACACGATCAATTTGATCATGAAAGGTGTGTCGTGGCCTTCCGCGACTTCTGCATCCATCCACTATATATATATATATATATATTCTATAAATGTGCCTGGATTTAAGTATATATTTTTAAAAAATGGTGTAAGTATGTATATTTAAATTGTACAGTCCTATCTTTTTTCTGCTCGTTAATTTAGGTGAGAATTTCTTTTTAACTATGTTGCCTGGAAGAGATCAGGTTTAGCGATAAATCCGCCTATTGTTTCGTAATTAAACAAGTATTGTGATTATGTATTTTGTTTATTTTGGTGAGCATCAAAATGTTATCTAAGCCAACACTAATTTTTACGAAGTACCGTTACGTTCCGTACCACACGTAACAAATCAAAATCCCTTGCACAAAAAGTAATAATATTTGGTGTACATTAATATGTAGTTTAATAAGATCTTGTTTATCCATCTGAACACAATAATATTCTCCCAATAATTTCATTAAGTAGTGATGGGCGATTCCCAAATGTACAAACAAACAAAAGAATCGCAGTCGAGTCAATCAATCGACTCGCCACAACGAAATATTTTTTTATCGTTTCGAATCAATCTGTTCGATACTTGATAGTCCGCTGCTGTCTTTAGTCACGTCTAATCACTACGCGCCCGCTGATAACAAGGCCCGAGTTAATTCAAAACAATCGATTATGAGTAAAAAAATCGATAGTCATCGAGATATTTGAGGAATTCTATTCGTAATCGACGTTGAATTACAATCAACTCTTTCTTTAATAATTGAAAATTCGAGATCTTTACCTATTGTTTCAAGTCTATGTAACAGACAAGACACCCGGCAGGTAGACATGACTATTTCTAACAATACTCTTACGTAAGTCACGTTGTGGTTCCAGACTCCAAGGGCGCGGTTTCAATTTTGGCTGGAACGCATGCACTGCTTAGTCAGTTTTCCCATCTAATGTGCATATTGTTACAATTACCACGTGCCAACAACGGTGAAGGAAAACATCGTGATGCAACCTGCACATAAAGTGAACCCATGTGTCAAACCTACCAAGCCGCCTGCGTGCGTACAAGCGTGGCGGGTAAACTGTCCGTTCCTTCTATAATGAGAGGCCCTAGCCCACCAGTGGGACATTTATGGGTTGACATTGTTTAAAATCACGTCGATTCATCTGCACATGCACAGATTCTTCCGAAACTGTATTTTAATGGCTCGTCTTATTAATAACTCTGCCAACTGAAGTTATAAAAGTACTTGCAAGAACATTCACTACTAAAAAAAGGCGGTTTTAATATTGTAGATGAATTTGTCAAAAAATAATGCTTGTCATTGTTATCTGTATGGAAAATCATAGTGACGTAGTTATTGTTTGATTTTATTTTGACATAAAAAATTTTTTGTTTATAAATAATAATATAAATTTAATTTTAGTTATTTTATATACAGTAGTATACTAATGTGGTAGAATGTACTGTAACGGCCAGCGGTTACAGAGCTGACTGGACTCTTCAATAAGAGACTGGTTCAGGATATAAGCTTATATTGGATGAATGAAAGAAAACTTTATTGTTCACCATAACTTAAAGCTAGACCTTTAATATGAATTTATATCCATTAGAACAATGGGCGGCCTGATCGCTTAAATCGATCTCATCCAGGCAACCCGGTGTCCAAGGAGACATTACAAGAAAAATAAATAATATTTACATTTATATATTATACATGCAAACAATAATACAATTTCATTTACTGCAACAAATTTAATTAATGGACAAATAATGGTCAGTGATCAAGTGTTAGCAATGAAGAGACACTTTTACATAGATGTGTTCTGCGGGCTGATACAATTCTGTCTTCTCTTGTGTTGGGAGGCATTCTACGATTTTTATTGAAAATCATTTTATTTCTTAATATATTACTAAAGAGTTTAGTCGTTACAGTGTTGTGCCTCTACAATTGTAAAACATATGTATAAACTATATATTTTCAGATAAATATACCGATTATATTAGTGATTACGCCTCAAGCGGGCAGCAAAAGAATAGACTACGAGTCAATATAATCGAGAGTCATAGACGTATTTGAGTAATCGAAACAATCGATTCAAACATCTCAGTATTTCCCATCACTATCACGAAGTTTTAGGCATTCCCCTTACTCGCCATTCTTGGGTCGTGCAGTCAATTACTGACCGTATATGTTCAATAGAGCGTTTCATTCGGATATTGGATATTAATACCTTTATCTTACCAATGTTTCTTGTTTGGTTATATATGTATCTATTTTTAGATGAGTTGAGGTTTCTTCATCAGCCAATCTAAATCAAATCAATTTACTGTCAAAAAATTAGACAGAAATAAAGCTTTCATAGGTTCTGCACTAGGACTAGCCTGTATCGCGAACACCAAGTACGTGTGTGACTGACTTAACAATGTATGGGCCTTACTTATAATAATCTCGTTAAGAAAGGATTAGTCATCTCTTAAATAGGAGGCTCTTAAGCCCCTAATCAATGGCTGTTTCAAATAAAACTTGCCATCTTGACTCTTAGCAGTCACTTAAACTACCTTTCGATGTTGGTTATTTTTGACAGTTATTTATGAGTTACTTTACCACCACCTCTTATCCTTAAGAGGAGTTTATGGGTAAGATTTTCGTTAATCAGTTGCTGAGCAGTTTCTTAAAATTTAACAAAGGATTATAAGTAAGGCCATTCATGTCTGTTTGTCAGTTTGTTCGGGATTCACGTAATAACTGTTGGACCAATTTCAATGCAATTTTCACCGATCGATAGTTCATTCTTAGATCTAAAATCAACAGAATGCCGCTGGGTTTTTTCAGGGAATTATTTAAAACGGCAAGATTAAAACAAAAATCGAATTCCAATATAATTTTTTCACCGATCGATAGCAAATTGTATGTAATAAAATGTGGGATATTTTTATCCCGGGAATCCGCTTAAGTTTTTCATGTGCATAACACGTATATTATTCCGCTACAGTTTTCACTAAAACGATAGAATACATTTTTTTTGAAGTGAAACTTCTATATAGAGGGGGTCTTACGGATTTTTGGCTCACGAAAAGATGTCACAGTCACGTGGTCACCGTCACTAATTCTTACATTTTTAAACTCGTGATATCTTTCGAATGGAATGTCCGAATTGAATAATTCAAAAAGTTATATAAAGGTATTGAAGTAGTATTGAATATGAAGTAATTTATTTTGATAAGGATTAATACCAAGATACAAATAAAGAGCCTTTTCTAGCGGCGACATTTTAATTAAAATTTAAAATAAAAGAACACTTATTGTGGCATAACTATAATAGTTAGACATATGTTGTTGCGACATTTTTGTAGATAATAATGTGTTCTGCAAAGTCGTAGTACATTATTTCATTCTATCATCAATAGTTTTCGCAGTGCTCGCGATTTTAGGTATTTTTTACACCTTGGGTTACGTTATTGGAGTTTTAGTAAAGATCCCTAATTTTTTTTGTAAACATAATATAGCTTATGTCACCCGGGGATTGTGTAGCTTGCCAACAGTGAAAGAATTTTTCAAATAGGTTAAGTAGTTTTGGAGCCTCTTCAATGCAAACAAAGAATTTAATCTTTTCTCTTTATAATATTAGTATAGATATTCATATATATTTATTATAAAATTAATTAGATGTTTGCATATTATAAAAAGTGCAAGATTTTGCGCTGGAAGTTGTTTAATAAAATTGCGAGCTGGATTGCACTAAAAAGCGCTATATCTAGCTCCTAAAGCGCTAAATTGGCAGCTCTGGTGAGCCGAGCGCCGGGGAAGTCTCGTAAACGAGAAAGCTAGCGAGAGAGCGAGCGAGGATATACCGCGTCCTCAGACTACCTCATCCCTCTAATACCTAAAATTGCGTTCTGCGCATCGGAAAGTGCGATGTTCCGAGCCGCTATTAATGGAAGCAAACTTAAGTTTGCATCGAACTATAGCTCTGCTCTCCACGTGACAAGGCATCACTGCCTCTATTTGTGGTATGTGTAAAAAAAATATAAATAAATAAATAGAGTTTGTTGAGGAAACAAAAATAACAACAAGAAAACTTTGCCAACTGTTCAGTTTTTCGAAAGTCATAACAAAAGTGAACGACAACGAACGACAAAAGTGTTGACGTAAAAAATGGCCGGTGCGTGGGTAGCGTATTACATACACCATTAAAATGTACTTAACCTAACCAAATCATAATTTGCAGTAAACCTGCGAAATATCGAAATGTGTGCTGGGACACATATTAGAAGTGAAACTTCAACGGACAAGTGGAAAAACGAATAGCAACGGATAAGTGACAAAACGAATCGCAACGGACAAGTGGAAAATCTTCAACTGACAAGTGACAAAATGAATCGTAACAAAATTTTAACTTGAAGTTTTACGGGCAGATTGTTAATGTACTTGTCCAATTTGAAAACCTGCCCGTAAAACTTCAAGTCAAAATTTTGTTGCGATTCGTTTTTCCACTTATCCGTTGCCATTCGTTTTTCCACTTCTCCGATGCGATTCGTTTTGCTACTTATCCGTTGCTATTCGTTTTTCCACTTGTCCGTTGCGATTCGTTTTTCCACTTGTACGTTGAAGTTTTTTTAAATACTGCGGTAATTTGTGAATCCCGTTGTCCAAGTTTTCCTGGGAATCGAGTCGGCTGATTTTGAAAAATAAACACAATCGGTATTATTATACCAAATCATAGTTAGCTACACTAAGCTACTAATCAAAGTCAGAATCAAGTTCTGTAAAGGAATATCAAGAAGCAAACCAAGGGATAGGACTGTTTTTGAACAAAATTTTATATTTTTCAGTGTTGACGCGGGAGCGGGGATAAAGATAAGGAAAGGACTTACAGGATTAGGTCGCCGCACCAGACACGCTACGAACGATGCTTCTTCGCAGCGGCAGGCACTTCTTCCTCGTGACCCTTTCTTCTTGTCTTGCGGTTCCTTCGACTTAGTGGACCAACTGGAACGGTACAGCGTGCACCTTCCAACGTGCGGGTTGATGATAGCGGATATAAAAAGCGGTATAACACACAAGACGCGGCGAGGTTTGTGCGGAAGCAGCGATGCGTTCAGCGGTCGAGCGTAGACTCTGTCACATTGCACAATGACAGATGCGGCGGAAGGAAAAAGAAACAAAAGAGGCGGCGACCAAATAGGTCAGCGTTAACACATAGATTACTTATATATATATATATATATATATATATATATATATATATATATATATATATATATATATATATATATATATATATATATATATATATATATATATATATATATTTCAATGTTCGAAACGCAAATTATTTTACCCAATTCAATCAAATAAATCAATGGGTAGACATTGATTCCGTTCGAAGATATGCGGTCAAATGCAGGCAATATCCGTGCAGGAATGGAGAAAGAATACAATTTCCTGCGGCCAGGCGGCCTGTCGTAAGAGGCGACAAATCAACCCACAGCCAGGTGGTAGGGCATTTGCCCGACTGGATGGCTACCATCCCTGGTCTAGAGTATGCTGCCATAACAACCTTGAGTTGTGTTCTAGCATTAGTGACCAGTTTCCAGTCTCCTTTAAGAGAGCTGCAGCGCATTTGTAGCACCTTTGGTGTTGCAATGTCCATAGGCGACGGTAACCGCTTTCCATCGAGTGGACTGTCTACCTGCCAGCTTACCTCGTGCAAAAAAACAAATAACATATTGTCACTTTGTATTTCATTTACCATGTTTTTGACTAAATAAAACCTAAGTAGTACATTGTATCCATCCAGGATTCGAACCCGCTGCCTTCGAGTTTAGAACGCGATAACGTTACCCAGTAAGCTTAGCAGTAGCAACGGCTTTTTGTTATCGTTTTATATACGCATGAAATAGTTTTAACAATAAAGTGTAGTAATTAATGTCACACTTTATGGTTAAAATAGTTTCACGCGCTAACTCATAGCGTAGCCATAAATAATTATGTTTTCGTGCAATACTAGCGGATTCGGCAATTATGCTTCTCTAAAAATATATTATAAGGAATATAATAATTGTGAAGTTAATCATCTCTGCACCACCTGCCGGATCTAATTGTGAATCTAAAACATCCCGGGACCCACTCCAAAACACAAATATTTTTATGAAAATTCTATAATCCGACTGCAGCGCCACCTATAGGGCCCAATTGTGTATCTAAATAAACCATCCTGGGACCCACTCCAATACACAAATAATTTAATTAAAACCCTGTAACCCGACTGCAGCGCCACCTATAGGGCCCAATTGTGTATCTAAATAAACCATCCTGGGACCCACTCCAATACACAAACAATTTAATTAAAACCCTGTAACCCGACTGCAGCGCCACCCATAGGGCGCAATTGTGTATCTAAACCATCCCGGGATCCACTCACACACACATTTTTTTATCACAATTCTGCAACCTGACTGATGCGTCACCTACCGGCTCCAATTGTGTATTTAAACCACCCCGGGTGGTACACAAATATTTTTACTGAACTCAATCAATAGAAAAATGACAGGCGCAATTTGATGTGTAATTAATTAACCATGATATTATAAAAGCATTGGTAATTAATGTATGAAAAATAGAACATATTGTCCAAACACAACCCTTTCCATTGCTTTGCCGTTTGAGATTCCTTCATAGACTTCGGTTTTCGTTGAAATCCGCCTCGAGACTCCTTACATGGTTTTTCGCTATTTAGGGTTTGCTCCTGAAGGCCCATTTGAAATTTTATCTAAATATTGTATTACATTAATTGAACAATAATAGTGAGGTAAATTATTTAACCCAGATATCTTAGCTGAAATCAAATTTAACATTTCAACGAATTTTGTGAGGAGACGTGGGCAGCCACCAATTTTCGTAGTACCATACGGCAGGACCAACTTAATAAGGCGCCGATGACTCAGGCCTTGCGAACATTGAACAAGATTTGTTAACAAATTGACATTTTTATTTGTACAATGACTGAATTCAGAATTATGTTTATATAATGTATTACGTGTATCGTATTGGTGACAACTGTAATGATAGCGATGTTTGTAAGTTAAAAAATAAATAAATATATAAAATAATCTAGTTTCCAATACAGTGTAAAGTCTATATAACGACACTGAAGGGACTATGCATTTTATGGCGTTATAGAGAGTTGTCGTTAAATGGAGAAAAGACTGTTATTTTTGTGTGACATATTTGCTTCGCCAGTAATTTTATTGTATTTTTTTACTTATTTTATTCATTATCTTGCGATATTGAGGCACCTTGGTCATAAAGGAAGAAGTTAGAAATTTCGAGATTTCTTAGAAATTACGGTATGCATGATGCCAACAGTCAAGTTGAGAAAGTGATAAAAATCTAAATGTGTGCTGGAACACATATTAGAAGTGAAACTTCAACGGACAAGTGGAAAAACGAATCACAACGGATAAGTGGAAAAACGAATAGCAACGGATAAGTGGCAAAACGAATCGCAACGAACAAGTGGAAAAACGAATGGCAACGGATAAGTGGAAAAACGAATCGCAACGGACAAGTGGAAAAACGAATCGCAACGTACAAGTGGAAAACGAATCGCAATGGACAAGTGGAAAATCTTCAACTGACAAGTGATAAAATGAATCGCAACAAAATTTTGACTTGAAGTTTTACGGGCAGGTTTTCAAATTGGACAAGTACATTAACAATCAGCTACTAATTTTGATAATTTAAAAGGTACTTTTTATTACTTAATTTTTGTCGTTACATATTGAGAGTGGATGTAATACATCATATATATAGAGTGTATCATTTAGTGGTAGACAAGATTTTTTTTTGGCCAGTGGAAATTCGTTTGAGGATTAAGCCGTGACAGACAAAAAAGCCTGGGAGGATAATTCTCGTCCCGTGTGTGGGATTCGCTAGATCGGGGGTGGCACTAGCGTGCCCAGTCAGAACTGGTGCCACGCTACTGCCACTTCCCAGTTAGGGATACCCACAAAAACCCCTAGGCGTTCCGTCCTGCCCCTTATGCCAGGGCTACGGGACAGAAGGATTCCGAACTCCACGTGCCTTGGCACGCGTGGGCCTCCCTCACTGGGCCACTTCCGTTGCCGGAGGAACTTATCCCCCGGCATTTTCCAGGTCTTTTCCTTTCGCCCCACGGGAAGAGAGATGAACGCGCGCGGTACACTCGTGCTTTCATTTCGACGGCATGTGAGGTAAACCAACCGAAGCCAAGTGAATTTGATGATTAAGGGAAATTGTCGTTATATGGAGGTTACACAGTAGTTCTATATAACTGTTTATTGTGAAATATCACTGTTTACTAATAACTTAAATATGAAAGCAAACCAAATAGTGTAATCCCAAAACAACTAATAACTTTGGAATACCGATAAAACGTTTTATGTTCAAAGCTGAAATTCATTTACACAATCTTCAATATAATAATTTCAGGGAGGATCGTATTTATGTATAAATGTTTGGAGCCATGGATATAGAAATGCACGATGAGACATTTGCATAAGGATAGGTGACTAACTCTACAACAAATTCCAAAACAGTAGTCATTCATTTTATGTAATTTTCATATAATTGTAATTTTTTTTGTTTTTTGTAATTAACAGTTTGAGTTAATTTTTATTTATATTAAATAAATTATTTTATAGTGGAAACTTGATTGATATATGTATTCATTTTGTGTTTTATAGTTAAGAATATTAATTCTTGTATGTTTCCCAAACAAATTAAATAAATAAATAAAATCGTACAGATTTTTTTCTCCGTCAATTGTCGACCGGTTTCGGTTTGGCCCGTCAGATTTGTCTGGCTCATTGGATTTATTAAAAAAAGTGTCTATCAAAAGTTATGGCTCACAGGAAGTGTCTGGCAACTGTATATCTTTGTTTATCACATATGACATAAAAACTAGCCTTGCTACTTTGACGTAAGTTAGCATGGTTTTTTTTCCACTTTTGATACCGGCTACCTGAAATACGGCCCCGTTTTCAGCTTAGCGAGTATCCTCCCTTCCTTTCTAAATTTATTCCTTTATAAGTTTATGTTAAACTACCGATCCTAAAAATTTCATCTTTCCTAAAATCACGTAAGTCTAGGATGACTGGGATCTCAGTCTATTAAGTTTTGAAGTGTAAACTTCTTTAGACACATTGGGCACTTTGGTATGGACAATAAGCACCGAGCTGGCGTGACCATCACCCTGAGATACAAAATGTTGATTTTGGATCTGCAGGCCTACGACTGACGCGTATTTTTTACATTTCATACCATATAAATCATTGTTAAAGTGTCGCATTTTTAGAAATAAATATTTTCTTTCTTTCTTTAAGGTCAAAAACATAGCTATGGCCATGTTTTGTTTCTCTAAATCCACGTTCTTTCAAGGACGCTCAAAGAACGCCCTTGTTATTATTAAAACCAAATTTTAATTAAGCTGCCATTACTGGGATAACCGAGTTCCTGGATTACAAAATTCAGATAATATGGCGCTAATTAGAGTGTTTCAAACGCAACAATGATTACTTTTGTTTGTTTAGGCTACGATACTGTATTTTGTTAGATTGCCAATATTTTGCTACTGGCAACATTTTAAAAAAAATATTTAAGACAACGAACAATTACATCACTAATTGGGTCTATTCGCCGTTCTGAATGGTGGTCTGTCTAGCCATCTGACGTGCAATACAATGGAAAAACGTATGGTAACGGACAAGCGGCAAAACGAATCGCAACAAAATTTTGAATTTTAGTCTTTTACGGGCAGATATTTAATGTACTTGTGGGGGGCGGTGTGTGGTTGACGTTGGTAATAGGTTGGTACGGCGTTGCCTCCCAAAGTTCCAACACCAAATGAAACTCATGAATCGAAGGAGTTGATAATTTTATTCATGAATATCAAGCCAGCAAGCAAGTTTTGTAATTTTATTATATAATATTACAACCAAACACATGACAAAATATAATTATTATAATTCGTAAGGTATGTACGCGTGACACTGGACAAGGTCATTAAGCTGCACTGCCGATCGAATGAATCGGGTGCGTGTTCACGGGCGATGTCCGTCACATCGCGCGGGCGCACCCGGGGCGGGCTGCGCTCGCGCATCTCCGTCATTTTAGTGTCTACGACATGCTTATACTGTATTGGGATTACTTAATGTGACGGAAGGCCACATACTTGTCCAATTTGAAAACCTGCCCATGAAACTTCAAGTTAAAATTTTGTTGCGATTTGTTTGGCCCCTTGTCCGTTGAAGTTTCATTTCTGCTATGTGTCCCAGCACATTTCTATTTTTCGCAGGTTAACTGCAAATTATGATTTGGTTAGGTTAGGTACATTTTAATGAATGCATTTTTTTGACATATTTTATTTTATCAAACAAAAAAACTGAATTCAGGAACTGGTTTAGTGCAATTGTGCATTTGGCATAGTTTAGTGCAATAGAGTGGTTTATATTAACTTTAATTTTGTTAACGAGATTCACTTTTGAAATTATTTATTTGGACAAATTTACAATTCAGTTAATTATTTTAATTTAATGTTTTCCAATATTTTATTTCTTTGAAATATATATCTACAAGCAAGTGACTCTGTTGACGCTGGATATATGCTAAATAGTAGAATAACTGTAATGAAACAACAACTAGTTAGATTTAAAAGCACATATTGGATGTTTCCTAATAAGTCAGGTAGGACCGGGTCTTCTAGAGTCTCGGAACTTTGGGCGTTGAATTCACCACTCAACGCTTATCAGGATCGACTAACCTAGGATAGTTATTCGACGATTATCCAGGTTTCTCACGCGCGCAGCTTTTAAGCAAATTTAGTTTGCTATTATAATATGTGTATTCATGAGACTAAGATGGTTTCACATATTGTGTTTAACTGATTTGGTAACTGAAGGTTTGGAGCCAGTTAAGCCGGGGATCAGCCTGGAGGCGCGTAGGTACTTTGGTCAAGGGATAACTACCGTGTTGTAGGAGTATCATTCGCATCAAAATTTATATCTTTTCAAGATATGGGATTCCATGGGAGCCTTTGATGTAGTTAGGCTAGGCAAGCCTGACTAAATTGGAAAGGATAATTATTAAGAAATTATATATGAGCAGTGTTACTGATGTTGACACCCTTGATGTAGAATACCACCATTTCAATTTAAACTTTACTTTACGGTGCTAAGCTCTCATCTCTTGGGTTTTAGGGTCTTTAGATGCATGTAGGGTTCTGCCACTCACTTTATCTTTAACTCTCATTTTAAACTTAACGGAGAACTTTCCCTGAAACTCTTACACTGAAAGCTGTCTTTGACATAGGGAAACAAACAATGTGAGTGAAGGTGTCCTCCACTCAACTTTATCTTTACTTTATATTCACGGAGGAACATCCTGAAACTCTTACACTAATAGCTTAATGAGAGTTTTATGAGATGTAGAGGGTATCACTTCTTTAACTTCATTTAATCTCTATCTTTAATTTATTGTGATATTCTTATCTAGCATCAGGGGAGGTCGCTGAGGTATTATTCCTCATATTTACAAATTTATTTGATATTTTGGAAGAGTGACTCTGATGTGATATGTTCACTCAAGTATTATGGTTTTTTCAACTCATTATACACTTAAGGCACTCCAAATGTGTTTTCTAAATTGTTAGGAGAGTTGGAGAGTTTCTTGTCGGCTCTTCTCGCCAGCGATAGTACGTTGTGAACCGACGTAGCTTTAGATAATGTTTATAATTGATGCAATAAATTCTAATTAAAAGATTGGAGATTCTTCCTTTGTCTTGATGTGAGATCCTTTACTGATAGCTAATGCGGAGGCATAGCATCAGCCGGGCGGTTAGGAGGGGTGCTTACACAAAATTACATTATAAATAACATTTGTTATGAAATATACATTAGAATTTTGGCAAAACAGAGGCACGGCGTACTCGGGTGATGAGCTTATTTCATGAGTGGATACATTTGTCATTATTCATAAAATGCAAAAAATTTTACACTTAAAAGATATTACTACAAATTATTATTTATATAAATATTATACAACAATCTTTGAGAGTCTTACTGTTTCTTGATCAACACTCCTATATAAACTACCTTGCGAACATAGGGTTAACGGTATTACGACGAGGGGTTCCTAGTACTAGATGATCACGATTTATAGCCAGTATAATTATGTTTATTTACTTAATAAATGTTATTAATTTTCACTTCATCCATTCTTTTATTTCTCACTCTATGCTTCGGCTTGATTATGTCATCCTAGACCTTTGGTCGAGGGGGTGAACGTCACAGCATTTATAATAAAGTATTTGTTGCAGAAAAAGTTTAACTTTGCGCTTTTATTATACATAGTATTATTTAAAAAAGCCTTAATTTTTCGATAGTGGCCATTTTCCGTCAAGTGAACAGCACGCCCATTCTGCTACTGGATATAATTAAAAAAAAACAACACTTCTGATAAACAATTTTATTGTTATACAAATATTTCAAACAACTTCATAAAATATCAGCAGTTTCCAAATTCTTGCTTTAAGGCCCCAATTACTCTATCATATATTTATCATATAAATATCATCTCATATCTGTCAAATTGTATGGTCATATTTAAAGGACGATGTTCTTCATTTTTACATATAACACTTATCATCATATAAACTTTATATTTTATCAAGTCCAAAGAATACTGAGGAGATGCAAGATGGACAACGATTTAGGCCGTGTTATCCGTTGCAATGAGAGCAATTTTATTAATTGCATTAAAAGAAGATAAAAAGAAGATCAAGAAATTGTTGTTTTCTTTTCTTAAAGGTGAACAGAGAGAGAGGTCTATAACACCTTAGTCGAAGAACTTAGATTGGTAGATAAAAAGTCTAACAAGATATTTTGACGCCCTTTTAGAAGTTAGACGGATGATATGATCATATTTGCTTACTGTCAAATAGGATACCGTAACTATGATCATAGAGAATATAAATCATACGTAGTTACTATACTGTCATAGATTCTTCATATTATTATAAAAATGACTCGTACTTCTATGATCATATTTCTGTGATAGTCTAATATGGCCCAGGACAAAGAATCTTTGGAAGAAACTTACAAATATAGATTACAACATTTGTCATAGTGTTCACAATTACTGGTTTCATCTTCATCTTGGTGACCTATGTTCTCGCAATCTAAAAGTGATATGCAATATGCATCCGACCCTTCACATTTCGTTTCGTTCCCTGAAATTGAAAAGTAATATTATATTGTTGATAAACAAGCCTCCAAATCAATAATGTCATCAGCCAGCCATTGCCCATTACTAAACATAGGGCTACCGAAGGCTGCGCAAAATATGCCGATTTTCCACTTTCCTCATCCATCCCCACTAACATGGTAAGCAGGCATACCAGCCCGTAGATGTGAGCAATACTCCAGTTTTAATAGCCTGCGCTTTGGTTTTGTACTTTACGAGATAATTTAAGTTCATAAGGGCCAAAATAGTGATAAACCACAAACGTCTGCACTCAGCTGAGATGAGAATGTGGAGATGGATGTGTGGTGTTACAAGAATGGATAAGGTGAGAAATGAGTACATATGCATCTTTGAAAGTTGCACCTGTGACTGAACTTGAAGAAAGAAAGGGAGAAAATAATGTTTATTTAGAGTTATTTAAAATTACAAAAGTATACATAAGCAGTTTAATAAAAGCCAAAAGTTAAATAACTCTAAACAGGCCCTAACTCAGTAAATGCTGGTTGATAACAACCAACGCTGGTCTTCCGTTAGTGCCAGTTAGTAACGTCACCTTCACAGAAGAAAAAAAAATAGCTACTGAAAATTTAATATTTTAATATTATTTATAATGAGAACAAGATGAAACAAAGAACATAATATCATAATAATACATAAACATAAAAGACATATTTTAAATAATTTAATATAAGTACATAATATGTGATGAAATAATTATTGAAATTTGGAAATAATAATTTTGAAAAAAAATATATAGGTAAATTACGATCAAAAAGAAAGAAATTAAGTTAAATAGAGCTATTAAATATAACTAACTGAGAGGAAGAAGATTAATGTGGTGTGGGCATATAATGAGGAGGGATGAAAGTCACTTGACAAAAAGAATGTTTAACTACAAGATGGATGGGTACACATGTAAAGGTAGACCAAAAATGATATGGATGGATTGTGTGAAGACTAATATGATGATGTGTGGTGTGACAGAGATGTGTGTCAGAATAGAGGAGTGTGGAAGGAAAAGACATATTGTGCCGACCCCTATTAATTGGGATATGGTAAAAGAAAAGAGAGAAGGGCCAATAATAATATGTCAATCGTCAGATAAATGTTATCAGTCAATTAAATTATAATCTGAGTTAATTAAAAAAAAAC
Organism: Dendrolimus punctatus; assembly: GCA_012273795.1. Taxonomy (NCBI): domain Eukaryota; kingdom Metazoa; phylum Arthropoda; class Insecta; order Lepidoptera; family Lasiocampidae; genus Dendrolimus; species Dendrolimus punctatus. Next base: position 10,393,280 of record CM022531.1, read on the forward strand.
CATTAAACTATTTTTTCATAATTATTTCTCTATGTTATACCTTATTCCATGAATAACGTTTATCTTGTCATTGAAAACTTGACGCTAAATATTAGGTTGGCTTTACAGTATAATTATGCTTGAAGATGTTCTATATATTACGTAAAATGTTTTGAATTTTACACAATTAGATGATGTAAAAATACTAAGTAAGACTCCTTCCTCCCTAGTGTGACGTCACGTATTTTGCAATTTTACATCACGAAATTATTAAATTGATACATCACTTCCATCATTACTTTTATTTCCATTTAAGTAATTGTTTTCATGCATATTTGTGTGTATGATATCTATCTGTGGATAGAGTTGAAAACATTTTGAAGGTTCTCGTTAATAGCTCAATTTTTGTGTTTTAAACCTTGAAATATATTAGATTTTGAAATGTGACGTCACGAAATTTATGACCCCTCCCCACCCCTTGTCACACAATGTCACAATATGTGTATGTTTATGAAGGTCCCTTATGTATTTTTATTTTGTGAGAATGATAATTATTTTATCTTTCTCAATTAAATAAATAATTCTAACTTACGCCCGTAGCAGCATTTCACTCCCATGCTCTGTTGTTCAGGACACAGGCCTTTACTCTCAGACACATTTCCTGTAAGACAATTTGCTTCTATCTCGCACACTCCTCCAGTCTCTAGGCATGGTTGTTCGTTGTAGACGAAGTCGAAGTTGTTGACTATAAGGTAAAATCGTTATGTGCTTTATTTAATAGCTGGAGCAGCAGACAGGCTGACGGCCCACCTGCTGGTAAGCGTTTACCGTCGCCTATAGGATGTTTGCGACACCAGAGTTTTTATGTGGAGGATCAGTAAAGAAAGTAATTGGTCAGTAGTTAACCGGCGTGATGCAAAATATTGGCAGACTGCATAGTCCTCATAGTCCCAGACCCCTAGTACCATTAGCAGTTCACCCCAATAGCCCGGTACTTTTTTCCTCATTTCCCACAATAGTCGTTCACTGGCCGGGACTTGTTCTTGAGTGCATTATTTTATGATGTAGACAGGGATAATCGCCGGTCAGTGTCATGCATTTACCTATTAGTTGGCGTTCCCATGGCCCCATGCAAAGCCTCCAGATGTCAGAGATATTTTTATATATGAACGGATTTTATATATTATTTATAGAATTTTATATATGAACTGACAGTATTCCCACGACGCTTGTCCAAGGTGGCTTGCATTATGATGTTTTCCTTTACCGTTGTTAACAGGTGGTAATTGCAACAATATGCACAGAAGATCAGAAAACTGCCTAAGTGGTGCATAGGTTCCGGCCAATATCGAACCCGCACCCTTTCAGTTTAGGACGCGTGCGCTATCCATTGTGCTTTTTTTTTTTTTTTTTATTGCAGGAGATCAGCAGTCAGGCAGACGGCCCACTTGATGGACAGCAGTTACCATCGCCTATGGACATTTGCAACACCAAAGGTGCTACGAATGCGCTGCTGCTCTCTTTAGGGAGCCTGGAACTGTGCTTCCATTACTTAATCATAAAGGTACTAGAATGTCCTTAAAACCACATTTTAAGCCACGCAACGTCACCGCTGGGGTACCTGCCGTTCTAGAACTGAATGGCTTTTGGCGACGATGGCTAGAGACCCGATGAGATGTCATTGGTGTTCCGGAAGACGGGTCGCTCCTTATAATGGGAAGCAATTTTTATCCATATTTGGGCAGCATTCCATCTTCCAGTCACTAGCATTGCTGCCAGTACAGTTGATGCACAAAAGAAGGCTCCAAAACGACACCAATATTCCGGCTTTTGAGGTCGAGACCATGTGACTATAGTGTCTTGAGGTGCTCAAGATTTATCGAGACAGTCAAACGTCTGGCAAATGTTTCACGTTACCAAAATAATAGTATTTACCTCGAGTAACACGTTTTATGTCATTCAACGAGGTTAGGCAGTCAGTTTTATTGGGGTATTCACTAATTTGTACATATTTTTTTATTGCATGAGTTTAGCAAACAGGCAAATGGTCCACCTGATGGAAAGCGGTTATCATCCCATGAGGACATTTGCAACACCAAAGACGTTACATGCGCGCTGGTGCTCACTTAAAGGAGGTCACTAACGCCGGAACACAACTCAAGGTTGTTATGGCGGCAGACTAGAGGGACCTTGCTTTGGGTTGTTTGCGCACCTCTTACGACATGCTACCTCTCCGTTCCTCATTCTCCGTTCCTGCACGGATAACTTATATTTATTCAATCTCATTAATATCACTAATTAATAGTTGTTCAAAGAAAAAAAGCGACAAAATAATTTCTACTAATTGAAAAAGTTACAAGTCAAATTTCAACTTACAATTACCGTTTCCATATCTACACCCGAACAACGCAACAGTTAGTAATGCAAAAAACATTTACACGGACTGTCTGCACGGCTGCGTACGCGGTGGCACAATGACCGGTTTACTTAGAATCATCGCGTGTTATAAATACATAATCGTTGTCATGAGTCCTTGAGTTTACTAGTGTTGTAAACAAGTCTTTATGGCGTTGATATTAGGCATGGAACATTTCACAAGTAGCATGCGAAATTTCATATGAAATTCAATTTCATACATCGCATTTGCTGCCTCTCTTCATTTGGTCTGTGAAATGTCACAGGTAATGAAATCGCGAGAGCGAGCGAGTAGGGACGAATGAGCGGGCGTGATAGAATGAATAAACTATATTTTGCTGATTCGTCGCCGCTAAGTCGCTAAGTGTACGACTATGAAGTAGTATGAAGTATGAGAGTATTAAAAAATAGATTTTAAATTAAGGATTGTAAAGTATTATTTTCCTTGGAATAATCTCAAAATCAGTTGTTTAGGAAATTTCATTGTCACAGGTCAGTCATTCGATTCAAAAGTAGCATGCGTAGTGATTATAAATTATAATTCATATTTCATTTTTAATAGCATACGGAACGTGTAACGCTGTGGTAATTTTAAGTTTCAAAAATCATTGCCTGTGAAATTTCACATGTGAAATCATTGTGATTTTTTTTTAATTTCATACAATGAATATGAATTAAAAGTAGCAATCATTTCCATGCTTAGTTGATATTCAGTTGTGAGTCAATGTCTGCCGTAATCGATTCTTATACCTTTTAAGAGACGGTCTTTAAGCAATTCGTGAATGTGTAGTAAACAAAAGCCTATTAAGATAAATACTAGAGTTTATAGCCTCTAGTGATTGCTTGCTTAAAGAGGTTACAAAGAAGATTACAAGGTATTAAATTTTTATTTTAGTGATATTTGCCCCGGAAATATTATTATCATCATTTTATATCGCAAAATATCCCATCTCCCGGATGAAAAGTATCTATACCAATTTTCGGTATGAAAACTACATATTATGTACACGAAAATGACCACACTAACCACATCGACCACACCGACCACATAGACCACACTGACCACATAGACCACAACGACCAAAATGACCAAATTAACCAAAATGACGAAATTGGAAAATCACAAAATAAAAACCTATCCTACTTTCTGGGACTAATCTTTACATAAATCTATTCCCAAACTTGTCCCATTATCTGGTATGTATCCTATATTAATTCTCGGTATCGATAATATATATACCTGTAGTGTGTAATCAATTAGATATATAAACCCTATTATTCTCAATAAATGTTCAGTATTTTAACAGCAATCAGATTGTTTTATTGTGTAATATCATCGAACCTTACATGGCGAGCCTGCCATATTTGGCGGGCAGCGCCTCGGGTCGCGCTCCGGTGTCGCGTTAAGCTGAAACTTTTTTGAACTGTACTCTAGCCGTGTTAATTGGCAAATATTAAGTCATGGTCTGAGGGAGTCGATTATCCCGCGTCGTCGCCGGGAAGCTGCAAGGGGAGCCGGGTGTCCTACTTGTAATCCTACCAGTGGAAATCCTGTAGAAGAAGACCGTATGCCGAATACCAGAATCTGAAGGACGTCCAGCGTTATGTGGTAAATATGGTGTATTATGCAGTGCAGTGAGAAACACGGAGTTATAAAATATATGGTATAATAATCGGATATAAATATGTTATAATATATGGCAAATAAATTGACTCTACCTTTTAATATTATTGTAAACACTTTTTTTTACTATTTTGCTTTTAATTTAAATATAATGAATGGCTCATGAACTAAAGAATATTCTAGAAGAATTAAAATCAATAAGAAATAATTTAATTAAGCTGAGTTATGATAAGAGAACAAAAGGTCGTTTAGAACAAAAGTTTAAGGATACCAATATTATATATGATAGGTATATTATTGCAATTTCTTTAATTGATGAGCAATTAAAAAAGGGAGATATTAAGGGAAGAGATATAATTAAGAATTTGTATTTAGAAATAAAAGATTTTTGTTGTAAGTCTATATGTATAGCCGATAGTGAAAGTAGCGAAAACCTTGGCTCGACATCGTCTATCTATATAAAATCGAAAATGGAGTTTGATTTAAAAATTGCTTTGAGTTTGTTACCAGTAATGACTGACGAAGACTCAACAACAAGACAATTGATAGATGGAATTAATTATTATAGTTCGGTTTTAGGTAGTCAGCAAAGTAAAACACATTTAATTAACTTTGTATTGAAAAGTCAACTTTCACAGATAGCTAAATCAAAACTTGACTCTAAGTACGAATCATTGGATGCCTTAGTTAAAGATATGCGTAGCATTCTTTTGCCGAAACAGAGTTTTGTCGCATTACAAAACAAATTACAAACGACACGACAAGATCACAAGTCGGGAAGAAATTGACCGACATTTTTATGGACTTGACAATCGCTCAAGCCGATGGCAACTCCGAACACCTCAAAATTTTACAGCTTCTTAATGAAAAACAGGCAATTAAACGATTTGCCGACGGGTTACGTAATAAAAGACTCAGTACGATAGTAGCTGCACGAAATTTTTCGTCCTTAAAGGATGTAGTACAAGCTGCTGTCGACGAGGAGCTAGCAACACCATCTACATCTGGGGAAATATTAACCTTAAATAGTAGAAAACACAAAAGCTTTTCAGGTACACATTACAGAGGTACCAGTCGTGCTAGCCCAACAGTGGGTCAGCGCCAATGGCGAGGCCGAGGTACCAATAATAACTATGGAAGATCATCTTTCCATCGTGGAGCTATGAGGTACCAATGTCAAGGTCATGCCACCCAAAACTATGGTCGGGGTCAGTTGACATCGTTCCGAGGTCAGTATTATACCTCAAATAGTAGGAAAAATAAGGAAACCGCGGAACATACCAAAACAGCAATATTAATATTTTAAATGATAAGTCAACAGACACAAATAAGTTTTTTCGTGACTAATAATTTTATTTGTGCAACCGATAGCAGTTGTTATATTCATTTATATGTAGATACATTTAGTTATTCATTTCTAATAGATACGGGAGCATCAATTAGTGCCATCGAATATAAACATTTTATAAATCTAAACATACCTATGTACGAAGATAGCATAAAGATAAACGGAATCGGCGGCACAATAGAAGAAATAGGATATGTTTATTTAACTTTGAGTACATGTAATGAGTCGCCGCAACATTTATTCAAACATAAGTTTTATGTTTTTAATTCCTTACCTTGTAAGGCACAGGCTATATTAGGAATTGATTTCCTTGCAAAATACAATGCTATTTTAAACATTAGTTGTTTAACTATACAATTAAGAAACGATTTAAATGAAAATATTATCTTACCTTTGTCGCAATCCGAAATTAAACAAAAATATGATGGTTTCACTTTCCCACCAAGGTCAGAATCAATACATTATATAGAAACTCATTATACAGAGGAATGTCTTGTTTGTTCATCCGAATTACAGGACCGTATTTTTATAGCTAGTACATTAGTTAAACCGTTAAATGGTAAAATACCTATTTTAGTTTTAAATACAAGTGAAAAGGAAGTTCGCATTACTACTTTTAGACCAAATATATAACAAATTAACGATTATGAGTTATGCAATTTTGGTAAAAACGAAAATTTGAATTCCGATCGTGTTAAATCTTTATTTCAGTTATTGAATTTGAATCATTTGAATGATGAAGAATCGAAAATATTTGTTCAAAATTTTCCGATATATTTTTATTGCCTGGTGATAAATTAACTACTACAAATATTTATAAACATCGTATTTATTTAAAACCTGATGTTTAACCAGTGTATACACTGGCTTGGTATACCAAGCCTTATAGAATTCCACATACACAAAAACTGAAGTAAATAAACAAATTAATAAGATGTTACATGATGGAATAATTGAACCATGTCAAAGCGAGTGGTCAAGCCCAATTTTATTAGTTCCGAAAAAGAATGATAAATCGGGTAATAAAAATTGGCGATTGGTTATCGATTATAGAAAATTAAATAATAGTATACAGGACGATAAATTTCCTCTTTCAAATATTACTGAAATTCTGGACTCTCTTTCAGGATCAATCTATTTTTCTACCCTTGAACTTTCGAACAGTTATTACCAGTGTAGTCTTGACCCTGATAGTCGGAAATATACAGCTTTTTCTTCAGGACAGTATAAAGTAAATCTAGATAAGAAACATGTGTCTTCCATGTCTGGACAATACCAGATGACTAGGATGCGCATGGGACTCAAGACTAGTCCCAATTCATTTTCGAAAATGATGACTATCGCTATGTCAGGTTTAACGTATGATAAATGTCTAATTTATTTGGATGATCTTATCGTTTTTGGAAAATGTTTACAATCACATAATAAAAATCTTATCGATATATTTACTAGATTACTTGAAGTAAATTTAAAATTAAATCCGTACAAATGTGATTTTCTAAGAAAAGATATTTTGTATTTAGGACATGTGATATCAGCAGAAGGAGTATTACCTGACCCTGAAAACATTCAGGCATTAGTTAATTGGCCAGTTCCTAATAATGTCCAGGAAGTATTACGATTCGTCGCGTTCGCTAATTATTATAGGAAATATATTAAAAAAATTGCTCATTATGCCTATCCTTTAACTCGATTAACTAAGAAAAATGTACCTTTTATATGGGATGAAAAGTGTCAGTCTGCGTTTTGTACATTAAAATCGTTAATTTCATCCCCTCCGTTATTACAATATCCTGATTTTTTCAAAACAATAAGTTTATATTGCAAACGGATGCATCTAAAACATCCTTAGGTGCAGTTTTGTGTAATTTAAATGAAAAACCGATAGCATTTGCAAGCAGAAATCTCAATAAAGCGGAACTCAACTATCCCACAATACAGAAAGAACTATTGGCGATAGTGTGGGCCGTTAAACATTTTCACCCTTACCTATATGGTCAGAGTTTTATCATTCAAACTGACCACAAACCACTTATATATTTATTTACCATGAGAGATCCGTCTAGTCGCTTGATAAAGTTCCGACTTTTACTTGAAGAATATAATTTTACTATAAATTACGTAAAAGGATCAAATAATGTAGTAGCCGATGCTATGTCACGACTGCCTATTACGTCGGATACATTAAAAGAAATGCATGAGTCTAGCATTTCCGTTATGACACGTGCACAATATAAGAAAGACAAAAGTTCTCAGAGTACTCCGCGTGCTATGATTCCTACTGACGATCGGCCTGCGCAACCGAAAGTTGTAGAAATTTTTAGTAAGCCGAGGACGTCTGTTGAGCTTAAATTTATCGATAAATACTATTTAAATAAACTTCGAAGAGATAAGGAGATAAATATAGAGAATAACATATTTTGTTTTTCTTTAGTAAAAATGACGTTATTTATACATCCAACATCCCAATCGCCAACGCCAACGCTATGTTGCGATGTTGGAAGGTTTTTTGGCTCCAGAGATTGAAAATTCAAGAATAGTGAATTCTAAGACTTGGTTTCAACAAGACGGAGCTACCTGTCACACATCAAATGACTCCATGGCGGTTGTGAAACAGATGTTCCCTGGCAGACTGATTTCGAAAAGAGGTGATATCCCATGGCCCCCACGTAGTCCAGACATGACGCCTCCTGACTTTTTTTTGTGGGGATACCTCAAGAACAAAGTCTACAGCAATAATCCGAAAAACATCGATCAGCTCAAGGAGAATATCCGTGGTGAAATGACAGCAATTACACCAGCATTACTGAAGAAAGTTTTCAATAACTTCCGTTTGCGATTAGAGGAGCGTCGTCGTAGAGAGGGTCATCATTTAGACGATGTTATTTTTAAAAAATAAACTTCAGTTATTTCTTAATAATACCTCAGTTTTATTTTAACTATACCTTTTGTATTTATTTTTTAATCAATATTTTAAATATGCACGTTCTATTGCGCCATCCTGTAGATTTTAATGGTGTATGTAATACGCTTCCCACGCACCGACCATTTTTTACGTCAACACTTTTGTCGTTCGTTGTCGTTCACTTTTGTTATGACTTTCGAAAAACTGAACAGTTGGCGAAGTTTTCTTGTTGTTATTTTTGTTTCCTCAACAAACTCTATTTTTTTTTACATATACCACAAATAGAGGCAGTGATGCCTTGTCACGTGGAGAACAGAGCTTATAGTTCGATGCAAACTTAAGTTTGCCTCCATTAATAGCGGCTCGGAACATCGCACTTTCCGATGCGTAGGACGCAATTTCAGGTATTAGAGGGATGAGGTAGTCTGAGTACGCGGTATATCCTCGCTCGCTCTCTCGCTAGCTTTCTCGTTTACGAAACTTCCCCGGCGCTCGGCTCACCAGAGCTGCCAATTTAGCGCTTTAGGAGCTAGATATAGGCTTTTTAGGGCAATCCAGCTCCCAATTTTATTAAACAACTTCCAGCGCAAAATCTTGCGCTTTTTATAATATGCAAATATCTAATTAATTTTATAATAAATATATATGAATATCTATACTAATATTATAAAGAGAAAAGATTAAATTCTTTGTTTGCATCCTCTTCAGGCTCCAAAACTACTTAACCGATTTGAAAAATTCTTTCACTGTTGGGTTGGCAAGTTACACAATCCATGGGTGACATAGGCTATATTATGTTTACAAAAAAATTAGGGATCCTTACTAAAACTCCAATGTGTAAAAAATACCTAAAATCGCGAGCACTGCGAAAACTATTGATGATAGAATGAAATAATGTACTACGACTTTGCAGAAAACATCATTATCTACAAAAGTGTCGTGACAACATATGTCTAAGTATTATAGTTATGCCACAATAAGTGTTCTTTTATTTTAAATTTTAATCAAAATGCCGCCGCTAGAAAAGACTCTTTATTTGTATCATGGCATTAATCCTTATCAAAATAAATTACTTCATATTCAAGACTGCTTCAATACCTTTATATGACTTTTTGAATTATTCAATTCAGACATTCTATTCGAAAGATATCACGAGTTTAAAAATGTAAGAATTAGTGACGGTAACCACGTGACTGTGACATCTTTTCGTGAGCCAAAAATCCGTAAGACCCCCTCTATATAGAAGTTTCACTTCAAAAACTAGTATACAGACATACACAACGGACATACATTCAACATTATTTTCTATAGTCTCATGGTTAAATAATAATAGTCTAAAAATTAATTTCAATAAAACTAATGTAATGAACAAAAGACTTTTTGACAAGCTTTTTAATTCAACTTGCAATGGATGCAAGTTCAGGTAGAATCTTGCAAGTTAAACTTGACCAACTTCTCGGTTTCCGATTGAGCTGAAATTTTTCACGCATATGTATATCGCGTGAAAAAGTAATAATATGGTATCATCGAGCTGATCTGCTGATGGAGTCGGAAGGTGGCCATAGGAATTACTGTACTAAACAAGATAGACCCGTCGTGTTTGGGGTCGTTTTACTTGTCTTGGCTAGCACTCTCCTATTACATGATATCCAGGATTTCAAAAGCTCGTATTTAAAAATCGTTTAAAAAAGGATTATTTTAATTTAATAATTATTATTCTTAATTTTAAATTTCATTCATTTTGTTCACCACTATGTGGTAGAATGACCTCCTAGGGGGTCGCGAGCCACACGTTGAAAAACACTGATGTAGAGTATCACCATTTCATGACTATTTTAAATTAAACTTTACTTTATGGTGCTATGCTCCCATCTCTTGGGTTTTAGGGTTTTTAGGGTAATTAGACGGATGTAGGGGTCCATCATTTCATTTTAACTTTCAATTTTACTTTACGATGGAACCTGAAACCTGTCTTTGACAAGGGGAATGCATAACATGAGTGAAGGTGTCCCCCACCAATTTCATCTTTATCTTTACTTCATATTCATGGAGGGACATCCTGAAACTCTTACACTAACAACTTAAAAATGGGAATTTTATGAGATGTAGAGAATATCACTATTTAAACTTCATTTAATCTTTATCTTTTATTTACTGTGATATTCATATCTTGCATCAGGGGAGGTCGCTGAGGTATTATTTCTCATATTTACAAATTTATTTGATATTTTGGAAGAGTGACTCTGATGTGATATTTTCACTCAAGTCTTATGGTTTTTTCAACTCATTGTACACTTAAGGCACTCCAAATGTGTTTTCTAAATTGTTAGGACGTACTGCTGAAGAGTTTCTTGACGGCTCTTCTCGCCAGCGATAGTACGTTGTGAACCGACGCTAGTTTTAGATAATGATTATAATCGATTCAATAAATTCTAATTAAAAGATTGGAGGTTCTTCCTTTGTCTTGATGTGAGCTCCTTTACTGATAGCTAATGCGGAGGCATAGCATCAGCCGGACGGTTAAGGAGGGTGCCTTACACAAAATTATATAATTTGTTATGAAATGTACGTACTTTAAAATTCTTTTTGGCTAAATAAAGGCACGGGCGTACTCAGGTGATGAGCTTATGTCGTGAGTGATACATTTATCACCATTCATAAAATGTATAACATTTTACACTTACAATATATTACTACAAATTATTATATATATTATTCACCGATCTTTGAGAGTCTTCCTGTTTCTTGATCAACGCTCCTATATAACCTACCTTGTGAACATAGGGTTAACGGTATTGCAACGAGAGGTTCCTACTACTAGATGATCACGATTTATGGCCAATATTATATGTTTTATTCACTTAATAAATTTTATTAATTTTCACTTCATCCATTCTTTTATTTCTCACTCTATGCTTCAGCTTGATTATGTCATCCTAGACCTTTGGTCGAGGTGGTGAACGTCACAAGCAGAGCGATAGCTCAGTTGGACGAGGGGCGCATAGTATATTGAGGTAGATAATTACTGTTCGATAATCGCAGTATTATTTAAGGGCAAACTGCTGCTCGACACCTGACAAGCGTGGAGACAACTCTTGGAGTTGTCCTAATATTTCTGTGTATTATTCTGCTGTATTTAATATTGTGGTTGTAATAATTCTAGTGTAATAAACTTTGATTATAATATTTCAGATTATTATTATTTGCTATTAAGTGCAATTTTATTAATTACATTAAAAAAACGATAAAAACGATCAAGAAAACAACAAAAAGTAAAACGTATATTTTGATTAAATCATAGGTAACAAGGCGATTAGAAAGAGGGGTCCATAACATCTTAGTCGAAGAACTTAGATTGGAAGATAAAAATTCTTACAAGGTCTTCCAGTAGACATTCTTGCATTTTGCCGCAATTTTACAGGTTAGACAGATGATATGATCATATTTGCTTGCTGTCAAATATAACTAAGGATCCCGTAACTATGATCGTAGAGAATTTAAATCATATGTTGTTACTATACTGTCATAGATTCTTCATATTATTATAAAAATGAATCGTACTTCTATGATCTTTGGGAGAAACTTATTAAATTAAAATGCAACATGTTTCATTCTCTTTACAATTATTAGCTTCTGCACCGGTAACCCGAGGCTTGCATTGTGAAGATGGTACGCAATGTCCACCCCGCTTCTCACATCTCGTCTCCTTCACTGAAACTGAAAAATAATATATTATTAATGAACAAGCCTCCAAATCAATAATGTCATCAGCCAGCCATTGCCCATTACTAAACAATAGTCTACAGAAGGCTGCGCAAAATATCCCGGCTTTTCCCCTTTCCTCATCCATCCCCACTAACATGGTAAGCATGTATATACGAATTTATTTTGTAATATTGTGTCCAATATATTCTATTCTATTCTAAATTGAAACATCACTTCCACAATTGGTTTTATTTCAATTAATTTTTTATGTTTTAAACATTGAAATTTTGAAAGGTGACGTCACAACATTTAGGACCCGTCCCCACCCCTTGTCACACTATGCGTACTGTTATAAGGAGAATGAATCAATCCTTTTTAAAAAAGAATATTTTATTTATACACACTATGACTAAGAAAAAATGATTTAGAAAGCAACCGCTCACGACAAATGTTTATGACAGACTGACTATTCGCACTGGAAGATGGTGTATATCATAAGCAAGGCTGCAGAGGTAGCTCGGCAGTCTTGCAGGGTCAGCATCAACCCTTACAAAGCATGGGTATAACACCTCCCCCTTTAAGAAGAGACTTTGGGGATGTTCCAAAGTCTCTGTGGTTAAACTTTTACCCTGGTCGGAGCCTTAGGGGTGACTACTTCTATGTCAGAATCCCTATCAGAAGAATCCTTCGAATCAGAGTTTCGTGGAGAAAATGATTTTAGTTTAAATGTGGGTGGTTGTGGTCGGTTGCTTTTGGATTTACAAATTTTAAAGTATAAAACATAACTAAAATAACTTAGCATACTAATTAAAAGTAAAATCGTAAGGATAGAATAGTGTGTCCCATATCTTACAATGTGCGGGTTTTCCTTTATGGAATTTACGTCACTTAACATGTTTTCCAAAAGCATTTTGCTTTGCTTGTTAAAATCGTCCAAATCTACATCATGTAACTTGACAGGAGACACATTGTCTATTTCATTTAGTTTTACATGGTCGCAACAAGTATCATCAATAAGGTTAAATTCTGGAAAGCTGTTGACGGGTGAAGTTATATTCAAGATATTAGATTTGGGTATAAGTGTTGTACTTTTACAATATCCAACACAGTTTTCAGGGATATTAATGATACCTGTTCCAATTATTACAGTTTCGTACAATTTGGAATTTGAACAATCAATTGAAATTTTGGTCGATTCCGATTGTATATAAATCCATTTATTGTTAGAGATCGATTTCCAAATATCTATTTTCCCGAACACTGTTTTTGTTTCACACTGCGGTGGTTTTTCACTAATTACCCTCGCCAGTAATTCACTTTCACAGCACTGTTTTGCGTCGGTGGAATAGACTGTTTCTATGTTGCAAATGAAATTACCTGGGCTTACATTTTTGCAGTTTTGGAGGTCATTAAGGATGCAATACTGTGCCTTGTCTTTGGTCATTGCTATGTATTTATAAGTTGGGAGTATTAAACTAAATGAATTTGGTTGATCAGGGTTATGAGGAGTAGGCAGAGCGATGTTGTGGAATAGCATGTACTCCTTGGTGCTTACTAACGGTACTTGTACAACGAACATAATTTTATTATTTAAGTAATAACATACTAGTTTTGAAATACTTAGAATAAGGTGCATATTACTAATTTCTAAAACTACGGGCAACTCGAGGTCACCGGGCAGATGACGATGGTTATTAGCAAGCTCTCTGTATAATTGGTTTGGGGTTATGATCGCGGGATGCAAGATGTTCTGACTGCTAAATAATATTGCGCTGGTAATATCCTCTAATTGAAATGATAATGTAAGTATTGATGCTTCTAAGGTGGTTAGGATTTCGTTAACTTTTACTAGTATTTGTAATCCATTTGTTAGTTCGGAGATGTTTTTAACACTGACAGAGAGGTTGTTAATAGCATTACTGAGATAAATCTCGTTATCCTTTATTTTCTGTAAAGTATCATTATAACGTTCTATTACAGATGTGGTAACCAATATATTCTCTTTCATGAGCGAAATCAACTGTTTTTCGTTGTTTTGTAATGCTGCTATCGCTTCATCATATTTGACAGCATCATTTTCGTCTAAGGTGCCGAAAACTTGTTTCAGAATTGTACCTATACCTCCTATCCAGGCACTGCGTTTTATGCGGTTATCTATTAAGTGTGAGAAGGAAGAAAATTCTTTATTCATATCTTGATAACGTGCTTTCAGAGGTTGTAACATATTGCGGCATTCTGTGTCGACTTCCATGATTCTGGTTTGATTGCACAGTTTTCTTGTGATTTCAAAAGCATTCTCAATATTCTGTATATGCGAGGTAAAGTGCGAAATATCTACCGGTATTAAGATATTTAACTGGACGTTTTTAATTTTGAGTTTCCCTAAGTAATCATAGTAGAGACCTGGACTTGAAGTAATTGATTGGATGTAGTCTTGGTTGGATTGGACCCGAGTTGCGCTGCAAATAATAACTAATGTAAGTCTAACTAACGTAAGTATTCTATTTTGTAATAACTAACCTAACTATTATATATGTAATATAAATCTATTACTAACCTATATCTATGTAATGTATGTATATGTTATTTTCCTGGTCTAGGTTTTCTATTTTATTTTAATAACTAGTAGATTTTGTTCACAGGTTTCCAACTTCAGCTGGTTTCACCTGGTCATAATGGTGAGTAACGTGACGCCGGTTAATAAGCAAGGTAAGAGTATTTATTACCGTTTATTTTGATAACTTTGTAAGGTCCTTTCCAAACAGGCGATAATGCCTTACGTAGTCTAAGATGGTTTTTCAGGTAAACATAATCGCCGATTTTATATTTGACTGGGCGAGTATGTGAGTCGTAATATGTTTTGGATGATTCTTTGGATTTTCTTATAAAATCTAGAGCTTTCTCGCGGGAATATTTTAATCTATTTTGAAGCATACGGACATAGTCAGGGTATGTCGCTCCTGGTGACTCATTGTAAATGGAATTTGGAATGAATGGTTTGTTTCCAAACATCAACTCATAAGGAGTAAAGTGGGTTGTGGAATGGACAGAGGTATTATAAGCAAGCATGGCTGTATATACATAACGAGGCCAATTGGTTTGTTCCTCGTTGATATAAGATTTTAAATATTCCTTCAGGGTCGAATGACTCCGCTCGAGAGCGCCTTGGGTTTGTGGATGGTATGGAGAGGACCAAAGGTTCTTGATTTTTAGGAATTCACATGTTTTCTTAAAAAGGTCTGACGTAAAATTTGGACCCTGGTCTGTAAGGATCATTTTGGGGATACCGAAGATTGATATATAATGAAGCAAGCATTCGCTTGTTTCTTCGGCAGTAGTAGTGCGAATTGGGTATGCAGAAGAGAATTTGGTGAGATCATCTTGGATTGTTAGTATATATTTTAATTTTGCAGGTCCAGCTTCAGGGAGTGGTCCTACAATATCGAGAGATATTCTTTGAGAGGGTTCTGTTGAAGTACTGGTAATTTGCATTGGAGCACGATTTATTTTCCTAAGGGCTTTGTTCTCTTGGCAAGACTTACATTGTTTCACATATGATTCTATATCACTACGCATCCCTTTCCAGTAGTATGTTTGTTTTATTCTGTTATACATTCTAACAGAACCCAAATGGCCTGCAATTGGAATATCGTGGTTATCGAGAAGGATTTTCTTGATTTCCGAAGGGACTGGATATATAATATTATTATGATATATTTTGATTTTAATACGTGTGTCATGGAAAAGGTATGTTAATATATTATAGATTTTCACAAAGGAGTGTTTTTCAAACGGATTTTTCAGGTCAGATATACTTATTTCATTTACATCCTCAAAGACAATCAATTCGTTTCGAATTGTTTTCAGCGTTTGGAAAATTTCAGGGTAAGATGATTCATCGAAATAATGTACTTTCATGAAAAGTAAGTAATAGATTTTATTATTATATTCAATCTTTTGGAAAGAGAAAAGTTCTTTTTCGGCATTATAAACGTTTGAGAGCGTTTCAGGGTCACTTAGAATCTCTTCGATGTAGGGATTAGATTCGTCTAAGTCCATAGATGTGGGGACCAATGTAATTTTTGTAGAGGATTTCATTAGGCTCTCGTTATGTTCCTCGATATTTGTATTAAAGGAATTATTTTTATTTGCCATAGCTTTCAGGAAAGTGGGATAGTCATCAACAGGTGAGTCAGGACTTGAACTGGTAGATGGCATTGGATCGATGTTTGCATGAACATCGGGGATTGGTTGTGAACTTGGCACACGTTCAGGTAAGTCAGGTCTATCAACATCGGGCGTCGTGTTGGGAGAGAATGCAAGTTCTGGTGTGTGTTCAGGTAAGTCCGTTAGGTCTCTGTCTACTGCAGGGTTGCATTCTGGGTTTCCGGGTTGGATTGGATTAACGGGAAAGCGAGACAAGGCATCCGCGTTAGAATTTATTTTCCCTTTCTTGTACTGAATTTCGTATTCGAATTCTTCGAGTTTCAGTCGCCAGCGGACGAGTCTTGACCCGGGGTCTTTGCAACTAAATAGCCATTGTAATGGTTTGTGGTCAGTGAGTATTTTAAATCGGTGACCGTAGAGGTATGGTCTGAATATTTTAGTACCAAAAATTATGGCAAGGCATTCTTTTTCAGTGACTGTATAGTTACTCTCAGCTTTGTTAAGAGTACGGGACGCATAGGCTATTGGACGGTCTTGCCCTACTGAACCTTGGGATAATATAGCCGATATGGCATGATTGGATGCGTCACAGGTTAGAATGAAAGGTTGGGTAAAATTTGGATAGGCTAATATTGGGGCTGTGACAAGTTTGTTTTTTAAGGACTCGAATGCGAGCTGTTGCTCATTGTGCCATCTGAATAGGACATCTTTCTTTAACATGGAAGTCAGTGGTTTAGCCAATTTGGCGAAATCAGGTATGAATCTTCTATAATACGACATTAAGCCGAGGAAGGATTTGATATCTTTTGGTGACTGAGGAATCGCGTAGTCTGTTACAGCTTTAATTTTTTCGGGGTTTGGTTTAACGCCATCTTCACCGATAATATGTCCTAGATATGCTACTTCCTTTCGTAGGAACTCACATTTTTCTGGTTGTAATTTTAAATTAAAATTACGAAGTCTATTGAATACGGCTTTTAAGTTGTTAATGTGTGAATTTAAGTCAGCAGAATATATCACGATATCGTCTAGATATACGAAACAGCGTGTTCCTTGGAGACCGGAAAGGCAAGTATTCATCAATTTCTGAAAGGTAGACGGGGCGTTTTTAAGCCCAAATGGCATTCTGTTGAATTGGTAGTGGCCCTGGGGCACGGAGAAAGCTGTTTTAGGAGCATCTTCGGGAGAAATAAGGATCTGATGGAAGCCTGAGGCAAGATCTAATGTCGAAAAATATTTACTATTTCCTAATTGATCAAGGATTTCAGATATCTGCGGAATGGGGTAAATTTCACCAATGGTGATATCATTCAACTTGCGATAGTCAATTACTATTCGCCATTTACGTTGGCCCTGGGAGTCTGCCTTTTTAGGCACTATCCATATTGGTGAGCTCCAAGGAGAGGATGAAGGCTCTACGATACCTTGATTGAGCATTTTGTCGATTTGAGTTTCAACTTCTTTCTTGTGACATTCTGGGAATCTGTACGACTTAGTATGAATTGGAACATTGCTGCTTGTTTTTATTTGGTGAGCGAGAGCAGATGTATGGGACAGCAGATCATTTTCTAAATGGAAAATGTCTGAATACTGAGAACAAACTTCTATGAGAGCATTGGATTCTTCTTGATTGAGATGGTCTATTCTTAAGGAGTTAATTACTTCATCGGTTCGGTGAGTTGTTTCTCGGAAATTAGCGTTGGTGCAAAAGGCAACAGGATGAAGTGGTTCAACCTTAAGGTTTAGGTTCGGATTAATAGTGATGCTGGATTCTGAGATATTAGCAACTGTTAGGTTAACACGATTGTTATGTTTTATCTCGACTATACAATTGGATATTAATACGTCTTTAGAGACATGTTGATCTATGATAATGCCTTCTTTTAGGTTGGTGTTTCGGATTGAACACTCAATAACAGCCTCGGTACAAGGGGGAATGACGTAGAAGGGATCAGAGAAGAGTAGCTTTATCTCCATGTTTTCTATTTTCAAAGTATCGTGAGTATAATCGATTTTACATCCGAACGCGGTTAAAAAGTCTGTCCCTATAATACCATCGTAAGGTAGGTTAATGTTTTTAATGACATGGAATTTAAAGGATGCTGATTTGGATTTGTTCAATTTTAATTTTAGTTGAAAATGTCCTTCGGTCAGTGTTGGCTCATCTCCCGGGTCTATACCCTTAAGCTTAATCGGTTCTTTCGTTAGTTTCTGATTTTTGTGGATACTGGATTCTTTAATTAGACATATAGCAGAGCCGGAATCGACTAAAAGAGATAATGGAACATCTGAGGCTTGTGACTCTAATAGCACGTGAGGCAAGAGCTTTTTTGTAGTGTCTAAATTAATTTCGTAAACTTTGTTGTCACTCATGTTGCGGCTTGGAATAACTCTCGGGTTTCTATTTACTGCAACAGGTGAGTGGTCTTTTCTTAGATTAGGTTTTATATTATGTGATTTTAATTTTGTTTTTTCTGTTTCAGATGCTGATTGCGGGAGACTGGATACGTCTGGAATAGGTCCGTCAGTTCGGGGCTGGTTACCCTGTCGATTGGACTCTCGGATAAGGTAAGTTCCGTCAGTTCGGGGCTGGTTACCCTGTCGGTTGGACTCTAGGATAAGGTAAGGTCCGTCAGTTCGGGGCTGGTTACCCTGTCGGTTGGACTCTAGGATAAGGTAAGGTCCGTCAGTTCGGGGCTGGTTACCCTGTCGGTTGGACTCTAGGATAAGGTAAGGTCCGTCAGTTCGGGGCTGGTTACCCTGTCGGTTGGACTTTGTAGCAGAATAATGTCCGTCAGTTTGGGGCTGATTACCCTGTCGATTGGACTTTACGATGAGATAAGGTCTGTCAGTTTGGGGCTGGTTACCCTGTCGGTTGGACCTGGATGTATCAAGATAAGGTTGTTGGCAAAGGTCGGATATGGCGTCGGCTTCCTGAACTCGTCTCGTGCGACACCGAGGCGAGACGCTTATTCGTTTAAAGGGGCTGATACATCAACTTCATCCTGCCCGATGTGTTCTTCTGGTTGATCGATAAAGTTCACTCGCGGTGGTGATCTTGGAGAGTTTGAGGTATTAGATTGGTTAGGGTAAAACCTATAACGGTTATTGTTGTATTCTCGCTTTTTACAAGATGAAATATCATGGCCGGCCGTCTTACAATAACGGCAGAAGACCCTGGGTGGTCCTTGGGTTGAAGGGATGAATGTCCGTTGTGGATTGGCATTATATTCTGGTCTGGGTGTGCTTGTGCTTGGTTTACTTCGGTTAAAGTTATTAGGTTTTTGTTCGATCTGTGGGCGTCTGTATAGTGTCTGTTGAATGCGTTCTTCAGACACGGCTAAGTTAATTGCTTCATTAAGCGTCCTGGGAGATCTAAACCTGACAATGTTAGAAATAAAGGGATGTAACCCCATAAGAAAGTGGTGTAGTGCAAGGTCTTCCATGGCCGCAGTGCGGCCGGGCAACTCCTTGCTCTTTGTATTGGCTAGAGAAATTTCCGTCAATAGTTGTGAAAGGTGAGTTTCGACCTTCAGCGCGTATTGGCTAACATTCTCCTGAGGACCTTGTCTGCTTTCTTGAAGTTCCGTAAGGAGGTGGGAATAATGTTTCCTTTCACTGAACTGATTTTTAAGAAATTCTTTTAATTGTTCCCAGGACGAGAACTCTTTGATGGAGCAGGCTATCTCGGCTTTACCATTTAACTGGCTAAGGATATATTTAAATAGAATACTTCTTTGCGCTTCGGATGCGAGTTCATATGCGTTTTCGCAATTAACTAGAAATGAATTTAAAGTTTCGCGGCTGCCGTCGTATGCTTTAATAAATTTAAATAGTGTGTTAAGGTCCAATTCAGACATCGCGAGGAATGCAGCAGTTTTCCTGGTCAAACGAGGTGAATGAACAGGTGATTTCGCTTCCGAATCACTTACAATCTTTTCCGGTTCTGGGATAAGTACTGTGAGTTTTGTTTCCTCCTGTTTAGGCACTTTTGGCATAATTCGATTTAGAAATGAAAAATAAATCGGAGCAGATAGTAAGTTAATATAACAACGACAACGTTAATATGAAAAATTATAGAACCCTAATTTATCGGTCTCAATAAGATAAAGCAATGACCAAAGACAAACACTTACAATAATAGCAATGCGTAGGCGACGGATATAGACGAGACGGGCAGGAACATTCCGATGCGATAAGGCTGCGTATCGGGTTACCTCACTCGAAACTTGGATCTTCAATTAATATGTTTTCAGGTGCAGTAAACAAATGAACAATCACGACGTAGAATGTAAAATCAGTAGATATTCTTCACTATCTCCTTTTCTAGGTTTAGAAGCTGGAACTCTCTGGGTAAACGAAGGTAGGTAACTGCGGCTCAGGATGCAATTACTCCTTGACAGGATGCAGATCTATTCCAGGGGCTGACAGCGTTGTTGCAATAATACAGCCGGATATAGCAGGGTAAAGTGGTAAGTATTTAGTCCACAATCAGGAGTCGGCGAAGTCCTTAACACAAACACAACTGGATACACGAGGATATTATGGTAGGTTTTGGCACTTTTCGTTAAAGTCACGTATAGTTTTTAGAAATTCGGATTCTGGTTTTGCGGGATCCGGGTGAGTCTGCGATGCGGTTGCTAGGCACTGGGGATTTCCGAATCCCACCGCTGCCACCAAAAATGTTATAAGGAGAATGAATCAATCCTTTTTAAAAAAGAATATTTTATTTATACACACTATGACTAAGAAAAAATGATTTAGAAAGCAACCGCTCACGACAAATGTTTATGACAGACTGACTATTCGCA
This sequence comes from Dendrolimus punctatus, assembly GCA_012273795.1. NCBI lineage: Eukaryota > Metazoa > Arthropoda > Insecta > Lepidoptera > Lasiocampidae > Dendrolimus > Dendrolimus punctatus. The sequence continues at coordinate 10,414,234 of CM022531.1, forward strand.
CTGGAAGATGGTGTATATCATAAGCAAGGCTGCAGAGGTAGCTCGGCAGTCTTGCAGGGTCAGCATCAACCCTTACAAAGCATGGGTATAACAGTACGTTTATGAAGGTCCTATATATATTTTAGTTTTGTGAGAATGATAATTATTGTATGTTTCCCAAATATATAAATAATTCTAACTTACGCCCGTAGCAACATTGCACTCCCATGCTCTGTTGTTCAGGACACAGGCCTTTACTCTCAGCCAGATTTCCTGTAGGACAATCTGCTTCTATCACGCACATTCCTCCAGCCTCTAGGCATGGTTGTTCGTCGTATATGCTGTCTAATATCCTGACTGTAAGGTAGAATGGTTATAATGCTTTTTTAGTATCTGGAGCAGCAGACAGGCTGACGGCCCACCTGTTACCAACAACAGCGTTTACCTGTAGTATGTTTGCAACACCAGAATTTTTATGTGGAGGATCAGTTAAGAAAGTAATTGGTCAGTAGTTAACCGGCGTGATACAAAATATTGATTCGATTTTACATTAGCTAAAATAAAATTAATAATAATAATTGCGACGGACAGACGGCATATTACCCATAGTCCCAGACCCCTAGTACCACTAGCAGTTCACCCTAACAGCCCGGTACTTTTTGTCCTCATTTCCCACAACAGTCGTTCACTGGCCGGGTCTTGTTCTTGGGTGCATTATTGTATGGTGTAGGCAGGGATAATCGCCGGTCAGAGTCACGCCACACTTATTATAGTTGGCCTTCTCATGGCCCCATGCAAGCCCTCCAAATGTCAGGAGCATTTTTATGGCCTGTGGTCTTGAAAGATATACAGTAACAGCCCATGAATGTCCCGCTGCTGGACTTGGGCTTTCTGTTATACTGCAACGGACAGTATACCCACCACGCTTGTCCAAGGCGGCTTAGTAGGTTTGACACATCGGTTATTTCGATATGCAGGTTGCATCACGATGTTTTCCTTCATTCCATTGGTACAAGACATTTTAGAGTGAGCCTCCTCGTATCCCATGGTCCAGCGAGAGTAAATTGAGCCGCTCCTTAGTCGTTGTCGCTCATCGTATGCGTGCTGGACATATGCCACTCAAAACATTTGCTTTTCTAATGAAAAGACAAACAGCCCCAATTGTGAGACGTATCAAGAGAGGACATATATCATATTCTTGTAGAATGCTTCAGAAATAATAATGAGAGACAGCGCGACTAAGGATAGATTTATGCTTGGACTTGCTGGACTTTGGAATTTTTCATTCCTTTTTAGCCGACCCCCTGTCTGTAAAAACAAAATTAGTTTTGTGTTTATTGTTAAAAGCATTAAATAATAGTGATTTTGCATGATTACGCATGTAGAATGACTATTATTTGTTTCCATGGACTGATATGGACGCTAGTCCAAAAGTCCTTAAAAAAATAAATGTTTTCCTTCACCGTTGTTAACTCGTGGTAATTGTAACAATTTTCACATAAGATCAGAAAATTGCCTAAGAACCCGCGTCTTTAGAGTTTGACACATCAACTAGCCATGACGCTACCAATACTTAATATTTATGATACAAAAATGTCCTTAAAACCACATTTTAAGCCACGTCACTAAACCACGAATGACATAATTCGTAGGGCTCTAGTCACCGCTGGGGTAACTGAACGATGAGATGTCATTAGTGTCCTGGAAGACGGGTCGCTTCTTACAGTGGCACGCAATTTTTATCGATATTCTGGCAGCACTCCATCTTCCAGTCACTAGCATTGCAGCCAGAACAGCTGCTGTACAAAAGGAGGCTCTAAAAGACACAAATATTCCGCCAAAGGAAATGGCTACTTATTTGCGGCTTTAACGGTCGAGACCATGTGACTTTAGGGTCTTGAGATGCCCAAGATTTATCGAAACATAGCCAAACGTCTGGCAGATGTTTCACGTGAGCATAACAATGGCCTATAGATTGAGCAACATATTAGCGTGGCCATTCAACGAGGTTAGGCAGTCAGTTTTATTGGGGTATTCACTAATTTTACATATTTTTTTATTGCATGAGTTTAGCAAACAGGCAAATGGTCCACCTGATGGAAAGCGGTTACTATCCCATGTGGACATTTGCAACAACAAAGACGTTACATGCGCGCTGCTGCTCTCTTAAGGGAGGTCACTAATGCCGGAACACAACTCAAGGTTGTTATGGCGGCAGGCTAGGGTCCTTGCTTTGGGATGTTTGCTCACCTCTTACGACAGGCTATCTCTCCGTTCCTCATTCTCCGTTCCTACACGGATAACACATATTTATTCATTCTCATTAATATCACTAATTAATAGTTATTCAAAGAAAAGAAGCGACAAAATAATCTCTACTAGTTGCAAAATTAACAAGATGAATTTCAACTTACAATGATCGTTTCCATAGCTACACCCGAACAACACAACAGTTAGTAATGCAAAAAACATTTTCACGGGCTGTCTGCACGGCTGCGTACGCGCTGGTACAATGACCGGTTTACTTAGAATCATCGCGTGTTACAAATACATAATCGTTGTCATGAGTCATTGAGTTTGCTAGTCTTGTAAACAAGTCTTTATGGCATTGATATTCAGTTTTCTATATTGTGAGTCAATGCCTGTCGTAATCGATTCTTATACCTTTTAAGAGACGGTCCTTATAAGCATTAAGCAATTAGTGAATGTGTAGTCAACAAAAGCCTATTTAGATAAAAACTAGAGTTTAACCCGCGGGTCAACCTCGGGTGCTTGCTTCTTGTTTGAAGAGGTTACAAAGAAGATTACAATGTATTAAGTTTATATTTTACTGAAAATATTAATACATTTTATATCACAAACTATCCCGTCTCCCAGATGAAAAGTATATATGCCAATTTTCTAAAACTATATATGTACACCAAAATAACCAAATTAACTAAATTGACGAAAGTAGAAAACACAAAATAAAAATATATCCTACTTACTAGGAATAATCTTTACATAAATCTATCCCCAAACTTATCCCAGTATGCGGGATGAAAAGTATCCTATGTTCATTCTCGGCATCGATAATATAATTATACATATACTGAGTTTCGATCAAATCGGTCCAGTAGTTTTGTCGTGAAAACGGAACAGACAGACAGACAGAGTTACTTCCGCATTCGTAATATTAATAAGAATTATTTATAAATTCTTTTATGAGCTAGAAAGTGTCTGTAAAGGCACTCTTGGCTGTCCATAACGGGTTGTTGGTGCCAACTCTGATGAATACACTGAAATTTGGGTATGGCAGAAAAACTATGAAAGTAGGATAAATGCAGTTGAAATGAGAGTTTTGAGAACTATATGTGAGGTTAGATTGAATGATATAATAAGGAACAATGTGATAAGGGAACGTTGTGGATTGATAGAAGATGTAATAACACGAGTTGAAAAAGGAATGTTAAGGTGGTTTGGGCATGTAGAGAAAATGGATAAAAGTAGACTCACAAAACAGATGTATGACAGTATTGTGAATGGCATAGTTATAGCCGGGAGACCGAGACGAATACACCATGAACAAATATCAGAAATGTTAAAGAGAGGTCAGGTAAAAGGCATCACAAATAGACGTGCATGTATGAAGAGGTTAATGAAAGCAGGTGAAGCCAAAATTGTTTGTCAGGATCGTTGCAAGTGGAGATCCATAGTCTCTGCCTACCCCATAGAAAACAGGCGTGTTATTATGTATGTATTATTTATAAATACTGTCGATTTCACTTATAACGTGGTAGAGCCAGGATGCCATCACTATCTTCTTTACAGCTCTTAGGACCAGCTAATACGGTGTGATACCACGCTCTCATAGAATATCGGCGAGAAACGTTTAGGGTTGAGTTAATCGGGCTTCGTGTGATAAGTGATTTTAGCGACAGCGCCCATCCCCCACGCCCTATCCAACCTTCCCTCTTCTAATTCCATATCACAAAATTGAATATTTACTACCACGGCCGGGAGCGAGGGGTTAAATCCGGTATGCGCGACAAGCTCCCGGCGCTGCTCCGTCCAAACTGGATACTCCTGGAGTGTGTGTAGCGACGTGTCACAGTGATGGCAACCTGACGTGGCCTCACGGCCGAGGGCACACAGGTACTTCAAGAAGCATCCGTGCCCCGTGATTATCAGTGTCAGACTAAACGTCAGGGTGCCGTGACGTCGTCCTAGCTATTCATGCAAGACGGGGCTCACCGCCTCAATGGTGGCGGGGCCCACGTTGGGGCGTCTTAGGCGTTCTTCCCAGACCCGCACGGCAATAGAGCGTATTATATAACTTAGTAGAGTAGAGCGTATGAGATATTCCTCGGCTAGCTGCGAGACCAATGCGTTCCGCTTGACGCAGGCTCACATATACACTGTGGATTTTGTTTATAGTTATGGCTTGCAGACTAGTTCCCGGCTTGAAAACCACCGCTACATCTGGGTGAAACTGTCAACCATAATAACACTATCCCAGATGAAGCAGTACCATTAGAAAATTAACTCTCTTTTAACAGCTAATAAATCAAAAATAACAAAGTAAATTAACTCAATGAAGATTACGAGGAAACGTTAAAGACAATGAACTAAAACAAACGGAACTCTAAAAGTCAAGCACTCCACTCAGGAAATAATAATCTAGACGTATTTTAAAACTGAAAGGAAAATATTTGCGTAGTTTTTTCCTTAAGTAATAATGAAAAGACGGGGCCAGGCTCGAGAAGATCGCAACAATAAAAAGAGTCGATTGCCGCTTTTGAAGTTTTCTGAATTGTGTAAAGAACATATTTTTAAACTTTAAAGTTTATTCAGTCTGGGTTTCTTTTCAAATTAAGTTGTGATAGAGGAAATTAAATTCACACTTAGTGGGATGCGATGATAAATTTGAAAGTAACTTATAGTTTCACGAAAAAACCATGATACAATTTTGCTGAAATTTGGTATACTTGTTTTACTTGGTATACTTATTTATTTAATTTGTTTTATATCGTTCTTTTTTAAATGTTATAGATAATTTTATAGGTAGCAATGACAATTAATGTAATTCATAAGTCTTAATATTTTTTAAATATTTAGTTAACGTTATTATGGTTTTTTTTCACTTGTTTATTTTATTTTTATTCTTAGTGTTAGTTCACTTCATATCTTTATCTCGTTTGCTGTGTATTCGTGTATGTCACGAATGGCCCTAGCGGAAGATCAGCGCTGGTTATATTAACCGGCAGTTTTGCTGAGCTAAGGTCAATTTAGGACTACATTTATTTATTGTTTTTATTTTAATAGTTTAAGTGGGTTTTATAGTTGTTCTGAATAAATCTTTTTTCTTTCTCTCTTTCTTTCTTTCTTGTCTCAATACCGAGAATGAACATAGTATACTTTTCATCCCCAAAAATGGGATAGTGTATTAAAAAGGATTATCAGAATTTTCCGGCGGCAAATAGCGCCTAGACAAATTTTAATGCAATATAACTTATGTGAATACATGGTCTTTGATTAAACTAGGATCTCAAAATAATTATATATTATTATTATATTATTATTATTATTATATATTATTATTATTATTGTGTATTATTCTTTACTCGTGGTTGGCCGTGGTTGAAATTCTACCATAATAATTTGTTATCAAAGACTTCTTCTATAGCCACATATTTAACAATAAACAAAATAATATATATGCGTGTGTGCATATATACTCTTTTATTTATTGTTGCCTTAATATACAGCGTGTTTCAGACCTTACGACAATAAATCAGACCACGTTTTCTTCATGACGTACTCTGCCCAAATACAAAAATGAATCATTGTTACTTCTTTGGTTTAGCCACAGGACCTCATTTTTCATTTCAGAATATTACAACAACATGTATCAGTTATTGTGTCTAAATCGGTAGGTTAGTGACCAATGTATCATGTTGCCAGCTCGTCTCTTCATCATTAAACGCGGAAGTTGTTCATTCTTACGCTCTCGCTCGCGAACCAATATTTACAAGATGTTCTGTTTTTATTCCCTTTTTATTGTAATTAATTTGTTCGGAAATTTCAAAATTTTATTTTTGATATTACGGTTGATTTAATGGTGCCAAAAAATTTGTATGGAGTACGACCGCTAAAGTTATCATTTATTGTCATTTGAAATGAAACACGCTGTATTTGCATTCATTGCTTCTTCTGTATACAAACTATAAGTGTGCAAAATTTCATTCTCCTCCGTCAGCGCAATTTTCGTAAAAATCGGTACAAAGTGTTTGCTTCAAATATATTGCCAATAAGAAGTAAAATCAGTCGAGTACCTGAGAATCCCTTTATACATTTATTTTGTTTACATTAATGAAATAATTAAACCCCTTTCGCAATACTAATCTTCATTTCTTTCGCGATTTTATTACAGCATCGATCTGCGGCACATAGGTTACAACTTTTTTTTTATCCATATAGATCGACTAGTTTTCGAGGAAAATTACTTCGGCACATAAAGACAGTCAGACAGACAGCCAGACGTAACGCATACATAAAAATTAGTAAAAAAAATACTTTGGAAAGGATGTTACAAGCTGGAGCTGGTTGTTTCTCTGTGGTGAATTTGTCGTGAAATGGAATTCAAATAAGTTTCCTTTGTTTTCTAGATCTAAAGGCACTTCGTGACGTCACAGGGAGGGATAATCTAGAAAGCTATACATCCACATACATTGAAGCTATTTGAAGGGATGTTTACACTGGAGAATATTGCTTATTTTAAATTTAAATGCTTTTTTTATGATATTAGTGGTCACTGGGATAGTTGAAAACAAGAGACCTCGTGGTAGATCTCCAAATAGGTGGATTGACTAGGTTGCTGACTATCTGGACAAGTAAATTGGGCTACAACCCTGCTCATAACCAATCTCAGAAGGACGGTGATTATTCACAAGCATCAAAGTCATGACCTGGATGGTATACGAACAATATAGAAGAAGATTTTTAACATAATAATATTTATCCAGACTACTCAATACATTAGTGTGCTTCCTTTCTTTATGGCCTTAAATATGAACTGATTTTTGTCTTATTAAATATTTACATATTTTACGAATTCGGAGAAGAAGAAGAAAAGCTGACAGCTTTATTATTTTAATAGTGGAGTTTGTTATGCGATCCATCTAACACTAGAACGCAGAGGTCTGAGATTTCATTCTAGTAATGATATGATATGATTCATAGTAAATTTTGTAAATACACTAAGTCATCCACTGTTTAGATATCTACTGTCGATCCCAGATTTGTCCGTTGTATACTAACTATAATATAAGCGTAACTAGGCTGGTTCGTATTTCGCGCAACGAATCAGCATTGCCATACAGCGTGGCAATGCAAACAGTCTTCTGGGCACGCTTCCCTCTGGCAGCGATTTATTACATTCTTTATATTAATTAATTCATTTATAATTTAGTTTATTTTTAAGTATTAAGTTAAGATTTTTTTTTAAAGTAAGAATATATTCATCTATTTGTATGTACATTATAGCAATTCTTTAAAACTATTAATAAAGGACAGCTGAATATACGATATTCGTGTTCGGCTCCCGAATTATTTTTTCCTTATTACCCATACTAATATCATCAATGCGAAAGTAACTGTCTGCTAAACCTTAACAGAAAAATCACCGTATGTATCTATTTTGCTGAAATTTGTTATACTATACGTAGTTTCAATACCAAAAATGGACATGTTCAAATCCAAATTAAAAATTCAATTTATTTATTCAAAGTAAGTGACACTGTAGAATACTTTTTGAAGGTCATACATATAAATTTAAATTTAATTTTACTTCCCATTCTATGCACCGCTTCGCAACGTGTTATTGCTGTTAAGGAGAAGAAGCGGCAAGAAACTCCCCAGCAACACGTCTAGCTAAAAATTGCTTTTCTTTATATTTCTTATTCTATTTATATCTAAGTTCTTTCTTTTAAAGTTTTATACATATGTATGTTACAGAATTACTTTTTGAATAATTAATGGAGTTTTCATCGCAGTTAATCTCTAATATATAAAATTCTCGTGTCACAGTTTTCGTTGCCAATCTCCTCCGAAACGGCTTGACCGATTTTGATGAAATTTTTTGTGCTTATCCGGTATCTATGAGAATCGGCCAACATCTATTTTTTATCCCCCTAAATGTTAGGGGTAGTCCACCCCTAAATTTTTTATTTTATTTTTTAGACAAATTTTTTAATTTCTATTTTTTATGATACAGCATTAAAAGATACATACAACCCTAGATTTTCAACCCTCTACGATCAACCCCTATTTTTTACCGGGCAGGACGACATCTGCCGGGACAGCTAGTAGAATTATATATTTATTGGGATATCTGCAATGTTTTGACGGTGAATAGCGCCTGCATAAAAATTAACGCAGTGTCCTGAGTGAATACTTGCTCTCAAAATAAATAAGTTTTCCCGGTTACATTAATAGGTTCCATTTATATCCCAATTGTATATCGTTGTACCAGTGTGAAGTCCCCTGTAGCTGTATAGCAAGCGCTGCTATGTAGGCAGCACGTTGCTTCTCTCTACTGCGTTGTTTGCAATGCTATTAATCTCTCGGCGATGCCCGTGGGAGTGCACACTCGCTACGAGCGTCTATTTGATACTTCAGAGCTCCTTGCTAATAAACGGATTCGGTTATTAACAAATAATAGCACCTGTTTATAGAGGCATTTCACAGCTTCAAGAGAGCTGGACCATAAGTTCATAAGATAGATAGCCCTTTCTTGCTCACCAAATATACAATTTCAAAAATACACAATTACAATATTGTCATGGTAGAAACAATAGGCGGCCTTATCGCTTAAAGCAATCTCTTCCGGGTAACCTAACTTAAGGAACAGTTTAACCTAATCTGGTGATGTAGGTGGTTAAGTATATCATAAATAAACATATTTAAACTACATAATTTATAAATTGAATACATACATATATATTAAATAGTATAATATTATAATTATTAGCCATAATTATTTAAAAAGTAGTGTTTTCTGAGTGCGTTCTTAAATGTAGGCGATGTTTTGGCCTCTCTGACAGTAAGAAGCAGCGCATTCCGAAGTTTGACAGCCAGCACTGTAAAAGAGTTATCATAAAAGAATGAAGCGTGTGTAGTGAGTTTACGATACGTATGAGTGCGCAAATTGTGGGAAGTAGAAAGGTGAAGGAATTCAAAAAGTTCCTTAAGGTAAGGAGGACTACTAGGAATAAATAGTTCATAAGTTGCCTATTGTGATCTGAAAACCAATATACTGTTACGAGTACAGGACTCGAATTAGAATGCCCTTGTAATTACTATAGAATTTATTACAAATATACAAACATGTATACACAGGTACAAATATAAAAATACAGCCAGTACAAACTGCACGATTCAATAACACGCGCAAAGTCCGTCACTATATCGCTCATCAATTGTACGTCTTACTCGTGTCGTAATCCTCGCATGACTGCCCCCCCTCCGTGACATCGTTCAATACAACAGAGGACCGCATGGACTGAGGTTTCCAAGAAACCGTAATCTGCACACCTGCGACGGGTAACCAAGTACAATAACAATATACTATTTTCATAATTTCAAGTTTCAAACGAAGTAAGCAAAAGAAGTCCAAATGCGGGAAAGCTAATAAACCAGGTTTATCTCAGGTGTGCACCAACTTTTTGTCGGCATGTAACATTACGATAAAGCGAATAATTTAGTACTAGTTATAATCCTGTTAAAAAGTTGCAAAAGCTATATTGTAACATCACATTAAAAGATACTAAGCCAAACAAACAACGCCGGGCGATAATCGCGGCCATAAACCAAGTATTGTTTGTTCACAATCTCGGGGGTGAGTTTGTTGCAAACTACGCGTATAATCTCCATGTTACTATGTGTATTTAGACAAGGTCTAATTAGGATACGTACGCGTTGACTTAGATCAGACAATTATGTCGGTGAGTTTGTTTGAATAACTCTACAAATACACTAGGGGCTCATCGCGGCAGCCGAATCGTGGTGGGCAGTGAGGTTGTTTTATTACTTCGACGAATGGATGAATGACGAATGAATGATGAATGAATGTGTAGTGGATCACTTATAAGCCAATAGATGGCGCTGTTCTATAATTGAGGTCGCAATCGATTGCCGCAACGTACAAAGAATATAATTCTACAAATCTAAACAATAGCCTCCCCAGAAGATCTTACATTGAGAAGGAAGAGCCTTATCTATCGCTCAGCTACCCTATATTGGGAATCCTAAAAATTCTGAATGAATGAATCTAGGGTTGTTTTTAAACCAATGTTCTACTTTCCAGGCATTAACACTACCAGTATATATAAAGTACTCTGTGATTAACACTCATATGAATCAATCATCAATCAAGTAGATAGATTCTTTTTATAGCTGGAGGACAGCAGACAGGCTGATGGCCCATCAGATCGAAAGCGGTTGCCGTCGGCTATGAACGTTTGCAACACCAGAGATGTCACCAACGCGCTGCCGGCTTTGAAGAAACTTTATGACTTCCTTTTTAAAGAGCCCCATATTGTAGCGCTGTGGGAAAACTACAGCTGGGAGCTCATTTCAATCCCCACGGTGCGCAAGAAAAACGTTCTAGAGAACCGTTGCGTACAAGAGCGAAGCGGCTTTAGGAAATAGAGATGAACAGCCAAAAGGAAGACGAAGGCAACAATCTGAACAGTTCCTCAGAACACTGCCCATTGTACAGTCGGTAGAATCTATGATAGATTCCTCAAATATCAATATTACTAAACCAGCATCAAAAATAAGCAAGGTGATTTGAAAATGAGGTCCTCTCATGGCTCACCTGGCTATCCAATCGCGTAGTACAGGAATAAAGACGTCACACTTGAAGCCGTGACGCGGAACGAGGGTCCCCATTGTCAAAGGTCCAACTAGTCAACAGTGATTATACTTAATACACCTCGTTGAGTATTATATAGTTTTGATTGGGAAACACTCCTTTGTATTGTTACTTAGGACAAAATTTACCTACATGTGTGCTTGCTGAAAATGCGGCGTACAATTTCTCAATACATGTTATTTTCGTAATCACAATGACATGTAAGCAATGGAAGTCATCGTTATTTCTGAAAATAATCCGTGTAGGAACGGAGAAATGAATTTCCTTCGGCCGGGCGGCCTGTCGTAAGAGGCCACAAAACAACCCACATCCAGGTAATAGAGCATTTGCCCGACTGGATGGCTATCATCCCTGGTCTAGAGCATGCCGCCATAACAATCTTGAGTTGTGTTTCTACAATAATTACCAGGTTCCATTCTCTCTTTGGAGAGCAGCAGCGCAATTGTAGGACCTTTGGTGTTGCAAATGTCCATAGGCAATGATAACCGCTTTCCATCAGGTGGACCATCTGCCTATCTGCTGAACTCAAGCTATTCAAAAAAACTTCTTCCTTTCTGATCTTTACGAGATTCAACTTATAATTCTGTTTTATTGTGAAACTTGTGGGTTTCCGAAGCACAAGGTTCCACAACTTAAAAATATGATATCGCTAAATAAATGTTGCTTGACAAGTTCGTCTATTGTCCTGGGGTCTGGGGTAATTGCCATGTCCAGCCGTCCGTCTTATGCATACTTTCATAATCAATTTATATAAAACAACTAGCGGCCCCAGTAGACGTTGTCCTGCTCTGAAAAAATAAAAATCTATGACCCAATCCCAGCGCCACCTACCGGTTCCAATTGTGGATTTAAACCATCTGGGGACCCACTCAAACACACAAAAACAAAATCGCTCCCCGTTGTCAAGAGGATTCTACAACCCGATCTCAGCGCCACCTACCAGTTCCAACGGTATAAAAACTATCCTATCTTTCAAGTTGGATCAAACTGCACACGGTGTGCATATTTGATTAAAATCGGTTGAGTAGTTTAGGAGTCCATCGCGGACAAGCATCGTGACACGAGATTTATATATATAAGAAAAAATAATTACCGCACCGCTCGCCATCGACGGGATGTTTACCGCCATTTCCTGGAGCTCCCACGCTCAACTACGCAACGGTTCTCTAGAACGGTTATACCGCGTACACAAATGTTCTGGACAGAATTTCCCGCCGAGGTTTTCCCTCTGCGCAACGACATGGAGTCGTTTAAGAATGGCGTTATAAACATTCTTAGGGGCCGGCAACGCGTTGGCAACGCCCCTGGTGTTGCAAACGTCCATAGGTGACGGTAACACCTTCCATAAAGTGGGCCGTCAGCCTGTTTGCCTGGCAGGCAATAAATAAAACCAGCCTTTAAATGTATCACTGCTGGGCTCGGGCATCCCACTATTGGGGGAATGGACAGTATATCCGCCACGCTTGTCGAAGGCGGCTTGGCATGTTTGGCACATCGATTATCTGGACGTGCAGGTTTCATCACGGTGTTGTTCTTCACCGATTTTAGCACGCGGTAATTGCAATGGTACATAAAAACTTTAACATTGCTCATTGACACTTGACATCTTTGTCTTCTATGATCGACTACTAAAAGTAGGTGAAACGCCGGGATAACAATCAAATAAATACCACGCTGTAAACAATTAAAGCGTAGTTTGATTATCAATTCTGGTGACAAATAAGCTGTTATAATTCAAAGAAACCTGGGACATCGACAATGATCTAATAAATTTCATAGCAAATTCACACCATCTCCCGAAGTTAAGGCTTGTAGCAACTCTAACATCCTTGATGATTTTTCGGTACTGATTTTCGGGCGATAACGGAGATTCCATAGTCACGGCGTTTTTCACATGCTTTTTTTTAAAATAGAATAAAGTAGTATTTAAAAAATAATAAAATAAAAAAAGGAAACTCTCTTTTATAAAGATGTAGATAATTTTTCATCCTATTTTAATACAAATTAAAGGAGTAAAATGTTTTCTGAAAATAATTTGAAAATGATTTGGTACTTATATTCTCAACTTAAAATGACTATAGGAAAATTACGAAAAAACCACAATACGTATAATATTGTGAATTTTTATGATAATTTTATTAGTAAATTATTGATCAGTAAATACCAAGGAAAATTTGTTTCATTTGCACCCCACTTCAGACCTTTTGCGGCAAGCGGTGCCTTAAGAACCATCCCACACAAGTAGGACGCTTGATAGCTAGCAATTATCGCATAATATCTTAAGTGTTCAAGGTTCACTGGTGTACTGTGAAATTTGTTCACATATGTTGGGTAGGTAACATATTTATCTGAATTTTCGGTGTAAAAATTCTGTTCCCGCCATTAGCGCGACGCGTGTTTTTGTGTGAGTGCTGCCGCTCCCCACGTAGTGGGCCATTTTCAGACGTCTGAATTAATAAAGTGAAGAACTAAAACCCAGTGCATATTAACACCCGTATTATTGATATCGTGATCATCAACAACATATTCATCAACTCATACGAATAACATACGAATATTTACTTGCTATTAAATTTCATTTAATTTCATTTCAACACAGGAATCTCTGCATCATACGTATCTCAGCTTCAACCGTGAGTATCATATATATATATATATATATATATATATATATATATATATATATATATATATATATATACTATACCCATCTTCCTTCATTTTGAGGCACGTCAAGTACCGGCGTTGCCAAATTCTAATTATTATACCCTGTCTATTTTATTTTTTGTGTATTGTATTATATTATATTATTAGACCTAACTTTACTCTTGACCTTTGCACGCCTATCTATTCTATACTTGTTCGGCGATGGCTATAACGCTTTTTGCGTTGATTTTGTCAATTTCAAAGTAACTGTATTTAAAATGTATTTAATTGTATGTATGTATTTAATTCAAATAATAATAAAACTACGTTTTAACGGTTTTAAGCGCGGTAATTTTTTTGATTTTGATTATTCCGACGTTTAGGCCAGTTTTCAGTGGCTGTCATCACGGAAGAAACAGGTGTTAAGTGTCAATGAGAATTGTTAAAGTTTTATTTAGTCTACCGCAAACTTGTCCATTTTAATTATTTATTTTTAATTTTGTTTATGGTTGTTGTTTCAGAAGGTGATGTCAGGAGCCTTAAGAACAGACGAGCGTGCATGACAAAGAAGCAAGTGAGGTGTGCAAAAATAAGCCTGAATGGCGCTCTGTTGTTCGTGCCCACCTCGCAAAGGACCTGGCGTGAAGTTATGTATGTATGTTAATGTTTACTATGGAAGCCTAATCTAATTTACCACCGCTTCGAAACATATTGTAGCTTGAATAGAAGAAGCGGCGCAAGAGACTCGTCAGCAAACATCCCTAGCTCTAATAATTTGATATAATATTGAATTGGGTGGATAAAAGAAATACCCGCAGCATAATCGAGGTCCTGGTAGCGTAATGGCTAGCGCACGCGCCCCTAAATCGAAGGGCGCGGGTTCGATCCTGACCGGAACGCATGCACCTGTTAGTCAGCTTTCTGATCTAATGTGCATATGGTTAAAAACCACGTGATAAAAACGGTGAAAAAAACATCGTGATGCAACCTGCACATCGTGATAACCGATGTGTCAAACCTGCCAAGCCGCCTTGGACAAGCGTGGCGGGTATACTGTCCGTTCCCCCTTAATGGGAGGCCCGAGTCCAGCAGTGGGACATTTATGGGCTGATATTATTATTTATCTAATATATAAAATTCTCGTGTCACAGTTTTCGTTGCCATACTCCTCCGAAACGGCTTGACCGATTTTGATGAAATTTTTGGTGCTTATCCGGTATCTATGAGAATCGGCCAACATCTATTTTTCATCCCCCTAAATGTTAGGGGTAGTCCACCCCTAAATTTTTTATTTATTTTTTAAACAAAATTTTTAATTTCTCTTTTTTTATGATACAGCATTAAAAGATACATACAACCCTAAATTTTCAACCCTCTACGATCAACCCCTATTTTTTACCGGGCAGGACGACGTCTGCCGGGACAGCTAGTATTATATAATCTAATAAAATAAAAAAATACACGAACAAAATTAAATAATGTACATATGAAATTTATGTAACTTGAACACTGCCATCCATTTTTGTTTTTGACCCATTTAAGTGTCTATGCTACGGCTCCAGATAATGGATTTACTAAACGCAAATCTTTTATACTTTGAGCGTATAGATGTGCATAGTACTTAGCACTTCGCTGCCCTTCCTAACTTTCAAGTTCTCCTTAATGTCCTAGAGTAATGAAACCTTACTTGAATTACATAACTTACGAGAGGCTATCAAACTTGGCAACTGATCAGTTCTAAGCTGTATATCAAATATATAGAGCATGAGTCTGTAATATGAAAGTTATAGAAAATATTCTGCTTCGATAGGACTGACATGATTGTTTAGTAAAAACATATTTTTTAAAAGGTTTTTAAATTCAAGCTTTTGATATCTTCGATATCATGTAGCAGCTGGTTATATTAAATATAACCAGACAGGTACCAATTTTACACCTAGAAAGAAAGAAAGAAAGAAAGAATATATTTATTCAGAACCACATAGAATACACCAATACATACTTATAAATAAGATAATACAATTAAAATGAAGTTCTGAATCGGTCCTAACTCAGCATAATGCTGGTTGGCTCAACCAGCGCTGGTCTTCCGTTAGGGCCGTTCAAGTGACTCACGGATAGACAAAACGAAACAAACACAAAACAAAACAAAAACAAAATAATATGACTATTGAACTATTGCAAACAAATATATATAAAAAAACTACATCATTAATATGTACAAAAAAACTGATATAAAAACTAATGCTACGAAGAGAATCTATAAAAAAGAACATAATGTAATAAGGAACATTAAACTAAAAAACTATAACAATACCAATTTTATATTTTGTCTGTCAGTCTGTTAGTTTGTGTCAAATATGCAGCATATAATAAATAGGAAATGTCTAATCTGAGAATAATCATAGTTATATACACAACAAGAGATGGAAACATTAAAGTAGATCAGGCAGATCCTGCGCATGAAACCAACATCATTATATGGCACTAGTATCATGTACAAGATCCGCCTGACTCACTTGATGATCATATATAATTTTTTTTCAATTTTGCTCTAAACCCGTGTATATTTTGCAAGCTTTTAATAGGGGGTGGAATATTGTTCCAACATTTTGTCGCAGCATAGCGAAAACTACCCCTAAAAGCAACCGTCTTATGCCGTGACGTCGTAAGCTGCATAGCACATTGTCGCAATTCAGTCGATCTCTGAGAAGTAAACCACGAACGTTTATTGTATAAGTATAATGGGGCTTTATACTTGATGACTCCGAAAAGTAAGCAGGCTAGATGCAATTTTCGGCGGTGCTTCATTTTTAACATCGAACGCTTATTTAAATATGGCGTCACATGATTCCTAAAGGGAATGTCAAAACAAAAGCGTGCACATGCGTTCTGAACTCGTTGGATTAATCTCTGTGTTCTGCTCAGCAGACGAGGACTAAAAACAATATCAGAATAATTGAGTTGCGAGAGAACTAATGACTCAACTAATTGTTAACAAACACCTGTGTTATGCGTGTTTGTATAGTTCTAATAAATTCTTTAATAATTACAACAGCATTTTAATTCAAGTCCTGTAACTCGTAACAATATATTTTAAAAATGAAATATTGCACAAGTCCATTTCTTTAACAATATAACTCAAAAATAAAGACAAGAAAAACAAAATCATCGAGTTTAAAACAAACAAAGTGGCTTCATTAATTAATTCGGAAAATGTCACGGAAGTGAATAATTAAATGTTCCTAACTCAGCACAATATTACATCAGAGTGAAATTTAATGAATTATTAAAAATAAGTGAGGCACGTCTCTGGAAAAAAATAAGGATAAAATGTGAAAAAAGATATAAGTGGTATTAAATATATATTTTCTTGCGGCTATTTTTTGAGTAAAAATATGCCCCGTTTTTTAATAAAAAATGTCACCATTTTCTAAATATCATAAAAATCAGTTCGTCGAGGTTGATTACTAATTTCAGAATATGCAAAATGTGTTTTTGAGTTATATTTATTTCTGAAGTGAAACTTCATTAGAATCGTTGTCGTTTGAAATTCGATGAAACGAAAAAGCGACACTAAAAAACGATAGACAAAAATCCATAAGACTAAACTTGCGAAAGAATGAGATATGAATTTTACATTGCGCAGCACAGATTAATAAAACCAATGATCCAACATAGGTCCAATTTGGACCGAAATAAAACAGATAATAATATTTTTTAGACTACATAATTAAAATGTACTTTAATAATACTCATTGACACTTGACATCTTTGTCTTCCGTGATCACGGCCACTGAAAAGTGGCTAAAACGTCGGAATAACAAAAATTAATGAAATTTTGATTTTGATGATTTTGTTTTTGTGTGTTTGGGTCCCCGCATGGTTTAAATCCACAATTGGAACCAGTAGGTGGCGCTGGGATCGGGTCTTAGATTTTTATTTTTTCATAGCAGGACAAAGTCTGCCAGGGCCTCTAGTAAAAAATAAAAAGTAAAGTTTACAGACGAGTGGTATTTTCAGATTGAAGTCATCGGGTCATTTATCGTAAAACGCGGTTAAATAATAAAAAGATTAGTGGTCTCGTGACGTCATTAACAGTCGTAAAAACGATCGCTCCTCTCCAATTGGATGCTCGCTTTGGATGCTACGAATAAATAATAAGTCAGGAAGTCTAACTCGGAACAAATTTCACACAAAAAGTGCACCGACTTGAAACCAAAATGACGTATGAATCAAAAACCAATCACTACCGAGATCATAAATAGACATTGTTTGTGATTGGTTTGAATTCAAAACGCAAGCAGGGATTGGTTCATACGCTTGCTGCAATGTCTGCTATGACAGCAGAGGCATAGCAGCGTGGACGATGTTATGTAACAAGTGGAACGGACAAAGTTAATAATAAAACAGTATAATATTTATATATTTGTTTATTTTGTAATAAAATCTATGTCCCTCGAAATATAATTAATTTATTAAGTTTTTGCCTAGAAGACATTAAAAAAGAATCTTTTTTCGCAATGTAGTGAAGACGGATTCTGAGATATTCAACGATTACACATTTTATAAAAAAAAATGAAATGGTCATTATTTGTCTGGTGACTGTTTTTTAGTAAGCGCAGAATATCTTCATTGTCAATTATTTTAGAAAAACACTGTGTAGATATTACTGTGAGATTACTTGCTCGAGTAAGTGATTTTCCGTTATCATGTATTTTTATTATTTGTCTTAGTAGTGTTTCTGTGCGTGTGCATATTTTATACAACACCACAGATGGATACGAGAGTCCACCAAAATCTTTCAAACTAATCAGCTTGTGAAAATACAGTTTTTCATTAGCAGGTAGCAATGATATGCATTCTGGACAGTTGATTTTCGCTTGCAATTTTCGGGTTACAAAGCCGGCTATGTAGCCTACAATTTGCTCCACGGTTTCTGGCAATTGAAGGCTAGCGTCCAACATGTTTGATAGCACCATGCAATTTTCTTCTTCTGTTTTACCCTCACCTGCTGTAGTAGAGTAACTGGCGCTGTCTGTACTATATCTAAAGCCAGGAGTGGTCTTATTGATTACCGAGGAGCAATTTAGTATTGGAATATCCTCCAATGGTATGCTGTTGCCTGTGAACTTAGAGCTGAGGTTCAAGTTCATTAAAGTCTTTTTATATATTCCCATAAATTGACAGGCGTTTGGATTATTGTTGCAACGACCGTGGTTGCGGATGACTCCAAAAAACAATTCAATATGATCTTGGCTAAATTTATAGGGTAAAATGAATTTCAATATTTGTGCCTCCACTAAGCGAGCAAAAAGTAATTTAAAACTTGAAATACAAATAAGGAGACCTAGAAATCCAGTTTTAGACTGAGTTTTGGTCACTGGTTTTAAGGTGTTGGTATATTCCGTTACTCTTTGTCCATTTACTGTTTTAGTTTTTTTAGACTGCACATTGATTTGGAGATTTTTAATATATTTTTCGCTTAGATCCAAAACATCGTATAGTTTTTCTTTTTGTTCAACCGAAAAAGGGTGTTTAAAACCGTGTCCAGAAAGTGATCTTGCATTTAGTATATCAAAAAGGTTATTAAACGTTTCTAAAAAGGTAACAGTTGCATGTGTGTCTTGAAAATCAGGCATGTTTAATTGCTGCGAACAAAATTTAATCGCATCAGCTACACTTTGACTTAAGGTTTGAGTCGCTAGTTTCACATTCATGATATTATTTCGGAACTCTATATGCCGATTTGATAACTTATTCCCAAAATGCAATCCAATATTATCTTGGACATTTTTGAGTTTCTGCAAATGTGCCCACTCGATTTTATTGTTGTTTTCAACTACTAATGTCTTTTTCGCCTCTAATGTGTTACGCACAAGTTTCACCATATGACATGGGTCTAATATCACAGCTACTGGGTCTCCGGTAGATGGATGGTCAAAAAAAGTTTTTAAGTTATTTGTGTCTTCAAAATTGCAACCCATCATCTTAGCCGTAGCGATATTAGATGCACAGCCATCAAAGGTTAAACTTACTACCTCGGCTCCCACGCCATGACATTTCTCAAGACACATTTTTAGAATATTAGCCCTTTGTTCGGCGGCAAGACCATTTACAAAGAAATAGCCAAGTGGCAATTTAAATGCATCATTTAGAGCTACTAGCATTAGCACATAAACCTGTGTAGCCATTTCATCAGATGGCCCGAATGTAACAAGCCCATCTACAGTTTGTCCATTGAATATCTTTTGTTGCCTTATACCCATTTCGTCAACAATCAGACAGGCAAGCCTTTTGTCACTGTTAGAGTACTTTAACTTTAAAGCTGCGAATGCTTCTTCGGTAAAGCCTGGCTTTCCATCTATGGTTTGATACCATTTAGATAAGGTTGACGGATGAGGAAGAGATGAAAGCAACTGTCGTCTAACATATTTATATCCTGCTGGTGAATAATAGTTCAGTGTTAAAGCGAACTTCTTGATCGCTGGTGTAAACTTTATGATACTTCGTCCATCTTTTGACTTTTTCCTTTGCAGGGCTAAAACGATATCATCAGAAAATTCATTCAATGCAGTATTTTCTGCAGTATTGCCAAATCCATTTTTCTTCAATTGGGATAAAATATTTTTAAGCGAAATATTTTTCACAACTAATCTTTTATTTCTGCGTTCTAGATTTCTAATCTGTGATAGTCGTTTCACTGCCAAAATAGATTTTTTTCGTAGTTTATGTTTTAACATGTGTGTTCTAGGTGTATTCAGGGCAGATTCAATATCTGATGATGGTATATTTATCGGCGTAACGCATGATTCTCTTTCTTCAAAAGTATTGACAAGATTAAGTTCGATTTTTTTTTCTTGGTTCCTCTTCAACCCCATCGTTATATTCAATGATGATATTATTCTCCTGAAAAAGAACATTGATGATCAGTTTCAAATCTGGGAAAGACGGTGTCTATTTAAAATAATTACGTATATACAGCTAAAATAAAAATATCGAACCCAAATATTAGGTGTAAAAAATAACAGTCAACCCTCACCAATTTACGTTTTTGTGCCTTATGCGCTTGAGTTTCTGCAGTATTTTTTTTAATTATCTGGTCAGGTAAATCACAGACTTTAAAATTTGCAGAAAGTGAACTTTCATCAACCTGAAAATTTAAACGTTAATTCGATTAAATAATTAACTCATTTATTCAATGCTATTGTAATTCTCACAAGTCTAAAAAGCCGAATCGACATTACATACCGACTGTAATCTTTCATTTGTGATGTTTTCGTTTTCTGTAGTATCCCTTGAAGATGTTGGCGTTTCTTCAAAACGAATCATCTGCGTAATAAAACAGCTTCATTTTAGATTTGATAATAAACATAATTATTTTAATGATAAAACAGTAAATACTTACTGTACAACCTGGTACTGCAGTTTTGTGTAACATGGTATAACCTTTTAATGATTTGTAAAAATCTTTTTCATCGAAATGAATAGAGCATACTCTGCTGGTTTTCACAGGCATCCAGTCATATTCCTGTCTTTCCAACTTAACTGCAGCTATCCACTTTTTTTGCCGAATTGCATCGGCAGGGAAACTAAAAGAAAACAAGTTATGCAAAATACATTATCGTTATAAAAATATCTAAATAAATATACCTATTTTGTAATAAAAGTATATTTTCAATATTTCACCAAGAAAAATAGAATCAAAAATTTACTGACTTCATGTTGCATAGTATTAACCATCTCGGTTTGATAACATATTTGCAAATTATTAAATATAATTATAATTTTGCTACTACTTACTAGTGAAAAGTGATCCCTGGGCATTTTAGCCTTGTATGGCTCCTGCACCACTTCACAACACACGCTGGCATGATTATTGACAACACAATAATAAATAGAAAATGACGTGTCCTCGCTTGCAAGAACAGTGTCAGACTAATGACGCGGTGGACACGACTTTTAAGCACCGCCTACTTGGACACGACTTTTGTTGGGTCATTTTTAGAGCGCAGTTACATTTCCTGACTTATTATTTATTCGTAGTTTGGATGTTACTGTTTTTTGCCGCCTCTAAAAGACCTTTATGATCAAAGAATATATTTTAATGAATAACAGACAAGTCAACCCTGTCGATTCTGCGGTTTCTTTATTTTAATACTTGTATTTCTATTCAGTTATAATATTGTAAACATGCCGTGTCTGCACATTGAAGCTATTAAAAAAACCGACTAGAACACACTATATATATGATTTTGTTTTTTAGATTTCTTATTTGTTTGTTCGGGATTCACGTAAAAACTACTGAGCTGATTTCGATGAGATTTGCACTGAAAGCAAATTATTAGAATTAAAATCTGCCTCACTTTTCATAATTGGAATCCCGCGGAAATCTTCCTGGGAATGGTTTAAATAGGCTATATCGAGTTGCAATGTAATTTTTTTATACACCAATACCAAATTCTATGTAATAAAATGTGTGATCTTTTTTATCCCGTGAATTTCCTCAGGAGTGATTTCTAGTTGTTGGGGTGCATAAAAATTAGCTTATTTCGACACAGTTTTCACTAAAACAATAGCTGCGGTACTATATGTCTCGGGAATCCCGCGGGAATTTGAAGTCGAGTGTGGACGAAATCCCGGGTATATCCTAGTATTGTATATATTTTTATAATATTTATTTATAATTTAAAATGATTTTGTATTGTATAAATCGTTGGTACACATCACACCCATACGAAATTATATATACTGGTATATACATAATTATTATGTAATTGAAATCCACGTATAATTACAGTGACTCATCACGATATCTCAGAAACTATAATACCTATAGACTTGAAATTTGGCATAGACCTTCCTTTCGCCAAGTAGGTGTCAGCTAAGAACGGATTTTACGGCACGAGAAGCGGACGGGTATCAGGTAGGCATGATAAATTCACTATTAATGATACAGGTGCATAAATTGATTAAAATTTATTGACGAAAAAACTCACGAATTGATCAATAATCCAAAGGAAAATAAACCGTTAGACGGAGTATAGTTAGTAGAATAGTAGGTACAAATATAGTTCATGTACGAAGATGGCCCTCTGTACACAAATGTAAGGTTTAATCTATGACTGCGTTTTTCTTTTCTGTCAAAGAAAAATTCTGAGGGCGCGAGCGTTTCATATCACGTTCCCTTTTATCTTTTTTACTCATTCTTCCCTTTTATAGGGGAATTTTATTTCGTACTATTTCATACGATTTAAGCCGGATGAAAGTATATGTATATTGTTGCGTCATGTTTCATCCACCAATTTATTGATGTATAATTTAGCACAGTTAAAGACTGTGGTTGATACATGTACGTGATGCTATGTTAATATAGATAGATTATATCGCTGTTTGAGTTGCCAATATGACTGGGCATCTGTCTGTATTAGCCAAAAATTCCAATCTCATAAACGTATAAACATAATATTGTTACGAGTTTGCGGGACTCGAGTTAAAATCCCGTTAGAATTATTATAGAGTTTACTAGAACTGTACAAACATGTATAACACAGGTTCAAATATAACCGAACACAACAAATCCAAACGTAATGCAGAAGATCGTAATTCAATAAAACGCGCCAAGCCCGTCACTATTAGATTTCCCGAATACACACGTACACACGTCACGTCTAGATCGTAGTTGTCGCTCAACTGACCCCCTTACTCAACTAGACCATCGTTTGACACTTCGCAAATGCAAATGCCAGCCATGCCATGGCATTAGTGGCCAGGTTCCAATCTTCCTCCCAATAAGCAGCAGCGTATTTGTACCACCTTTGGTGTTGCAAGTGTCCGTAAACGATGGTAACCGCTTTCCATCAGGTAGACCGTCTGTCTGCTGAACTCAAAAAAATATATGACTTACATGCTTACCGCAAACTGACAGTTTCAACACACTCTTCTTAAGTACGTTATAGATACACAGAAAATGTTATCTCGCATGCAGATTATGGAGATACGCTTGAGAGAACATCTAATGCATATTAATTATATTAATCTCATGTTATTGGCGCTGAATTTAATTTATTGGACGTTGCATAAGAGGGGATTAAGGAGAGACATGTTAAAGAGCAATGACCTCTTGAATATAACCTTTGATGTACATTTTTATAGCAACAAGCGGGCAGTGCGAGTATACCATATTTGACATAATTTACGAGCATGTGTTTTATTGTATTGTTTCTTGTTTTTAGTGGCAGCAGTGGTTTAGCATCCATTGGCAGTAGTTACAAATAATTTTAAGCATTATTTATACTGATCTTAAAGTAGCCTAAAGCAAGCCGCAGCGTCAGCAAGATGCTGTACGTTGAACCGTACAACCCTTAGTATTTAAAGCATCTGTAATTCTTCTAATGCTTGTCTGAATTGTTCACTGTCACTTTTTTGCGATAATTTTCTAAGTATTGAAATGGAACGTTCCATTGTCAATACAGCCGGCCACAGAGGAAGATATCAGAAATCATTCTTATTGTTTCAATTTTTCTGCAAGTTCCTAGAAGCCACGATGTTTCGGATTAAGCTTACAAGTTTTAGAATTCAAATAAATTGGGGTTTATGAAGTGCAGAATTAATATTTCAATTGGCCAAATCCTGAACTATACGAAAGGGTGAAAAATACTCGAAGGAGTCTTTGATTGTATTATCATATTTAAAAAAAATCAATTACCTTTATCAGGAACGCAATCCGCTGATTTTGAAAAAATAAATTGTGTATACCTGCACCTAATCATAGTATGTAAAAAAGAATTCCTATGAAGGAATGTCAAACGGCAAATCAAGGTGGTTTGGTATTCACTTCCATGAAACTTACTTTCGATTAGTTTTTATGTATTTTGTGATTTCACGGCTTTAGGTTTTTATATAGAAATTATTAGATGTTGATGTTTATACGTATGTAAGGCGAGTGACATGAGAGATTTTCAATAGTATAATGTTATGATGTTTCGCGTTTTGTTTTCGCTGACGATATTGTCATATTTGCAGAGACATTGGAAGAGCTTGCCGACATGTTGAACAGCCTAAACGAATCCTCCCGACGGGTCGGTCTCGGCATGAATTTGGACAAGACGAAAGTCATGTTCAACGAACACGTCATGCCGAGACCGGTAAACGTCGAGAGTGTCCCTCTGGAAGTTGTGCAGGAATATGTCTACCTTGGACAGAAAATACAGGTTGGCAGGCACAACTTCGAGGGGGAAGCCAATAGGAGGATTCAGTTAGGCTGGGCAGCATTCGGTAGGCTTCGTCAAGTCTTCTCGTCGACCATTCCGCAATGCTTGAAGACGAAAGTCTTCGAGCAGTGCGTCCTACCCATAATGACGTACGGTGCCGAGACGTGGACACTGACAGTGGGACTGGTCCACAAATTCAAAGTCGCTCAACGGGCTATGGAGCGAGCTATGTTAGGTGTTTCTCTTATGGATAAAATCAGAAATGAGGACATCCGTAAGAGAACTAAGGTAACCGACATAGCTCGCAAAATTAGCAAGTTGAAGTGGCAGTGGGCCGGTCACGTCTGCCGCAGGACCGACGGCCGATGGAGCAAACGAGTCCTGGAGTGGAGACCACGTCTCGGTAAACGTAGCGTAGGACGCCCGCCAGCCCGATGGACTGACGACCTGCGCAAGATCGCCGGCAGGGGCTGGATGCGGAAGACAGGAGACCGGGATATGTGGCGCGTACTTGGGGAGGCCTACGTCCAGCAGTGGACTGAATTTGGCTGAAGATGATGAATGTTATGATGTAATGAGGTTTTATTACATGAAAAAAGATGCGTTAAACGCAAATACAAGGCAAAGGGTTGTTTTTTGACAAAATGTTCTATTTTTAATACGCTAATTAAATCTCATCTCGTTTTATTCAATATGAAAATTAAAGAAACACCTTTATAAGGCCAGCCCGTTGAGATAGGGTTACTTGAGTTTCAACTGCAATCAAGGCATTATTAAGTGTGCTTTCAGAACGAGAGTATTACTTTAACGATTTTTTTCGAACGAATTAATTCTGCTATATCGTATGAACTTGTATTCGGTTGCTTTTCTAAGAACTGCAATTTATGTGTGTGTACTTCTAATAAAAATTGTGAACTCTTATTGGACATTTATTCAAATCTCACAAATTCATAAGTGTATGAAAGCGGTTAAACCGTTTTGTACAAGAACAAAATCTAGAGAGCTTTGGCATTTTGTAAGTTAATAAAGTAGCTATAAGTTAACGAACTCCTTAGAACGCTTAATTTTCCCGAGCTACATTTTGATATCCCTATCGATCGATTCCACTTAATTTGATACACTAACGTATGCATGAAAAACCGATACAAAGTCTCCTCCATAGCATTATCCCGGGATCCCGGGGATTGGCGGGATCGCCGTCGTTTGTCTTCATCACGCCCCGAAGGATTCGATTTCATACTTAAGCTGCCGACACGTTGCGACGGCTTTGTTAACGCTTAATCTGTTAAGTGTGGCCTTGGATAAAGGGATTTTGGCGTGTGTAAATATATTTAGAATCCATCCGTTACTTAAGGGCATGTGCAGATGAACCGCTCCAACCACGCACATGCGAGTAATGCAGTGACCTAGTGGCGCCCAGATGTCACAACGTGAGCACGAGTAACGTGCATGCGGGGTAAGGGCAGAGTTGGGCCTTTTTTTGTTTTCAAGGTGAACTTCTTTTGAATCGTTGCGATATGAAAATCGATGATACGAAGAGAGATAAAAAGGGATAAAGATATGAAATTAAACCTTATTCGATTCGAAGTAAAACGTACTCTAATCACAAATTTTAAACACACAAAACGTGGGTGCTGACTAGGGTTGCCAGACGTCCCGTATTTCCCGGGACGTCCCGTATTTTAAGCTTAGTTTAAAATGTCCCGACGGGACTGACTCTGTCCCGTATTCTAACCGTGCTTCGTTTTTTATTATTAAATCGATCGATCTACGCTACACAAAAATACTCACGCACGCAACTTTCGCAACTTCACATATACATCATCGGATTAAGCGATTAAGGAAGTTCGAGAGAATTTATGGTTTAATTTTATACTTTAATTGTCAAAAATAAAAGAAATGTTCGATAACATATTTTCAAAATGTTCACACTACTTTCAATTGTAGTAATGAACATTTTATCAAAAACGTGAAGCATGTCACTGTGTTTTTTTTATTTGTCCCAAGAAAAAACTAAATATCCGTATTTTTTTGCCTATTTAAGCATTTGCCCCTTATAAGCTGAAAAAAAAACTGGCAACCCTAGTGCTGACATACGTGGCATGTGCGTAGCGGGTGCGTGCCGTCTGAAGGCGTCTTCACTTCACTTTCAAGCTTAAAAATCTGTCCATTCTCTGTTTAACATCGGATTAGCTAAAAACGACTATAACTAAGAAAGTCCAATTGACTGAAAAACGATGCATTGCATAAATAGAAAAAAATATGTAATATTTTTACAATAAATTGTACAGAAAAGAAACTTAATTCCCGTAAAAAATAATATACACATTACGCCCGTTTTCCATAGTGATAGGCTCATACGATGGATTTTCACTTGCCATCTTGACGTACATTTTTTGCTTTATCTATATTCATTAATATCTTCATATATGCACATTCATTTATATGTATTATAGGTGCTATAGTCGTCGGTTAAATAAGTAAAGATAATAATCAAATTTTGTGTCAGATATGAAACGAATGGTGTGGGTGTCAGTTGATGTTGGTGTTTTGATTCCATGCGTTATTAAAAATCTGACTGTGTGTGAGGGCGCATGCAATGAATACATGAGAGACCAACAGAAAGAAGTGAAAACAAAAAAGCCGCAGAACACCTCACGTGCACCAAGCTTCATACGGTTCTCTATAAATGCGTCCCTTCGCACGCATCCCACATTTTACCGCAATAGCCGGAAAAATATAATTTCATCCCTCAGAAACGGATTCTTTGAGTATTGAATTATTTAAAACATAGGGCGTTTGCACACGCTTCAACGCAACAGGCATATGTCATACAAAAATGCAAGATCAACATGAACTCCCTGCTGTGTGGACGTAGCCTTCAATCGTTTTGAAGATAATGTAGGAATTTTTGGAGGCAACTGAAGGGAGATGTTGTGTTGTACAGTTTTGTTTTCTAAAAATATGTACAATTTTAACTATTAATTATAATTAACTCTAAAATGAACAATATTTGTAGGGTATTGATAGCTTTTAACTAGTTATTATGTTTTAGTGAGAAATGTGAACTATATAGTCAAATGTGGCCTTTTGAGTTGTCACAAGAACTCCGTTGAATGGCACTAGCCGATTACCTACAGTTCAGCTGTGCTACACATAGGCATAAGAAAATGAAGAAACTATATTGTAAGCTAAGATCGGGCTTAAAGGCCTACCTGCCAAGCCATAAACCTAAATAATAATAACATAATAAAATAATGTAGCGAGTAAAATTAGGCATAAAGCAACCTTGTAAAAATGGCGTGGCATATAAAATAAAATGTGATAACAGGTGGGACGTTGCTGACCACATGACGTCATCAAAGTGTGGGGTAGTAGCGCACCTGGCGGAAAAAGTTTTGAATAAACAAAGCTCGCTGTGCAGAAACTATGCTGTTGCAAGCATTGCTTTGAGGCCACGAAACGAGCTGTCTTAAGAGTCGTTGGACTTTCAAATAGGGATTTTTTTTTTACTTGTCGCTTTTGACCTAATATATTTTTGACGATGACGGTCGCGTTACTTTATCTGCACAGATTATAGTTAGTTTTAGTTTATTGCGAATGTTTTTTAAGGCTATATAATCCGCACGAGTAATATATTTACTATATTTTTAAGAGAATTATAAGGAGAAAACCGACATATGTTCTCAAAAATAAACCTTTTTTTATATATGTGACTTAAATTTTCTTATGAAAAGTATTCAATGAAAAATATTTTCTTCCAATACAGTATTTTAGTTTCTACGCTACGCGTATATAATAATAGAAGCCCATAAGCGCCCCACTGCTGGACTCGGGCCTCCCTATTGTGAAATAGACAGTACAGCCGCCATAAAACATAAAAAATAAAATATTCATAGTTATAACAACAAAATATTGCAAAATGTAGTATTTTTTATTCTTTACTTAGCACCGACTTGTAATACATCGATGTTGTGGAAAAATGTATTTTTTGTATTGTAGTTATTATTGAAGTCGGTTTCTTTTTTATTAGATTTTTTTTAGATTTCTTGTCTGTTTGTTTGGGATTCACGTAAGCAATTTTTACGTAAAATGAAATTAAATAGAGATATAACTATGAAAAAGACACAATACGGGTACCGGCAAGGCGTCTGTGATTACACCTTCAGTTTTGTGGCCCAACATTATCCAGCCTAATAAAGTGGGTCAAGCAAACATTCCGAGCTGAAACTACGCTTTTTAACTAGTATTTTTAGCTGTCGCTTTTGTCCGGTGGATTCCTATACTTTTTTCAGTACTGGTTGTAAATAATGGCCGATACAGCCGAACTGTTTTAAATAACACTGTAATGTTTCTATGGACTAATATTATGAATCGCAATTTGTTATTGAAAGCAAGTCATTTGCCCAACATCTTTATTTTGACATAGTTTATACTAATATATAAAGGTGAAGAGGTTGTTTGTATGCTTGCGCGCTAATCTTAGCGAATTAGCAAAAGAATTTTTCGAATCAGATCAGTAGGTCTAATTCGAAAAATTCTTTCAGAGTTACATAGCCCATTTATCGAGGAAGGCTTTAGGCTATATCACGTTAAGACCAATAGGAGCCGAGCACCAACGAAGAAAGTTTTTAAATCGGGGGTTTTTCTTTACATACTTTTTTTACTATTACACGCGGACGAAGTCGCGGGCAGAAGCTAGTATGTAATATGAAGAAAACTTTGTATATAAATGTAAAATTGGCATTTTTCATGTTGAATGTAATTAAGTAAGTTTTATATACATTTTATTAATATAAGGTAACTATCTCAAATATATAATAAGTAATTAACCATACAAAGGTAAATTAAGTGGCATAAAATTAGTAATACAAATAGAAAACACAATTATATTTTTCGAATGTGCATAATCTGAATGTAAAAGTTAGATATATGATATACCAAAAACATCTGATATATGATATACCAAAAACATCTGATATATGATATATCAAAAACTCTATTCAACTGAGATGAAAATGTTGAGAGGGATGTGTGGTGTAACAAGAATGTATAAGGAGGGAAATGAGTAGTTACAATACACACACGCAAAGTATGTATGTTATATACATATATGTGTATTTTCTATAGTAGATTAGATAGATTATTGAAAGGAGAATGAGAGTGGTATCCGATGTATTACTGTGGGATGCACAAGGGGGCTTCAGAAATGGAAGGGGATGTATGGATCAAGTTTTCTCGCTCCGCAATATCGTGGAGAAGAAGCTGGCTTTGGACCGGAAGGTTTTCTGCGGTTTTGTGGATCTAGAGAAAGCATTTGACAGGGTTGTGCGGAAGGACCTCTGGGACATATTGCCCGGATATGGGATTAATGGCCAATTGCTGCATGCTGTCCAGTCCACTTACGAGGACTGTATGGCATGCGTGCGGGTGGACAGCAGCCTGTCGCCCTGGTTTGACGTCAATATTGGCGTCCGACAGGGCTGCGTGCTGTCTGTTTTGCTGTTCATCCTATATCTGGACAATTGTCTCCAGAGATTAAGATTGATGGATGTTGGGGTCAGGATGGGTGATCTAGTTGTTAGCACTTTGCTGTATGCAGATGATGCCGTGCTTTTAGCCGAATCACCATCAGAACTGCAAACACTAGTCACAATGATGAAAGATGACTGTCAGGCGAGAGGCTTACATTTAAATGCGAAGAAAACAAAGGTTATGGTGTTTTAAAGTGAAGAAACCAGAACGAATGCAAGTATAATGGTCGATGATGTTATGCTGGAACAAGTGAATGAGTTTGTATATCTTGGATGTGCTTTTAGCAGGGATGGAAGATACACCGCTAACATAGAAAGAAGAGTAAATTTGGGGATAGTGTGAATGCAGCGTTAGGTAAACTTCTAGGCGCTAAGAACCTCAGCCAGAAGGCCCAGCTTACCATATAAAAAGGTGGTTCTGGTATCTACGCTCACGTATGGAAGCGAGAGTTGGGTATGGAATAGAGAGCATGAAAGTAGAGTAAACGCGGTCGAGATGCGAGCACTGCGGAAAATCTGCGGAGTGACGCTCGCGGACCGCGTTTGTAATACCGAAGTAAGAAAGAGAGTTGGTCTGAAAGAGAGTGTCGGGGTGAAGGTAAGGAAAGGAATGCTCCGGTGATTCGGGCATGTGGAAAGAATGTATGATGAAAGAATGACTAAGCAGATATACAATGCAAAAGTGGATGGATGCAGAAGTCGCGGAAGGCCACGACACACCTTCCATGATCAAATTGATCATGTATAGATAGATAGATAACACTTTATTGTACACCATTACAGAAAAACTTACGAACTAGTATTATTATAGTAGGGTACAAAGGGCGGTCTTATCGTTAAAAAGCGATCTCTTCCAGACAACCCGTTCATGTATTAGCAGAAGGTGATGTTAGGAGCCTTAAGAACAGACGAGCGTGCATGACAAGAGCTATGAATGTCAAAGAACCAAGTGAGGTGTGTAAGAATGGGCCTCTGTGGTGCTCTGTTGTTCGTGCCTACCCCGCAAGGGACCTGGCGTAAAGTTATGTATGTATGTATGTGTATGTACTATAGTAGATATATAAGTACAATCTAATTGTGTGGATAGGATTTTTAATATGTTAATATAGTTAAATTTTTAAAATATTTTAGTGTACGTACGTACACAACCCTGCCTCTTGTTATTCCCTTTTTGTGAGACACAGGAATGTGGGAATAAACTCTTTTAAGGTTAAGCTAGCCTTTATAGCATAAATAATAGGTGATTTCGCCTATATTGTTTTAAAATATTAACTTTATTTATTCGACTTTGGAATCCGACAAAGTTGCATATAAGTCCTGTTTCTGTAAACGGGAAAGTTTGTAAGAATGTCATGCATAGCTTACACATCAGAATAGCACACAGACTATCTAATATATAAAATTCTCGTGTCACAGTTTTCGTTGCCATACTCCTCCGAAACGGCTTGACCGATTTTGATGAAATTTTTTGTGCTTATCCGGTATCTATGAGAATCGACCAACATCTATTTTTCATCCCCCTAAATGTTAGGGGTAGTCCACCCCTAATTTTTTTATTTTATTTTTTAGACAAAATTTTTAATTTCTATTTTTTTATGATACAACATACAAAAATACATACAACCCTAATTTATCAACCCTCTGCGACAAACCCCTATTTTTACCGGGCAGGACTACGTCTGCCGGGACAGATGGTAATTTATAAAGATACTAGCGGCCCCGGCAGACGTCCTGCTTTGGAGAAATAAAAATCAAGGACCTGATTCCAACGCCTCCTACCGGTTCAACCCACTCAAATACACATAAACAACATCACCAAAATCGGTTCAGGTGATTAGGAGGATTCTAGAACCCTGTCTTAGCGCCACCTACTGGTTCCAACGGGACAAAAAGTATCCTATGTCCGTCTCCTGGTTCTTCACCTCCACAAATTTTCAGCCAAATTGGTACAACCGTTCTTGAGTCATAAATAGTGTAACTAACACGACTTTCTTTTATATATAAAGATAGTGTAAGTTATCCAAAATATAACGATTTTCCATCACCACGCAGGTGAAAGCGCACACGGAGCTAGTATAAATCATGTCTAGGACGGCGAGATAAAAATTTCAACCTTTCTTTCCCAGCGGAAGTACACGTTTAAATTTCAATAAGACGATCAGAAGGCTGGTGCCTACCTCGGCCAACGAATGAGTGTGGCGATCCAGCGAGGAAACGTAGCCGGCCTGCTGGGCACCTCACCCATAGAAGACGGCGATCTGGGCTCAGTATTCTTCTTATAGTCTTGAGGGACTATGAAAAGAATACAATACAAATAAGTTAAGTTTTCTTACATTGTATTCAATAGTACCTATCGACGGTTAAAAGGTAATAGGGTATAAGCGACAAAAACTAAATTGTTCAGGAGAGCAGTTTAAAGTTTAAAATTTCAGAAAAATGGAGATAACTTTTTCATTTCTTGTCATATCGTGAAAATGGAAACAGCTCTAGAATAAAAAAAAATAAAAGCATTAAATGGTAGTTTTATTTATTTGATTCCACGTTGTTTTATGTGGTTTAATGTCGCTTAAATCAATTGATCTTATTTTCTTTATGGAGTAATTCGGCACCGCGTTGTGTATGGCAAGCTGGGCCTTCTGGCTGAGGTTCTTAGCGCCTAGAAGTTTACCTAACGCTCCATTCACACTATTCCCCAAATTCACTCTTCTTTCTATATCAGCGGTGTACCTTCCATCCCTGCTAAAAGCACATCCGAGATATACAAACTCATTCACTTGTTCCAGCATAACATCATCGACCATTATCCTTGCATTCGTTCTGGTTGTTTCTCTTTCAAACACCATCACCTTTGTTTTCTTCGCATTCAAACGTAAGCCTCTCGCCTGACAGTCATCTTTCATCATTGTGACTAGTGTTTGCAGTTCTGATGGCGATTCGGCTAAAAGCACGGCATCATCCGCATAAAGCAAGCTGCTAACAACTAGATCACCCATCCGCACCCCAACAATAGAGAGCACGAAAGTAGAGTAAACGCGGTCGAGATGCGAGCACTGCGCAAAATCTGCGGAGTGACGCTCGCGGACCGCGTTCGTAATACCGAAGTAAGAAAGAGAGTTGGTCTGAAAGAGAGTGTCGGGGTGAAGGTAAGGAAAGGAATGCTCCGGTGGTTCGGGCATGTGGAAAGAATGTATGATGAAAGAATGACTAACTGTTAGTCCATCCACTTTTGCATTGTATATCTGTATATACAATGCAAAAGTGGATGGATGCAGAAGTCGCGGAAGGCCACAACACACCTTCCATGATCAAATTGATCGTGTTCTAGCAGAAGGTGATGTCAGGAGCCTTAAGAACAGACGAGCGTGCATGACAAGAACTATGAATGTCAAAGAAGCAAGTGAGGTGTGTAAGAATAAGCCTAAATGGCGCTCTGTTGTTCGTGCCTACCCCGCAAGGGACCTGGCGTGAAGTTATGTATGTATGTATGTATGTAGTAATTCGGCATAAGTGACATCTACATAGAAAAAAAACGAAGGGTAGAGTAGACTTAGCTACATTTGACATCCTTATATCAAGAGGTAATAGGGCATAAGTTACATGACTGCAGAATAACATAAAAGGGTAAAAAGTATAAGTGGTAATTCTTATTATTATACCAAAAGGTAATGGAGCATAAGAAACAGTGTTTAGCAAAGAAATCAGTAGGATGTTTGTAAACTTAAACTTGTAAATGGTAGTAGGGTATAACCGACGCTTAATGTCTTTGACGACAATGATAAAGAGGCATTAGTTCCAGCTTTCAAAACAGGTACTAATGGTAAATAGTAGTATACGCCTGGAGCTTTTACGGCAGTAAAAAGTAAAAATGTATTACCGACTATAACCCAAAAGTGATGCCATTTTTAGAGGTACAAGCGCCTTTAGAGTAAAAAAGGCCCAAAATTCGGTCGGTTAAATGAAATGACACTTAAAAAACGCAGTTTTTTGCTTGGGCATAAACGACATGAAAGTCATCGTAGAGCCATGGGAGTGAGCGCATTCGAAAGAGCGAAAAATTTTAAGTAGGATGGCATTCATAACTCATTTTCGACCAAAATGTCGCTTATGCCCTATTACCTTTTAACCGTCGCTATGTAATTTTATAATTGTTAGTAAAACCTATTGAAATTTTCAATTTCAATATCATTTTTAATATCAGCTTATCATATATTAAATCCGAAATTATAATCCAGAAACATTCTTCAAAGTACGGCCTTATAAATCAATTAGCGAATGAAAACGCTAAGGACGAAGATTGATAGAGCGAGGTCAAGCCATCTGCCCATGTCGCAGGTGAAACGCGTCTAAATTTGGACCGGTGTTGCTAGGCATATTGATTGTAAATATCGAGACACAGTTTATGGGAATTGAAGTATGTATTTGGCGACCCGTCTGGGTGGAGGAGCGTGGTGGAATGTTCCTCCACCTTAAATGGAAAATTTACTTCCAAGTCCAGGAGCCTTCTTAATGTTATGCCTATCAGGCCTAGGTCCCTTGTAAGTATTCCACTAACTGTTTTTATATAAATAATAAAATGAAGAATGAATGTCTTTAAAAAAGAAATAAATAAAAAAATGTACACTATCCACCGACCACAATCTATGCATTTTGTGGTAAACTTTACTGAGAGATTATCACACTTTAAAATTTAGACTTTGACATAATACTTTTAATTAATTTCTACATGTGTTATCTATCATGAAAATATTACTTTAAACACATTAAATATACCTATAACAATTTTTATGAATTACAATTTTATTTTATTCCTAATGCCATCTGTTAGAAAACTAAAGAACTAATATCGATGTAAACGTAACGTTGTTTAGTTAAAAATAAGCTGTCGATTTTTTTTAGTTAAGCACAAATATACCTAATATATTATCTGTAATTAATTAATTATTACTAGGTAGAAAACTTCACGAATGCGCCTCGCCAAAAGGGCCGCTTTTTGCTAATATATTAATTTACTAGAGTTAGACTGAAACTTCGTTTCCGTTGCCATGACGACGGCTATTTTGTGTCCCGTTCCTGTATCTT
This sequence comes from Dendrolimus punctatus, assembly GCA_012273795.1. Classification (NCBI taxonomy): domain Eukaryota; kingdom Metazoa; phylum Arthropoda; class Insecta; order Lepidoptera; family Lasiocampidae; genus Dendrolimus; species Dendrolimus punctatus. The sequence continues at coordinate 10,449,600 of CM022531.1, forward strand.
ACTGACCATTCATTTTCCTTACTATCGGTTAAAATTTGCTTACGCTTCATAATAATGTCAAAATTCAATAGATAGTAAGGCAAGTGAATGAATAGTAATGTGTAGAAACCGAGCCAATAGTGAATAAAAACGATGACAACAAAAAATAAATACGACTGCAACGTCATCTGTTTGTCTGTCTGTTATCCTAAGGGATGACCTGGACTATAAGATAGCTCTTGTTTTGATAAAACAGGGAAGTCGTTTCAAACTGAACCGGTGGGGGCAACGGACCACATCGGAGAAAATATCAAAAATGGTCTCCGCAACAGACTGCTGAACTGAACTCTGGTAAAGACGTTCCTAACTACCTCACTAAACCTTGACTTGGGCCCCTTAAGTAGCCCGAGGACATAGTACCATAAGTACCCTCAATTTAAATCCATAGCGTGACTTAGCACGGCAAACACATAACTTAATTTATTAAATACCTTCATATTACCTATTACACGCATTGAATAGGGACGTCAGCGATCTAGTATATGTGGTTACTATCAACACAATGTCTTCCTATGCACTTCCTTGGTTCACCTTGGATTGGCTAAGGCAAATCACTTCACTAACAGAGAAGTTCCCCAGCTCCACCACCCCGAGTGCAGTTGGTTCTACTGTGATGGTTTCGTGGGAGATACTGCGCGTATCTGTGTCACCGAGTGCCAGTCTCACGACGAAGGCCTGATGACTCATGTACAGTTCTCTTCCTCTCTCGATCGACGGCTTCATTTTGGGTCATTACTAACTCGCACACGGTAGAAACCATCTGCCATTTCAATCGATTCAGGAGTTCCCATCTGATACTCTAAAGTCTAACAAATAGATAATAAGTATTTACAAAAACGCAAATAATATACGAACTTGTTTACTATCCAAATAATATATAATATAATAAGCCTTCGTAAACTTAGTTGGGTAGTTTTATCGCTTTAAAATAGTAGTATAATATAGTATTAGAATAGAATAGAAAACACTTTATTGTTCACCATATACACATAAAATAATCAATTTACAGTAGTCACAGTAAACAGCAAAAGTAGGAGCAATAGGGGGGGGCCTTATTGCTTTAGAGCGATCTCTTCCAGACAACTCGAGCTATGGTTTTTATGAAGGAGAGATTCGCAAGTGTATGACGGTGGTGTGCAAATTAAATTCATATACAGCGTGTTTCAGACCTTACGACAATAAATCAGGCCACGTTATCTTCATGACGTACTCTGCCCAAATACAAAAATGAATCAAGGTAACTTCTTTGGTTTAGCCACAGGACCTCATTTTTCATTTCAGAATATTACAACAACATGTATCAGTTATTGTGTCTAAATCGGTAGGTTAGTGACCAATGTATCATGTTTCCAGCTCGTCTCTTCATCATTAAACGCGGAAGTTGTTCATTCTTACGCTCTCGCTCGCGAACCAATATTTACAAGATGTTCTGTTTTTATCCCCTTTTTATTGTAATTAATTTGTTCGGAATTTTATTTTTGACATTACGGTTGATTTAATGGTACCAAAAAATTTGTATGGAGTATGACCGCTAAAGTTATCATTTATTGTCATTTGAAATGAAACACGCTGTATAAATAGGATATTTAAATATCACACAATACTTGTACCTAAAATGAATAAAAAAATGAGATATTTTGCATTTAGAACGAGGACAGCCCGCATGTTAGACACAATCGAAAATTAGGCAATTTTATCTAAATTAAGACACATGGCAATCTCGATTTAGTCCCACCCAACGTCCTTAGTGAGGTTATAAATCAATTTGACAGTTCTTCAGTCCAAAGAAATATTACGCTTTTCACGAGTGTTATTCTAGTGAAAACATAGATTTATCTATTATAGTATAAGATCCTGCTATACAACGACTTTCACCGAGATGCTTATTTGATGAAACCTATTTTATATTTAATTTAATGTGTCAATAAATATATTTTTTTTCGGGTTAGGGTTAGGGTTTTTGGATTTTGATGAAACTTTGTGTGTGTGTTAAACGAATTCGAAAGCCTGCCCGTAAAACTTCAAGTCAAAATATTGTTGCGATTCGTTCTACCACTTGTCAGTTGAAGTTTCACTTCTACTATTACCCCAGCACAAATTTCTATTTTTTTAATAGTAACAGAACCCTAAACAAATTCTAATCTAAAAACCGTTTGACTGAAAATATCTTCGCCATACTGATTACATTTCGTCTTGGTTTTCGTAAGAAATTGGTTTGAATTCAGGTAAAACGTCGTCTGTATCACAATGCAATATTAGAATCTTTTGTTACATTGTCAGACGACGTCTGTCGGGACGGTGAAAATGCCTTTCTAGTTTTCCTTTTACATTTTCATTTAGAAGTAGGTTACAGAGTTTTCAATCACCAGTTAAAAGTTATTCAAAGAAAATCTATAATTAATTTAATAAATCTGTAAAGGCATCGAGTTTGTCCAATGAATTTAAAAATGTCAATGCAGGGGAACTATTTTAAGCCAGTAGATTTCGATAATATTGTATCTTCTATGCGTGCAGGAACGGAGAAAGAATACAAATTCCTGCGGCCGGGCGGCCTGTCGTAAGAGGCGACAAAACAACCCACAGCCAGGTGGTAGGGCATTTACCCGACTGGATGTCTACCACCCCTGGTCTAAAGTATGTCGCCATAACAACCCTTAGTTGTGTTCCGGCATTAGTGACCAGGCTCCAGTCTCCTTCAAGAGAGCAGCAGCGCATTAGTAGTACCTTTGGTGTTACAAATGTCCATAGGCGATGGTAACCGCTATCCATCAAGTGAGCCGTCTGCCTGTCTGCTGAATTCCTGCAATAAAAAAAAAACAAATTTGGAGGTGATATAAATTCGGAAATGCCGTTGGAATTATCACAAAGGCTATTAAAAGTACTCACACGTAATTCACAGTCTTTACAAGTATAGCCGAATACAACAAACCAAACCGTAGGGCAGATAATCGTTATCACATAAATCGAGCAAAGTTCGCCGTTATAAGATACTCGCTTCGAAAATGCACTAGGTAACGCTTCGTTCGCAGTCTGAACACGACTGGCGCATTTCTCGACTGACCAAACCTCATTAATTTGTAAATTAGACATGGCCTATTAGCAACATGCCACCCATTGTTACTTGAAATCGTTAAATGGTCAGCTTAATGGCTTCCAAGAATTCGCATGAAATACTAACAGAGGAAAGAAGGATTTAAGACGTCTCACGGCGGCGTGAACAAAAGATATTAGCAAATAAAATAGATCACTCAAATCCAAAGGGGTAACAAGATACCTGTAAATAATTAGCGTCGGCTTGCAACAATATAGCTGTAGGGGGTTTTCCTACATAGCATGATGCGATATTTTAAAATGTAAATTGTTTATATTTGTTAATGAAATGATTGTAGTAGGATCAATGTCTGTTTTGCTGACCTACCGAGTATGGTGTTAAACGAGTACTAATTTGTATGGTTTGTTAAAATAAACGTGTCTGTCTGTATGTTAGATCATCAGATGAAAACTACTGAATGGATTTTGATGAAACTGGACAGAATGCTAGCTGATATCCCGAGTAAACAATTAGATCTGTTGCGGCGGCGCTGGATTTAGCGATAAGTGAACTGTATCAAGTTTGCTGAAAAGAAGTGTGGACAATTTTTGGGGGGAATTTTAGAACGAGCACGCACTTACCAGATTAATGAGAATGAAATGGAGCTGCTCCTCTGTTTCCGAGTCCACTTCACTTCACTTTATTGTACTTTAATATATATGTTTATAATATTTATTTTTTATGTACTTATATTTAGTTTATTTTAATTTATTTTATATTTACGATGCGGAGCGATTATTTAATATTTATAATATAGATCGGGCGCGGTATATTTTAAGTATTTTGTTTTTTTTATTTATTTATAAAGCGTAACGATTTTATTTAATTTTAATGATATGACACGAATGAATGACGTGACGTGCGAAAAGGGGAACGCGCCGTCAGATTTAAAGGAAAAATTTAAATTAATAGAAGAAAAGTTTATATGTGCCGAAAGGAGGTTACTTGGCGATACCAAGATCATTTATATACCGATAAATTACGTCGTTTCGAAGTCGTCTTGTCGAAGGTGAGGTTACGATTTTTGGTGCTTTTATTCCTATTTACTACGTAGACAAAGTGTTGCTGATACCTACTAGTTATATTATTTGAAGAATATATAAATATAGAGAAAATATTGAGTTTAAGTATAATAACGTAAATTGATGACACGGCAATGTTGAACGTATTTGTTTTAGAAAATCGTGATTTTACAGCGCTCTGAGCGCCAAGGGGACAGCTGAAAAATTACCTACTAGCACAGTGAATAATCGATGTCAGTATGTTTACTTATTCAAGATAATTTCTTTAAGAAAATAAGCTTTATCAAAACCCGCAAAACAATCGTTATCACTTAATTTACAATAACTTTTCGTTAATGAAAAGTAGAGGAAAGTAGAGTGTGCCCTGCGGTTGTGTCGCGTGTCAAACCCTAGATTTTACTAAAAGTTATACATACATACATACATAACTTCACGCCAGGTCCCTTGCGGGGTTGGCACGCACAACAGAGTGCCATACATATACTAAAACTTAATTCGGTTTTTTACATATAACAAAGAAACTAAGTCCATATTGTAGTATTTTTTTAAAATTTTCATTGGAGGAGTTCAGCAGTCAGGCAGACGGCCCACTTGATGGAAAACGGTTACCATCGCCTATGGACATTTGCAACACCAAAAACGCTACAAATGCGCTGCTGCTCTCTGAAGGGAGACTGGAACCTGGTCACTCATCCCAGAACACAACTCAAGGTTTGTATAGCGACATAATTAAGACCAGGGGTGGTCGCCATCCAGTCGGCCAATTGGCTGTGGGTTGTTTTGTGCCTCTTACTACAGGCCACCCGGCCGCAGGAAATTGTATTCTACAGAACTGCCCAGCAAAACATAGAGGCGAGTCGAAGCCAACCTGATTTGAAGTAATACAATGAATGGTAAATATCGTAACTTACAATATTATAACAGAAAAACAGACAGAAATTCTAATAGTTGTATGTTCGGAATCTTCTGGTCCGAATATACAACTATTCGGACCTCCTGGTGCGAATTATCATCCTGATTTTTTCCCCATTATTAAAGGCATTGTGTAAACTCGAACCATTTATAGATTTATTATAGTATAGATAGATATATGATACCTATAATAATAATAATTAATAATAATAAACCCGCAGGGGGGCTTTGTGGCGAAGCCTTAGGTGAGTGGCGACACCTCGTACCTGACTCGGGGGGCCAAGACAAGGCCCTCGCCTCCGTGCTTGCCTTAACCAGCCGGCACGGAGTGGAGATCGCTAGAGCTAAGAGTCAAGCTCCAGGGGTGGAAGTGATAAATGGCCTAACGTCGGAAGTGGCTTCGGGGAACCTGCAGCCCACCTCTCTACACCCCTTAGCCACTCATACCCATGTTGCCCCTGCCTTTTACGGCATTTTTAGGGGCCCATGCAGGGAGTGGCGAGTCACCGTCTGCCCATTTTTCCATGTTCCCTGAACATTGCGACGGGCAGACGCCATAGTCCCCATATTCCCAGACCGCTAGTGCCACTAACAGTTCATTCCAATAGCCCGGTACTTTTTGTCCTCATTTCCCACAATAGTCCTACACTGGCCGGGGCTTGTCCTTGGGTGCATTATTATATGGTGTAGACAGAGATAATCGCCGGTCAGTGTCACGCCACATATTTACATTAAATTTGTCAAGGGGCTTCTACGTGTTGGCCTCCCCATGGCCCCACGCAAGCCCTCCAAAAGTCCGGGCCATTTTTATGGCCCGTGGCCTTGAAAGACATACATAATTAATAATTATTTATTTATTTACTTCCCATAAAAAGAAAACAAAATTATAGAGTACAAAATTTTGACAAACTTAATTAAATGGGAAGGACAAGAGCCCAAACTAGGTAAAACCCTGTATGATGGTACTCCTGGCCCTCGCGTCCCATTAAGCACTAGTTCTATAATAACCGCCACCAAAGATAACTACAATGAAAGAAAAAAAAACGAAATAAAACATTAGAGAGATGTGTGTGTGTGTGTGTCTTTGTGAGAGTGTGAGTATGTGTGTACGCGGGTGCATGCGTGCGTGTGTGGGTGAGTGTGTAATAATGGTTACAAGTGTGTTTGTGTGTAGGAAAATCAATGTTTGTAAAATTTGAGTGTTAGTAAAACTAATTGTCATTCAGCAACTGTTATCAGATTCTCAGTTTGTAAGTAGTTTTGAGACTTAAGGAATTTACAAATTAAATGTTTTGTCTCTTTTTTGGTTAAGTCATAAATACGACATAATTTATTTAACTTGTTATATAAACGACTTCCTTGGAAACCAAAAAATCTTCGAAACAAACTAGTCTTTCCACCTCTAATAGTGCAAACATCGTATAAACGTCTATATATGTCTATATCTATCATTCAAGAGCTACACTCTTGTCGGTGTAGTCTCCTCCAATCATCTCTACTATTGGCCAATCGTTTTACTTCATGTACGACATGACAGCCACTATTTCTTTTATTTAATAACTAGGATGTGTCCGGGACTTCGTCCACGCTTGACTTGAAATTCGCTCAGCATTTACTGGACACAAAGTAGTAGTGGAAACTGTCGGAGAGACATAATTTTATACATCCAAACAAATGGAACCCGTTCTCGAGCATAATCTCGCTGAATTTCTAGAATAAAATATCGTACATTTTATTCCATTAAATTTGTTATCAATCAGTTAAAAAATTACATTGAAATTGTTTTTTTTTAATCTGGCCATTTTAAATAATTCTCAGAAAAATTTCCGCGGTATTCCCAGAATATGAAGTAGCGCAGAATTCGAGTCTAAGAATTACCTGTTGATCTGCGAAAATCGCATCGTAATCTGCCCAGTTGTTTTTACGTGAATCCCGAACAAACAGAAAAAATAATATGACCATCGTTTATGTAGTACATAATCCAGTTGTTTTTTTGAAGTGATAACTTCTTAAACCGCTTCGTTACGTGACGCGTTATGGCGCCAGTCTGACTTCCCTTTCTCTCACGCTAGATTAGTTGAAGTTATCACTTCTGTCGGGCCTCCTGAGACGCACACCGTCTGTTTTTTTTCAACGTTGCCTTCACAATAGTTACAATATTAGAGTAAAACTTGACTTGTGTTACTGCCGTTAAGGCTTAACCCTTGCAATATTGGCGAAGCAATCAATCATTTTTGGGCATAATGACACGGGTGAGTGAAACTCCGAGGCGCTCACCGCAGGGCTTGTCTATTGAGTGTTTTTTATACATCGCAAAATATTGACGTAAACACGGTCGTAACACGCCCAGAATTCTATTGGGAGTAGATGAATATGGATAACAGATTTTTTCGAAAGAAAGAAATGAAGACAGATTTTTTTTTATTTAGGACAAATTACATTAAAGTAATTGTTACAAAAAACTAAATTAAGGGCCGCTTGCATAACGATCGCCTTTGAATAAAATTAGTTTATCATATTAAACTCCCTAAATACTGTTACGAGCTACAGGACTCGAATTAAAATTCCATTGGAATGACTATAGAATATATTAAAACTATACCAACATATAGTATAACATAGGTACAAATATAACTAGACGCAATAAGTTCCAATGTAATTCACAATTCAATAACACGCGCAAAGTCCGTCACACGTCTTACTCGTATCGTAGTCGTCGCTTGACTACCCCACACCTCCATCCGGGCATTGTTTTACACTAAACTGTACAATACCGAACAAAGGGACCGCGTTATGAGTTAATCCGCCATCTGGCAATCTTCGGCGTAATGCAATAAAAAAAGGATTAGTTCGACTCTAATTATAGCCATAAAATAAGCACGAATAATAGATGTTTTTAAAGTTTAATTACGAAGTAAACAAAATAAATCCAAATGCAGGAAAGGCAATAAACGGCGTTTTACGACGTGCAGGTGTGCGTACTTTGTCGGTATGTAAAAATATGATTTATTTGTGAATATATAGCTACGTTAACACAACTTACGATAAACTTATACCGTCTTATTAATAAACGGGGATTAAAGCTAAAATAACTTTACTTCTATTATGTCAATATTAACCAATTTCAGTATCAAGAGTATACCAATTCAACTTTACTATCTGAGTAAAAGTCACTCCAAGCTGTGAGGTAGTTTTAGAATTGATTATGTATAGACTAAACAGTTATTTTAGTTAATAGATCTTAGGAATAATTGTTTTCTATGAGGTTTTTATTATCTATAGCTCTGCAAATCAACAGTTTTTAAAAAAATAATGGTGCCACGGTACCAAATTCAATCTAGTACCAATTTCACATACACACATTAAATTAAATTAAATTATAAGTTATTAATGTGTATGTGAAATTACGAATTAAGAAAACAGTAAAAATCTGCTAGAAACATAAAAACATTCAAAACCCTTATGCTCGTAAAACTTACGCTCAGAACAATTACATATTTGTAGATAGATATATTCACTTCTGAAGCGTAGGAAGTCTTCAATAAAGCACCTTTTGCTCGAAATATGCGTATATTTTAATATTTTGCGACTGTCGATGACTTTTTCTTGCGCGTACAATAAATCGACGTCGTTCCGTACTTGATTTTCGAATACTGGCGGTTGGCCGTAGACAACGAGCGTTTGTCATAGGCAATGTATGATGTTGCGCGTACACACCGGCGCGAGTATACTGGTTCATGCCCGGCTGGACCGGTATGTACCTTCCTTTGGTAAATCGTGCCGCAACAACTTCACTTTTCAAAACTATTGTACTATAATTATTGCTTTGAGTTGATTGGTACTCCCTGACGTTGTAAATGTCATCTGTCAACATTATTGTCAGTCCCATTCACCCGATTGGTATTTTTACTTTTTACTTGTGAAAATGGGTTATACATAACGCGCAGTACAGCCATGCTGGAATCATTGTCTTGATTACAGTTTTCCAGGACGCCTTGGTCGGTGTGATACCATGCTCTCACAGTATATTGACATGAAACGGTTAGGCTTGAGCTAATCTTGTTTTATACGAAGAGTCAGAGTTCCCATGGCCCACTTCTCTTTAGTTAATCTTCCCTATATTATCTGAGCAGGAATGGAGGAAGAATACAATTTCCTGCGGCCGGGCAGCCTGTTGTAAGAGGCGTCAAAACAACCTACAGCCAGGTGGTAGGGCATTTTCCCGATTGGGTGGCTGACACTCTTAGTCTAAAGTATGTCGCCATAACAACCTTGAGTTATGTTCCGGTATTAGTGACCAGGATTCAGTCTCCCTTAAGAGAGAAGCAGCGCATTTGTAGCACCTTTGGTGTTGCAAATGTCCATGGGCTATGATAACCACTTTCCACCAAGTGGGCCGGCTGCCTGTCTGTTGAACTCCTGCAATAAAAGAATACTAACTCAATCCTATCTCATTGCTCTATTCCATTCATTCATCTTCTGCCTCATTCTTTTACGTCTTTCCCTTAATATACTATCCCATCTCCTTTATGCCATCAAATTAAATTCTAAAGTTTTTATTCAAAAAAGTTTTTTTTTTTCGAACGAGTTCAGCTGAGAGGCAGACGGCCCACCTGATGGAAAGCGGTTATCATCGCCTATAGACTCTTGCAAAACTAAGAAGAACATTTACAGAATACCAACAATTTTTATATCAAAATAATTTAAATAAATATATTTGTTAATGATATATATGACAAGCGTTTTATATTAAAATATTGTTACGAGCTACAAGACTCCAATTAAAATGCGATTGGAATTACTACAGAATTTATTAGACGTATAACACAGGTACAAATATAACTGAACGCACCAGTAAAAACTGCACGATAAAATATAGTTTGTCGAATGTACACGTATTGTTAATATCGTAATCGTCGCTTGACTGGCGTTCTCTCCATGGGGCCATTACTGCACCGATAAAAAATGGCTGCCAGCACGCATAGATCGGATTTCCTAGAATCAGTTCAACACACCTGCCTAGTGACTGCCATAAAACAAGTACAATAACAATAGAATGTTTTTCTCAATTACAAATTTTAAACACAAAGTAAAAAAGTCCAAATGCGGGCAAGGTCATAAATCAGGTTTATGGCACGCAGGTGTGCATTCACTTTTTGTCGGTATATAACAATATATTACAATAGATAAATAAGTAAATTTTTGATATATTAGACATATTTTTTAAAGACAGATAGTATTTTCGGGGGTTCGAAATGTAGGTAATGTTTTGACCTCTGACAGTAAAAGACAACGCATTCGCACAATAATTGGATGAATAATTTATATGACAACGATAAGCGTACTGCGCCGTGTTTCTCTTATCAAACGTTGAAATGATGTGTCCAATATGGCTGTCCTTACCCTGCTCTGCATTGGCCGTCACCTCACACAGAAAGAGGGTAGACAGCAAAATTGATAGAGCAATGTTCAACCTACTTTATACTAGGCAAGTACCTAACACATAGCATCTTAAACTTAATTTTCTCGTAGCCTTGTATCGAGGGCGTTGGTTAAGTTAGAATCTTGTCTTAGGCCCCACATGACCCATTATTGAATTTGGAGTGGGTCCAAACTTCCGATTTGCGCCCGCCAAGTGTGCCCGCCAGATTTACGAGCCGCCATACTGTTGTGTTAATAGTTCATATTCATATATTGTAATTATTACTCTCGATTTCTTTACTAGTATACAAAAGTTAAATTAAAAAAGTACCACTGGAGTTTACTCCTACATTTAAAAAAATATGTTAATATGCGCAGCAACAGCGGCCGAATAAGAGCGCGTTCCCATTTTGTCGTGACGTCAGATACTCGTGTAGTTTTAAGTGTCGTGGCTTATATGTTTAGAGGTGTTCACATATAGAACGACACGATTTTCTGTCGTCTACGAGATTTTTTGCAGTGACGACAGATTGTGATGACAGTGGGAACGGCTGGCACGACAGTCGTAAAACGATAAAAGATCGTTACGACTAAATCGTGACGGCAAGTCTATCGTAGCCATGATAAAAATATCGTCTCATCGTTTACACGTGTTTCCCTTCCTCGCGACTGTAGATTTGTAGCTTGCTATTATGTGTAAACGACAAAGCGACTGGCGTGAAACGATAACATGTCGTCGCAATCCAATGGGAACAGCTAGATACGATAGTCGCTAAACGATAAAAAAATTTGACGACGAACAATCGTTATAATGTTAACAGCAAGAGACGACAGTCGTCCAACGATAAATTAATCGTTACGACATAGTGGGAGCGCGCCCTAAGGGTCGTTACAAAAAAACAAAAGATAACATTCATAGACAGGCAGCTAACTATTTAGCCAGTGTAAAATACACATATAAACACGAATCACACTCACAAATATATCGAGGGGTGAAAGGCTATTTGTTTTAAGCGACATTTTGTGTGATACTCAACACGATCGATTTTTCATCCTAATGTCTCAACTTAAAGAAATATAAAGAACCTGATCTCTAGTTTCAGTCTACAGATGTTCTTTTTTTTTAAATATGGGACATAGTTCGTTAGTGATGTGTTTTTCTGGGTGATTAGAAACTTTAAACTTTTCTCCCGACAATTTATAAAAGTGTCGTTTAAAACAAATAGCCTTTCACCCATCGATATTAAAGATTAAATCATTTATGGACTATTAGAGCGCCTGACAAAAGTATGTGTAGTAGTTTAACTAAAACTCATCTTGGAATGCAAGCTCAATATGTTAGAGGTAAACATTAATGAAAACGTATTTGTTCTCTCTAATACAGGGTTGAATTAAAGAAAGAAAATAAACCAGAACGTTTTGAGTTACAATTGAGTTATTTTACTCCTCATAAACTCCAAAATTTTTAATAACTCCTTACACTAAACATATCTCTAGAACTTTATCATAAGAAGGTATTAATATAGACAGAGTTATCAGTCAGTGGAAAAGAACCTTTAAAACAAAAAACACAACAATGATTATGTTATAAACATGTCGCGTAAAGATATTGCAGCGGTCGGACAAAAGGACCGAAAGTTATGTTATTGCAAAATTGACCGCATTCATAAATTTCAAGATGTTTCATGCTTGACAGTCGCTATGTTTAGCTTACTACGTGAGGCTAAGGATATGCCCCCGTCTTTCGTATAGTGTTAGTACGGGATTTATACAAGAAAACACGTAGAACTTGGCGAACTGTTTATTTCTACTTCCGAACATAGAATGTAGATCTAAAGTACAATTAATTACAAGCCATGATACTCGAACAATAATTAGCTAACTTAGGACGCTGACAGGTTCATCCAACCGAAGCTATAGTGATAATGATCGTTTATCGCCATAGCTGCACGTTTTTATATCCAAGCGACAATAAAACGAACATAGTAGTGCTCATAACTACCCGCATATATTATAATAGTACAATATAGGTGGCACTACTTGAAGCAAATGTTATTATAACACTAGTAATATTTGCGTGTGTGGTGGGTATATCGTTTGTTCTTCTTCTGCTGATATAATAAATGACGCTTATGCCTAACTATGAAAATATCACATACCGCATGTACATACATCAATCTCCTTCTCTACTCCTTCCAGATTATGACCGACACAGCAATGTACTATGGGAGCTGCTGCATACGTCTTGTCATCGCAATGGACAACGCACTACTGGCTAGCGCAACTTGGTCGCGCACGTATTAATAGTTGCTCTATCTCGCTCGCACATCATCCGTCCCGCTCACACACTCTACTATGTCATGTATGTATGTCATGTCTTGTACATGTACAAGCAGTAAGACTTGTTAATATTTGTATAATACGGCCGGCGTATCTTGGCGACTGTGAACATAGGCTCTGCGAACTTTAGCGCATGTAAACTCGTGAAGAAAATACAGTGAGCAACTAGTACAAAGGAATGCAAAAATACAGGGATTAAGGGCGACCAATTGTATACACTGACGAGTCGTATGCCCACTCACCACACGAGTGTACATGCTCTAAAGTTCGCAGAGCCTATGTTCCCCTTTTGGCAAGTTACGCCGGCCGTATTATACTAAAAATTAATATTTCCAAAATAAATGAGTTCACTTCAGTTCACATCAGCACTGGACAGTGAATACTACTCTCTGCCATCTGAAGTATTATTATAACCTCTAACCATAAGCTGCTACAATATAAAATATCAAATAATAATACAGCATAATAAAAACCCATTTCGTACAAAAATCTACCATTTCTGTCCCAATTAAGAGCTTAATAACCGAAATATTCGCGCTGTAATTCCAGACAACATGCCCCTATTCATTAGAGAACTCATTATCCTCGGATATCATAATTAAAACACTAAAAACAGCTCACTTTACCCCGTTTTAAGTGGGCTGGACACTAAATAATACATGTACAAGCATTAAATGCCATGTAACAACTCTAACGGCGTACTCTACGCGATGCGCAATTTATCGCGTCTATTTCCCTGGTGCTTTTAATGTTAGGATTTTATTTTCTACTACCCGCAACTTTGGCAGTGTGGAATATTTTTTTGCGGAACTCTAATTTTAAAAAACCCACTTCAAAAACTAAATACTAAAAAGTATAAAATAACTTATTTCTAAAGCTACGTATTATTATTAATATAAATTATCTAAAACATCTTAAAGTCGGTGCTTAGTAATTTTCAAAATATAGTCATTTTTATGTTTTACTTTGCACCGACTTCGAGATGTTTTAGATAATTTATATTACCAATAATACATAGCTTTAGAAATAAGTTATTTTATATTATTTAGTTTTTTAGTGTTTGAAGTCGGTTTTTTTAAACGAAGTTTTTTGGTTTTATTTGTTACTTTTTAGTGCCTAGCAATGTATGGGTAGACCGACGAAAGATGCCGCGCTTCTTAAAAAATATAGGTCCCAAGAAACTGGAACATAAAAATGATCGTAAAATGTAAACTGGTGGGGACTAAATGGCAACTATTCCGCGTCGAACAAAAAAAGAATCACGTAAATCGGATCATAAATCTCAGAGTAATCGGTGTACATATGAAACGGAATGGAAATTTTTTCATAAAAAAATTTCTTAAAATGAAAACTACTAGGCCAAACTGTGTCAATTTTTTGGGGAACTTTGGAAGCTATTCCGCGTCGAACAAAATAAAAATTACGTAAATCGGATCATAAATATCGGAGTAATAGGTTCACCTATTACTCCGATATTTATGATACAAAAAATACGACGACGAACCTCCTCCTTTTTTTGAGTCGGTTAAAAAGTAGCAAATGCTGCAATGTTATCTTCCTTTCAACCTATTCATACTATACTTTTCTTCTTACATATTTAAGGTCTTTATTGGAATTTAGCGGCGTGTTCCCTTCTTCGCACGCGCGTCAATTATTCATTGTCATTTAATTAAAAAATGAAAATAAAATCGTAGATCGTAAAAAATAAAATAGACGAGCGTGCATGACAAGAGCTATGAATGTCAAAGAAGCAAGTGAGGTGTTTAAGAATAAGCCTGTATGGCACTCTGTTGTTCGTGCCTACCCCGCAAGGGACCTGGCGTGAAGTTATGTATGTATGTATGTAAAATAAAATCGCCGCGCGCATTGTCTTCTAATATATAAAATTCTCGTGTCATAGTTTTCGTTGCCATACTCCTCCAAAAGGGCTTGACCGATTTTGATGATTTTTTTTGTTTATCCGGTATCTATGAGAATCGGCCAACATCTATTTTTCATCCCCCTAAATGTTAGGGGTAGTCCACCCCTAATTTTTTTTTAGACAAAATTTTTAATTTCTATTTTTTTATGATACAACATACAAAAATACATACAACCCTAATTTATCAACACTCTGCGACAAACCCCTATTTTTACCGGGCAGGCCTACGTCTGCCGGGACAGCTAGTAAATATATAAAATAAATTAACATATAATAAATCATATCTTATACTAATGTATAAAGCTGAAGAGTTTGTTTGTTTTTTGCTTGAATGCGCTAATATCAAGAAAAACATTAGTGGTACTATTTTTCCAAGTTGAAGTGACCGGCCCGGCTACATCTGTCGCAGGACCGATGGTCGATGGAGCACACGAGTCGGACGCCCTCGAGCCCGATGAGGTACGAACAGTGCAAGGCCACCGGTAGGCGCTGATGAGAAAATTGGAGGACAAAGATGAGTGGCGCCGTCTTGGGGAGCCCTACGTCCAGGAGTGGATTGCAAATGGCTGACAACGACTATTTTTCAGTCAAAATTTTGATGGAAAAATAATCGCACCAAAAATTTTAGTTACAAGTTCCTACATTTACGTTGACAATTTTCTCTGAATGAATGATGAAGAATCTACTCGTTCGAATTACCCCCCTTTTTTGTACATTTTTAAACGCATTGTCCAAATTCGTTACCTCTACAGATTTTATATGTATTATGTAGACTATACATACATATAACGCCATTACCTCAATGCGTATATTATCAATTTTAGATAAAACCAACTGAAAATTCTGTCACATTCCCGATATCCCTAAAACTTCGAACACTGTCCTTCGGGAATCGAACCCGTTACCCAAAGCCACCTGTTTTGGAACCAATTTGTTAGCTAATATTTGACAGCTGAGTGACATTTACGAGGGTACAAGCTGTTAGGAGAATTTCGCAATAAAATTATCGCTTTAAAAAGAATAATTCAATTACTATAGTTCGGCTGTTCTATAAAGCCACTTTTGGCATCTATGAACTGATTTTATTCGTTACTAGAACAGTCGAGGACAATACAATTTAAAAATTCAAATCGATACAGAAACACACGTTACCGAATCGATTAAAATAAAACGATTTATCATCTTATTAATACGTGAATCAAAAATTTGGTACCCCTTTTTACGACATTTGCGCGGACGGAGATGTATGAAATTTCGCAGAATGCTAAAGAAGGAGTGCAATATTATACTAATGTTCGTGCCTACCCCGCAAGGGACCTGGCGTGAAGTTATGTATGTATGTATGTATTATGCTAGACACCACCATGTATTTGACACACACACGAATATATACTCTTCTGTTTGTCCTTGGCGATAGCTGTGATTTAGGAAGTATATCTTTGACAACAGAACCTTAATAATGTTCAAACTTATAATTTAAATTAATTATGGTCGAATTTCGACCACTGGATGACCACTACTTATTTAAAAAATATATTACGCGTATCGGTGTCTTTTTTTCATTAAAATGTAGATGTAACATAATATGAATATGCGTTACTTAAATACGATTTATGTTTTTTTTATTGCAGAAGTGCAGCAGACAGGCAGACGGCCCACTTGATGGAAAGTTGTTACTATCGCCTATAGACATTTGCAACATCAAAGGTGCTACAAATGCGCTGCTGCTCTCTTAAGGGAAACTGGAACCTTATTCCTAATGCCGGAACACAATTTTAGGTTGTTATGGTGGCATACTCTAGACCAGGGGTGGTAGCCATCCAGTCGGGCAAATGCCCTACCACCTGGTTGTGGATTGTTTTGTCGCCTTTTACGATAGGCCGCCCGGCCGCAGGAAATTGTATTCTTTCTCCGTTTCCGCGCAGATAGATAAATGCTTTGACTTTTTGTTTATACCTCTGTAGCGCCTTTACTTGCCATTGTATTTTATTTAGTATGGCAACACTAGTTCTAAATTAAAAACATCTGTGACTGTCTATGACTAAAATCTAGGAAGTAATTATCTATACTTCTATATCCGATCTTTCATATTGCGTGCCTCACAGAGAAAAATGAATACCCATTATAATTGTATACACTGTGATGATTCAGTTAAGCAATTAAATATCCAAGTTATGAAGCAAGAAGATTATGAAGTTTAATTATGAGTGTACGAAATTTCCTGCACAAGATAAGTGATACAAAGGAGTTTGTATAAGAAATACATCTTCACCGCCAAAGTGGAGATCCGAATCGTCTCCAAACCTCAATCTCCAGGTCACGTCACTAATATTTAAGAAAGACGTTGACAAAACGATGTGTTTTTCATTCCTATACGGACAGTGAAAGTATACCAAAAACGAAATGGTGTACCAACTTCATCCTTCGCCTTATGGATTTATTTTAAAATGCGCGCTTCCTTTTTCCATTTTTGTTTTTGAATCGAGATAGAAAAAAAAGAAAAAAGAGGAGATGCATAAGGCGAAGATGAAGTTGGTACAGATGAATAGATTTAAGGATAAACATGATGATTTGTGGTATGACAGAGAACTTTATCAAAATAGTGAAGTATGGAAGGAAAAGGCCTATTGTACCGATCCCAAATAACTGCGAGATGATGAAAGAAAAGAAAGACTTTGAAGCTAAACAGAATATTCAAAGAATGATGCAGAAACACAAAGTTCTCAAATCAAACTATTAAACTAAACTATTTTAGATAGATAACACTTTATTGTACACCATTACAGAAAACTTACGAACTAGTAGAATCTAACTGGGTACAAAGGGCGGTTTTATCGCTAAAAAGCGATCTCTTCCAGACAACCCGTGGCAAGAATATTCTGATTAGGAGTGGCGATGGTGGTATACATAATTATTGTACGATTACTTACAGTTTAATATAAATAAATAAATATATAATTATACTATATATACCCCCCATAGGATAGACTAGGCGTGTTGTTGGGAAGTTTCTTTCGCCGTTTCTTCTCTCCCAGCCATAACACATTGCGAAACGGCAGTAAGATAGCGTAGGCCGCCGCGAACCGCCGATTCCGGTCCGCCGGGATCCTTCTTCTCGGGCTTTATATTACCCATCGCCCGTTCTCAATCAGTTAATTGTGTCGCCCATTGGCGGGCATCATCAGATTCATCCCTCTCTCATGGCAACAGTCCAGCCGAGGTAAAACTCCCTAGGGAGCTCCCTCAAGCAAGTTGCCCCCGGGCTCCAAAAACCCCGGTAAAGTTGTGAGATCTTCGGACCAACAACATAAAGTCAAGTCAAATAAAAAAAACTATATATACAAATATACACATAAGTTATATACATATACAGGATATGGTGATAATATCGATGGGTGAAAGGCTATTTGTTTTAAACGACACTTTTATAAATTGTCGGGAGAAAAGTTTAAAGTTTCTAATGACCCAGAAAAAAACATCACTAACGAACTATGTCCCATATTTAAAAAAAAGAACATTTGAAGACTGAAACTAGAGATCAGGTTCTTTATATTTCTTTAATTTGAGACATTAGGATGAAAAATCCATCGTGTTGAGTAGTATCACACAAAATGTCGCTTAAAACAAATAGCCTTTCACCCCTCGATATGTAACTATTTAAATATAATAAATATGTAACTATATGCAACATAAATATATATTTTTTGAGTTAGTTAAAAGTTTGCATAAACTGTGTATATTTATACATCTAATAAATCCAGTGCATCCGAAATTCAAAGTAGAAATGTACGAGGGCGTGCACATTGCACAGCCTTAGGGGCTGCGTCCCGGATATTAGTGTTTTCATTCCATTAGCTTGGAGATTATACAATTATCTACCCGGCTCGTTTGTCGAGTGCGCCCCGGAATGTTCCAGGACGTTTGCCTAAGCTCACTCAACGCTGAGTTAGTTTATTTTATATTAAACTTTAATCGCGAACGGGTTAAGTATGTGCTAAGAGGGTTATTCATAATCAAAACAATTGAGAAAAATTAATTGATTGAATTGACTTTTTCTCGTCGTACAAAATAGTGTAGTCTGTTAGATATTACAGGTGTAGTAAGGTCTGTACGCATAATTTTTAACGAGTCAAAATACGCATCAATTACTTGAAAAGTAATTAAAATTATTTAAATCGAGGTATTTTAAAATAACATGCTTTACTTGCTATACTCGTTTGTTGACTGCGACTCAGAATGTTCCAGGACTATTGCCTAAACTCACTCAACGCTGAGTTAGTTTATTTGAGATTAAATATTAATCACGAACGGTTTAAGTATGGGCGAAGAAGGTTATTAATAATCAAAACAACTGAGTTATTTTTAATCGTCTCACAAAATTGTTTAGTCTCTTAGTTACAGGTGTAGCAAGTTCTGTTAGCATAATTTTTCAAGTCAAAATATGCATCAATTATATGAATAGTAATTAAATTTAATTTTACGAAGATATTTTAAAATAAAATGGTTTATCTGCTCGGGTATTTTATCGAGTGCGATCCGGAATGTTTCAGAATGTTTGCCTAAGTTCATTCAATGTTGAGTTAGTTTATTTTAGATTAAATTTTAATTAGAAACGGGCCATTGAAACAGTTTTATCATCTCGCAAAATACTGCCTCATAGATACTGTAAGGGCGTAATAAGTTTTACCTTTATAATCATATACAGTCAAAAAGCGTATTGAAAATTAATTAAATTAATTTTTGTCAAGGTATTTTAAATAAAATGGTTGCAAGATATTTTACTGCCCACTGTTCTATATGAAGGTTGTTTTATGATTTATCATAAATGTTGTCATCTAAGTAATATGCGATGACGCGAGATAAACATCCTGAGAGATTGTATGATGGGTGATTTCAAATGGATTTTTCCAACATCTCTCCTTAATCTGGTTCTTAAAATGTCAAGCTCATACTAAAAACATAAATTTTGAAGTGAAACTTCTTTAGAATCATTGTGATTTGAAACTCAATGAAACGGAAAAACGACACTAAAAAGCGATGACACATAAATCTATAGAACTAAGCCTGCGAGAGAATGAGATAGAATACATTATATTTAATTATTTGAATACTATATACTCATAGAAATACACTTGGAAATGTATCGAAGTTTTTCGTTAATACTTCAAATTGCATGTTTTAAATCTTAAATGTATTATAACGACATATAAAATGTGACGTCACGAAATTTAGAATCCCTCCCACCCCTTGTTACACGTTGTTTCACTTCTACTGCATGTGAATGCACTCACGCACACACAGTTTTTACTTATTCATAAGAAAAGCAAACAGATACTATACCCTATAGTTATTAATATTGTTAGAACTCAAGTCCCGACAAAAACAAAATCCACCTGCATATCTCAAACAAAACACATATTTATTACGTGTCGGCATTTGAACTAATTGTAATTCTTTTATGATCGTCTCCTTTTGTTTATTTTTTTTATTGGCATACGAAACAGTCCATTGTTTTATTGTTCTCATTTATGGTCGCTCCGGCTGATTAATAAGCCAGGTGTTTCGGATTATGATACAGGCGCATTGCATATGTGCAGTATAAAACTATGACCTGATTGAAGAAGGGGGCAGTCAAGCAAGAATCACGATCAAGGCGAGACGTGTGTATGATATCAGAAATATCTATTAGTAACGGACTATGCGCGTTTTATTGAATTACGACCTTCTGCATTACGTTTGGATTTGTTGTGTTCAGTTATATTTGTTGCACCTGTGTTACGTGTTTGTATAGTTCTAATAAATTCTAAAGTAATTCTAATGTCATTTTAATTCGAGTCTCGCACTCGTAACAATATGGTGTCCAACAGTATTTTTCACAGTTAATTTAAGGACATTATCTAAGGATTTTATTTACGGGTACTTTATTTGTAATAGTTTATATACACACACATAAAATACCACTTTTTGAACTATATCTTGATGAGCCGATAAACTTTATATAATTTATGAAGAAGAGGGGTATACATTATTATTTTTATTACAACGACATTTAAGTACAACTTAAGTTTCGATAAAGATAAAGGTCACTTAAATTTCATTTTTTTATTTTTTATTTTAACTGTGAATATATATCGAGGGCTTCATAACAAATAAGCATACGCAAAAATGCCATTTTATGTTGTTTATTAAAATCTATGCATGTTACAATTTAAAAAGTCTTATGTACCTAAAAAGAAGGGTATTGCGTATTTCAGATTTATACAATCAACTAGTTTTGTGTTATTCAAAATTTTTTCCCTTCTGTAAAACTGCACTTTTGTCTCGCCCATTTGTTATGAAGCCCTCCAGATACAAATAGAGAATTTCAATAGAAGAATAAATTCGAGTTCAAATTGAACTTCTTTTATATTACGTCGATGTTCAATCTCAACTTATAAACTTTTTAAGGTTTACAAAGATATCAAGCGCCTTGGCACGAACCCAGGATTGCACTCTTTGTTCTTTTTGCAATATTGCAAACGCTATACAAAATGGGTCAAAAACAATGAACCTTAACTGTGCCAGTTTTATACATATAGTTTTTTTTATAGAATAGGGCCAAGTTAACTGTACTATATCCCTTGACTTAATCAAGGACTATATTATGAACGGCTATTATTTAGTATAACTTTATATTATTTATTTATTATATGTATGAATATGTTGTAATGTAATGTTCGTAATACCGAAGTAAGAAAGAGAGTTGGTCTGAAAGAGAGTGTCGGGGTAAAGGTAAGGAAAGGAATGCTCCGGTGGTTCGGGCATGTGGAAAGAATGTATGATGAAAGAATGACTAAACAGATATACAATGCAAAAGTGGATGGATGCAGAAGTCGCGGAAGGCCACGACACACCTTCCATGATCAAATTGATCGTGTATTAGCAGAAGGTGATGTCAGGAGCCTTAAGAATAGACGAGCGTGCATGACAAGTGCTATGAATGTCAAAGAAGCAAGTGAGGTGTGTAAGAATAAGCCTGTATGGCACTTTTTGTTCGTGCCTACCCCGCAAGGGACCTGGCGTGAAGTTATGTATGTATGTATGTATGTATGAATCAAGTTCCTTAAAACTACTTGTAAATCTTTATATAAAATTCTCGTGTCACAATGTTCGTTCCCATACTCTTCCGAAAAGGCTTGACCGATTCTCATGAAATTTTGTGTGCATATTGGGTAGGTCTGAGGATCAGACAACATTTATTTTTCATCCCCCTAAATGTTAGTCGTAGTCCACCCCTAAATACTTTTTTTATTTTTTTAAGATACAACATTAAAAAATACATACAACTCAAAATTTTGAACCTATTTTTAATAGCGATACTTTTGCAATTTTATACTGTGATGATTTAGATTTTAATTTTAACCAGGTAGATGGCGCTGCAATTGGGTACCAGAATTTAGGTATTCTTTTTGTTGTTGTATGTGTTGAAGTTTGTCCCGGAATGGTTTGAATAAACGATTGGAGTAGGTGGCGCCGCGATACTCCTAAACGCTTAGCCTGATTTTGATGATTCTTTTTTGTTTGTTCAAGTGGATTTAAGAATAGTTTAGATTAACATTTGGTCCCGATAGATGACGCTGGAATTGAGTCTAGATTTGATTTTTTAAAGGCAGGACAACGTCTACCGAGTACAGCTAGTATAGTATAGTCATGTTTATGCAGTTCTGTGTTTTATGTGTGTGTGTAAGAATAAGCCTAAATGGCGCTCTGTTGTTCGTGCCTACCCCGCAAGGGACCTGGCGTGAAGTTATGTATGTATGTGTTTTATGCACTATGTATAATGTTGTGATGTAAGCCTGAATTTATCTTGTTGTATTCGTCCTTCTCCTGTTAAAGACACCTTCACAATCTTCATCATTTTACTCCAAATCCTTCGCTGTGCAGGCTGTCTGCCTGTGGAACTCTTTACGCGTAGATGTCAGAAAAGATAAATCACTTGCCATATTTAAAAATCTGTCAAAAACCATTACCTTAGTGTTGCGGCACGATTTATGAAAGGAACGTACACATCGGTCCAGCCGAGTACGAATTCAGTACGCTCGCGCCGGTGTGTACACACACTATCAACATTGACTATGGAAAACGCTCATTTGTCTACGGCCAACCTCCAATATTAAAATAATATACTACGAACGACGACGATTTATGTACGCGCAACGAAATTTATTGTAAAATCGCAAAATATAAAAATATACGCAGTTTTAAAGCAAATGGTGCTTCATTGAAGACTTCCTACGCTTCACTTAGTATATAATATATATATATATATATATATATATATATATATATATATATATATATATATATATCGATATATATATATATATATATTCAGTATATAATTAATTTAATATTTACATACATAATATAAGAAAACACGGTCCCTGACTATGTTAGGGGTACATGGGAGTCAGATAGCATATAAAAAAACCACAAAGTAAGAAGGCGGGTAGTCGGCGCTCTTTACCGAATAGTCATCGACTACGGAAGTAGCCGGATAGTCGACTTTAACGACTACTCAGAACATCTCTATAACAAATCAAATTTAGTGATTAATAATTAGCTTTCTTTAATGTAATCTCTTTCTCTATATTTTTGGTAGCTGTGACTATAAAGTACTGAATGGCTAATTAAGATATGTTAATTAATTAAATAATAATTCCTTTGCGATCGAAAAATGAAGGTGACATTAATTACAACCGAAAATGCTAAGAAGCGTAGCTTCTTGAACTTTTCCTAGAATTTCCCTGTCATCTTGGGAATTAATTTGTAACTTAGCTAATTTAAGTACTTACATTTACTTAAGTTTTTTTATAAATACTTTACTCATTAAGAAACTTATAATGGTTTTCTATAATTAAGTCCGATTCATATGGCCTTACTTATAATCGTTTGTAAAATTTTAAGAAACTGCTCAGCAATTGATAAACGAAAATCTTACCCATAAACTCCTCTTAAGGATAAGAGGTGGTGGTAAAGTAACTCATATATAACTGTCAAAAATAACCAACATCGAGAGGTAGTTTAAGTGACTGCTAAGAGACATGATGGCAAGTTTTATTTGAAACAGCGATTAATTAGGGGCTTAAGAGTCTCTTATTTAAGAGATGGCTAATCCTTTCTTAACGAGATTATTATAAGTATGTATGGTTATGTAGTTAAGTAGTCCTTCTTATCTTTTAGACAGATTTTTTTCAATTCAATCTTTTTCAATCGACGGCCTCTGTAGTTGAGCGGGCTAAGCCTTTGCCGGCCTACCTCACTGCAACCCAGAGGCTCCGGGTTCGATTCCCGGTATAGTAAATTTCGGAAACGTATTTCTCCGTTATTTACCATGGTCTGGGTGTCTGGGATCGGCCCCAGAGTGGTCCGTTGTATATTACCCATAACACAAGCGTAACTTGCTTAATTTGGGGATATACAATGTGTGTGTTTGTCTGCCGATTATTATTATCTAATATATAAAATTCTCGTGTCACAGTTTTCGTTGCCATACTCCTCCAAAACGGCTTGACCGATTTTGATGAAATTTTTTGTGCTTATCCGGTATCTATGAGAATCAGCCAACATCTATTTTTCACCCCCCTAAATGTTAGGGGTAGTCCACCCCTAATTTTTTTTTATTTTTACCGGGCAGGACGTCGTCTGCAGGGACAGCTAGTTGTATATATGTATTTTTTTATTCTCAAAAAATTTTCATTTTTTTTTAAATATATAAAGACATTTTTTATTATTATTATTAATTATCGATAGTCACTGCTCACTACCACTATGTTCATTTATTGCACATATTATGAAATAGTGTTACAAGATCATAATAACCTAGTAGGATATAGCACAATAGGTATTTTGCTAAGCGGATTGATCTATTATTAAGTCTCTTACTATATTACTATAATAAGAAGTTTTTATAAATATGTCAAAAGTGTAGTAACATTTTCTTACGGCCTCAGTGGTTGAGCGGCTACGCCTTTTCCGGCCTACCTCAATGCAATACAGAAGCTCCGGGCTCGATTCCTGGTATATTAAATTTCGGAAACGTATTTTCTCCGTTATTTACTATGGTCTGGGAGTCTGGGATCGGCCCCAGAGTGGCCCGTTGTATATTACCCATAACACAAGCGTAACTTGCTTAATTTGGGGATATACAATGTGTGTGTTTGCAGCCGATTATTATTATCATTATTTTATCTGTACTTTAATATTGTAAAGAATGTTTATTTGTAGGAATTAAATTCTTTGAACTACTGAACCGATTTTAAAAATTCTTTCACCAAAAGAAAGATACATTATTTATGAGTGATATATGCTATATTTCGTTGTGATTAATGATCTTTTTATTTTCTTAATGGCGTCCAACGAAGTGGACAGGGAAACGCCTGTAACAGTTATAACGTTTCACGCGAAAATTGCGCCGCACATCCTCGAACGAGGCACTGTGAGTGCTTTCTGCGCTTGTGAATTGATTAAAGGTTACAAAGTTTAGTTAAACCTTGATTTGCGTGCGTGTCTATTGTTTAATGGCGCCCAACGAAGTGGGCATGGATCAGCTGGTTGTCAGTATATTTTTAGTTTCTTTTTAAATATGTTATATTTACTTACTTACTTGCTCCGTTGGCTCGGCGACCCTAAGTGGGTCTTGGCCTGCGAAACGAGGGCATGCCATTTTTCTCTTCCATGCGCAGTTATTTACCAATTATTGGCCCGTAGCTCCAACAGATCAGCGTCCACTCTGTTTTTCCAGCGATATATGGGACAGCCGACTTAAGGCCGACCTACCAGCCCTCCCAAATACTCTTTCTTACTACTTTCCCATGTGTTCTACGTGACCGAGCCAGCGGAGGCGGTGAGACTTTATCTCTCCTATTTTGTTTGGCTCGTCCGCAAGATTCTCAATTATGATTGGTCCGGACCCTCCAGCTACAATCCTCTATTATATTTTTAATATAGCAGACAGTTTACTATATGTTTTAAATTTCCAGTTACGTTATAAGTTTTCGATGAAGGAAATGTCTATCGACACTATTAAATAGTCGAACTAATTAAGAAAAAATATTTGTCTAATTTCATATCCAAAGTAAATATGAAAAAATACAACGAAACCATGCGATCAGCGAACACTGTACCAGTTGGAAAGGGGTGACATATTGTGGCAAGTCCACTGGAATAAATCAATGGGCTTACCTGAATGACTTTTGGACAGTGATTTTTGAATTAATGGATGTGGCTCTTATCTTATACTAATATATAAAGCTGAAGAGTTTGTTTGTTTGCTTCAACGGGCTAATCTTAGGAACTACTGGTCGAATTTGAAAAATTATTGCATTGTTAGATAGCCCATTTATTTAGGAAGGCTATAGGTTATATATCATTACGCTAAGGCTAATAGGAGCGGAGTACCAATGAAGAATGTTTCAAAATCGGGGGGTTTTGAAAACAAATTCCACGCGGATGACAAATCAGACCAGAATGACTTCTGAGAATGAGTGCCTTGTTCGAAGATATTTGGGACAAATAAAAAGAAATTGTTCTCGCGTTTCTTTCACTCATAGATTTAATCAATATATACTTACTAGCTTCGGCTCCTGACTTCGTCCCTTGACTAGTTTAAAAAAAATAAGTTAAAAAAACCCGATTTCGAAACATTCTTACTCGGTGTTCCACTTCTATTGGTCTTAGCGTGATGATGTATAGCCTATAGCCTTCCTCAGTAAACGGGCTATCTAACACTGAAAGAATTTGTCAAATCAGACTAGTGGTTCCTGAGATTAGTGCGTTCAATCAAACAAAGTCTTCCGCTTTATATATTAGTATAAAATATGTGAGGCACTACAGCCCAATGTACTGAGGTAATGTACCAGCCCAATGAGGTAATGTACTAATTAAATGTTATGAACTGTATGGTATAGCTATGATTTTGATCTTCGCCCTAGAATAGAAGCTCCAGTAACTAAGATTCGTCATTTCCTGGTTCGGTTCAGGTTGTCAAAGGAACATCGCACTGTATTAAATTTCACTTTCAGCGAACACTTGACAAAGTTTGAAGTTAGTAAAAGTTCTTGACAGGGCCAGTAATCACGATAACTTGAGGGTATCTTAAACAACAAGGATAAGTGCACGGCGCGGGGTTTCTTGTCTAATTTTGACTCGGAAAGTGACCGAAATAGGTAATTTTAGGCCGCGTACTCCCGTACGAGCCCCTAATCTATACCGATAAATAAAATTAAGAGAGCAGCAGCACATTGACAGTAACCGGTTTCCACCAGGTGGGCCGTCTGCCTATCTGTTGAACTCATGGAACAAATTAAGGTATACCGTATAAATGTTTATTTTTACCATCTAATTTGCTTGTTTAAGCCTAAATGGCGCTCTGTTGTTAGTGCCTACCCCGCAAGGGACCTGGCGTGAAGTTATATATGTATGTAAGTTAAAATTAAATATAGGATTAATTAGTGAATATTTTGATGAACGTTCAATAATAAAAAGAATATGGCATCGGACAATACAAGGTCACCAAATTTGATTTCCGTTGTTTGCTCAAGAAGAAACCAAGAAGATATATTACAGCCTTATTGAGGATGCGTTCTGGGTATATTCCCGTAAATCTGTTCAAGCATTTGTTTTTTTTTATTGCAGGAGTTCAGCAGACAGGCAGACGGCCCACTTGACAGATAGCGGTTACCATCGCCTATGGACATTTGTAACACCAAAGGTGTTACAAAAATGTGCTGCTGCTCTCTTAAGGGAGACTGGTACCAGGCCACTGATGCCAAAATACAATTCAGGGTTGTTATGGCGACATACTTTAGACGAGGGGTGGTAGCCATCCAGTCGGGCAACTGCCCTACCACCTGGCTGTGGGTTGTTTTGTCGCCTCTTACGACAGGCCGCCCGGCCGCAGGATATTGTATTCTTTCTCCGTTCCTGCACGGGTATATCATTATTAAAGATATTATTCGTAACCATTTACATAGTGTACCGAAACAATTTGGTTTCGCAAACTACTGCTGTAGTATAATACTGTGTTGCAGTTGTTAGCGCTAACTTTTAGAAAACTCGTTTCTTATACAATTTAAAAAGAAAATTATTTTAAAGTCTACACATTTGCAAATTTTCGTGTTAATATTTTTTGTAATGTATGTGGAAATTCATAGATGTGTGAATGGGTATGTATATATATGTGTGTGGTGTGTATGTGTATGTGGAGGCTATATGCATGTGTGAGATGTGTGTACAAGTGACTTAGGAAGTGAGTGGTTACAGATTTATTAGACTGGTGTAGTCAGTTTCTTAATGAAACTCACTGTCTCACCAAATTGTTCAACTTGTGTTATATCAAACGATCTTTTACACATGCTGATGGAGTGTGACCAGAGTGCAAACGTACGAACAATAGACAGAAGATTCATAGGTGTCTGTAACACATCCCGGCTTTTCCCCTATCTCAGCAAGCAAGACTTGTGTTGCGTGTTAACCAACAATTTAAAAAAATATTTTTTGTTTTATTTGCATTATTTGATGTATGTCTCCACAGAAGTGGCATTGTCACTGAGTGATAAAACCCGTTAAAAAAAAAGTCGAACGAATCTACGATAAATATACTGGATTAAATCTTTTCAACTATGAAATAAAATGACCACTTCCAGCCGCACTAACTCTGTGAATGTAACAGAAAGTGACTGTGTTTTTATATATATCGTAACCTACCATACACGTTATCCAGTACGCCGTTTTTTGCATGAATTATGGCCTCGAGCGTGTTATATGAACATAGTGCCGCGTGTATGACGTCACGCCAATGTCATGGAGATAACATTTTTACTGATACACCCCTGTGTGTACTTTGCTTAATAGAACCGTGAGGTGTAAGTACACAATAAAGTATGGAGTAGACTAGTTTTTTACACCGCTATTTTTTGCTTTTTACGTTTGTTTGTTGGCAAATGGTCGTCCTGGTTGTAAGTAACATAAGGTGGTAGAGAGGGAGGGCTATTTTTTTAATCGCCTCTTTCTCTGTCAATGGTTTACAAATTGGACAAGTACATTAACAATCTGTCCGTAACACTTCAAGATGAAATTTTGTTGCGATTCATTTTGTTACTTGCCAGTTGAAGTTTTTCCACTTGTACGTTGCAAATCGTTTTTTCACTTGTCCGTTGCGATTCATTTTTCCACTTATCCGTTGCCATTCGCTTTTCCACTTGTCCGTTGAAGTTTCACTTGTAGTATGTGTCCCAGCACACATTTTTTTCTACACTTCGACCTCTCTTCAATTTGGATGGCAACTCTCCGGAAGGAAACACCCACTGAGCAGATTGTCTTTTGGTTTCCGGATCATAGCAATAAATCCAGCTTTCGTCACCCGTAAGTATGTCGAACACATCTTTTGAGTCACCTCCGTTAAATCTTTGTATCATTTCACGGCACCAATCAACACGACGGAGTTTTTGGGCCTCAGTGAAATAATGAGGTATCCACCGGAAACAAAGCTTCCTAACGGCTAAATGTTTGTGGAGGATTTTGTGCACTTGACTCATACCGATGCCTTAGCTTGTCCAAATCTGCTGATAGGTTACTCTTGGATCAGTCTCTATCATACACCGCACAACACTGATGTTATCTTCAGTAGTCGCCGTAGAAGGCCGTCCCTCACGCAGAGCATCGTTGAGATTGGTGCGACCACGTTTAAACTCATTAAACCAACTATAAACAGTGGCCTGAGAAGAGGCTTCATCGTGAACGACCAATCGAAGTCTGTCATAACATTCTTGTTGACTTAAATGACATTTTTGTTGATAAAAAATCATAGTACGAAAACTTTCCCGCGTTAAATTCATACTGGCGTGACACAGACAAATTCCAATTTGCCGCCAAATCGTAAGACAAATGACAAATGAATGAAATTAGTACTCAATAATATTAGCAAAGAGTTCTGAGGAGTTTTTGGCGGGAACTGAAAGGAGATGTTGTGCTGTGCAGTTTTATTTTCTAGAAATGTGTAAAATTTACTCTAATGAACAATAGTTGTAGGATTTGATAGATTTTGAGTAGTAATTATGTGTTTTGTGAGAAATATGAACTGTATAGTCAAATGTGGCCTTTCGAGTTGTCACAAGAACTCCGGTGAATGGCACTAACTGATAACCTACAGTTCAGCCGTGTTAGATATACACTTAAGAAACTATATTGTAAACTAAAATCTGGCTTAAAGGCCTAGTTGCCAAGCCATAAACTTAAATAAATAATGCAAAGAGTTCTATTTTCAAAATTTAAACTTTATTTTTTATTATATTCTTTAAAAGTGGCCAGTTCTAAATACTATCAGTGTCGTTCTCGTAAAAAAGTGAAAAAATCAGCAGGGATATTTCAGTTATAGATTTTTTCTCTGTCTGTCTGTTCTAGCTAATCTCTGAAACGGATATAATCCCCGGACCGATATTGACTAGACTTTTATTAGGGTTCTGCGAAAAAAATCCACACGGACGAAGTCGCCGGCACAACTAGTTTCCCATAAATAAATATACAATATTATAATAAAGAATGAACTAGTGGCCAAAGCTATGTAGTTTATAATATTTTTATCACCACCATTATAAAGGGACAACGAAGTAAAAATCACGGCTACAACCGCGAACAAGGATCGGAGCTTGCAGATAAAAGGATTGTAAGGGATCAAGCTAAAATGAACCGTCTATCACACCGATCACTTGGTGGGTGGAGATTTATTTTAATATTACTAGTGCAAGAGAACTAGACTTCGCGTTGCTATGATGACGTTGCCTTGTACTGAAATTGCAACGGCGCAGCTCTGAAAAACGACCTCTGCGCTTCGTTTTTAGATATATAGTAAGCATCTTGATATCTTAAAGGAAATGCAAAATACGTCGGCTTATTGAGTCTTCGACTAAACAAAGAGTTTGATATATGAAGTTGTAACGGATATAACGTCAAATTGTGCGAAGTAGAAATTAAATAAGGTTTTTTTGGGCTTTGAAAGGCAGCCGTTGATGCTTTGAGAGAATCGAATGCAGGGCACGTATATCACGGTCGGTAGTCGCGGGCAACTAACTTCGGGCCAATTCCGATTGAAGTTCATGTGCATTCCTTCCCTCTACGTATTCAATATATGCTTTTGTTTACAAACAAAATAAACAATTAAATACAAAAATATTTTATATATGTACATACATACATACATAACTTCACGACAGGTCCCTTGCGGGATAGGCACGAACAACAGAGCGACATACAGGCTTATTCTTACACACCTCACTTGCTTCTTTGACATTCATAGCTCTTGTCATGCACGCTCGTCTATTCTTAAGGCTCCTAACATCACCTTCTGCTAATACATACATACATACATAACTTTACGCCAGGTCCCTTGCGGGGTAGGCACGAACAACAGAGTGCCATACAGGCTTATTCTTACAGACCTCACTTGCTTCTTTGACATTCATAGCTCTTGTCATGCACGCTCGTCTATTCTTAAGGCTCCTGACATCACCTTCTGCTAACACATGATCAATTTGATCATGGAAGGTGTGTCGTGGCCTTCCGCGACTTCTGCATCCATCCACTTTTTCATTGTATATCTGTTTAGTCATTCTTTCATCATATATTCTTTCCACATGCCCGAACCACCGGAGCATTCCTTTCCTTACCTTCACACCGACACTCTCTTTCAGACCAACTCTCTTTCTTACTTCGGTATTACGAACGCGGTCCGCGAGCGTCACTCCGCAGATATTGCGCAGTGCTCGCATCTCGACCGCGTTTACTCTACTTTCATGCTCTCTATTCCATACCCAACTCTCGCTTCCATACGTTAGCGTAGGTACCAGCATCGCGTTGTGTATGCCAAGCTGGGCATTCTGGCTGAGGTTCTTAGCGCTTAGAAGTTTACCTAACGCTCCATTCACACTATTCCCCAAATTTACTCTTTATACATGTAATTATGTATATTATATTTTTATATTATTAATTATTTCTATTTAATTCTACAGGCAACACCGAGCGGGCCGTTCATATAACGAATTGTATCGTCAACAAAGTATTTGTTTTTAAGTAAATTTTTCGAAGCGTGAAAAAATAATTATCATAAATGCTCATTACTTTATGGTACACAGCTGTGTGACTTAAGAAGTATAATAAATAGATTTATTCGTTGCACAGAAACAATAGAATATATTATCTGTGCAAGATCGGAGAAAGAGTACAATTTCCTACGGCCGGGTGGCCTGTCATACGAGGCGACAAAACAACCCACAGCCAGGTGGTAAGGCATTGCCCGACTGGATGGCTACCACCCCTGGTCTAAAGTATGTCGCCATAACAACCTTGAGTTGTGTTCCGGCATTCTGGCACCAGGCACCAGCCTCGCTTAAGAGAGCAGCAGCACATTTGTAGCACCTTTGGTGTTGCAAATGTCCATAGGCGATGGTAACCGCTTTCCATCAAGCGGGCCGTCTGCCTGTTTGCTGAACTCCTGCAATAAAAAAAGGTCCGAACCAACTCCTAAATAGTAGACCTCATGGCCGAGCCCAACATGATTCGGGAGATAAAATCTCACCGTTTCCGCTGGCTCGGTCATGTAGAACGGATGGAGGAGGATCGGGGATTGAAGAAAACATACTTGGGGCGAAGAAGGACAGAGTGGAAGCTGACCTAACAGCACTAAAAGCCCACAACTGGCAAGACACTGCGCAGGAGAGAGGAAAGTAGCTCTCGTTTCGGAGGCCAAGACTCACTTTGGGTTGCTGAGCCAATAGAGTTAGTTAGTTAATTACCCTAAATGTTTACAAACAATCTTGCCTTCACACTTATTAGTGTAAATATATTTTTATTACTTTCAACATAAAGACGATTTTGTTATGAACAGAAATTACCAAACACAAAAGCACGGCTTGCAGAGACATCGTAAGAGATTAGATAGTTAGTCAAAATCCTTATTATTCATCCAACATCGACTTTAAGTTGCTTATAGATATTTGCCGCCCATCAAACCCAACAGTGTTACGACCTAGACGCTGACAAAGACAAATTCACACCGGCATACCCTGTATATACTGCATGTAGAAACACATCACCTTTCGGCATTTGAACCTTTGTTTACTTTGTATTTAAATTTTGTGATTATAAAACAGCCCATTGTGTATTGTAATCTTTTATGGCAGTCATTAGCCAGGTGTGTCGGATTTAAAGTACAAAATGATTCTAGGAAATTCGGTCCACGCGGCCGGACAGACATATTGCGTCTATGCAGTATAAAGCAATGCCTCGATTGAGGGACGAGGCCTTCGAGCGATAACCACGAGCGAAGCAAGAATTGTATACATTCGGTACTCTATTTAGTGACGGACTCTGCGCGTGTTATTGAATTATGACTTCTGCATTACGTTTGGACTTGTTGTCTTCCGTTATACTTGTACCTGTGTTATACGTGGTTATATAGTTCTAATAACCTTTATAATAATTCCAACGGCATTTTAATTCGAGTCCTGCAACTCGTAACAACAGGCTAATCAAGACATACGTTCGGTGCGCAATCGGTGTCTATTTTCACTAAGAAACCAACACAAAAAGAACATCGACAAAGAGAATAAAATCCACAAGACTTGCAATTACTATGAAATAAATCACAAAAGTTTGACAAGAAAAACTAATAAAAACCAATAATGTTACTCTGTACGGTGTAACAGTGTTTCATTGTTAGCCCCCGCTTTACTTCCAGACTATGATTTATCACAAAACTCCATACTCTCGGCTTTAGAGTAAGGACACTTATTTGTATCAAAAATACCAAGTATCATGTCATTTGTTTTATAACCATTGCTTTTTAGAGTATATGTTATATAAGAAAAAATCTTTTATGTTTAAACTTTTTCTGTTTCATGTTTGGTTTTATTATCTTATACTAAATATACAAGGGATAATAAGGGGGGGGGGGGGGGTAATCATTTTTGTGTGTTCTCTTCCTCTTCTCTCATTTTAAAAACAGTCTTACTTTGTAATACATATTTCTTATTTGCTAGTGTAATTATATATCTAACTAATTAATTATGTCTGTTGTTTGTTTATTATGATGATTAGTTCCAAGCAACATGACTTTATTCGTGAAAGATCTGTAAATACGAATCTTTGTGAATTTGTTGGATATGTGTTAAATAATATGGATTCTAATGCGCAGGTGGATGTTATCTATACGGATTTTGTAAAGGCCTTTGATCGCGTCGATCATCATATACTATTCACCAAATTGTATAATCTCGGAATACAGGGCGATCTCTTCAGATGGGTTAAACATTACTTCACAAATAGACGACAGGCGGTAGTTGTTGGTGGATACAAGTCTGATTATGTTTGTATTCAATCAGGCGTACCTCAGGGGTCCCATTTAGGACCTTTATTTAATAACGCGTATCTTGGGCACCTACTCTTTGCTGATGGTAAAAAAATATTAATGGCTGTTCGATTTATAGAAGATTGCTTAAAAATTCAAGATGAGCTAGATAGGCTCTCCGAGTATTATAAGAAGGACCATATATCCGTCAATACACACAAATGTGTTGCCATTTTTTTACACGTAAAACAACGGAATTCCGGGAACTTGGTGTACTTTTAGATTTTAAAATGAGTTTTGTTAAACATATAGATGCCATTACTGACCGAGGTTATAAGAACATTGTGTTTTTAATGCGACCTTAAGCCATTTAAGAATATGAAATGTTTAAAAATGATATATTACGCTTAGGTTCGCAGTCATTTAGAATTTTGCAGTACTAATTATTACACAAATATAACCAAAATTGAACGTATCCAAAAATTAGCAAGGACAAAAGGTTTTCTACAATGTCTTGAATTCAATCAGAACAATTAATTACTGTTTCAATTTCGACATTTTATGGATACACGAATATTTTCCGACAAAGTTTATACCTAGCAAAAATAAGGTTGAAACAGGTTTTTGATATTAACAAGGTTATTAAAGACCACGGCGGCTCCTCTTTGACTTCAAAGAACTATACGAAATACGTCTAGGTTGTATAATTATCATACATTTTCGCTGTAAATGTGGCCATATTTGCCTTGTTAGGTATTCAGCCCAATTATAGTGTCTAGACTATGATTTGAATATCAGGTTATACGTGAAGTAAAAACTTTGTGCCTTTTTTACGAAAATTGCGCGGATAGAGTATGAAATTTCGCACAGTTATAGTTTATACTAGCTTCTGCCCGCGACTTCGTTCGCGTGGAATAGTTATAAAAAAGTAAGTCGATTTTGAAACAATCTTCACTAGTGCTCCGCTCTTATTGCTTTTAGCGTGATGTTTTGTAGCTTATAACCTTCCTCGATAAATAGGCTATCTAACACTGAAAAAAAAATTCAAATCAGACCAGTAGTTCTTGAGATTAGCGCGTTCAAGCAAACAAACAAAGAAACAAACTTATCAGCTTTATATATTATATATGTTACGGCTAATACCCGAAGTGCGGCTACATCTAGTTCTAGCCGGCTAAAACTAAGTGTAGCCTTCTTTATGCTGGCTACAACTAGATGTAGCCAATCCTACGTGGTTAGAAATTGGTTCTATTCTTTGCATTGGTTCAATCTACAATAAAACACTACAAACTACAAGGAACGTTAATGTTTATTTGAAAAAGTAAACATAATAGAAATTTTTAGAACATCATGATTCAAATTTTAATAATCTTTAGAAACTTAAACACTCCACCCAAGAATCAACAATCAAATTGTGTACTTTAGTTATGTTATTATGATGTGATTATGACACTCACCGGCCACTATCGCGGCGCGGACATAGCAATAGACACCTAATTTTAAATGACCTTATTCTTAGATTTCTTCGTCTTCCAGATATAATAGCAGCTGATGTTTTACATATCGTAATAGAAAATATAACGCTTTTTTAAAGTTATATCTCAACTCATTACATTTCTTTGGCCAAAAGCGTATGATGACTTCTAATTAAAAATTCAATACAACGCTGCGTTGGTTCAAAAATGTATAACAAGTTAACCTGACTCGCTATTTTTTTGCAAATACAGTTTTTCTTTCTTTCCTCATGAGAAAGATTGCATTATAAGAATAACGCTAGAAATACTCTATTCAGGTCAGTGGCCTTATTAGATATTTTTAAGAAAAAAGT
The DNA here is from genome assembly GCA_012273795.1 of Dendrolimus punctatus. Classification (NCBI taxonomy): domain Eukaryota; kingdom Metazoa; phylum Arthropoda; class Insecta; order Lepidoptera; family Lasiocampidae; genus Dendrolimus; species Dendrolimus punctatus. The sequence goes on from CM022531.1 coordinate 10,485,555, forward strand.
TTTTTTTTCTTAACTGAGGCTTATCTCAACGCATGTAATACACCAATATCCCACGTAACACTAAGTCAGCTGAGATCAAAAACATTTGCTTTTTGGGGTTCCTTACCTATTTTGGGCATAGGGGAAATGTTGTATTTTCCTCATGTCCGTTAATCTATCTATGACACTCATTATTGTACTGGAATAATGTAGTGTTTTATAAATACTTCATTAAGCTAAAGACTAATCGTCTTTAACTAAACTTTTCATCCCCTCCAGACTACCGTCAAGAATTCATTGTTATCATAAATACCGATTTTTCAATATTTACTTATTAATAAATACATTATAGACAGACGTTTAAGCGCACGTATTATATATCTCCAAATTAAGCAAGTTACGTTTGTGTTCTGGATAATATACAACGAAGTACTCTGAGTTCGATCCCAGACACCCAGACCATAGTAAATGAAGGAGAAATGTCGTTTGCGAAATTTACCATATCAAGAATTGAATCCGGAGCATCTTCGTTACATTGTGTTGCAACCACGGAGGCCGTCATTATTTTACAATTATTATATACTAGCAACCCCGGCAGACGTTGTCCTGCTCGGAAATAAAAACTCTAGGACCCGATCCCAGCGCCACCTACCGGTTCCAATTGTGAATTTAAACTAACCGGGGACCCACACAAACACACAAAAACAAAATCGCTCCAAGTGTTTAGGAGGATTCTAGAACCCGATCTCAGCGCCACCTGCCGGTTTTAACGGGATAAAAAGTATCCTATGCCCGTCTTCTGATTCTAAGCTACTTACCCACCAATTTCCAGCCAAAGTGGTACAGCCGTTCTTGGGTTATAAATAGTGTAACTAACACGACTTTCTTTTATAAAAATAGATATATACTCGTATATATATATCAAAATAAATGCACGCATCACTTTAACGGAAACTTGTAAAGTGTTGTTTTACTTGCCATAAATAAATAATAAAGTTACAATAAATAATTAACAAAGAGTGCAAAGTTTCTTGATGTGCATAACCGATGCATTGAAAATATCAAGCTTGTGGCTGATATTATTGTAGGCAGTACACAAACGGTACAGTCATGAGTGTTGACAGTACACAGTGCGACATGCTAAGCGAACGAATAGGTCAGTTCACGGAACCCTTTATAGTTCTCGAACTGTCACTTACTTGGCCGATTTATTATTCTTATAAAGGTTTATCTCGAGTCATGTAACAGCAATATCTAAAGTAACACCAAACTAGGTGGGATCCAATATAAACGTTCTCTCGTTTGATGTCGCTCGGAAAATGTTTTCCTTGACTTGGGAAGATATATTTTCCTTATTTCCGCCACACATAAATATCAGGGATAACTCAAACCGGGAAGACGCGATAGTTTTATAGGTCCCTAGCACTTATCACGTTATACTATCGAGGACTAGCTCGTAAAAACAGTTTTTACTATGAGGAGAATAGGCTAGATACGAAATTTAAGTTCGTCGATGAAGTGGTAAATACATCACTAGCTGCTGCCTATTACTTAGCTCGCGTAGATTATATAATAAACTAGCTGTGCCCGCGACGTCGGCATTCTTCATCAGTGCTCCGCTCCTATCGGTCTTAGCATAATGATATAAAATCTATAGCCTTCCTCGATAAATGTACTGAAATGAAATGAAACTTTTTTTGTAATAAGACAGGTAATAGTTATAACTAGGTGGTAGAAAGTCAGATGTCCTCACTGTATTTGACCTACGCATGGTCATACAAATATTTAATCTAAAAAAAAGCACAATAATTCTAATGGTATACAAGTCATTGTTCGTTATATTATATTTTAAAAAAAACATTGAAGTGAAATAATGTCAACAAGAAAAATAAATTAAGTGTCAAAATCGAAAGATATAAATAAAATGTAAAATAGTATTAAAATATCATGTCTTTATCATATTTAAGGAAATCATTAATAGAATATGTCATATTTTCCAGTAACCATATTTTTAGCTATTTTTTTCACATTGATTCAATGGCAGTTGTTTAATCGATGGAGGTAATTTATTAAATATTTTTATACACATCGCGTAACAGGTTTTCATAAATAGGGTTGTTCTTGGGACAAAATCAAATACTAATCTGTCCCTATTTCTTGTAGAGCGAGGATATATATCTTTAGCTTTTTTTTACTATCTTCTATTTTTTACTATTACTACTATCCAACACTGAAAGAATTTTTCAAATCGGATCAGCCGTTCTTGAGATTAGCGCTTTCAAACAAACAAACTCTTCAGCTTTATAATATTAGTATAAATAGTAGTACTTTGGGTAGCCAAAAAATGTTTAACCTTCCATAAGGGCCAAATTTAATATTATTTTTCCACAAGGTGCCAGCTGGCATCAATTTCCGTGCCAGAACCAAGAAAATTATATTGTCTCTTTTACTCTAATACAAATTCTGTGTAGGTAGAGGGAGAAAGCATCAGTATAACGTTCATTTCAATTATTTATATTTGAACACACATTTGTGGTGCTTTCCAATTAGCCGTGTGTGACCGTTCCGGTAACAAATCTGTGGTGGTTCCGTGTTAAGGGTTAAAGTTATCGCGTTTTGGACTACCCTAAGGTATATACTATACTAATATAGTGACACATCAGGGTAATATGGACGCGTGCGGAACGTTCTGCAGGTGTGTCGCTAGGATTGAGAGTTAAATTTCCAACAACACATACATGTGTACATTTATTTGTATCCAGAAGCAGGCAAATGGAATTTCATGCTTCATGATTTTGAAAATGACAGATTTTCACACCAACATTCATCACCTTTATCAGCCCCTTATTTTTTTTTTGTATGAGCTCAGCAGACAGGCAGATAACCCACTCGATGGAAAGCAGTTACCATTGCATATGGATATTTGTGACAATGTGCTGCCGCTCTCTGAAGGCAGACTGGAACCTGGCCACTAATGCAGGAATATAACTGAAGATTATTATGGCGGCAAATACCCTACCCTGGGGGTTATTTTGTCGCCTCTTAAGACGGGCCGCCCGGCAGCATGAATTAGTAGATAATCTTTTTCCATTTCTGAATGGATAAAAAAACAATAACAAATGAGGGTAACAATTTAAAATTGCGTTGTCATTATCGTTGTCACGACGATGTGTTTACTAATGAATTGTAAATGTGGCGCCAATAAAACACGACCACATCACAATTTTCTAATATTCGTATATCCCTCGGGAACAGTATTTTATCCTGGACGAAGGGTACCTTTCGTCCTTTTCTATATCCCTGGCAACGTGTATGCAAAATTTCAGGTCGATCTTTTGCATAGTTAAAGCGTCAAAACGTAACAAACAAACCAACTAACGAATTACGATTATTATAGGCTTTTATTGACATAAAAGCAGCCAGCGAGGTATTGCACTATTATCACTAATCACGAAATAAACTAACAGTTAATCAAAGTTTCTGACAGGCGCGTTCATTTGTAGAGAGCTTAAAACCCCTACTATGAGGCTGCAGGATCATAAACAGAGCTATAAATGAATAAGAACCCTATTAAACCAGTCAAAGAATACTCCACATGCACCCTTTGCCGCCCAAAGGTACCTTCAAATCGCCTCTTTCAAGGCGATTTAATTTTTAAATGATACCCAAAAGAGGAGGTTCACAATTCAATTCAATTTTTTTATGTTTGTTACGCGATTACTCCGTCAATTGTGGAACGATATTTTTTTTTCTTTATTTGAAAGTGTATACTCCAGCGGTAGTCCTATAGTCAACAAGTCAGGATCTGATGAGCAGACCGAGAACCTTCACTCTTAGAAAAGCAAAACTTGTATACGCCGGCCACCACTTGAGGTTTCTGTGCCTCAGTTCAAATGTGAATGTAATGTATATGAATGTAAGCATGTTGGATAATATTTTTTTTAAAGTAGTATAATTTCTACAGCTATCTAAAAATTATATCTTAGTTATTCAAGCAAATAAAAATTGTACATTTCTAACAAAATAAATACTTTAAACTAAAAAGCAAAAAATATATATTTTATAAATTTTGAAGTCAGTAAAACATAAAAAACAACAACAATTTGCAAAACGCACCGAATTCAAGATATTGTATAAATATTTCTCATATACTGAAAGTACGCTTAAAGTTGTCTGATGATAGGGATGAAAACAGCACTTTTCGTCCTTGGGAAGCGATTCTCCCTGCTGTCAAAAAATTTACGAGAACTATGCAAACCATAGGTATTACATGCGACTCATGTCGCAACTTCTTTTACAGCCAGTGTTAAATCGCGGCATAAATTGTAATAAAAAAACCAACAATTTTATAACATTAGTTTATACTCTTAAATTATGTTAACTAAATTATTATTTAATTTACATAAATTTCACCGAAATATTTACCATTATCAGTGACAAAAAAAAATGCGCTGATAGAATGCTACATATAAAGGAATATACTTAACTACTTGATGTTGTTGTTTGTTTAACTAATCAGTCTTTAATTAAATTCCTCATATTTAAAATGAAAAGCAGAGTGTTAACCTCAGATGAAAGGTCTATTTAGGCACTCGAATTACTAGAGCCCTTGCTAATCTCGTGCGCATAACCATGTCGTGCCTAAATATGTCACTTTCACCTCTCGTGTAACAATCTACTATTTTGCTTTTTAATTTGCAATCGGATTTGTTTTCGGAAAAAAAAACTGTTATTACATTGAGTGTTGAGAATATAAGTTAGTATTTACGATGATGGTATAAGTGTCGAGTACCCGTAGTAAGGGCAACAAGATATCCGTGAAACGGTTGTAAGGAAGCGATGAAAGTTTTCAAATCAAAAGCAGCAGCTACATTACAGCGTTTCGATCTTTTGAAATATCGTCTGGAGAGTTATTAAACTGTATGGCAACGTACGCCTTTGATGTTCAATCTTTGTTGATTTTGTAAATACACTAGGGTTCGCCCGCGATTTCGTTGGTGGCGGACGGATACCGTATATCACAGATTTTATGATTGGGAAATTTGCTATTGGTCAATGTAAATATTGGATCGAAATCAGATTGTTTTTTCAATTTAACCGCTTTATACCACTCCTGAAGAAATGCCCATATTCCCAGGATATTAAGTATCGTAGATTTTAAGAATGAGAATTTGCTATCGATCAGCGAAAAGTCGTAAGAGACGACAAAACTACCCAGAGCCAGGTGGTAGGGTATCTGCCCGTCTGGGTGGCCACCACTCCTGGTCTAGAGTATGCCTCCATAACAACCATGAGTTGTGTTCCGGCATTAGTGGCCAGGTTCCAGACTACCTCAAGAAAGCAGCAAAAAAATTGTCACGCCTTTCTTTGGTGGTGCAAATGTCCATAGGTGATGGTAACCGCTGACCATAGGTTAGCCGTCTGCCTGTCTGCTGAACTTATTCAATAAAAAAAACCGCCTCGAAATTAGCCCAGTACTATTGGAGTGAATCTCGAACACACAGACCAACACAAAAATCTATCAAACAAAATACTTTTTTATAATATTATAGACAGGAAAGACTATAGTGCTATTGGTTGGCATCTCAGTACAATTATTGGCACTCTATTACTTTATTTAAAAAATTGAGAAATCTTAGAATTTTTTATTTTGTTGCCATACAATGATAATAATAACATTACTATCCTAGCTTTCGCCCGCGGCATCGATCGCGTTAAAAAGTAACCTATGTGCTATTCATCCACATCCGTTCAGACATTCTGGTGTGATTAAGCAATAAAAATCCATCCAAACTTTCGAATTTATAATACTAGTCGAGATTAAATTTTCTTTAAAAAAAGTCAATTTGATAGAGATAGTTACTGATATCAAATAATTCAAAAAAGTTCACCGCACTGCAAAAATGTAGTTTCAATATGGAGAAGGGATATAAGATACGATGATGCGAACAGAGAGCACCCCCCTGACCCGCTTGTCGGAGCACACGTCTCCGCGCCCCGCATACCTCCGACGCCCATAGCTCGCACAATTAGCAACTAGGCGTCGGATGGGATGTAGGATGTATTAGCGGCTTTGAAGACCGGGAAAGGGCATTTAAATATTTACTTGAATTACTCGCTCATTCGTTATAGCACCAATACGGACTTCTTCTATGTATAATGTAATTATAAATATATTAATAATAATCATATAGTCCAGTCTATATCGAGTTTCATTTTTAAAAGATGCTACTGCGTTCAATACTATTCATTCCAAAATATGGGATTGTTTCCACTACAAAATTAATATTCTAGGGCTAAATAGCGCCTAGACAAAAAAATATTGCAAAGTAACCTCTGTTAATGTTTGCTCTCTAAATAAAATAAGGCCATATATTGTCTATTATGCTTATTTTATTCAGATTTTACGATGGAATTTTATAATACAGAAAATTACAACCGTGTTACAAAGTTATGTAAGTAAACGCCAATAAGCAAAGTAACGGCGTCGAGCTAGCATTTTACGATACTTTCAGCTTAATCTACGTTTATATATCGTAAAAGTGACGTAAAACGTATACTCCATAACACGTGTATAGTTATATACGTGTCATTATGTTTACAGCAGACACGCTATTGACTACGAATAAATAATAAGTCAGGAAGTCTAACTCGGAACAAATTTCACACAAAAAGTGCACCGACTTGAAACCAAAATGACGTATGAATCAAAAACCAATCACTACCGAGATCATAAATAGACATTGTTTGTGATTGGTTTGAATTCAAAACGCAAGCAGGGATTGGTTCATACGCTTGCTGCAATGTCTGCTATGACAGCAGAGGCATAGCAGCGTGGACGATGTTATGTAACAAGTGGAACGGACAAAGTTAATAATAAAACAGTATAATATTTATATATTTGTTTATTTTGTAATAAAATCTATGTCCCTCGAAATATAATTAATTTATTAAGTTTTTGCCTAGAAGACATTAAAAAAGAATCTTTTTTCGCAATGTAGTGAAGACGGATTCTGAGATATTCAACGATTACACATTTTATAAAAAAAAATGAAATGGTCATTATTTGTCTGGTGACTGTTTTTTAGTAAGCGCAGAATATCTTCATTGTCAATTATTTTAGAAAAACACTGTGTAGATATTACTGTGAGATTACTTGCTCGAGTAAGTGATTTTCCGTTATCATGTATTTTTATTATTTGTCTTAGTAGTGTTTCTGTGCGTGTGCATATTTTATACAACACCACAGATGGATACGAGAGTCCACCAAAATCTTTCAAACTAATCAGCTTGTGAAAATACAGTTTTTCATTAGCAGGTAGCAATGATATGCATTCTGGACAGTTGATTTTCGCTTGCAATTTTCGGGTTACAAAGCCGGCTATGTAGCCTACAATTTGCTCCACGGTTTCTGGCAATTGAAGGCTAGCGTCCAACATGTTTGATAGCACCATGCAATTTTCTTCTTCTGTTTTACCCTCACCTGCTGTAGTAGAGTAACTGGCGCTGTCTGTACTATATCTAAAGCCAGGAGTGGTCTTATTGATTACCGAGGAGCAATTTAGTATTGGAATATCCTCCAATGGTATGCTGTTGCCTGTGAACTTAGAGCTGAGGTTCAAGTTCATTAAAGTCTTTTTATATATTCCCATAAATTGACAGGCGTTTGGATTATTGTTGCAACGACCGTGGTTGCGGATGACTCCAAAAAACAATTCAATATGATCTTGGCTAAATTTATAGGGTAAAATGAATTTCAATATTTGTGCCTCCACTAAGCGAGCAAAAAGTAATTTAAAACTTGAAATACAAATAAGGAGACCTAGAAATCCAGTTTTAGACTGAGTTTTGGTCACTGGTTTTAAGGTGTTGGTATATTCCGTTACTCTTTGTCCATTTACTGTTTTAGTTTTTTTAGACTGCACATTGATTTGGAGATTTTTAATATATTTTTCGCTTAGATCCAAAACATCGTATAGTTTTTCTTTTTGTTCAACCGAAAAAGGGTGTTTAAAACCGTGTCCAGAAAGTGATCTTGCATTTAGTATATCAAAAAGGTTATTAAACGTTTCTAAAAAGGTAACAGTTGCATGTGTGTCTTGAAAATCAGGCATGTTTAATTGCTGCGAACAAAATTTAATCGCATCAGCTACACTTTGACTTAAGGTTTGAGTCGCTAGTTTCACATTCATGATATTATTTCGGAACTCTATATGCCGATTTGATAACTTATTCCCAAAATGCAATCCAATATTATCTTGGACATTTTTGAGTTTCTGCAAATGTGCCCACTCGATTTTATTGTTGTTTTCAACTACTAATGTCTTTTTCGCCTCTAATGTGTTACGCACAAGTTTCACCATATGACATGGGTCTAATATCACAGCTACTGGGTCTCCGGTAGATGGATGGTCAAAAAAAGTTTTTAAGTTATTTGTGTCTTCAAAATTGCAACCCATCATCTTAGCCGTAGCGATATTAGATGCACAGCCATCAAAGGTTAAACTTACTACCTCGGCTCCCACGCCATGACATTTCTCAAGACACATTTTTAGAATATTAGCCCTTTGTTCGGCGGCAAGACCATTTACAAAGAAATAGCCAAGTGGCAATTTAAATGCATCATTTAGAGCTACTAGCATTAGCACATAAACCTGTGTAGCCATTTCATCAGATGGCCCGAATGTAACAAGCCCATCTACAGTTTGTCCATTGAATATCTTTTGTTGCCTTATACCCATTTCGTCAACAATCAGACAGGCAAGCCTTTTGTCACTGTTAGAGTACTTTAACTTTAAAGCTGCGAATGCTTCTTCGGTAAAGCCTGGCTTTCCATCTATGGTTTGATACCATTTAGATAAGGTTGACGGATGAGGAAGAGATGAAAGCAACTGTCGTCTAACATATTTATATCCTGCTGGTGAATAATAGTTCAGTGTTAAAGCGAACTTCTTGATCGCTGGTGTAAACTTTATGATACTTCGTCCATCTTTTGACTTTTTCCTTTGCAGGGCTAAAACGATATCATCAGAAAATTCATTCAATGCAGTATTTTCTGCAGTATTGCCAAATCCATTTTTCTTCAATTGGGATAAAATATTTTTAAGCGAAATATTTTTCACAACTAATCTTTTATTTCTGCGTTCTAGATTTCTAATCTGTGATAGTCGTTTCACTGCCAAAATAGATTTTTTTCGTAGTTTATGTTTTAACATGTGTGTTCTAGGTGTATTCAGGGCAGATTCAATATCTGATGATGGTATATTTATCGGCGTAACGCATGATTCTCTTTCTTCAAAAGTATTGACAAGATTAAGTTCGATTTTTTTTTCTTGGTTCCTCTTCAACCCCATCGTTATATTCAATGATGATATTATTCTCCTGAAAAAGAACATTGATGATCAGTTTCAAATCTGGGAAAGACGGTGTCTATTTAAAATAATTACGTATATACAGCTAAAATAAAAATATCGAACCCAAATATTAGGTGTAAAAAATAACAGTCAACCCTCACCAATTTACGTTTTTGTGCCTTATGCGCTTGAGTTTCTGCAGTATTTTTTTTAATTATCTGGTCAGGTAAATCACAGACTTTAAAATTTGCAGAAAGTGAACTTTCATCAACCTGAAAATTTAAACGTTAATTCGATTAAATAATTAACTCATTTATTCAATGCTATTGTAATTCTCACAAGTCTAAAAAGCCGAATCGACATTACATACCGACTGTAATCTTTCATTTGTGATGTTTTCGTTTTCTGTAGTATCCCTTGAAGATGTTGGCGTTTCTTCAAAACGAATCATCTGCGTAATAAAACAGCTTCATTTTAGATTTGATAATAAACATAATTATTTTAATGATAAAACAGTAAATACTTACTGTACAACCTGGTACTGCAGTTTTGTGTAACATGGTATAACCTTTTAATGATTTGTAAAAATCTTTTTCATCGAAATGAATAGAGCATACTCTGCTGGTTTTCACAGGCATCCAGTCATATTCCTGTCTTTCCAACTTAACTGCAGCTATCCACTTTTTTTGCCGAATTGCATCGGCAGGGAAACTAAAAGAAAACAAGTTATGCAAAATACATTATCGTTATAAAAATATCTAAATAAATATACCTATTTTGTAATAAAAGTATATTTTCAATATTTCACCAAGAAAAATAGAATCAAAAATTTACTGACTTCATGTTGCATAGTATTAACCATCTCGGTTTGATAACATATTTGCAAATTATTAAATATAATTATAATTTTGCTACTACTTACTAGTGAAAAGTGATCCCTGGGCATTTTAGCCTTGTATGGCTCCTGCACCACTTCACAACACACGCTGGCATGATTATTGACAACACAATAATAAATAGAAAATGACGTGTCCTCGCTTGCAAGAACAGTGTCAGACTAATGACGCGGTGGACACGACTTTTAAGCACCGCCTACTTGGACACGACTTTTGTTGGGTCATTTTTAGAGCGCAGTTACATTTCCTGACTTATTATTTATTCGTAGGCTATTGACCCACACAATGGGAAGTTGTTACGATCGCCTATGAACATTTGAAATACCAGAGGTGTTACTTCAAAGTGGAGTCTGGAACCTGGTTACTGATGCTGAGCTCTTATTATGGCGGCACACTCTAGACCACGTTAAAAAATTTGACGACCCCCTTGGGTCATAAACAGACAAAAATATAGCAATTTCAAAGACTACGTTTTTTTTTATTGCAGGTGCTCAGCAGACAGTCAGACGCCCCACTTAATGGAAAGCGGTCACCATCGCCTATTGACATTTGTAACACGATAGGTGCTACAAACGCGCTGCTGCTCTCTTGAGGGAGGCTGGAACGTGGTCAATAATGCCGGAACACAACTGAAGGTTGTTATGGCGACATACTTTAGACTAGGGGTGGTAGCCATCCAGTCGGGCAAATGCCCTATCACCTGGCTGTGGGTTGTTTTGTCGCCTCTTACGACAGGCCGTGCAGGAACGGAGAAAGAATACAATTTCCTGCGGCCCGGCGGCCTGTCGTAAGAGGCGACAAAACAACCCACAGCCAGGTGGTAGGGCATTTGCCCGACTGGATGGCGACCACCCCTGGTCTAGAGTATGCCGCCATAATAACTCTGTGTTGTGTTCCGGCATTAGTGACCAGGTTCCAGGCTCCCTAAAGAGAGCAGCAGCGCATTCGTAGGACCATTGGTGTTGCAAATGTCCATAGGCGATGGTAACCGCTGTCCATCAAGTGGGCCGTCTGCCTGTCTGTTGATCTCCTGCAATAATAAAAAAAAAAAAAGGCCGCCCGGCTGCAGGAAATTGTATTGGATTATGTTTTTTGCTCTATTTTGTTACTAATATTCATTGTTGTATTCTGTAAAAAGCTGCTGAGCTTAGGAAGTATCTAAGTACTATGTAGAAATTTAAATTACCTCTTCCCTTTTTCTGGCGATTCCCTGAGCAAGTCTCTGCAGCCCCCTAGGGGTCGCGACCCACAGGTTGAAAAATACACCTCTAGGCCTTCTTCACTATATATTGACGACCTCTGTGTTTGAACGGGTTAAGCATTTGCCGGCCTACCTCACTGCAACGCAGAGGTTCCGCGTTCGATTCCTGGTATAGTAAATTTCGGAAACATATTTTCTCCGTTATTTACTATGGTCTGGGTGTCTGGGATTAGCCCCAGAATAAGTCCGTTGTGTACTACGCATAACACAAGCGTAACTTGCTTAATTTGGGGATATACAATATGTGTGTTTGTCTGCCGATTATTATTATTTACTCAATCTTTGGCCTGCGGGACGCATATGACTTAGGCTTTATTTGTACAAGATAATGAATTAGCATTGGTAACACGAATTTCTATCCGTGCACAAACGGAGAAAAAGTATAATTTCGCCGATGCCCTGGCTGATGTAAACTCGCCCCTTTCTACAAGTGAGCCTCTCCTTCGAACTTGCCAAGTTCCTAAAAGATTTAGACGGCTTAGGCGTTCTGTAACATGATGAAAAGTATCTGAGTTTTTGTGACTACCAACAACCTATTCAAAACAGACAAAAAAGCGGTCATCACACTACACTTATTTACGAACGCTTTCTCTAAAACAGGATGTTGTAATTTTTCCGTGCAGGAACGGAGAAAGAATAGAACTTACTGCGGCCAGGCGGTCTATTGTAAGAGGTGACACTGGATGGATACCACCCCTGGTCTCGTATATGCCGCCATAACAACCTTGAGTTGTGTTCCGGCGTTAGTGGTCAGGTTTCACTCTCCCTTACCAGAGCACCAGCACATTGATAGCACCTTTGCTGTGACAAATGTCCAAAAGCGATGATAACCGCATTCCATCAGATCGGCCGTCTGCTGAACTCATGTAATAAAAAATTAAACGATTCTTAAAAGAGTGCTTCAGTGGAGTAGAGGTGATGATTTGTATATAATGTAATTTCAATAGCCATACGCCTGGGGTATATATGCTCTTCAAGTACCCCAAGTTTAACCATTGCTGCTATTTTCAAATTACCCTTGTATTCGGTCCTTACCTAGTATGAAGTAGGAAGAACATCGATCGGTCCATCAATTTTGCTATCTACCTTCTTTCTGTGTGAGGCGACGGCCAATACAGAGCAGGGTAGATGAGGCAGACACTTTTTGGTGACTAGCTATCAACGTTTTGACGAGAGAAACCGAGCCGTGAGCTCAGCATTGTCTTGGATAGGATTGTCTAAATTCAATGTAATTTCTGGCCATACCAAGAACATTTACCATAAAATATTTAGATTTTGTATAAAATGATAGCTCCAAAGTGGAATTTGGTGCCGTTTGCTGTTCCTGTGTGCAACCTGAACCGAGCCAGGAGAGAGCGGATTTCAAGGTTGGTAGAGCTTCTGCTTTTAGTACAAGGAATTGGTTCATATATCTCTCATACAGTCCATAAGCATAGAAGCAGAAACTCACCCGTGGTCTACAGTGCTCAACACCTGTATCCGAACGTATGTAAGTCCATGGTCTTTAAAAAATAGTTTAATAGTTCTTTTTTAAGGACCATAAGCATTACCATGTAACACAATTTCACACAAACTCTTTGCATCAGTTCCATTACGTACGCAGCAAAAAGTAACAAATTAACTCTGAAATAGAAAAAGGTGGCGGAAACACGACAAATGTGGCTAAAAAGTGTACAATCTGTACAAAAAGTCACGTAGGACGACTATTTCTCTTCAACCGCGACAAAATGTCCCCAACCGCATACATTACCGCTCGGGTTGGTTGATAAAAAACGCACATGCGTACATTGACGGTAAGCGACGAGGAATTTAAGTGAAAGGCCCCAGTGACAAATGACAACAGTATGTTATTGAGACAAGTAGAGGTATACTTTCGAGAAGTTACGATTTTATTGTGTGAAAACACTTTCAAAACCTAATTACACACAATAAAATACAAGTTACATCAACCGCTGAATTTTCACTTTACATACGTCTAACTGTACAAAATTTCACAAAGCAATCAATTAGCGGAACCGTTATGAGACTCAGTACTATTTGTCAAACGAAAAAGAACCTTATGACAGTCTGTTAAGGTCGAAGTGATCAGTAACAATATGTAGAATATCGAAACAACCCTGAAGGGTGACAGTTTCAAAACTGGCAACATCCAAATTGTTGTGAACAAGTTTAATTTATGCGGTAAGTTTGATATAGAATTATTTGAGACACACAGATGTATGGAATTTTTGTTATAATTGGTACCGCTATATAAACCTCCTGTCGACCTATTTAAACCTTTTATCAATATTTAAATTCTTCATTTTAATCAATATATTTTAATGAAATTAAATACGCTTTTGTATATATATGTTATATATGCTGTAAATATATGTGGCGGCGGAGGACGTACGTAGTGTTTATAAAAAGGGGGCCATCACGATTGTTGGCTTTTTGCTGACTACCCACGTTTGAGTCCTCGAAATAAAATTTCAAGAGTACTTCATCGTTTATTCCAAGAGCGTTAAAACTTCCCAGAAAGGTCCATCGCGTTCGGCGGCTCGAACAATAATGACTGAATACCGACCGTACGGCCGTATTAATAGGGCTCGGCGCATATAAATACACACAAATATACATATATCAAATATAAACTATGTTGCAGGTTGTGCTTTTATGTCATGATTTTAAATATTGCTAGGGATTTATGTCTAACAGTAACAGGCAGCGCATTGCAGAGTATTGTTATTTATCTTATTCTTTGCTTGTTTGAGTAAAATTATATGATTAATATTATATTAAACTCAAAAACTGCACCACATTGTGGCCTTATGGAATTCATTGTATTTGCTTCCACATAAATCACCATAACATTGTATTCACCACAAACTCAGTATTGATTGAGCTAAAAGCCTCACCCATTTAGAGCTTTTCATCTAATACTATGAGGAACATGCATGAAGAAACAGAAATAAGTCACATTTACCATTTGAAAACGTTTCTCAAGTCGTTTTCCTTTATGGAGAAAATTCTTTCATTTGCCTATTACCCTCGTTTATGACCCGAGCGCATCGTATCCTACCCTCATTTAGTTCCATCTTGGAGTAAGTTTAATGCATTTTTATTTACATCATCATCATATAAGCCGCGCGCAGTTCTGCCGATAACTACTTACTATTATTGTATTGTATTACTTACTATTATTGTATACACTTTTGTAAATTACAGTAAAAGCTTCTTATTCGCGCTTCCTTCATTCGTGGATCTAATAAGTACATATCTCTCTAATATATAAAATTCTCGTGTCACAGTTTTCGTTGCCATACTCCTCCGAAACGGCTTAACCGATTTTGATGAAATTTTTTGTGCTTATTCGGTATCTATGAGAATCGGCCAACATCTATTTTTCATCCCCCTAAATGTTAGGGGTAGTCCACCCCTAAATTTTTTTATTTATTTTTTAGACAAAGTTTTTAATTTCTATTTTTTTATGATACAACATACAAAAATACATACAACCCTAGATTTTCAACCCTCTACGATCAACGCCTATTTTTTACCGGGCAGGACGACGTCTGCCGGGACAGCTAGTATAATAATAAAAGGATTCTAATAGGTAACCTAACCCAATATTCTTTGTAAATGTCGTCAAGTGGACTAAAAAAAAGTAAAATCGAGCTTATTACGAGCCTTAGCCTAAAGTATGTTGTTAAATGATATCACCGAGCACTTTGACATAAGCCGCCTTCGCCGCGATCGGTGTTTTTGAGAATGTAAACAAACAGAATGAAAGCTGCTTTAAAAACTGCCATGTAAGAGAAAATTACAAAATTCTTCAAACTGCTGCCTAAGCTTCTCAAAAACTTCAATTAAATAGATTTTTTTTATATACGTAAATATAAACATATGACATATATGTATAGAAACGTAGCTGTACTATCTAAATATATAACATGTAATAAACATGTTATTTGTCTTGTAAGTACAGTCGTGGTATGAAAAGGTTCGCCAGTTGCCAAATTTATTCATTTAACATTCCGCGAGCACATGTTACTTTTTAAAACTAAAGTCACAGAACAGACCGGTTAATAGAATATCATGTTTAACTTTTTGACAATAATATTGCTTAGGTAAAAATTGTTTGATTTTGTATCTTATCTAAGAAGGTTGTTTAGAGATGTAAAACCTTTTTATTGGTTTCAATATTTATGTTTATCTTCTCTGTTTCTGATGATTAAAACAATTTTTAGTTTCTGTGCCTATCATTGTCAACATTACAATTTTCTTTTTCACTTTTCTATACTACATTACATTCTATACTACATTTTAAAACATTTTAAAGAAGAATTAAAGAATGTATTGCTCTCCAGTTATACAACAAGTACAATATACAATTATGCTTAATTTAAAAATATGCGACAATCATTACTCCCCGTATTAATTTAAAAACCGGGTATCGGCAGAGTAAATTCTCCTCCCGTAAGTTAATAATCTCAAAAAGATATATATTTGATCCGAAGTACTTTTGAAATAATTTGTAGGCACACAAAAAATGAGTTCGTACATCACCAATTACACAGTAATGTAAACGTAACATTGATCAAAACCTTTCCTTTTGTTGTATTCGTGCAAGTAAAAGCCGATTTTAAGGTGGCGAAGCTTTTCATACCGCGATTGTATATACAACACAAACAATAACTCCATTATACAGTTCGATAGATGTGAAATAAACTCCCTACAACGGTTTTCCCAGAGCGCTACAACATGAGGCTCTTCAAAAAGGGCGTAGGTCTCGATGAGGTAGGCAACGCATTGGCTCCCTTGGTGTTGCAGACATCCATGGGCGACGGTAGCCACCTACCACCAGGTGTTCGGTTTGCCAGTTTGCCTGTAAGCTAACATTAAAAAGCTTTTTTAAAAAGGTTATTAAACACAAGCTTTGAGATCCTGAATATCATGTAGCAACAGAGTGCTAGCCAAGACAAGTAAAACGAGCCCAAACACGACGGGTCTATCTTGTTTAGTACAGGAGTTCCTATGGCCATCTTCCGACTTCCATCATCAGATCAGCTCCATGGTACCATATTATTGCATCGTCACGCGATATACATATGTGTGCAAAATTTCTGCTCAATCGGAAACCGGGAAGATGGTCAAATTTAACTTGCAATATTCCACCTGAACTTACATACATACATAATTACATACATACTTACATACATACATACTTAATCACTTGCCATATTTAAAAAATCGCACAAAAACCATTACCTTAGCTTATAATGTTTTTTTTTATTTTTATTTTTTCTTCTTAACTTAGCTGTTTACTGTCCACATTGTACTGTCTTTCCTTATTATTTTACTTATTATTAATTTAATTATTATTATACCTAGACATAAGTTTTTTAATGTATCCTCTCAGTCAGGTTGCCTGGAAGAGATCGCTTTGAGCGATAAGGCCGCCTTTTCTTTTGCCGTTACATTGTTGTAATTTTTTTTTCTGTAATAGTTTATTTGGTGAACAATAAAGTGTTTTCTATTCTATTCTATACTTACATACATACATACTTACATACATACATACTTACGTACATACATACATCGGTACATCTATTGCAGGTCAAATAAAAGCTTGTAAAAAAGATAGTGCTCGCAAGTCCGTTGACGAAATAGGTAGATTTAGCAGCTCGCGTTTATTTGTCGTTCTTTCCGCCAGTATGTAGCATTGATCATGGAAAGCAAAACAATTACATTTAATAAACTCCACAAAAGTTACACTCTGTCAAGTAATACTATTTATCATAGCCATTGTTTGGATCATGATTTACATCATCCATTTGTCATTCCTTTTGGTATCGTGCCTTGTTAGCAGATACAAACACGCGCTGCGAAAATCCCGGGATTAATTTCAAATATTAAAATTTGTTATTTTGAAGTATTTCGGAAACAGAAAGCAAATCAACTGGATTTTTTGAAGTGAAACTAATTTATCAGCGTTGGAAACAAAAATACCGTCACTTTTTTCGGTTACGCGTCACATTTTTTTCCGTTACGCACCATCTTTTTCTTGCCCCTACCACCAACCGTGGTAGGGGCTTTATTTATTTAACAAAGTTACTCTTTACGTTATTTCTTACGTGTGTACACTAGTACATGCATACATTCTTTTTATTCCAGGAGTTCAGCAGACAGGCAGACGTCCCACTTGATGGAAAGCGGTTACCATCGCCTATGGACAAATGCACTGCTGCTCTCTTAAGGGCGACTGGATACTGGTCTCTAACGCCGGAAGACAAGACAAGGTTGTATTGGCAGCATATTCTAGACCAGGGTCGCCATTCAGTCGAACAAATACCCTACCACCTAGCTGTGTGGGTTTGTTACCCCTTATTACAGGCCGCCGGGCCGCAAGAAATTGCATTCTTTCTCCGTTCCTGCACGGAACATAGATTATTTTCCTTTCAAAGTGGCCTTACATAAGTTACGTCATACGTTGAAGAGTAGTGATGAAGTGTGACTTTGTGTGATGAAGGGTGGGTGGGGTGTTAAAATTAGTAACGTCAAATTTCAACGTCTAATATATTTAAGCTTTGAAATACATAATTTGAACACTACGAAAAACTTCAAAATATTTCCAACCATATCGGTATGAGCATAGTGTTTAAGTGATCAAGAAAAACGTGTGCGTCTCGGGAGGCCCGAAATGATAAGTTAAACTAATCTAACGTGAGTGAAAGGGAAGCCAGACAGGCTGGCGCCGTAACGCGTTATATAACGAAGCGGTTTACCCTCCCATAAGATTATCGCTTCAAAAAATAATAAAAAAGTCATCAGTCAGTCATCGCTTTATAGGAATTACTGTTAATTAAAGTTTTTAGAGTTAATATAATTTAATTGTAATTTCAATCAGTCTTGTAAGAACTCTCGAATAAACTTTACCAAAGAAATTTATTTTTTAAGACTTCTCCGCGCCACCCTACTATCTCACTCCTATATTTTTTTTATCAAGAACAGGTTCGCGTTTGACAATCTCGCTTGATTTGAGCGGACGTATGTTCTAAGATCGAGCACGCTTACCTAGAAGGTACCTATTCACACGAGACTTGAAGACACCCAGGTTGTAGGTTTCGGGAAAAACAGACTGGCAGTGAGTTCCACTCCTTTGCGGTGCGCATAATGAAGGTGGACTCAAAGCACTATGTTCGTATAAGTGGTATAGTGGTCCACCTGGTAGCGGTGCCGAATGGCAGTGTGTATGTTTGTCCGATGAGAGAAAAGAGACGGCGGGATAAGACTGAAACGCTCCAATGCACACTCTCCAAAATGTATCCGATAGAAAACCGACAAGCAAACCTGCGTCGTTCGAGACTTTTAATTTGACACTATCTAGGGATGATACGATTATATGACGGATATTTCCACTTAATACCTTGCCTTAATAATTGCCTTAATACTGTTAAGAGTCGCGAGACTCGAACTAAAATGTCGTTAAAATTACTATAGAGTTTGTTAGAACCATATAAACACATAACACAGGTACAAATATAACCGAACATAACAGGTCTAAACCTAATGCACAAGGTCGTAATTCAACAACACGCGGAAACTCAGTCACTTATTAGATTCCCGATTGCAGTACACACGTCTTGCTTCGCTCGTGGTTATTGCTCGGCTGACTCCCCCCTCCATCAGGTCTTTGTTTTATACTGCGCAACTGCAATGGCACCTTATCTAAGTTGACTTAATCTGCAACACTTAGCTAATGACTGCCATAAAAGATTATAACACAACAATGGGCTGTTTTCTAATCACAAATTTTAAACACAAACTAAACAAAAGAAGATGAACATAAAAGAATCTAAGGCTTGCTTGCATAACGATCGCCTTTAAATAAAATTAATTAATCATATTAAACTGCCTTAATACGTTTTACAAAACGTTTTGACAGTTCTTTAAACATATTTAGCGGCAAATTTTGCGTTGTGCAAGACGCTAATTGTATTTAAGTGTTAAATACGTTTTGTGTTTCTTAAATAAATTTAAGCAACCTTATTCAAGCGGCCCTAAATGTTATTAGTTGAAATGCAGATGGGTAATAAATGTGCTTTGTTTCAGATATGCAGTTGGATTTTGTTTTTGTCGGGACCAGAGTCTTAACAATACAATGTTCAGCTTATTGTATTACTTTTAGTTTAGATATATAAACGCCTATGGATTAAATAGAAGTTGGCTAACATCAATCAGGGGTTCGCGCACCGGGCCGTTAATTGCGAAAGTTTGCACGGTTGCCCCACTCGGAAGCAATTTGTATCAACTTCCAGTCGAAATGTGGAAAACTCCCACTCGACAGGCTACTTTTGAACTTATTTGTAAAGTATCCCACTATTGGCTTCTTGGAAATTCCAATAGAATTTTGCGAACTCAATTTAGGTATTCGATTCAAATTTCGGAAGATAGTGTGTAAGAAGTCATATGCTATATGTGCTACCTCCAAACATCAAGCAGACATGATCATTAGTAAAGAGCACTATATCTCAAGCTTGATTGCTATTAATATAATAATAGTACGTTTTAACGGTTTTAAGTGCGGTAATTTATTTGATTTTCCGACGTTTCGGCCGCTTTTCAGTTGCCTTTAATTGTCAACGAGTATTGTTAAAGTTTTATTTAGCCTACCGCCAATTGTTCATTTTAATTATTTAGTTTTAATTTTGTTTATTATTTACTCTATGGGAGCCTAATCTAATTTACCACCGCTTCACAACATGTTATTATGGCTTGAAGAAAAGAAGCGGCGCAAGAAACTCTTCAAAAATGAATAATAGTTTAAAAAAACTAAAAAATACGCTTTCATAGAAAACTCAACTAAAAACTGAAAAATAATGGTTTTAAAAAAATACACTTGAAAAAAAAGCGTTTTTACAACAACATATTTTTTTCTTACACTATTTTTAATTTTAAATTTATTAAAATTTATTTTCTATTCTTAGTTGGATTTTCTATAAAAACGTATTTTTTACTATTATTTATAATAATAAAACTACGTTTTAACGGTTTTAAGCGCGGTAATTTATTTTATTTAGGTTTATCCGACGTTTCGGCCGCTTTTCAGTTGCCGTGGTCACGGAAGACAAAGATGACATTTGTCAAACGTGTCTTGTCAAAGTTTTTATTCAGCAAAGAGGAGCATAAAAACACGGGTAAAAGAACACATTGCTGACATGAAACACACAAGGTCTACGAAGTCTGCGATAAGTGAACACACGCTGGATAAACCCAACCATTACATCAGATTCGATAACCCACAAATCCTCGCGAAAGAGAATCGTTTCATATCAAGAATGATGCGTGAGCCTATTGAAATCAAGAAACACCCAAATTTCAATAGAGAAGATGGTTGGCAGGTACCACCTGTTTGGGATCCAATCATCAAAACTATTAAGACCCAAACCCAGCAAAAACTAACTGCCAGACCTCAAGACACTGTGAGCTCTTTCTGCGTGCAACGAAACAAACCAACTTGACTAATGATTTCTTTTATTTTTTCCTTCCACTCATTTTAATATTATATAAAAAAAATTTAGAACTAGGCATGTTTGCTGAAGAGTTTCTTGCGCCGCTTCTTCTCTTCAAGCCACCACATGTTGTGAAGCGGTGGTAAATTAGATTAGGCTCCCATAGAGTAAATAATATCCATAAACAAAATTAAAACTAAATAATTAAAATGAACAAGTTGGCGGTAGGCTGAATAAAAACTTTGACAATACACGTTTGACAAATGTCATCTTTGTCTTCCGTGACCACGGCAACTGAAAAGCGGCCGTAACGTCGGATAAACCTAAATAAAATAAATTACCGCGATTAAAACCGTTAAAACGTAGTTTTATTATGTGTACAAGTCGCGAAAACTTAGGAAAATATTATATTATTTATTATCCAGCCGAACACCAACAAACCTACGACAGGCCACCCGACCGCAGGAAATTGTATTCTTTCTCCGTTCCTGCACAGATAAATGTCTGAATGTATTCGTAGACTTTTCTTGTATACAATTAACTAAAAAATTCAACCCAATTTGATATCGAAATTTAAAACAATATTGAAACTTGTGATACATAAACTCCACAGCTAAGACTTTCTTCTGCCCATTCCTTGGAAGTGTTTCACTAAAATATTGAAAACACACGGTGTACTTTAAATATTTTAAAAGGTGCCTTTTTAGAATATTTAGACTAGAATACGTTCAGGTGTTCTCCGTTGAATACGACCTGGATTTAAATATACCTGAGAATTTATCTATATATTAACACGTGAAGCAGAAACTTTGTACCCCTTATTGTGAATATTTATCCGTGCAGGAACGGAGAAAGAATACAAATTCCTGCGGCCGGGCGGCCTGTCGTAAGAGGCGACAAAACAACCCACAGCCAGGTGGTAGGGCATTTGCCCGACTGGATGGCTACCACCCCTGGTCTAAAGTATGTCGCCATAACAACCCTTAGTTGTGTTCCGGCATTAGTGACCAGGCTCCAGTTTCCTTCAAGAGAGCAGCAGCGCATTAGTAGTACCTTTGGTGTTACAAATGTCCATAGGCGATGGTAACCGCTATCCATCAAGTGGGCTGTCTGCCTGTCTGCTGAACTCCTGCAATAAAAAAAAAAAAAAAATATTGCGCGGACTGAGGAGTATGAAATTTCGAACACTTATAGTTTATATCAGTGGTTCCCAAACTTATTTTTTATACCGCCCATTTTGAGAATAAATTATTTTTAGCGCCCCCATTTTATCACCTACTTAAAAAACACTATAAAGTCAAATTAAATTAAATGATTATTGAGAGCTACATTAGCGGAGAAACCTTCATTCTAAACGAGACTTTTACTATAGCCCGCAAGAGTTAACTTGAGACCTAAGCGCAGTAGGTAGTACACAACGGCGCTGAGGTCTCAAGTTAACTCTTATGGGCTACACCTGCCAATGTCCATTTTTTCTGGGTCTCTTACCGCCCTTTTAGTCCTGCAGCGCCCACAAGGGGGCGTTATTGCACACTTTGGAACCACTGGTTTATATAGAGAAGAAGGGACAAATGCTAATATTTTTTTTGAAATTATGCATAAAAACAACAATAAATCAATTAAAAATATCATTACACATGGTACGCATATATACTCTTTTGTTTATTTTTCAAGTCAAATCAACAGTGCAGCCTTGGTGAAATCTGTGAATACAGAAGTTATAGTCTTTACAACAGAACCTACATAATGTTCAAACTTATAATTTAAATTAATTACTATGGTCGAATTTTAACTACTGGACGACCATTGGTTATTATTATTATACGTGTACGTCTCTCAAGACCACGGGTCATGAAAATGGCCTGGACTTTTGGAGGGCTTGCGTGGGGCCATTCGAAGGCCAACACGTAAAGACCCCTTAACAATTGGCCCCTTATTATTATTTAATTTATAAAATATGTAGTTTCAGTATGTCTCTTTATTTTATTTTTAGTTATTTATTTAGTTAGTTATTATTATTATTATTCAAGACCACGGGCCATAAAATGGCCTGAATTTTTTTTTTTTTTTCTGTTTCCATAATGTATTGAGCACGTAAACATGTTTTTGGTTGAATATTTATTTATATTATAGTTTTCCCAATTGTTGAACGTTTAATTGTTGATATCAGTCATAAACATTTTTGGTTGAAATTTGGAGGGCTTACGTGAGGCCATGGGGAGGCCAACACGTAAAGGCCCCTTAACAAATTTAATGTAAATATGTGGTGTGACACTGACCGGCGATTATCCCTGTCTACACCATACAATAATGCAACCAAGGACAAGCCCCGGCCAGTGTAGGACTATTGTGGGAAATGAGAACAAAAAGTACCGGGCTATTGGGGTGAACTACTAGTGGTACTAGGGGTCTGGTAATATGGGGACTATGGCGTCTGCCTGTCGCAATTTTCAGAGAACATGGAAAAATAGGCAGACTGTGACTCGCCACTCCCTGCATGGGCCCCAAAAAATGCCATAAAAGACAGGGGCAACATGGGTGTGCCATTTATCACTTCCACCCCTGGAGCTTGAGCCTTAGCTCTAGCGATCTCCACTCCGTGCCGGCTGGATAAGGCAAGCACGGAGGCGGGGGCCTTGCCTTGGCCCCCGGAGTCGGTATGAGGTGTCGCCACTCACCTAAGGCTTCGCTACAAAGCCCCCCTGCGGGTCAGTTATTATTATTAGTTTTTTTAATAATTTGCACCACCTACATCGCCAGATTATGTTAAACTATTCCTTAAGATAGGTTGCCTAGAAGAGATTGCTTTAAGCGATAAAGTCGCCTACTGTTCCTATAATGACAATATTGTAATTGTGTATTTTTGAAATTGTATATTTGGTGAGCAATAAAGTGTTATATATCTATCTATATATTTTTTTTGTAAATTTATTTGTATAATTATGACTTGTATTTCGACATTGCACACTTATCTAGGCAAAATGTATCGAAACAACGCATATTGTAACATCATGTGTACATACATTTAAGCAATAAATTATTCATTCTGGAGACGCAATCAGGCAATCTCCGCGGTGGGGTTATGTGCTCAATGTATGGCCACCCCTTATTCCCCAATCAAGAACAGGTGCCCGGAGAATATAGAACCTTGCACTTACCTCGCAGTCAGCCACCAGCCCACGACAGCGCTGGTTCAGGGTTCTGCCGCTGCTTGTCAGGTGGTGATAAAGGTGACAAAGTCCTTCTAGACGAGCCCCGGGGCGCAAGGGGCGCAGATACACTGATCACTATGTTCTGAATGATTCAGGAGAATGTCCTAGTATATAACTGGACGCGGAAATCTTCGATAGCGAATCGACTGTATTTATATATAAAGGCGGGTGCGATATTATGTGCGTGCGTCGCATTGGCGTAGCGTTTGCCAACGTACTGAACTCACGCGCCGAGCGAGCGGCGACAACATACGGGGGTTGCAAGGCACTATAAACCCAAGACACAATACGTAATTGGGAAATAAGTGGCGCCAACACATTCATTCATGAATAAATATTGAGATAAGTATTTACCTATATAATATAAGATTCAAAAAATTGTTCGCCGAGCCGGCAAAAAACCTGTGATCATTATAAAATAACAAGACTTATTTATATACCTACGATGTTTTCATACAATTATTTGATTTGGCTAAATAAGAAATATCCATGTATACTTCAAATGTTACTTCGTTCTCCTTCACGGAAAATTCGTATAATTTGTAAAATATATTTCAGAACTTCCAGATTTTTCTTCCAAAAACTCGACGATTAGTATTCCCTTGGTTGGACCGCTAACAAAGTCTTATCAACGCTCACCAGGGTTCCGTGGGGACTTATCAAAAACTTATTCAGTTTTGTTCTTTTATTTGTTGTGAAACCCTTAGTTCGGACCGCTGTTGGGGACACTACACCATTCCCTATAACCGTCGGAGTGCACCAGGGATCTGTCCTCAGTCCGTTTCTGTTCAGCGTGATATTGAACGAAGTGTCCAACAACATCAGAGACCGACATGAGCAACCACCATGGTTGCCTATGTATGCGGACGACATCGCGCTGGCAGATGCGGATAGGGCCCGCCTGGTGCGACGTGTGAATGCGTGGAAGGAGTCGCTTGAGAACGGCGGTCTAAAACTAAATGTGGCGAAGACAGAGTACTTGGCTTGCAACGTTACGGATCTCACGTCCGTGCGTATAGGCGAAAACACGGCCGAGCGCACGGACCAGTTTAAGTACCTGGGATCTGTACTCAGCGCGTCCGGGGACATCGACCATGACGTCAAGGCTCGAATATCAGCAGCTTGGGCCAAGTGGCGTGAGGTGACAGGTGTCATTTGCGACCCCAAAATGCCGGTTAAGCTAAAAGGACAGGTCTATAAATCCATTATTAGACCTGTTCTTTTATATGGCAGTGAAGCGTGGCCTGTACTTGAGCGACATAAGCAGGAGCTGCGTGTCACGGAAATGAATATGCCTCGGTGGATGTGTGGAGTCACGCGAAAGGATCGTGTCAGGAACTCCCGCATCCGCGGCAGCCTTCACGTCCGTGACATAGCAGACAAACTGCAGGAGAGTCGCTTGCGCTGGTACGGCCACGTTTTACGGAAACCGGCTAGTTACGTGGGGAACAAATGTCTAGCCATGCCGCCTCCGCCAGATCCCGGTCGAAGGGGTAGGCCCAAGAAATGCTGGCTTGACGTTGTGAGGCATGACATGCGTACCAACGGTCTCAACACAAGGGATGCCGAAGATCGCGCGAAGTAGAGAAGAAAAAGTAGGAAAGCGGACCCTGGGCGTCGAAGTGATTGCTCCGAACGCAACCGGGATTTAACGCTCGGATGATGATGATGATTTGTTGTGAAACCCTTACTATATATACGTGAAGTAAAAACATAGCAAAAACTTTGTACCCCTTTTAATGAAAATTGCACGGACGGAGGAATATAAAATTTCGCACACTTATAGTTTATGTTACGTGTTTAGCGGGACTCGAATAAAATGCCGTTAGAATTATTATAGAATTTATTAGAACTATACAAACACGTATAACACAAGTACCAATATAACCAAACACAAGAAACCCAAATGCAGAAAGTCGTAATTAAATAAAACGCGTAAAGTCCGTCACTATGGTTCCCGATTGTACGCACGTCACAACTCGATCGTAGTTATCACCCCGCCCTCAATCACGCCATCGTTTTATATTGCACAAATGCAATATGCCCGCCCGGCAACGTGGACCGAATTTATTAGAATCTGCTTGTACTTTAAAATCCGTAACAACTGGCTAATGATTACAATACAACAATAGGCCGTTCTCTAGATACTTATGCCAGTAAATAAGTAAACAAAAGAAGACGATCATAAAATAATTACAATAGTTTCAATGTTATTAGTTCAAATGCCGAGGCGATAGGTAAACATGTCAATGCGATTACTGTCTAAAGAGTATCGCCTATGAAAATAGTATACGATTTCTCGCCCCAAAACCTACGTTAAACTCTTTCCATGTAAATGGCCCTTTAAATGCGCAACAGTAATTCAATGTAAATCAATAATAAAAAATCTTGAGCTATCTTAAAGTTGTTTACTGTTTCCAGTATAAATTCACAAACAGTAACACTCAAAATAAGAATTGTGAATGTGAATTATGTAGTAGATATTTTGTTTTTATTGCAGGAGTTCAGCAGACAGGCAGACGGGCTGCTAGATGAAAAGCGGTCACCATCGCCTATGGACATTTGCACACCAAAAGTACTATAAATGCGCTGCTGCTTTCTTAAGGGAGACTGGAACCTGGTCACTAATGCCTGACAACTCAAGGTTGTTATGACGACATAATTTAGACCAGGGGTGGTAGCCATCCAGTCGGGCAAATGACCACCTAACTGCGGGTTGTTTTGTCGCCTCTTACGACAGGCCTTTTAAAATAAGTTTAGTTGAATGTAACTATGTTATAGTAGTGATGTGGCAATGACATGGTAACCTAGATTATTATTTTATTTTAGGCGACAAAACAACCCACATGCCGTAACACCTGATGTTACGGCATGTGCCCGACTGGATGACTACCACCCTTGGTCTAAAGTATGTCGCCATAACAACCTTGAGTTGTGTTCCGGTATCAGTGACCAGGTTCCAGTCTCCCTTAAGAGAGCAGCAGCGCATCTGTAGCACCTTGGGTGTTGAAAATGTCCATAGGCGATGGTAACCGCTTTCCGTCAAGTGGGTCGTCTGCCTGTCTGCTGAACTCCTGCATAAAAATAAAAATAAATATGATTTAGCAGTTAGGTTCTTTCGTCAGTGTCATTGTTTAAATATGATAATATTATAACAGAGTGTGTTTTTAGGATAGGTATTTTTATTATTACATTGTTTAGTTAGGATACATTTTATATTTAATAGATAGTATTTTAATTTTTAAACATGTAATTGTATCCATATATTATGACACATGAGATTTTGGGGGTGATGACTGAAAACCAATGCTGTGTCCGAACAACAAAACACTGAGTTCCAAACCTCATTATTATCTTAAATTGCGGTATTCATATTTTGTATGTAATATATTTTCTATTCTGTATGTATTTTCTGTGTCGCAATTGAAAATAAATACATTCTTAATTTTTTTCTAGTAAACAGTTAGCGCAATACCTTTTCACACCTATATTCTGTGAGAGCGTTGTATCGTCAATGGAGCGGGCCCGAAGAGCTATAATCAATATAATGTTTCCAGCAAAGCTCTACAACGCACAAAGTTTATATAATCTAAAATGTATTTCGAATTTTAATAAAGGTACAGACCCCAAAGGAGTTCATAAAAATTCGATACATACGTCTTAGGCGGGACATCGGCCGACCTCGGTATACGTGACGGCAATTCAAATGATATTCCCACCGTATGTAGGTACTAGTTTAAAAATGAAATCGAATTTTTGCTTACTTAATCATTTTTCAAGCAATATTATAGCAAAAATATTCCTAACTAAAATTTATGGCAGTTAGCAGATTTTGAGTAATGGACTACTATTATATGCCTCTGAGTATGGAAATACGGGATTAAATCCGTGACATTATCTAAAATGATTAAAAAATATATTGTTGCGGGATTCGAATTAAAATGTCGTTGGAATTATTATAGAATTTATTAAAACTATACAGACACGTATAGCACAGGTACAAATATAACCGAACATAACAAATCCAAACGTAACATAGAAGTTCGTAATTCCATAAAACGTGCAAAGTCCGTCACTAAAAGATTTCCGATTGTAGTACACACGTCTTGCTTCGCTCGTGGTTATCGACTGCCTCGTCCCTCAATCGGGTCATTGCTTTATATCGCACAGATACAATGTTCCCGTATCTAAGTCGACTTTAATCCGACACACCTGGCTAATGACTGTCAGAGCTTCTGCGTTCCAGTGAGGTAGGCCGGCAAAGGCTTAGCCCGCTCAACCACAGAGGCCGTCAAAGGTCGTAACAATATTTTCGGTCTTTGAGAACGTCAGAAAGGTTGCGACTTAGGATACCGATACATACTACGGAGATTTACGCAAGATCGCTCTCTGTTCAGGCTGTGTATCTCTGGAATGCTCTGCCGGCAGATGTCCGTTCTGCTACATCTATCCATATGTATTTTAATTATTTTATTATTATATTAATATCTATTTCAACTGCATACCAACGCATTCTATGTAATTAGATCTTGTACATCCAAAGGTTGCCTCTAAGAGATTGCTTTTAGCAATAAGGCCGCCCATTGTACTACCTTTTAGTAAGTAAGTTTTTTGTGTATTTTTTCTATGTAATATTGAGCGCAATGCTTGTATTGTTGTCGAAATAAAGCTCATCGTATCCTAACAATCAACTGATTAATACAAGAACCCCACACAAACCAGGAGGAGCCTGGAAATCAATGTTATTGAATACCTTCCTTCAATCAAGTTGATTCAATTTGGTTGCTATGTCTTATAATAAAAATAAAATTGAAAAAAAACCGACTTCAAAAGCTAAAAAGTATAAAATAACTTATTTCTAAAGCTATTATTATTAATATATATTATCTAAAACATCTTAAAGTCGGCGCTTAGTAATTTTCAAAACATAGTAATTTTTATGTTTTACTTCGCACCGACTTCAAGATGTTTCACATAATATATATTAAAAAATAAGATATTATAATTAAAAATAGCTTTATTTAAACGAAGTTTTTTTTGTTACTTTTTAGTGTCTAGCTATGGTTAGACCTACGAAAGCGCGCCTTAAAAAATATCGGTCAAAAGAAACGGGATCTACTACAACTATTCCGAATTAAAGTAAAGAAGAAAACTAAAGAAGTATCAAGTAAATCGGATCATAAATCTCAGAGTAATCGGTGTACATACATAAAAAAAAATACCGACCAAGTTGAGAACCTCCCCCTTTTGGAAGTCGGTAAAAAAAACACATTTCAGTTGATTTCACAGGCATGTGCCAATTTTAATACTAGTTTTAAACTACAAACGACAAAGTTGCTACAGAGAAGGTGGCGTGTCGGGTAATTTATTTTTCATGCTAATGAAACTAGAATTTTACCGCGGATGGTTAAAGTTTTTTACCGCTTGCAACACCGCTCGGGGATTGTGTCCGATTTGCGAATCCAGCTCTAATAGTTTTCAAGTTTTACTTTGCAAAAATGGATAATGAAATTGATATCTATATATTTATACGTGAAGGGAATCCTGCGAGAAGGAATTGTCTTCAGAGAGAGACCTTTCCTCCTTCTATGAGCGTGTCATGCTCGTCAAGGAGGACGCATATCGGAAGCGTCAACGCATCGATCTGAAGGCATCATTGGACCTTCGGACGCTTTAAGCAGCCCTGGGGCCCAAGTCTCCTATTACTATCTCGTCAAAATCGCCGGACACTATCGTATGAATTGTGGATTTGCTCGATTTCGGTTTTTATGACGACGGTCGACGAGACGAGATGATTTAGAGTCTCTCGGCGATTAGAAAAGACGTTGGTGATCTAAGCGTGTTCTACGGTCTTTACAACGGGGGGTGCTCCGAGCTGTTTGATTTGGTGCCTACGTCGCCATTTTACCATCGCACCACTCGCTTCCTGGCACTTGGAACTCCTCCACGGTACGTGGCGGACGCTCCTTCATGCCACGTATGTCCGGGCTATGGAATGAACCCCACGTGGTTTTTCCAGAGCGCCACAATATGGGGTTCTTCATAAAGGGCGTGAACAAATACTTAACGTCTCAACTAGTTAGGCAGTGCATCAACTCACTTAATGTTGCAGATTTCGATGGGGGACGGTAGCCACCTATCACAGGATGGTCCGTTTGCCAGTTTTCCTAAAAGAAAATATTTAAAAAAAAATGTTATCCGTGCAGGAACAGAGAAAGAATATAACTTCCTGCGGCCATGCCGGCCAGTTTGTTGTTAAAGACGACTAAACAACTGCTTACCCGTCTGTGTTCCGGTATAAGTGACCAGGTTCCAGTCTCCCTTAAGAGGGCAGCAGCGTATTTGATGTTGCAAAAGTTCATAGGCCGCTGGTAACCGTTTTTCATCAGTTGGGCCATCTGCCTCTCCGTTGACCTCATGCAATATATTTTTTGTTAATTCCAATGACTTGCCCATGGCACTCTGTAAATATGTAACCGAACAGTCGCGAGATGAATGTTTTTTGGTATTTTGGTAGCTTTTCCATTCCTGGTAATGGTAATATTATGGATTTAGTAGAACACGAATTTTTGACAATAGCGTAATGCCATGTAATAATATCTTCGCAATATCCATGTAGATTGCAGAAATTTTAATATATATTTTATACATAAAATATATAAATTATAATAATATGATATATGTAAAAAAATATTATAAAATACACTTAGATAAATAAATTTAAAACCAAATTAAAAAGTAGCTAAAAAAAGTATACTACACTATTAAAGAATACTTAAATGACGAAACTTCATTTACATAGTAGCTCGCTCCAGCCTCTAAATAACGTTTTTATCATGCCAAGCATGTAAGGAATTTATGAAAATATGTTGTAGTATACAATTTTAGTACGTCATGTAATTATTATAAAATAAATAAATATAATACTAGAAAAAGCTGAAAATAACTGCTGCTGCATCCTTTACTTGAGCCAAGTCTATTAAAAATAGGCAGTGACTTGGCTAGCTTGTTATTACCAGGCAGTGCGTTCCAAAGACGAACTGCTTGGACTGTGAAGGATTTGCCATAAAAGCTTGTTGTATGCAGATAAATCGTAAGTATCAGGTTAAAGTAAATAAAGAGACAATAATTAATATAGTAAAAAAGGTATATAATAGATAGTAATAGTAATAAGGGCTTAGTATAAAACAAATTGTATTAGATGCAAGAATTAGAAAAAAGTGTAAGAAAAATCCGTGCAGGAACGGAGAAAGAATACATTTTCCTGTGGGGGGTTCCTGTCGTAAGAGGCGACAAAACAACCCACAGCCAGGTGGTAGGGCATTTGCCCGACTATGATGAGATGGCTAGCACCCCTGGTCTAAAGTATGTCGTCATAACAACCTTGAGTTGTGTTCCGGCAATAGTGACCAGGTTCCAGTCTCCCTTAAGAGAGCAACAGCAAATTTGTAGCACCTTTGGTGTTGCAATGCGATGGTAACCACTTTCCATCAAGTGGGCCATCTACCTGTCTGCTAAACTCCTGCAATAAAAAAACAAGAAATAATCAGACCCTAATCCCCTTTCTGTTATTGTAGTTGTGTAATAATAAAAGAAAAATAAAAAATAAAATGCTCTATCATGTCTCAAGATGGAGGATGTAAAAAAAATCTAAGAAATTTCAAGATATTGAAATAGCAGACTGGGCGCCCCTGATGTGGAACATTAAAGCTGATTTCATTGGTCATTATGATACGATTTCAGTCTCGTAGTTTCAAAGCTTTGTACTGAAATACTAAAATGTTTTGTTCAATTCGTAAGACGCTTACAACTATCCCCTTTCATCATTGGTAATGGGTTTCGCCTTTTTGTCGGATAGCGCTTTATTTTTATGTTACTCTTATCTCAATGAACACTATGGGCAAACCCAGAATCGATTCCACGAAATGTATTTCAAAATTGATAATTTCACAATACAAGTTACCGTTTCTTATGTAGCGTCGTCAAATAAATTTTGATTTGTTTTCCTTTTTGTGAATTAAAAATCTTATACAATATTGTTAAGAGGAGCGAGACTTGAATTAAAATGCCGTTAGAATTACTATAGAGTTCATTAGAACTATACAAACACGTATAACATAGGTACAAATATAACCGAACACAACTAATCCAAACGTAATGCAGAAAGTCGTAATTCAATAAAATGCGCAAAGTCCGTCACTATTAGATTTCCGAATGTACACACGTCATGTCCATATCGTGTATTAGCTAAACTGCCTCCTCTCTCCATCAAGCCGTCGTTTTATCCTTCACAAATGCATAACAATCAGCAACACCTGGCTAATGATTCTAATGAGCGAGTACAATAGGCCAATAGAAACGTATGCCAATAAATAAGTGAACAAAAGAAGACGATCACAAAAGGACTACACTTAGTTCAAATGCCGACACGTATTAAAATGTGCTTTTACAGTCTGTACGTGGAATTTGTTTTTATCGGGGCCTAGGTTGTAACAATATAAATATCTTATGAATAAACTATGTATACTAATTAAATTAAAAATAATACATAGAAATAAGAATATATAGATAATATTATGCACTGCAAAACACTATAAACTAAAGTCGGTCCAACTCGACCTATACCGCTGTCACAGGACAGTAAATTTAGAACGGTAGCTGTACAGCACCAAATTAAAAAGTTTTTTTTTTTAATTATTTTTATGTAGCGCACATTAGTGTGCCCTTATCTTAATGATGAATTGATCCACGTCCCAAAAAAAAAATAAAGGCAAATATTATTAGAGGAAGATTTATTTATTAAACAAAATTTATAAACATTTTAAGTAATTGTGGGTAGCAAGGTACTTTCAAGTAAAAAATAACACGCACGAAAATCATACTATTATCTTAGTTTTAGAAAATCACGATCAAAATAACTCTAGTATCTGTTTATGTATTTTTATTGTATGAATTCAGCATACAGGGAGACGACCAACCTGATGAAAAGCGGTAACCATCGTCTATGGACATTTGTAACACCAAAACAGTTACCAATGTGCTGCCGCTCTGTAAGCGGAGACTGGAACTTGACCTCTAATGCGGGAATACAACTCAGGGTTGTTATGGTAGCATACTCCAGACCACGAATGGTAGTCATCGATATGAGGGTATGCTCATTATTAGTATTACTTGATTTTAGGTTGTTTTGTCGTCGCGCTAGGAAATTGTATTCTTTCACGACTTCAGGATTTTTTTTAAAGTAATAATTAATTACTTATTTGACTCTTTATGCTTATGATGTCATATAGTGCTATTCTTGTACAAAATTTGGGGGCTTTCGGTGTTTTGTAAAATCTAATAAAGTGTTTCAATGGACTTCATTATCAAGTACTCTATTGGTATCGTTATATTTCCAATGTGAATGAACGTTTGCTTATTTCATTTCATGTATTCATAAAACCAGCACCAATGTACTACACCATAACTTAATATAAGAACGAAATAGAAAAATGAAAAAACTCAGTAAAAAATACAACCAAATACACAAAATGATGACAAGACCCTGACATATCATGTATGTCAGGAAGAGAGGATAATTTAAAAAAAACTCAATAACTTAAGCAAAATTGTTCAGATAACTTTAGATTAAAATAATTGCTTATATTATTTCCACACAAATAAGTAATAAACACTGGAATTTAATAAACTTATCACATTTAATACTAACAAGGACGAAAACAAGTCACCTCGAAATAGAATTATCACCGCAATTGAACTTACATGCAAATTGTTCTGCTGACTGTACATAATCACTTTTTTAATGGAGTTCGTGACCGCGCCTCGTTCGTGGATTGTTAATTAATATTTGTCCCTTTTGTTGTTGACCGTACTTTTTAAAATTCGCCCGAATAAAGAAAAATACATTCATTCCTCTTTTCAATTTCATAATTCATTTTTTTATTAACGAGTTTATGGCGAATTCAAACGTTTAATTTAAAATATTCACTGATTTTAGGTGCGGTTTCTATTTGAATATCGGTTTAAAGCTTTTCTTGCTAAGCTCGTTGAAAATCTGTAAATAAGTAAAATGCCTGACATTTCGCCCAAAATGTCAGGCATTTTTTTACCTCATAATTGTATTTATTTGACAAACGCACAATAAACATTATCAAGAAAACTTAACTTATTTGTATTGTATTCTACCCATAGTCCCTCAAGACTATAAGTAGAATACTGAGCCCAGATCATCGTCTTCTATGGGTAAGGTGCCCAGAAGGCTGGCTACGTTTCCTCGCTGGATCGCCATACTGATCCGTTGGCCGAGGTAGGCACCAGCCCTCTGATCACCTGAAGAGTCGATGAGTCGTTTTGATAAATTTTGGTAGAGGCTCATGGCCTCAGGACCCCACGGTCCAAGCGTCTCGACAGCAAACGGCACAAACATATAACTCTCACTGAAGGTTGCATATTTCCGTCGCTTCAGTGATTCCGCTGTTTCCGCCGCCGAATCGGCCGATCTAGAAGTGTTTGGTAAATGGGATGCGGCCAACGTGTCTACGCAAGTCGCATCCCACACCAAAGGCTTGCCACGCTGCCAGGGAATGAGAGTGATTCCGTCAGGGCGCCTGCCATCATCACGTGCAATACCGTTCGGCTCCAATAGAGCCGGCACGTAAGCGGTGGCAAGCGCCCTCCGCAAGACATCATTCAGGGCGGCGTGGCGTGACTATCTGCCGGCACTGCGGCGGCAACAAAGACCGTGGTATCCCGGGTCGATTACCACTATTCCACAGACACATGTGTGTGGTGCACATATGCGAGAACCAATTAAAGTGTATAATAAATAATACACATATCAAAGAAAGAAAGAAAACATTTATCTAGAACTACAACACAAATGAAAATAAAATATACAAGCATAAATAAATAAATGTACAATGTAATACAATGCAATAAAAGAGCAAAGAAAGTGTAGTTCTAAATTGGTCCTAGCTCAGCATGTTGCTGGTTAACTTAACCAGCGCTGATCTTCCGCTAGGGCCATTCAAGTGACATACACAGACATTGCAGCAAATAAAATATGAAGTGAAAAAAAAATATAAAAGAGAAGAAGAAAAATATATAAAAGAGAAGAAGAAAAAAGAAAAATGTGCACAACAATTGTAAAAAATATTAAATACAAATTATTTATATAATTTTAGATAGTTACTAGCTGTCCCGGCAGACTACGTCCTGCCCGGTAAAAAAAAATTTAGGGGTGGACTACCCCTAACATTTAGGGGGATGAAAAATAGATGTTGGTCGATTCTCAGACCTACCCAATGTGCACACAAAATTTCATGAGAATCGATCCAGTCGTTTCGGAGGAGTATGGCAACGAAAACTGTGACACGAGAATTTTATATATTAGAGAAGATAACAATAAGTGCTTAAAAGAAGCAGTGTTAAGAAACACGACAAAACACAGACAGGATAGGTCAGGCACATCCTCCAAATGGGCGCCATTATATAGCACTGGTATCACGAACGAGATCAGATTGGCACATTTGGTGCGCATACAAGAACTTTTTTAATTCCTCCTAACTCCTAAATCCCTGAACACTTTGCATATTTTTTATGGGGGTGGGATATTCATACACTCACACATATCACTTAAGTTCTCACTTTAAAAAAAAATATTAATTTGGCTCTTGCAACTAAGATTGGTTTCTAAAACATGTTTATTCCTACTTAATTATTTCTACTTTCCTCCTATCTCCTACGGACTTTTCATAATACAACGTTTTTCAATCATTCTTTCACGGTTAAGGCTGTCCAACCTTGGAATACACTGCCTGTTGCTGTCAGACAAGCAAAATCTTTTAAGAACATGGTTAGGAAATTCTATCTGCAATATTATAATGATATGTAATTATATATAATTAGTAGTTGCATTTTATCACTATATTTTTTTTTATTGCAAGAGGTCAGCAGACAGGCAGACGACCCACTTGATGGAAAGCGGTTACCATCGCCTATGGACATTTGCAACACCTAAGGTGCTACAAATGCGCTGCTGCTCTCTTAAGGGAGACTGGAACCTAGTCACTAATGCCGGAATACAAATCAAGGTTGTTACGGCGACATACTTTAGACCAGGGGTGGCAGCCATCCAGCCGGACAAATGCTGTGGGTTGTTTTGTCGCCTCTTACGACAGGCCGCCCGGCCGCAGGAAATTGTATTCTTTCTCCGTTCCTGCACGGATAAAATCTATATCTATTATATGTATAGAACTTATGTGTATATTTGTATTTACATTATAGTTATATATGTCGGAGGGAGCTATAAATCGCATTAATTGTTATTTGGATGTATAACGCACAATATAATTTGTTTACAATTTAATTACTTTTAAAATCATTAATTTAATTTAATTTGTTAAAGCTTTCTATAGCTTAAAGATCGTCCTAACCTAATAAAAGTTATGAATATTATAATTTAATAAACGACCAATCAGCAGAGCATATGCTTCGAGCGGGTTTAGGCGCCATCTGTACTTAAGGTAGACGGAGGAGTTTTGCAACACGTTTAAGTGATAGCAACGGATCGAGTTGGATGGTTGAGAATTTAAAAGGAATGGTTAAAGTATGATCGGTGCCCTGAATCCGCTGCTCGGTCTAAACTGTGTTAAAATATTGTTTGAATCTAAATTAAGAGTGTATAAACCATGGCCATTGGAATACTGAGTCAAATTTACGGTAAAGAGATAAAAACTGCAATGAACAAAATCTGAAACAGAAACAATTAAATGAAAGAAGATCTGATTTTGCGCTCGCCTGTACACAATTTAGCCTAAATCCAACACTTTCAGTGTGCGATACTAAAAAAGATAAATTTCCCGAGAAACTGTTGAAGGCGGCCTGACCTTTTCACCTTACCCAAGAATAAATACGCAACAAGACACATAATGAGCGCTGTGATAACACTCCAGTGCAATCTAGGGCGAAAACGTCGTACGGGTGCTCATATGGTGCTGACAACGTTTATAAAGTAATTTCCATTGACAACGCGTACCGATTTTTCACCGAAATTTTGAGATATCAAAATTTAGGTGCAAAACCAATATCAATAAAAAATAATTCGATTCGAAGACAATACAAATGATGTTTTCATAAACCACATTTTATATATATATATGTAGAAGTAGACAAAAAACAGATGGATGGATTGTGTGAAGGATGATATGATGTTATGTGGTGTGATGAAAGATGTATGTCAGAGTAAGATAATTGAGAGAAGATGGAAGAAAAGATACATTCTAGAACTACGTTTCCGTAATGACAGCTTTTTTTGGCGGAGTTCAGCAGACAGGTAGTTGGGCCACTTGATGAAAAGCGGTTATCATCGCCTATGGATATTTGCAACACTAAAGGTGCTACAAATGCGCTGCTGTTCTCTTAAAGGAGACTGGAATCTGGTTACTAATGCCGGAACACAAGTCAAGGTTGTTTTGGCGACATACTCTAGACCAAGGGTAGTAGCCATCCAGTCGGGTAAATGCCCTACCACCTGGCTGTGGGTTGTTTTGTCTCCTCTTACGACAGGCCACCCGGCCGCAGGAAATTGTATTCATTCGCCGTTCCTGCACAGATATAAACTACAGCTACTGAAAAATGGAAATAAAAGTGAAGAAACAGAAAATACTAAAATAGAATGTACCAGAAAAAATATATGTGCTTTACTATTAAATCATAGATATCTTAAATAATTAAGACAAATAATTAATAGAAACAAACAAAATGAAAAAGGAGCTAAGCTTGTGGAGACGACGCAGGTAGAAAAATTGAAAACAAAACACCTTACAGAGCCGGAAAAATAGGCATTGTAAAAGAATAACAACACCCTGGTGTCAAATCCCCGAGCCAAGGTCGCTAGACAGTTCCTAATTAAATTGAAGATTCCTAGTTAGTTGGTCGAAGTGACGTCAAGTTACACGTGTCCGGAATTTACGCAACACCTTTTCTTACCTCTAAACTTCGTAAGCTCGGAAATTTTGAAACGTGCAAAGTATGGATACACGTGTATTTAGATTGTGTGCTGTATACTCTTGGATATATACATACTCGTTTATGATATTATCTATACATATAATAAAACTGTAGAGGTCGAATTTTTGTACGATGAAAAAATACTAAAAACAGAGTCAGGGGGATGTAAGAAGTGAAATAGAACTAATTTAGATTCTTTTCAAATTTTTTGGTTCTCTGTTTGTCTGTCTATTTGTACGGACTAATCCCCGAAACGACTGATTGCAATGAAATTTTCATCATATAGGATACTTTTGATCCCGAATAATTAAAAAGCTCCCGTGAGAGAGTTAAAAAACTGCACCACGTAGACGAAGTCTCGGGCATCAGCTAGTATGTGACTGAAAGATTAACCTCGTACTGGGAGTAATCACAATTCACTTGTTATTATTATTAGTATCCTTTTGTGACAGGAAAGATTCCGCGGTAAAACCTCTATATTAACAGGCTTATAAAGATTTTGCCTTACTGGCAAGTCTCCACAGGTCGTCAGTCAAGAGCATCTCAAACTTCATTTACTCTTCTAGAGCTTGTGTGTTTCATTCACTATCGGTACCTGCAACAATATAGCTGCTGCTTTAACTAATTTTGCTGGTTATGTCAGTTATATTGTTGCTTGTTTCAGTGTTGCTTGGACTGTATTCCTTACATTGCTGATTTGTAGACCAGTCCCCAGGATCAATGCTCAAAAGAAGAAGAATTCTTAAGAATGAAAATTGACCAAAATATCGTAAACTTGCTGCAAAGCTGATAATTTATGATAAGTATAAAAGACATATATTTTTTACAAAAAGAAAACTGATTTCATACAAGAACCCAAAAAAAAAATTTTTTCTACAACAGCTTGAAGTCGGTGCATTTAGAAATTTTGTTGTAGTTATTAATGTTATATACTTGGAACCGACTTAAAAAAAATGTAAAAATATTCCTAAATTTATGTTTTGCTTCTTAGTATGAAGTCAACTTGTTTTCATTAACATCTGTATGTAATTGGTTTCACTTCCGCTGTATCCTGCCACCAAGTCCTCCGGCAATCTCCACAAGGCGTCCCTGTATTCCCTTTCTTTAGCTATAATCGAATCCCTTTGTTGTAGCGAAAAAAAAATTCCTACTCAATTTCGGGCCAACCTTTGAAGTTGAAAACTTGGGTTTATTTTTTTTATCGCTCCTTATACCGTGTGTACCGTTTGAGAAATTTACGTAATAACGCTTTGGATGATGAATTTGATTATATAAAGGTTTTTATTTTTGTTATATTAATTTGATGGTCTAAGGTACTTTGGACACAAAGACGAGAAGTTCAATCAGCTGAGTACAAACCTCGTTTGCTGAAATTGCGACGTACAAAATTCTCAAAATATTGTTACGACCCGAGCGCCGACAAAAGACAAGTTCACACCTGTACACCTATAGACATTTTTTTACCTTTGCGGCATTTGGACTTCTTTTGTTTACTTTGTGTTTAAATTTGATATATTGTAATCTTTTATGGTAGTCATTAGCCAGGTGTGATTCTAGGAAATTCGGTCCACGCGGTCGAGCAGACATATTGTATTTGTACAGTATAAAGCAATGCCCAGATGGAGGGATGAGGTAGTCTAGCGATAGCCACAAGCGAAGCAAGACGTTAGTGACGGAGTCTGCTTGTGTGATTGAATCTTGCATTACGTTTGGACTGGTTGTGTACAGTTATATTTGTAACTGTGTTATACGTGTTTGTACAATTCTAATAAATTCTAGAATAATTCCAACGGCATTTTAATTCGAGTCCTGCAACTCGTAACAATATACTCTTATTTTTAAGATACATGTAAGCAATTTAAGTACGTCCCTATTTCTTCAAAAACCTTTTTCTTTCTTTCTACGTTGTTAAACTAAACAACACATATTATGTGCTTGATTGTATTTACTTTATAGGTATTTGCTTTAACAAGTTATTTTTTATTGCAGGAGTTTGACAGATGGGCAGACGACCCAGCTGATGGAAAGCGGTTACCATCGCCCATGGACGTTCGTTACACCAAAGGTGCTACAAATGCGCTGCTGCTCTCTTAAGGGAGACTGGCACCTGACCACTATTGCCAGGACACAACCCAGGGTTCTTATGGCAGCATAGTCTAGACAAGGTTTCGCAGCCATCCAGCCGTGCAAATACTCTTGGCGTTGAGTTATTTTGTCACCTCTTACGATAGGCCGTCCGGCGGTAGGAAATTTTATTCTTTCTCCGCTCCTGCGTCTATAGAATAGCTATATGAAGAATATATACCTTCCCGTCTCTACATGAAATATTTCATTCCATAAATGAGAAAATCATCTTACGTAGAGCCTTAGAGAACGCGTATAATCTCAGTTTTACGACAAAGGATTAAGAATTCTCAACGTGGTCGCACAATTACGAACAACTTAGATGGGGACTGAAACCGTGGGGATTTGAATGTAAGGAGCTTATATGATTAATATTCGTCAAGGACCCTCTTCTTGCAGCGGTTTCATCGCTTCAAACTCCATTGAAAAATAAACCTAGTACAATAGGCATAGAGTGTAAAATAGAACGGCAATTAATAAAGTTGAAGTCCCAAGGTAAGTACAAGCAGTCGTAATACTACATATCGATGCTGAGGAGACAAGGTTTGCGTCTTCTATGTATAAGACATGTATGCATGTTTGTATACCTTTGACGAATGTAACATTTTGTTTTTTGTTCAGATTTATAATATACTAGCTTTTGGCTGCGGCTACACTTGTGATAATGTAGATTTTGTAGACAGAGTGGATAGGAGTCCCACACCCTACGGTTACTCCTTCCCGATCCCGAAATTAGTTCTCTAAGGCATTCCGCCAGCTGCAAAAAGGTTACGTATGTACAATATTGTTACGAATTTACGGGGTATGAATTCAAATGCCATTGGAATTATCACAAAGTTTATTAGAAAACATTCACAGCTCTAATAAATACAACTGAATACAACAAGTCTAAACCGTATAGAAGACAATCGTAATGGGATAAATCGTGCAAAGACCGTCGATATACGAAAGCACACTAGGCAACGCCTCGATCGCAGTTGAAACACAACTAAATCAGACACCGACTGACTGAACTTATATATATGTAAAAAATATCCATGGTTTCCTAGCAACATGCCCAATAGTCCTTGGAATTCTTAATTTAAAACTTTATAGCTTCTAAGAATTTGCAACGAAAATGCAAACAATAGAAAATAAGGATTTATGACGTCTTACCGAGAAGCGTACAAAAGGATTAACGTGAACAGTAAGTAGGTCACTCAAATTCGAAGGGGTAATAAAACACCCGCAGAGGACCAGTTGGCAACAATGTGTTATAATGTGGCATATTGTTAAACGCCGACAAAGTGAATACACACCTGCAGGTTATTACCTGTCCCGCATTTGGACTTCTTTTGTTTACTTTGTGTTTAAAATTTGTGATTAAGAAAAACATCCTATTACTACTGTACTCATTTATGGCCGCAGGTGTGCAGATTACGTTTTCTTGGAAAATTCAGTCCACGCGGTTGAGTGTCATATTGAATGATTTATTATAAAACAATGCCCGAACGGCACGGGGTGAGGCAGTCAAGCGACGATTAGGATACGAGCAAGACGTGTTCACATTTTAGTGACGGACTTTGCGCGTGTTATTGAATCGTGCAGTTTGTACTGGTTGTGTCCAGTTATATTTGTACCTGTATTATACGTGTTTGTATAGTTATAATAAATTTTATAGTTATTCCAACGGCATTTTTATATGTATTATAATATGATAATTCTTAGTAATGTCACACTTAATTTCTACATCAAACTATTGTTGATAATACCCGTAGCGCCATCTAGTGAAGGTTGAACTAAGCATGAGAGCAACACATCAAAATTAGTTGTGATTGTCGTTGCCATGAGAATGTATTTATTAATGAGTTGCAATGGTAGCGCCAATGAAACGCGGTTGGAGCGCCATCTTTTCAGCTATATTAAACAATAGTACTTATTACTGAATGAAAGATGGCCTAGGACTCTCTATGCCCATGACCCATAAAAAAGAAAACATATTTTAAAGTCGATTCCCTCGAGACACCTAGAAATATTTTAGATGCTATTTTTGTTGTGTCATAGTAAAATAGATTCCCCTCAATTGCTGAGCCAAATTTGCTTAAGAGTTCCTTCGAAACCTCCGATACGACCTTTAACGCCTTTCTTTCCCCCATTTAGAACAACAGTACTAAGTGCTAACCCCCCCCCCCCCCCCTATTTCTAGAGATTGTAGAATTCTCAATAACAGCTAAAGTAAACATTTGTGTGTTTAGATTTTCGGCGTAAACTCTGGTACTATATTAAATGTTAGTAAACTACATTTGAGTGTGATTAATAAATCAAAAAATAATAGTTTAAAAACTAAAAAAATACGCTTTTATAGAAAATTCAACTAAAAAATCTAATATATAAAATTCTCGTGTCACAGTTTTCGTTGCCATACTCCTCCGAAACGGCTTGACCGATTTTGATGAAATTTTTTGTGCATATCCGGTATCTATGAGAATCGGCCAACATCTATTTTTCATCCCCCTAAATGTTAGGTTTAGTCCACCCCTAAATTTTTTATTTTTTATTTTTACCGGACAGGACGACGTCTACCGGGACAGCTAGTAGAAAATAAATTTGAATTAAAAACAGTGTAAGAAAAAATGATTTTATTGTAAAAAAAGCGTGGCGTCAGCATTGCCGACTTCACACTTTTTATAAACACTGCGGTGTTCCCTCCTCCGTTAAGTAAATTGTTGTTCCTATAATAAACCTATACCAATTTGAATTGACTTAAAAATACAATTTTATTGTTATGTTCGAACTTATAATCACATATAGATTATGATATTATATAAATTAGCAACTATTTAGAAATTGAAAATATTTTATTTGCCATTACGTATGTCAGCTCAAGCTGACGAATAATAAAACAATAATAATCTGAAATATTATAATCAAAGTTTATTACACTAGAATTATTACTATTACAATATTAAATACAGCAGAATAATACACAGGATTATTAGGACAACTCCAAGAGTTGTCTCCACGCTTGTCAGGTGTCGAGCAGCAATTTGCCCTTAAAGAATACTGCGATTATCGAACAGTAATTATCGACCACAATATGCGATCCCTATCCAGGACTGTCACTTTAAGACTTGATTGTAGACTGTCGTCGGTTGAAGACTATGGTAGAATTATTTTCTCCGTGCAGTTTGGGCCATAAATCATAGCTCGGCCTTAGCCCGGCTAAGGCAGTAGGCATGTTGCGCGGGCGCAACGCCATTATCGATAAAAACTCATTCTTATCAAAGAGAGATTATCATTCTTATAAAAATCATTATTATTATCTTTTTGCTGATAATTTTAAACATGAGATATAAGTATTTATATTTATTTTTAATATAACTTGTTGCATTCTAAACTTTTGTACTTATAGTTTTTTAATGCATACCTAATTATTAATTTATTTTAAATGATTATTAATCTAATTTTATTGAAAACGTTGTTTTGTCTATTTTTTTCTTTCATTTTTGTCACTAACCCACAAAATGACAAAACTAAATACATTATCGATAACACTTATCGACAACAATAATGCGCATCACTATGCCCGGTCATAAGGCTCGTGAGTGGAAGAGAGAGCGAAATACTCGCTTCACCGCTCCGATTATTTATGACCCAAACTGCACGGACAAAATAATTCTACTATAGTCCCCGCTGGCCGAACACTGAGTATTTATAAGATTTTCGTAGTGCGCCGCAGTGACACCATTCGGAAATGCCTTGGCGCCACTTTACTTTCACTTCCTTCATGAAACCAACTTCCGCCATCCGTATAACTTCCAACTTCCAGTTACTCCGTTTTCGATATCCGTCGGCTTGATAATAGATGCTAACATCCGTTTATACGACTTCCGATTACTACATCAATGAATACTCTATCCAGTTATTGTCTCCTTCCGTCATATGGTTACTTTTCAATAACAAATACGATTCCAACACGTGCATGTGTGCGTGGGTACATACACATACCCATGTGTATTTTTTAATGAAGCCCAGCGAAGTGAACACGGGTCAGCTAGTATCAAATTACTT
Organism: Dendrolimus punctatus; assembly: GCA_012273795.1. Lineage (NCBI taxonomy): Eukaryota > Metazoa > Arthropoda > Insecta > Lepidoptera > Lasiocampidae > Dendrolimus > Dendrolimus punctatus. The sequence goes on from CM022531.1 coordinate 10,529,934, forward strand.
TAACTTGAATCAAAAAAGTTTCATGTGATAAATATACAATTACAAAGGCTAAACTCAACCCGGGCGGACGTTGATTGATGTACCCGGCTGTTAACATTGTACTTTGATCGCGGTGGGGTTGGCAACAAGACTTTTTCCGATCATTTCGCTTTAAAAAGATCAGGGTGCTGTCGCTTGGAAAATTACTGCCCTTATAAAAGACGTATATGTTACCTACACATGTATTGTAAGCAAGGGATTCGTACTGCAAAACACGCTGCTTTTTTACAAGCTTTTATGTAACTTGCAATGGATGGACGTATGTATGTAAGTTCGGGTGGAATCTTGCAAGTTAAATTTGACCAACTTCCCGGTTTCCAATAAAGCTGAAATTTGCACGCATATGAATATCGCGTGACAATGTAATAATATGGTACCATGGAGCTGATCTGATGATGGAGTCGGAAGGTGCTCATAGGAACTCCTGTACTAAACGAGACAGAACCGTCGTGTTTGGGCTCGTTTTACTTATCTTAGCACTCTGCTGCTACATGATATCGAGGATCTCAAAAGCTTGTATTTAAAACCTTTTTAAAAAAGCTTATGTAAATCATTTAAAAAAGGCGAAGGGTACGCCTTGATACATTCATGGGCCTCGATTGTAAAAAGGAGTGTTTTTAATATATTTTATTATGATGATATGTATTATATTAAAAAAACACCTAGAATTGACTATATAAACGACGAAGAACACGATGCAGTTTTTTAGAGTTCTTGTCTGTTTGTTCAAGATTTACGTAAGAACTACTGGGCCGATTTTTATGCGGCTTTCGCTGATCACCAGTTAATTCTTAGATTTAAAATCTGATTTGTTTGATAACATGTAGAGTCTTGTGACGCCAAATATACAATGAATGGATACAACTATGAAACAAGCGCCACCAGAAAAACTAAAATTGCAGGTCACTTTAGTCTGGGTATCTTTAAATTAAATTGACTCTGAAATCATGTGGTCAGAAAAAACAAAACGCATAGTCACTGCTCATTAGGCAATCGGATACTAGCTTCACCGACCTCACAAGGTTAGTGCATAAGCCAAGATAGCAAATACATAGCGGAACTTTCAACGGATCTAGGAAGATGTTTGGTTTGGGAGGATGTCAGATTTGTCTGGCTCAATGGCAAATATTTTAAAATATTATACTTGATAATATATATAAAATTCAGCTTTCCTAAAATAACGTAAGTTGCTACATTTTTTTTTAATGTCTGTCAAAAGTTATGGCCCACAGGAAGTGTCTGGGAACTGAATATCTTTATTTATAATAATATCACAATGACATATGTAAAAACTAGCCTTGCTACATTGACGTAAGTTAGCATGGTTTTTTTCCATTTTTGATACCAGCTACCTGAAAAATGGCCCCGCTTTCAGCTTAGCGCGTAACTATTCCTTTCTAAGTTTATGTTAAACTACCGATTCAAAAAAATTCACTTTCCCTAAAATAGCGTTACTCTGGAGTGACTGGGATCTCAGTCTACTGGCCTAGCTTGAAAACCTAGTCTCGTGTAACCTAGGTAATAGGTACTATATCATAGAAAGTTATATTACACAAATTATCAATTCTTTGATATTTATTTGATAAAAAAACGAAAATATAATACCTATTTTTATTTAGTCGATTTATATCTTTGTATACGTCGACATGAAAACATGTTGTTAACGCAAAGAGAGATCAATCAAAGTCTATCAAGGTTGTATTTACTCCTTTTCATATGATAAAGGTTTCTTTATTGCTTATGATTTCTTGTTTCGGATAAGCTCCACTACAGATATAAATAAATCAAAATAATTTTGAAAGAAAGACAATTATTTATTAAGGCCAAAATACATAATATAAAACTGTCCGTTCCCCTATAGTGGGAAGACCAAGCCCAGCACTCGTACATTTATGGGCTGTTATCACTAATAAAAGTTGCAGAAGAATTATGGTGAGTATATTCGCTGAAGTTTTAGTTGTCTCACACACACTCACACTCAAAACGATGGGGTCAAAATTACCTTCATTGTGAAAGCGTTAGATACCGGCTGCATTCAAATCCTTTGTTTTGAAGCCCAAGTTTCGCAACATGAGAATGACCTCACAATGTTTTTTTTGAAGTGAAACTTCTATATAGACCGTCTTGCGATTTTTCAGTCACGAAAAAGCGTCACGACCGCGTGTTCTAATACTTACATTTTTAAATTCGTGATATTTTTCAAATGGAATGTCCGAATTGAATAATTCAAAAAGTTATATAAAGGTATTGAAGCAGTCTTGAATATGAAGTAATTTATTTTGATAAGCATGAATACCAAGATTCAAATAAAGAGCCTTTTCTAGCGGTGGTATTTTAATATTTTCTTTAAATAACACTTATTGTGGAATAACTATAATAGTTAGACATAAGCTGTCGCGACACTTTTTTCCACTTTTCCGTTGATGTTTCACTTATAATATGTGTCCCATCACACATTTCGATTTTTCTCAAGATTCGAATAAATTGAGAGTTGAAGTCTAAGTTAACAAATGAAAATATATAAAACTAATTTAATTCGACGATTGCATTAACCAATTTTAATAAATCTAAAAAGTAATTCTTTCATCTAGATCCCTTGGAATGAGTTCTGAAAAAGATTACCAAGCATTTTCATTTTCTTTACGCCCTATAGAGAAATTCGGCTTAAAATAAATTATGAGTAACGCAAAGAAATACTAAGTTATCTCGCAAACATTTCATTCAGGTTATATTACCCGAAATACCTGTAGTAATTCAAAGTAGGAGTGAGGCTGTATAAAGAATTCTATCAACGGGGAATTTGCGCTTATTCACATTTGGATGGATGTCAGTGGTGTGGTCTGACATGCAGCGGGAATTTTGATATTTTTTATATATATCATACATACATACATAACTTCATGCCAGGTCCCTTGCGGGGTATGCACGAGCAACAGAGCGCCATTAGGGTTATTCTTACACACCTCACTTGCTTCTTTGATATTTATAGCTCTTGTCATATATTATATATATACATATATATCTCTTTCTCTTCTTATATATATATATATATATATATATATATATATATATATATATATATATATATATATATATATATATATATATATATATCATTTATAAATAATATAAAAATACAATAAAAATAAAACTTATTTGTATTGTATTCTACCCTTAGTCCCTCAAGACTACAAGTATTAATAGAATATCGAGCCTAAATCACCGTCTTATTAGTGGGTAAGGTGCCCAGAAGGCCGGCTACGTTTCCTCGCTGAATCGCCATACTGATCCGTTGCCCGAGGTAAGCACTAGCCTGATCACCTGAAGAGTCAATGAGTTGTTATAACAAATTTTGGTAGAGGCTCTTGGCCTCAGGAGCATGCGGTCCAAGCGAATTATTATATATTAGGTATATAATGTATGTTCGAGTTTCATGACGATCTGTGATCACACGGAAATGTCACACAATGATGCGTTCGAAGATGGAGTACACTAAAATACCTATTTACAAGGGACTTAAAAATGTCATTATTAAACATTATTATTAACTACCTTTTCTATGCGCACACGCTAAACGCCGAAACAAGCGCCCCACCATAAGGCTCACCTTAAGCGGGCAAGTGTAAATATGACATGACATGACGACTGAGATGAAATAAACTGTGCAATCTGAGGCGTCGTTTGTTGAGCTATATCAAGCGTAATGCGAACCCTTGGAAATTAAAATCCATGGAGTTAGATCCTCAGAATGTTATAAGGTTTCTATATATCTTTATAGAGATTTTGACACGAAATTGATGCTTGGATCTGGAGATTTATTTTCAATAAAACATATATAGGGTAAGCTATACTATTGTTGGCATGCCACCCAATTACTCTCACGCGGTTACTTTTACATACATACATAACATACATAAAATCACGCCTGTTTCCCATGGGGGTAGGCAGAGGCTATGGATCTCCACTTGCGACGATCCTGACAAACAACTTTCGCTTCGTCTACTTTCATTAACCTCTTCATACATGCGCGTTTATTTGAAATGCTTTTTACCTGACCTTTTTTTAACAGTTCTGATATTTGTTCATGGTATGTTCGTCTCGGTCTACCGGCAACAGCTCTACCATTGACAATACTGTCATATACCTGTCATATACCTGTTACTTTTTAGATATTTATTTATTTATTTGGCACACTAAACAGATATAGCTAAAGTTACATATCAAGAGATTTTTAAGAGATCCCAATATTTTTTCTTTTGTAACCATACCATAATGTTACACGCCGACAAAGTGAATGCACACTTGCAGTTTATTACCTTTCCCGCATTTGGACTTCGTTTGTTTACTTTGTGTTTAAAATTTGTAATTAAGAAAAACATCCTATTGTTACTGTACTCGTTTATGGCCGTAGGTGTGCAGATTACGTTTTCTTGGAAAATTCAATCCACGCGGTCGATTGTTGTATTGTAAAGTTTAGTATAAAACAATGCCCGAACGGAAGGGTGGGGCAGTCAAGCGATTACGATACGAACAAGACGTGTACATTCGATAAGCTATATAGTGACGGAATTTGCGTGTATTATTGAATCGTGCAGTTTGTACTGGTTGTGTCTAGTTATATTTGAACCTGTGTTATACGTGTTTGTATAGTTCTAATAAATTGTATACTAGTTCTAACGGCATTTTAATTCGAGTCCTGTAACTCGTAACATACATACATACATAACTTCACGCCAGGTCCCTTGCGGGGTAGGCACGAACAACAGTGTGCCATACAGGCTTATTCTTACACACCTCACTTGCTTCTTTGACATTCATAGCTCTTTTCATGCACGCTCGTCTGTTCTTAAGCCTCCTAATATCACCTTCTGCTAATACATGATCAATTTGATCATGGAAGGTGTGTCGTGGCCTTCCGCGACTTCTGCATCCATCCACTTTTGCATTGTATATCTGTTTAGTCATTCTTTCATCATACATTCTTTTCACATGCCCGAACCACCGGAGCATTCCTTTCCTTACCTTCACCCCGACACTCTCTTTCAGACCAACTCTCTTTCTTACTTCGGTATTACGAACGCGGTCCGCGAGTATCACTCCGTCGTCTCAATAACTCGTAACGATAATATTATTACTATTTTGCTGCTCACTGTCGATTTCAATGGGAGCGAAAATGAAGTAGTAGCGCGGTGGAGTCACAGTGGCGCCAAATGGCGGCGCGGTAGTAGCAGAGTCATGATGTTGTGCTCAATTTGTCGGTCTTGTGTCGGTGTCGTGTATCCGTTCTATAGTTTTGGCATGAAAGAGTAACAAATACATATACCTACAAACTCTTTCTTTATAATATGAATAGAAAATAGGATATAATCATCTCTGTCTCTGTTAGTTTTTTTAGAGTCACAACTGGAGTCAACAATTGTACATCACGTTGCTATTACTTAAGATAAATACATTTTTTAGGTATGGTTGGTATTTGTTGGATTATGTTGGGAATAGTTGGGAATAAATAGAAGTAGATCGAGATAGTTGAAAAATATTGTGTTATATTGGTTATGGTTTTGGATGTAATTAATGGTTTAGGTTGGAATGGGAATAGGGCAATCTCCTCCTTTTGCGAGCATGTCATGTTAGGGAAGGACGAGGCGGAGCGGGAGCGTGAGTGGACTTCTTTGCTCTGCTCCCACCAAAGAAGGAGGTGTCGGCACCGAAGGACGGGTACCGACCTTCGGCCACCATGAGTAGGCCGCGTTGGTCCCCACCAACTTCTTAGGGTCTAGTGGTTTTCCCTCACCTACACATGCCTAGGAGATACTGGGGGATCAATGTAGTACCCCGTAGTGTATGAGACCTGTGTGCGGAGTTGGGACCGTTTCTCTCGTTTTCCCGTAACCCTGGCATAAGGTGCAGTACGGAACACCCAGGGGTTTTAGTGGGTATCTCTAACCCGCGAGTGGCAAAAGCATGGTACCAGTTTTGACTGGGCATGCTAGTGCCATCCCGACCTAGGGAATCCCACTCACAGATCGCGAACTATCCCCCCAGGCTTCTTTTCTTGTCGCGTCTTATGGTCCTCAATCGAGTCTCCCCTGGTTAAAAAAAGGGAGCAGGGTAATTTCTGTTACTTACAGATGAAAGTATCTTAATAAAAGAAATTATTCCGTGATCGTGAACTTCGTTTCCAAGTTTAATGAAAAACTTGATTCCGGTTTGTTGGTGACAACAGTAATTTAATGAAATTTTCCTGTTTCAATGTTGTATACAATTTTCAAAGGATAATTAATATTTATTTCATGCGCATGTTTTTTTAATTAACTGAGATTGTGATGTGACTTTACTCGCACGCAATTTTTTGAAGTGAAACTTCTATATAGCTTTCAAATTGGACAAGTACATTAACAATCTGCCCGTAAACCTTTAAGTTAAAATTTTGTTGCGCTTCATTTTGTCACTTGTCCGTTGAAGATTTTTTTATTACGAGAAGCTAATTAACAGACATTCGGTTCACCTGATGGAAATGGTTATAGTCGCCTACAAGCGCAGGGATAATGCCAACGCATTGTTATAAGCCAACATTCGGCTGCAAGATTACTACAATTCAAATTCAAATTCAAAAGTTTTTATTCAAAATAAGTTCCACTGGAGAACACTTTTTGAAGGTCATAGATATAGGTTAAAATTTAATTTTACTTCCTAGTCTATGTACACCGCTTCGCAACGTGTTATTGCTGTTAAGGAGAAGAAGCGGCAAGAAACTCCCCAGCAACACGTCTAGCTAAAAATTGTTTTTCTTTATATTTGTTGTTCTATTTTTTACATTTAAGTACTTTTTTTTTAAATTTAATACAGAATTATGTTACAGAATAACTTTTGAAGAATTAATGGAATCATCAATCATGTGTTATTTAATTAAAATATAGTTTTCATATATTAATATATGGGGGAATACATTTTTGCTAGGTTCTCTTTAAAATGTGTCTATTAGTATTTTTGATTAAAATAACATTATTTTGATATTTTGGGAAAATTTAATTCACCTGTTTTTAAAAATTAATTATATATTAAATTAAAGATATTTTTTCTGTGCATGATGGAATAGGGATGCCTATGTAAAAATTTCCGCAAATGGGGATCGCCAATTATTTCTAAAGCTGTTCCAGCAACTATAAAATAAAAACTATTATTTAACAAACACAAAACCGACTTCAAATTAAAAACCAAAAATAAATATTTTCTACAAGTTTTGTTCTTGTTTCTTTTGTTTTTGTTAATATTAAAATGGGTGGAAGGAAAAATGATAGAATTTATCAGTCAAGTTGGCTTGTGTTCCGTTGCACGCAGAAAGAGCTCACGGTGTCCTGAGGTCTGGCAGTTGGTTTTTGCTGGGTTTGGGTCTTAATGGTTTTGATGATCGGACCCCAAACAGGTTGTACTCTTCTTTGCTTTCCTCTATTATCTCACAAATACATAGCGGATGTACGCTCACAGAAGAAGCAACACCAATCAGATTGCTGAACTGATCGCTGCTGGTACTGTGGACGGATTGTAAAAATCGAATTCATTTGATGCAATATGTTCGATGCATACGATGCGGACATGTGGACTTACCTTTTACCACTTACTATTTTTAAATCAAACTTAAATATATATAAGATAACTTTCGTTTAGGATTTAATAATAATATGATTTACAAACAAACTATAGGTACCTTCATAAAAAAATCTAAACATAAAATCTTTAAAATTTTACGTGAGTTCTATTTTGTTTTTAATAAATACTAACAAATAAATGTACTAAATATATATAAAGACTCATGTACCTCGGGACTTGAGCCAATTTATCTTTGTATAAACCTTCAAAATACTTGAAATCGAAGCAATACTGTCATCTCCCTGTTCACCTTTATGTCCATGATTTGATTGCAGCTCTCGAAATAACTCAAGGTCTCGTGTTTACTTAGGACCGTCCCTTCGCACGCCAATAAATGGAGCACGGAACTTGGCCAAACAAAAGCCATTAACTGTGATTTCGATTGAAAAATCTTAACATATAGGAACAGAATAAACCGTGGAAAGAATTAAAATACTTAATTGGATATCAAAACTATACAAAAAATATTATAATGTCCAAAAAATAAAGAAAATATCTTTTTCTTTTTTCTTTCAAAATCAACTTTCGTTATAACTATTTATGAAACACAGTACATATTTACTACATTTAGTAAGTAACTAAGTTTGAGCGCAAGTAGGCCACCGACCACAGCCACCGCCGCGGTCACGCTCGTGTGGACGTTAAGTCCCTACACCATGTATGTAAAGCGTCAACTGCTTGTCGCTGGCCACCGGTGGCTGTGGTCAGTAGCCCGTGTATGCCGAGCCTAAGAAACACTGGTTTTTCAAGATTTGATTATTATATATATATTGTGGCGAATGTTGGTGGAACCATCTAGTTAGTTTTAGTACTTTTGGAAAAATCTAGAACGAAAAGACAAGGACGGATATATTTAGAAAAGGATAGACGATAAACGAAAAAAAGAGATAGATGGATGTTACAAAAGGATAGATATATAAAAGAAAGTTCCCGAACAGAAGGTTCGGGAAAGAAAAGACAGAGATAAATAGATGGGTTCTAGAAAATTCTTCGGGGTATATAAACAGCGTAAGGCGCGCTTACCGGGTAGTTTAAAGTTGAGTTCAGTACAAGACGGTGAAACGACAAGTGCGATACTAAAGAGTTATTAGAGAAGGTTAATAGAGGACAGAGACGAATTAAGTGGTGAATTTAGTGACAATCTTGGTGGACAGATACGTGAAGGTGTGTAGCGTAGTTCGAGAGGGGAACCAGAAGCGAGCTACACGCGATAATATTGGAGGTGGTCCGCGCAATATCGGCGACGGTATTGAGGGTGTGAAAACTTATCATCGGGACTGTGCATCGTTGGACGTGCGTATAGGGGCAACCCTGCAGAGAGGCACTACGTGCGGCTGAGTAAGTCAATAAAAGCTTTTAAATTAAAAACTGGTGTTTTCTTCCAATCCATAAGTGCGTACCCCCGCTCGCACGTAACAATATATATATATATATATATATATATATATATATATATATATATATTATTCTTCACAATTTAGTAAGTTTAATTAATTTAGCATTACGATTCTTATGCATGAGCAGCTTGTATTAATACAACACCAAGAAGACTGAAGACCTGCGCAAAGTTGCCGGTAGGCGCTGAATGGGTAGGGCAGAGAACCGTGATGTGTGGCGCCGACTTCGGGAGGCCTACGTCCAGCAGTGGACGGTTATTGACTGGCGACGACAACATTATTCGCTACATATTTTCCTCCGTGCTGGAACAGAGAAGTAATACCATTTCCTAGGGCCAGGAGACCTGTCGTAAGAGGCGACAAAACGACCAGCAATCAGGTGGTAGGACATCTGCCCGTCTGGATGGCTACAAACCTTAAAGTATGCCGTCATAACAACCTTGAATTATGTTCCGGCATTAGTGGCCGGACTCCTGTCTCCTTTTAGGAAGTAGCAGCGCTTTCGCAGAACCTTTGGTCTCTCCTATCTATCCTCTCGACAAAGTGGACCCTCTGCCTACCCACTGAACACATGCAATTACAAAAAAAATACTTATAATAGCCCATAAATGCTAGATTACTAAACTGTAAAACTGAAATTTATAATAATAGAAACACCATAAGGAGTAAATACATAGTATAAATAAAAATAGAAACATATATAATATACTAGCTGTCCCGGCAGACGTCGTCCTGCCCGGTAAAAAATAGGGGTTGATCGTAAAGGGTTGAAAATTTAGGGTTGTATGTATATTTTAATGCTGTATCATAAAAAAATAGAAATTAAAAATTTTGTCTAAAAAATAAAAATAATAATTTAGGGGTGGACTACCCCTAACATTTAGGGGGATGAAAAATAGATGTTGGCCGATTCTCATAGATACCGGATAAGCACAAAAAATTTCATCAAAATCGGTCAAGCCGTTTCGGAGGAGTATGGCAACGAAAACTGTGACACGAGAATTTTATATATTAGATAAAGGTGGTAATAAGAAGTTGTCGATGACAATGAAGAAAAGCGTGGTGAGTAAAAATATTGTAAACATAACTCGTAAAATATAAGAAAGAATCCAACCTATAGAAAATGTAATAGATATAAGCGGTAAATAAAGATAAAAGGCATAAAAAGAATAAAGAAATTAAAAAGTAAAAAGATAAAAAAACAATTAAAAAAAAAGAGCAAGTAAATGCCCTGATATGTCGTCTTTTTCAGGATCGAGGAGATAAAAAAAAAAAAATGTCCTATTACTGGGTTTTGGCCTCCTATTATGAGGGGGAACGGACAGTATCGCCGCCACGCTTGTCCAAGGCGGCTTGGCAGGTTTGACACATTGGTTATCTCGACGTGCAGGTTACATCACAATGTTTTTCTTTCACCGTTGTTAGCAGATCCTTGAATAGTTTAGATTCACAATTGAAATCGGTAGGTGGCACTGAAATCGGCTTCCAAGAAAAAAATCGTGTAGGTGTGTGTTTAAGTGGGCCCCGGGATGGTTTACATTCACAATGGGGATTGTTCACAAAAAATTACCCTCCGATTTTATATTTTTATTACGTAAAATAGGGTATGTTAAGATACTAATTCGAATACTTTTGTATTTTAAGCGTTAGTTTTTTATAATTCGATTTTAAAGTTATTTCTCCGATGACGTCATAAGGCACAAGTTTACATTGATTTCTTTGCTTAGAAAACAAAAATAATAAAAGCAAGTTTTATCTATATCTAATCATAGTAATATGTGCTACTTATTTAAATATCACTGTCATTACTCATTACGTATCGTGATCATTTTAGTGTATTTTGTCGCTAGGCTTATAATTTTTCGTGTTCAACCATTATTATTTTCTATAGTTATCGTTAAATTTTTTAAAGTGGTCTTTAGGGAAAATCTATGTTACATAACTTAAATCAAATAATGTACAGCTAGATTTTTTTTTACATCTGAAGCAGGCAAACAGGCAGACGGCCCACCTGATTGGATTTAGTATGGTCAAATAAAGGTCAAACGCATTTCTTAAAAAATACAAGTAGATCGTACGTTTTTTGGAATTTTAACTAGACAAAAATGATTAGGGACACTATTCCTCGAAATGGTTTTTCAAATAGCCAGATTGAAAAAAAGTGAACAATACCCATTGGACCTGGTAGGTGGCGCTAGAATCGGGTTCTAGATTTTGCAAGACATCTTCTGCCGATGCCACTATAAAAAATAGAGTACATTGTACAGCGCAATACCCTAGAGCGTGAACGTTCGTATATAGAAGTACACTTGCTTTGATAAACATGACGTCACTCGAAGGACAGTCCTGAACAAATACGGGAAATTTTGGAGGACTGCAATTGAGTCTTCGAGACGTTAGCAAACAGAGCACCTTTCTGTAATGAAAATTTAGCGTTCCGATTTTGGGGATGTAATTTGATTTAAATTATAAATATACGACAAGGCGCTTGAAAATTTTGTTTTGAAATTATATACTGATCTTGTAAGTATATAAACGATATGATGCAATCAGTCCTCAAAAAGCATTCCGAGATCCTGATCCTGCTACAACTTCTAGTTTTTTCCAAATACACGTCATGTTTTATCATCCATTCGTCTTGCCTTCGGGGGTGCCACCGAACCTCCGCAAACAAAATATACGTTTCAAACCTAAATAATTTCTCTGAGGTGTTTTAACGACAGGGTGTTTATTATACAGATGTTATTGTACCAGATTAGATATACTTATATAAATGTACATACATACATAACTTCACGCCAGGTCCCTTGCGGGGTAGGCACGAACAACAGAGCGCCATACAGGCTTATTCTTACATACCTCACTTGCTTCTTTGACATTCATAGCTCTTGTCATGCACGCTCGTCTGTTCTTAAGGCTCCGACATAACCTTCTGCTAATACAAGATCAATTTGATCATGGAAGATGTGTCGTGGCCTTCCGCGACTTCTGCATCCATCCACTTTTGCATTGTATATCTGTTTAGTCATTCTTTCATCATACATTCTTTCCACATGCCCGAACTACCGGAGCATTCCTTTCCTTACCTTCACCCCGACACTCTCTTTCAGACCAACTCTCTTTCTTACTTCGGTATTACGAACGCGTTCGGTATAACATTATATAAATGTAATAGTAGCAAAACAGGTAAGATAAGGTAATGCCATCTTCACTTAATAAAGTTAACGCCCAAAGATGTGATCTGGCTAAGACTGAACTGTTTTCCTTTAATTTTCTTAACCAGTTAATTACTTACCGGATATCCGCTTTTCTACTTACTATATCATGTGAACTAATATCAAAGGAAGGCAAGAAAAACATTTGTACTTACTCAAATAACAACGCGTTGTTGACGTTGTTTGGGAACCACCAGATGGATAAGATAATGTACTGCAGAATTGACAATTAAGACAAAATTACCTACCTATTTTGAGAGTGATATAAAAATGTTACTTTGATTGAAGTTGTAATGCTCTTATGATTTTTTTCATTTTTTCCTACAGTTCATTGGGTTTTTTTTAAATCATACCATTTTTTAAATTCTATGTTTGAAGTAACTCATTAACCTAAAATATTATTTAATATTTATCCGTGCAGGAACGGTGAAATAATACCATTTCCTGCGGCTGAGCGGCCTGCTGTAAGAGGCAACAAAACAACCCACAGCCAGGTGGTAGGATATTTGCCCGACTGGATGGCTACCACCCAGAGTATGCTGCCATAACAAACTTTCTGATGTGGCGTTAGTGCTCAGGTTCCAGTATCCCTTAAGAAAGCAGCAGCGTATTTGTAGCACATTTGGTGTTATAAATGCCCATAGGCGATGGTAACCGCTTTCCATCAAGTGCGCCGTCTGTCTGTCTGCTGAACTCCTGCAATAGTTTAGTGCAGGCTTTTTCTACTTTAATATTAATCTAATTTACTTACTTATTTTATACTTATAATTATTTTAATTTATTGATTTCAAGAATACTATATTTTAGAAACATTAACATACTTACTATAATTATTAGCTGAAGTAAATGTTTTAATTTTAAAGTTTTACTTATCAAACTTTGTACAAACTTTCCCTTCTGTGTTCATTTACTATGCACCCTATAGGCGAATGAATTGTTGGTTATTCATGTAGTGAAGTGAAATCAAAATGTGTTTAAAATTTAAACAGCTTTTAGCGAAACTGCTTTAATGTATGTTGATCATACTGTTACAAACCGACTGCATGTTGTAAAAACGAATTATTTTATTTACTTCGTGTTTAAAAACATCTATTGTTATTGTTTGCTATTAACGCAACTTCATAAAACCTCATTACATCAAAACATTATATTATTAAAATCACTCATGTCACTCGCCTTACATACGTCTAAACATCATCACAAATATTAATTGTATAAAATCTAAAACTACATATAAACCTGTAAAAACATTAAATATACATCCAAAATCGCAACAAACGTTTCAATTTCATATATCAACAAAACACTTATCATATTTATTTTATGGTAATTAGTGCCGAACGAATGTTGCATTGCGTCGAAGCTTGCCAATGTGCGTAAACGGCCGTTTTGTCAGTATTACACAATTTAGTATAAAACGATGCCGAAGGGAGGGGTGGGCCGGTCAAGCGACGACTTTGGTACGATTAAGACGTGTGTAGTATTTTCGATTAGCGACATAGTGACGGACTTAGCGCGTGTTGAATTGCATTGAATCGTGCAGTGTGAACTGGTTGCATCCAGTTTTATTTTGTACCTGTTTTATACGCGTTTGTACAGTTCTAATAAACTCTATAGTAATTCCAGCGGCATTTATTTTAATTCGAGTCCTGTAGCTCGTAACAATACTTAACGCAATACTATAAATGAAGATTAACACTAAGGAAGGCACTTGTAAAAATATAGCTCCTAAGCCTTGTAGAACTAAAACTACTACATGGTAAAACTACTAAATGGTGTTATAGAATTATTTAATAATAAATAAAAATATAATTTGAGCCTATAAATGTCCCACTGCTGGGCTCGGGCCTCCCATTATAGGGGGAACGGACAGTATATCCGCCACGCTTGTCCAAGGCGGCTTGGCAGGTTTGACACATCAGTTATCTCGATGTGCAGGTTGCATCACGATGTTTCCCTTCACCGTTTTTTTAGCATGTGGAAATTGTAACAATATGCATTCTTCCAATTACCACGTGCATTTTATTTTATTTTACTTGGGGGGCTAACAGCTATAATAATATTAACTACAATAAAAAGTAGGTATAGAGCAACTATCAAAAAGTTCCTAGATGTGTATATACATATAAAACCTTTTTGGGGAGGTTCGAAATTCAAATTAAAAACTGGCAATCACACAATATTTGTGCCAACTGTCACTTGTTTTTGTCAGTTCGATCGCACGTAATAAATTGGTTTTTTATAGGAGGCAAACGGCCAATCTGATAGAAAGTGGTTACGTTAGCAACACCAGGGGTGTCACCAACGCGTTGCCGACCTGTAAGAAATTTTATAACACCCTTCTCAAAGAACCCCATGTCATAGCGCAAAGAGAAAACCGCGGCGGGAAGTTCCCTTCAGACCATTGTTGTACGCGGAATGAATGTTCTAGAGAACCGTTGCGTAGTTGATCGTGGGAGCTCAAGGAAATGGGGGTGAATATCCCGTCGCTGGCGAGCGGTGCGGTTGTAAACGTGAAGCGTTGGCACCAGATCACACAGTTCCTCGGAACACTCCTCGTTATACAGGCGGTAAAATACGCAGAGGAGGAGGAGGACGTAGTCTCTCCGAAGGTGCGATTCTAAACCGCCTCTAAGTATGGGATCGTCGACGATACGAACGGTGCGACGCTGTATGGAGTCGAGGGGCATTCTGGTAAGCGGGTGCTCCGGTCCATACATGTGAGCAGTACTCCATATGCGGTCTGAGTTGATTTGTACAACGAGTTGCTAAAAACGCAACATTATGGATAAAAGTGAGTTAGTAATAGCAGAATTGGACCCCTAACGAAGGCTAAGGTAACCTGACTGTGGTCCTGGTTGGGCGTAACTACGTTTCAAGTCTCAGTCTTTCCTACACAAAAGCGCGGGGCACATGGGAGGAGAGTGGTTTTAGTGGGTATTGGTTGCTGCCCGTGCAGCTTCTCGGAGTCTCCACACAAGCTGATCGATTGCGAGCGGGTTACAAAGCATGCAGTAACCCCATCGCATAAGATAACGATCTAATCCCTTCCAAAGCCCCAGTTTTATTTTATTTGTTTTGACTTTATGTTGTTGGTCCGAAGACCTTACAACTTTACCGGGGTTTCTGGGGCGTTGCGAAGGCGCTCGAGCCCGGAGGCAGCTTGCTTGAGGGAGCTCCCTAGGGAGTTTTACCTCGGCTGGACTGTTGCCATTGTCATGTATATAGCAACACTAGTTAGTCTTTTGTCTTTGTTTTATTGTCTATGTGTCATGTCTGTCGTTGAATCGAAGCAATACACAAGTCTGTTACCGAGATCCGTCTTTTATTCTGTTCATTCTAAATCTAATATAAAACCTCCAAAACCACGCCAAACATATTGACATGGTGTCAGAAGTCAGCGAATCCAAATATACGTAAAAAGAAGCCGTCGGAGATACTGCATCGACAAGCCAGGAGCACATCAGACGCAAGATGGCCGAAGCAAAACTGACCGCATCAGGTATTATTCTCCCGCCGAGCGGATTTACACTCAATATTAATTCGTCGAATATGCCCCTCGAATGGAACAATTTCTCAATGTCGTTGCAAATATACTTAACTGCAAATGGCCTCGAAAAAGAATCCGATTTAAGAAAAGTCGCCATTTTGTTGAACACAATAGGTCAAGACGCGTTGCAAATATTTTATTCTTTGGAGAGGAGGATAAATCTGATCAAAGACCCAGTATTGTGCGTAAATAGCATTTCCCCCGCCTTAAGAAAAAAAAATTGGCTGTGGTCCGATGTTGTGCCGCAGAGTTGTGACCTTGGCCTTATCCTACTTCAATGTCTACATTGTAACCTGTCAATATATGAAGTAATACACGGCGTCTGTGTTAGGGCGTCGTACGTGATCAATCACAACAAGCCATGTTATACTAAAGAATAATTAAAATACCCGTGTCTTTCGGTGATTGAACGATTATCCCGCCGATTATGTAGTGGTAATCAATCATCAGGAAAGATTGATTGATCAGAAGCTTTGTTCGAGTGTTTAATACACATCTATTATTTTTCGTATGAGATTATTTTGTTGTGAATTATTTTTAATAAAATCTTTTTTTTTAATGACCAGCGGCCCGCCCCGGCTTCGCACGGGTATCTAACTTTTTTGTTGAGTTTTATTACCTACTAAGTGAATTCAAAATATTTTTAAGCTAAAATCATTCGATTCCGGACACGACCGTTGCGTAGGGAGCCGACTGCGCGAGTGAGCCGCGTGGCATTTCATTTCTTGACATTGACTCCCCTCCCGTAGTTATATACCGTCATAGGTTCTTCATATAAAGATATCTTCATATATGGAGCCTTATTCATTAATTTTTATCTATATTTTTAAAGTTTGATTTAATTTATAATAATTTAATTGAATTTAATCTAATAATAATAAATTAGTTAAATATTTGGATATTATGGATCTTTGTGTCTGAAATAAATACATTGTTATGTATGTCTTTCAAGACCACGGGTCATAGAAATGGCCCGGACTTTTGGAGGGCTTGCGTGGGGCCATTGGGAGGCCAACATGTAGAGGCCCCTTGACAATTTTAATATAAATATATTATGACGTGAAACTGACCGGCAATTATCCCTGTCTACACCATATAATAATGCACCCAAGTACAAGCCCCGGCCAGTGTAGGACTATTGTGGGTAATGAGGAGAAAAAGTACCAGGCTATTGGGGTGAACCGTTAGTGGTCTGCCCGTCGCAATGTTCAGGGAACATGGAAAAATGGGTAGACGGTGACTCGCCACTCCATGCATGGGCCCCTTAAAATGCCATAAAAGACAAGGGTAACATGAGTGTGAGTGGCTAAGGGGTGTAGAGAAGTGGGCTGCAGGTTCACCGAAGCTACTTCTGACATGTGCCATTTATCACTTCCACCCCTGGAGCTTGAGTCTTAGCTCTAGCGATCTCCACTCCGCGCCGGCTGGTTAAGGCAAGCACGGAGGCGGGGGCCTTGTCTTGGCCCCCGGAGTCAGGTACGAGGTGTCGCTACTTACCTAAGGCTTCACCTATTATTATTATATATTTATTATTTTTCAAATTATTTACATTTTTCTTTATACATAAAAAAAACATATATTTAAAAAAAAATGTAAAAAACCGATGTCCGCCGGCAGCAGGGCCTAGGGTCCAAGCTACCGGTGGTTAAGGTTCCAGAGATAGGAACCTCCTCACGATACGGGTCGTGTCCAGCAGGGCTGCCTTCTGCATCCGACCCTTCACCCAGGTACCAAGCGAGAGCCTTTCAAGATATCGGTCAAGGCTCTTCGCTATTAATCCATTCACTGACACAACTATCGGTACTATGATTGTAGAGTCCAAGTTCCACATGGCAGTAACCTCGTGAGCGAGATCATTAATTATTATTATTATTAATTAGTGCGGAACGACAGTGCCACACAGTCGGAGGGCCTTCTTAAGCGCAGTGATGCCAAGGATGGAGTACCACTTTCGGGGTGGCAGCACATTGTGCTGGCGCTCTTAGCCCTAATTAGTTGGGCTACTGACCCGTCCCGACAAGGGCTAACGTCAGGTAGGTGGCTGGTTGTAAAAAAAAGCCAAATCTAAATATGTCTTATATGAATGATACAATGAATGCAAGGACTAGGGCGTACTGTTAGTCCCGAGCACTTATATGTAAAAAAAACACTTTTGTCTATTAGGACCCTTTTTATTTCACTATTACGAATAATAAGTGACTTGGAGTCTCAATATACTGGACCTCAAAGGTCTACCGGACCGATATGGTATTAGTTTAAGCAATCCAACCAGCAGTCTTAAACCAGTTCCGTAGCTGTAGAGCTGTGGCTAATAACCAAGAGAACTCTCTGAATTTGGAAAAAGATTTCGTATTTATAGACAATTACTGCTGATCGAAATTTTGGAAATCTATGTCAATGAAATTTTCGACTCAGCAATAAGTGCTTACTGAATAAGGTTGTAATAGTACCCTGTAGGAAAAGATGGATGGATTGCGTGAAAAATTATATGATGATTTATGGTGTGACAGAAGATGTATGTCAGAATAGAGGAGTATGAAAGGAAAAGACATATTAAGCCGACTCCAATTAATTGGGATATGGTGAAAGAAAAGAGAGAGAGAGGGAGAGAGGTTCTTCATGTAAAAATGAGTCATACCTGATTATTTTTCTATGATAGTCTAATAAGGCTTTTAAGAGCATCGCATGAAAATGACTAAACCGTACGCCAGTTTCGCAATGAAAAAAATAATAAAAAACCTTTCAACTTGGGCTTAGTTATGTATACAAAATACTCGGATTTTACTTTAAAATAAAGTAAACGAAAATATTGAAAATGCAAATGGCTTTGTCAACAATAGTTCCATTACTTTCCCATAGGAGACGCTGCGTTAAACCTCTAAAGCGAAACCGGCGGATTATCTCCCGCCGTAAATTCACATTGGAGGCACAAAGAATCCTTGCAATTTCTTCTTCTTTCCCAATGTTTATTGCTATAAACATGAAGCCACCCATACTAATTTCCGTATTGGGGTATATTATTGATTTCATTTCGGAGCTTATTCTATTCAGTGTGTTTTGTACAAGTTTTACCTTTTTTTATTAAGATTCCGTAGCGACTTTTTTATGATAAATTACTCTTTACAACATCTGTTATACCAGTGAAAGTGCCTTCTAAATCAATCCAGCGGTGTCAGATACTATCTGAAACAAATGATATTTTTTTTCGCAGAACCCTAAAAAAGTAGTCTAAGTTATTCTTTATACCATCAGATATTTGCCAGTCAAAGTCCTGTCAAATCTGTATAACTGACTTTTTTCACATTTTTATTTTGACATTTGTAATGTCAAAATAAAAATGTGATAGATATATGTATAAAATAAACGCTGGACCATGATCACACCTAGTATTAGGCGATGATACGGTCGAAGATGGAGCACACATTTTTACGAAATACCTATTCAAGCGAGAATTGAAGACATACGGATTGTACTTTTCGCGAAAAACACGGACTCTTGTAGCGCATTCCACAGCTCAGCCGTAAATGCCGTAGCATAAGGAACGTGGATGCAAAATGTTTCTTTCGCATTGGTGGTATTTTAAAGATCGCCTAGTCGTTCGAATATTTCCTCTGTATTTATCAGTTCAGTCTGTTCAGGTGTTCAATCATATTGATTTTATCGAGAAACTGCTGGGTTTATTAAGCTTGTGAACTAAATATGAAAGGAAGATGTAGTTTACTCAACTATCGAGTAAAACCAGGAAATAAGTAAAACTTTAATGCCGCTAACATACCAGAAGCAGATGGGTTGCATTTTATTACATGCAACAAAATTGTTGAGTTATATTAAAATAATTGATTCTAAAGTATTATATGAATATATTATCTCGTTTTATTTAAATCAGTCAAGCGGTAACTTCTGAACCATAAATAAGTATGTAAAAGAAGTAATTAGTGAAAATTAAAAAAAAAACTGTAAGTCGTAACTATACGTCAGAAGTGGATTTTCAGTGCCCAAAGTGCCTAAAGAAGTTTTCACTTCAAAAGTCTTAGCACTACTTTAAATAAAAATTAATACTTTGTATCGGAACGTGATAGTCATATGAGTTCAGTGCTCTGGCCCCATCTAAAAAGTTCCCAACGTGCCTAAAGAAGTTTTCATTTCAAAAGGCGTATGGCTTCTGACTGCATATCAGAAGTGAATACTTTATATCTGAGCGTGACAGTCACGCGAGCTCAGTGCTATATTTTAAAATTTAATTAAAAAATACTTTTAGTTACTTTTTAGATGTGACATACCCCATGTTTGATTCAACGCTTCTTTAGGATCTTGTCAACATTAGTCATTTTATCACGAATGAAGCCAAACCATGTGTTAACGAAGCAGAAAAACTTGCGGAAACCTGCACATCGAGTTTACAGATACGTCAGCGAAAGTAGTTAAGTGCGTTCTAGACAGAGTCTACGTGAACAAAAGCGCCAAATGGAGTAAAGCATTTTTTTTAAACTTGCGTATGTGAACTTACTTAATATTTTATTTTACATCTAGGTGGTTAAAAGTAATGTATCAACTGGAAACCATTCCATGTTTATCCTTAATAATTCGATGAATATAATTCGATTTAATATCGAATTCTCGTAGCGCACCATGGCGCAATCGGCATCTATTCTATGATCGACATACGGTGGTGCATCGGTGAAGTCCCGCTAACTCGTAACAATATTGTAAATATCAGTAACAAATATTGTGTTAGATTAATCCACTTACATGATTGAACCTGTTACTGTTAAATACGAAGATGCTAGTTACAATCACGATATAGCTAAGTATATCATCACGATGACAGACATTGGTGTGAGTGTGATTAGAGTGTGTGTCTCTAGTCACCCCTACAGGCATATTTTAGCTAGCTTCACTTTAAGAGTCCTAAACACCATCTCTCTATTATCGTTCCAAACACGACGTATTCCAGAATACTCCCGCTGAGATTCGTGAGATCTGAATACAAATTCCGAAGTTATCGTTCCGTCTTTATTATGATTACGAGGAGGGACGGATTTAAAAATTATATTTGACATCCCTTTTCAACAAAAGTATAGGTTGTATAAGTCTTTTATGAGAAATTCTTATTCATACCAACATAAAAATGTGATAATGACTCTGTTTGTTTGTGTCTTCAGAGTCTTGTGAATAGTAAAGATTTTTGATTTAATGTGCTTTCGATGACGGTAATGGGTTAGGGATTTTTTTAACAAAAATAAGTATAAAGAAGAAAAAAGAAAATAATGTTATTTAGAACAAATTAATATATTAAAATTATTGTTAACAACAAAGTAAAATAAATAAACTTATTTTTTTCTCTTTTAAATTCATTCGTCAAACTCGAAAACCCAGCAGATTTCTTATGGTGCTACGACGGGTGTATTGGGAGAATTTCTAATCATTTTAATCCCTGCAAAAGCACGTGTTTTATTACCTTTAGTACTAAAATTATCTGTAATACTTTTAATAGTTGCCAGTTTTAGTAGCCATTTAACTGTATAACGTGTTATTTGTTTGTTCCGTATTTTTATGTACGTATATATTTTTATGACTATGTGTAATATATGTATTATAATTATTTTATTATTACATTCATGTATGTCTTTCAAGACCACGGGCCATAAAAATGGCCCGGACTTTTGGAGGGCTTGCGTGGGGCCATGAGGAGGCCAACACGTAGAGGCCCCTTGACAACTTTAATGTAAATGTGGCGTGACACTGACCGGCGATTATCCCTGTCTGCACCATATAATAATGTACCCAAGGACAAGCCCCGGCCAGTGTAGGACTATTGTGGGAAATGAGGACAAAAAGTACCGGGCTATTGGGGTGAAGTTAGTGGTACTAGTGGTCTGGGAATATGGGGACTATGGCGTCTGCCCGTCGCAATGTTTAGGGAACATGGAAAATGGGCAGACGGTGACTCGCCACTCCCTGCATGGGCCCCTAAAGATGCCATAAAAGGCAGGGGTAACATGGGTGTGAGTGGCTAAGGGGTGTAGAGAGGTGGGCTGCAGGTTCACCGAAGCTACTCCCGACGTTAGGCCATTTATCACTTCCACCCCTGGAGCTTGAGTCTTAGCTCTAGCGATCTCCACTCCGTGCCGGCTGGCTAAGGCAAGCACGGAGCCGGGGGCCTTGTCTTGGCCCCCGGAGTCAGGTACGAGGTGTCGCCACTCACCTAAGGCTTCGCCACAAAGCCCCCCTGCGTTCAATATTTATTACATTTATTGATATCTATTTAAACTGCATGCCAACGCTAGTTCTCTAAGGCTACGTTCAAACGGAAATATTTTTTTTATCCAGATCTAGTTTTATAGGATACGGTTTAGTCACAACATAATTTATATGTATGAATTTTTTTTTTATTATTGCAGGAGTTCAGCAGACAGGCAGAAGACTGCCCACTTGATGGAAAGCGGTTACCATCGCCTATGGACACTTGTAACACCAAAGGTGCTACAAATGCGCTGCTGCTCTCCTAAGGGAGACTGGAACCTGGCCAATGAATTAACACATGCATTCAGTTTTAAGATCCGGCAAACAACCGAAACGGGCAAAACTTAACATCCCATTTTGACGAATATGGTTCAGTGACAATAGCATTACATGCTTTCAAACGAGCGCAGATTTGGCCTTCCATTAGTGCCAGGTAACATCACCGTCGCAGAAGAAAAAAAAACTAATCACCATTTAATATTATTTTATTTATAATTAGAACAACATCAAACAAAGAATAGACAAAAGATACATATTTTACTTAGTGCGTCCGGGGATATCGATCTCGACGTCAAGGCCCGTATCACAGCAGCTTGGGCCAAGTGGCGTGAGGTAACAGGTGTCATTTGTGACCCCAAAATGCCGGTCAAATTAAAAGGACAGGTCTATAAATCCATCATTAGACCTGTCGTTTTGTATGGCAGTGAAGCGTGGCCAGTACTTGAGCGACACAAGCAAGAGCTGCGTGTCACGGAGATGAATATGCTGCGATGGATGTGTGGAGTGACGCGGAAAGACCGGGTCAGGAACTCCCGCATCCGTGGCAGTCTTCATGTCCGTGACATAGCAGACAAACTGCAAGAGGGAACAAATGTCTAGCCATGCCGCCTCTGTCAGGTTCCCGGTCGAAGGGGAAGGCCCAACAAATGCTGGCTTAACGTCGTGAAGGATGACATGCGTGCGAATGGTCTCAAAACGGGGGATGCTGAAGACCGCGCGAAGTGGAGTAGGAAAAGTAGGAAAGCGGACCCTGGGCGTCGGAGTGAACGCTCCGAACGCAACCGGGATTTAACGCTCGGATGATGATGATGATGATGAAAAGATACATATTTTGAACAAATTTAATAGTATTGATTATAAATACGTGAACTACGTGAAGCAATTATTTAAAATTGAAATGTTGGCACTCTCTTCCAGTTTTTGATACACCGCGTGTTCCAAAACATCATCCAGAGCTTTGACGAGTCTCCATTGACACTCGTAAAGAGAGCTCACTTAACTGGGACACGCTTGTTTGCGCACAGTTCCATCGAGTCGGTTTGTTATTTGGACTTATATATTTTTGGGATAGTTTTCTGAACTACATTATGTACGTTGAACTCTTGTTCCACCTAAATAATTGAGTCAGTGATACAGATCAATCAACCTGTTTTTTTTTTTTAATTTATTTGCATACCCGGGTGTCTCCGACAGTGTCTCATGGCAGAGGTACTCTTTTCCTTAACTTTATTGCTATTTATGAGTTAGCCTAATTTGTACATTTTCTAATTTATACATTTCGGTTTGTTGATACAAATAATAATAATAATAACGGCACGAATTGTGAGGAGGTTCCTGTCTCTGGAGCCCTAACCACCGGTAGTTTGGACCCCAGGCCCCGCTGACGGTCATCAGCAAGATTTCATATTTTTTTTATTGAATATATATTTTATTTTTTGATGTATTTTTGTAAAAGAATAATGTAATTTATTTTTTTATAAAAAAATATCTTTATATATTTTTTAAAAAAATGTAAAAATTTTGATAATAAATAAATACATGTATAATAATAATAATCGGCAGACAAACACACACACTGAATATCCCCAAATTAAGCAAGTTACGCTTGTGTTATGGGTAATATACAACGGACCACTCTGGGGCCGATCCCAGACACCCAGACCATGGTAAATAACGGAGAAAATACGTTTCCGAAATTTACTATACCGGGAATCGAACCCGGAACCTCTGGGTTGCAGTGAGGTAGGCCGTCAAAGGCTTACCCCGCTCAACCACAGAGGCCATCAACAATACAATTTTGATCCAAAATGTATACTATTATTGTGGATATATATAGTTTTTATGAGTATCTATAGTTCCATGTTTATTCTATGTATTTCTATCTATTTATTTTCTGTTTGCATACAGACGTGCAGCAAGCTCTTAAGGGTAGTTTTTTAATTCTAAGCTTATTACAATATATATTTTAGTTTTACAGTTTCTACTGACGCTTAAAGAAGATATACTAAAGTATATAACTTCAGTGTCACTGTTATTATAGACCTATTTATTGCTAACTTATTTCAATGGTTATACCAGCTCCTTAAAAACATAGTCTGTACTTTTGCCAGACCTGTACACTCTTATGTACTTCAAAGCGCTAAATCTACCGTTACATGGTGGAAATACCACCAGTCAGAATCAAGCGTTCCGAGTCATCTTTTCTGGTGCGCACTGCCGAAGAGTGGAATAGTTTGCCGGATTCTATATTTACTGACAAATACAATCTTGAAGCCTTCAAGTCACGAGTGAATAGGTAACTTCTAGTTAAGCGTGCTCCATCGTAGACTCCGTCATCACACAACATCAGGTGAGACAGTACTCAAATGAAAACCTATACTTCCATAAAAAAAGAAAAAATACTGTATTTTTTAGGAAAGAAAGAAAACAGGTTTATTTTTAAGACATACACAAGTAAACTTAACACATTAAAAGTAATAAACAAAGCATAATAAAAATAAAAAACAGAACACAACCACAAAGTATCAGGAGATATACATAAGTCCTTAAAATTGGATCAAGCCCAGCAATAATGTCGATCTATTAGATCAACGCTGATCTTCCTCTTGAATCGAGAGCGACGTCACGGCAAACTTTACATTATATTAAAATAAATAAATAATTACTAATAAATAATTATATATGTTTACAACATAAAATTGAAATACAGCACATATACATATAATATAAACTTACAATAAATTACACACACACACACTCATCATCATATATATCATATATATATTAGGGTGGTCGTTAAAAATTAAATTTCTTGCGACGCCCCCTAAAAAGCTTTCTTTTAATGAAAAAAACACTGGGATTTTTTTTATAATTTTTTCAAGTCAAGACAACACGTGCCTCAAGACGATTCAAGTTAATTTTTGGGTAGCGATGGGCGTTTTCGTTAAATTTTGTCATCCGATGCGCATCGTTAATTGTAAGCCGCATCCGATACCGGCATCGTTATTTCTGGCTTCGATACGATTTGCCAAAATTAGTTGCCGGCTAAAGTATCTGCAACTCTGTGTATGACATTGGATGCCTGTTGTCTAGTAGTTATGTAAATTATTTAGATACGATATTCAACATTACGACTTCTACTGGTATATTGTTTTAAAAGTGTGGAAGTTAAAAATATACATAACTTAATTAATATTAGTCGTTATTTTTAACAAAATTAGAGTTTACATTAAGAAAAACCAATTTTTCTAATTTGGTACTTGTAAGACGAGTTCTTCGTTCATTCAAAATATGGCTTTGGAGAATATCTGTTCGCATGGCACAGAAGTTATAATAATACTGCACCTCGAACGGTATATTTCTGCCAACGCCGAGTATATTTTGGAATGACGAAGCCACCATTCAGTGGGATTGTTAAAAAATACATGAGATACTTTAAAAAATAAATAAGTACCTATATTATTATAAAATTTTCTAACAGTTACGCTCGCTCCTAGTGTTGTATTACGTTGATTGTTTGCCTTGCACAACCACCAATCGTACCGAGAGCACCCGAGATTTAGCGAGCGAGCGATACGTCGAATCTTCGGTTTGTCATCGTTGCGTTTTCCGTGGCGTGGTCAACGGTGCCTCTCGCTCGCTCGCATTTGGTGAAGTTCGCATCGGATATTGCGGGCATCCGTTTTTCAATATATCGGCATCGGATGCCGGCATCGTATACTGGCATCGTTGCTCGAAAACGTTTTTAAAAAAACGACCATCTCTATTTTTGGGTAATATCATGTTTTTTTCAGGAAACTTCTTCAAACTTAGAAGTAATAATTATTTTAAGATTGGAAAAGTTTTAATAATGAAATACCTTCCGTATTATCATTCTCAGTGATGAATTTCAAATTATAGTTTCAGAAAAAGTTTAAAATTCTTCGTGATTCAAGCTTATCTTTCAATTTTTCTTATATTTTTAGTTTTAACTTGAATCGTCTTGAGGCACGTGATGTCTTGACTTGAAAAAATTATAAAAAAATCTCAGTGTTTTTTCATTAAAAGGAAGCTTTTTAGGGGGCGTCGTAAGAAATTTAATTTATAACGACCACCCTAATATATATATATATATATATATATATATATATATATATATATATATATATATATATATTAAATTAACGATATTAACAAAATATTATTTGATAATCAAGGCAAATAAAGAACAACAAAAACTAAGTAAATAAAAAGCAGCCTTAAAACGATACCAGAAATTATAATATGCTGGTGTCGTGTCTGGTTCGAAGAACATATACAATTCCTGCGCGTGGGCGGCCTGTCATAAGACGCAGACAAAACAATCCACAGCCAGGTGGTAGGGCATTTTCCCGTCTGGATGGCTACCGCCCCTGGTCCAGAGTACACTGACATAACAAGCTTGGGCTGTGTTCCGGCATTATTGGCCAAGTTCCAGTCTTCCTTTTGAGAGCAGAAGCGTATTTGTAGCACCTTTGGTGTCGCGAATGTCCATAGGCGATGATATCAGTTTTCCACCAGTGGGCCGTCTGCCTGTATGCTGAACTCATGCAATAATGAATAAAAAAATCTGGGGTCAGTTAGGACCATACCAGTGTTGTTTAGTCCAGTTGTTGACCTGTTAACTACAAGTACTAGCTTTGTCCGGGGCTTCACATGCATCCCACACGCCCTTAGACAACCTCCTTACGGGTTCAATGACTGTACTGATGCAGTACCTCAGCGTTAGAAAAATAGTTATTTATGATACTAGTGCGGTAAGTTAGTTTTTACAAAGAGTAGGTCGAGGGCTTACCACAGTCACGAGTTTGTAAAAACCAATAACCACACGTGTGCTATACATTTTTTAACACATTTGCGAGAAAACAGTACAATATGTAGTGAAACAAACATAAATATCAGTGGGAAAATCGTAACAGTCTTTGCCGTTCCTAATTTGAAAATGGCTCCACAAGCGCGCTATGAAAATGATAACTACATTTTTCATCTCATTTTCTCTATAGTATTAAAGTGAAACAAATGTATCGATCAAAAGCTCTTCCAAAGAGGTTCGATTATTCAGCTTATTTACTCTCGAGATGTGAAACTCTTTGCTGGAATTCTTTTTTTCACACCAAGCACCAATTTTACCTTACGCTGTGCAGTAAAATAGGTACTTAGGTGAGAGTATGTTTTGATCGCACGTTCCAGTGTGGCGCATAATTTTTAATTTTCGAAAATGTGTTGAAAAAATAATTATAATATATGTTACGAAGTGAGCAGGATGATAATAATCATTGGAAATGTCAAACTTAAGTTTTGTTTCAAAACACCTATTAATACATACTCGTAACGCCATCTAGCGATGGTGGAATTAGCTATAAGAGCGATAGATTCTATCGTCATTCCTGTTGCCATGAACATGTCTGTTTGTATTACAACGGTGGCCCCAATAAATAACGACCGAAGGTAAATTTCGTAGAAAAAATCCGTTATGGAATATGGTCTGGGTGTCTGGAATCGACCCCAGAGTAGTCTGATGTATAGTACTCAACGTGAAAGTTAGCTTTTGTGATATACAATGTGTGTGTGTCTGCCATTATTTAACAAAAGTTACTTTCTTTTCAATTTTCTAACAATTTCCATTTCAGTTAAAGGCCAGATATAATCTATTCCAAACAATTAATTGCTCTGGTAACACCGTAATTTATCCGAGATTTATGTTTGGCATATTAGTAGTTAAATGGCCATAAAAACGAAACGACATGGTATTTGTAAGATTTTATCTGTGTTTAAGGAAATTGGGCTAAACGATCTAATTTTTGAATTAAAAATCTAGGTATCGAAGAGGCTTTAGTGGGAATTTAAGTATGTGTTGTTGTCAAGTTTTATTTTTAAATCATTTGTGAAAGAAACAATTCCTGTGGTAGGATCTGTCGTAAGAGGCGACAAAACAACCACAACCAGGTGGAAGGGTATTTGCCTGACTGGATGGCTACCACCGCTGGTCTATAGTATATCGCTATAACAACCTTGAGTTGTGTTCCGGCATTAGTGACCAGGTACCAGCCTCCCTTAAGAGAGCAGCAACGCATTTGTAGCACCTTTGGCGATGGTAACCGCTTTCCATCAAGTGGGCCATCTGCCAGTCTGCTGAACTCATGCAATAAAAAAAGTTCACTTATTATAATTGCGGCATTATTTTTCTTTAAAGTGGTTTTGTTTTTCATACCCTCTTATTTATGACTTTTTGCCAACTGGAATTATTAATGTACCCGCAATAAAGTTCACTGTAGTCTTAAAAGGGGGCTGATCAAAAAGTTTTTACTGAGACTATACTGTAGATGAATTTCTCAAAAAAGTCGTTATCTTCTTAATATATATAAATTACGTGTCACGTTGTTTGTCCGCGATGGACTCCTAAACTACTTAACCGATTTTAATCAAATTTGCACACCGTGTGCAGTTTGATCCAACTTAAAAGATAGGATACTTTTTATCCCGTTGGAACCGGTAGGTGGCGCTGCGATCGAGTTCTAGAATCCTCCTAATCACCTGGAGCGATTTTGGTGATTTTGTTTTTGTGTATTTGACTGGGTTACCGGATGGTTTAGATTCGCAATTGGAACCGGTAGATGGCGCTAGGATCAGGTCCTAGATATTTATTTTTCAGAGCAGGACAATGTCTGCCGGGGCCGCTAGCTATCTATATGGGATTGATTTATCTGTTATTTTTTCTTTTGACATAATTTGTTTATTTATTAACAAAGATTATTTGACATGTTCCTGAATTAGATAGATAGGAACATATATGCTATACATCAATACAACATGAACTTAAAGACAAATTTAGATAGTGATCTTTCAGGAATTTCTTAAAAGATGTAAGTGACTGCACTTCTGATGCTCATTGGTAATGCATTCCGCAACCTTACAGGCCGCACAGTAAAAGATTTCTGATTAAATTGCGTAGAATGTATTGGCATCATTAGTCGCCGATTAGCTGACGATCTTAAGAGCCTTGTGCTACTCTTGAAAGAACTCAAAGTTTTCCTTCGAATAGGAGGGCGTTGTCGGACTAAGGAATACATTATACAAAAGAGATAAGATATGAGCATTCCGACGCCTTCCTATCAAATATAATACATGTAAACCCAGTATGAAGATTCTGGCAAAAGTTACTGACATACAAAGACAGAAACAGGCGGACGGACAGACATGACGATTTTCTGACTAAGCCAAACTAGGGAATCCTATATAGAAGAAGATATACTATTACAGGAACGATTGCAGTTCCTTAATTATAGTAATTTAAGATTCTTTAAATTTTCAAAGAAATTAAAACTTAAAACGATTTTCAACATAACAAGTCCCATCCAAAACATTCAACTCTGGAAAGCACTACCACTAAACATCAAGCAAACGCGATCATTACCTTCTTTTAACAGATTAGTTATAGTGCTCAAGCTATAGTGTTATTGTTTACTTTTGTATGTATATAATATAATATGTGTATTTATGTATGTATATATATTTTATATATTAGCATATATAATACTATTGATTTATTAATAAACTAAATTGTACGAGTGCTGGTTTAGCAACTACCGACTTTTGATGTCCTTCCTATACTCCATCCAAAGATTGTCTGGAAGAAATCTTCATGGGCGATAAGGCCGCTGATTGTGCTTGTATATTAATGTTCTTGATTTTATGTAGCATTTTTTTACAATAAAGTGAATGCCATCTGTCTGCCATAAACCTGGTTTTCCCAGCATTTGAATTTCTTTTATTTACTTTGTGTTTAAAATTTGTAATTAAGAAAAACATTCTATTGTTATTGTACTTGTTAAATGGCAGTCATTAGGTAGGTGTGTTGAACTAATTCTTACAAACTATTATTTTGCGTCTAAGCATATTGTATTTGTACAGCCTAAAAGGAATGCCCGAACGGAGTTGTGAGGCAGTCAAGCGATGATTACGATACAAGCAAGACGTGTAAATTGATAAGCGATATAGTGACGGACTTTACGTGTGTTACTCATATTGAATCGAGCATCACGTTTGTACTGGTTGTGTACAGTTATATTTGTACCTGTGTTATACGTGTTTGTATAGTCCTAATAAATTCAATAGTAATTCCGAGGGCATTCTAATTCGAGTCCTGTAACTCGTAACAGTATATTCTATTCTACATACCGATTGAGCTGACACATTTCTCAAGGAACTTCCATTTCAGCAGTAGTTAATTATTACCTGCGTAATATACTTGAAACAATTTAAATTCAACGAGGCTCCAATGTAACTTTATCGCTGGCAACCCTAATTTATCAATGTACAGTTTAATTTGTATTTGAGTAAGCAAATGGCTTCTGATGTTCGCGCTGTTTTAATTTTGTCCTTTAAAAAGGAAGAGAGTAATAATAAATAAATTCCAGTTTGTTTCGGCCGATTGTCGACGGTTAGTTTCTGTCTTTCGTTTCGTATAAATCAAAATGTTATACGGGGATGCGGGGATTAGACAGATGGAAAGGATACGTCACCGCACCAGACACGCTACGAACGAGGCGGGCTTCGCAGCGGCAGGAACGTCCTCGTGACCCTTTCTTCACGTCTTGTGGTTCCTTCGACAAGTGCAGTTTTATCCGTTCAGGAACGGAGAAAGAATACATTTTACTGCGGCGGGGCGGACTGTCGTAAGAGACGACAAAACAACCCACTGTCAGTTGGTAGGGAATTTGCCCGACTATGGCTACCACCCGTGGTCGAAAGTTTGTTGCTATAATAACCTTGAGTTGTGTTCCGGCATTAGTGACCAAGTTCCAGTCTCCCTTACGAGAGCAACAGCGCATTGGTGTTGCAAAGGTTCATAGGCGATGGTAACCGCTTTCCATGATCAAGTGGGCCGTCATCCTGTCTGCAGGAATACTGTAAAAAAAGTGGCCCAGTTGGAACAGTTCAAGGTACCCCCACCTTGTAGTATGCGGGTTAATATAAACCAGGTAAAATGCGGCACAATCAGCGGTCAAACGTAGAACTATATCATATTACATAGTGACAGTTGCGGCGGAAGAGAAAAAGAAAACAAAGATGCGGGGACCAAATAGGTCGGCGTTAACAGTAATCCATATTTTTTTTATTGCAGGAGTTCAGCAGACAGGCAGACTGCCCACTTGATGGAAAGCTGTTACCATCGCCTATGGACACTTGTAACACCAAAGGTGCTACAAATGCGCTGCTGCTCTCTTAAGGGAAACTGGAACCTGGTCACTAATGCCGGAAAACAACCCAAGGTTGTTATGGCAACATACTTTAGACCAGGGGTGCTAGGCATCCAGTCAGGCGAATGCCCTACCACCTGACCTAAAAGTTGAATCATTCACTGTCATTGATTAACATCTTGTCAAATCTGCGCGTCTCAACCAAATTGATTGAATTTGGTTGGTTAATCATGCGTCTTATATCCTTACAGGAACGGAGAAAGAGTAAAATTTTCTGCGGCCAGGCAGCCTGTCGTAACGCACCACTTTTTACTACCATTATCCTGCCGCGACGATATAGAGACGATATTGTGGATTTAGTAGAATTCGAATTTTCGACATTATCGCTATAAAGTCGTACTTTGAAAGAAAGAAAGAAAGAAAATAATGTTTATTTAGAGTTATTCAAAGTGATTACAAAATACATAAACAGTTTAATAAAACCAAAAACTTAACTAACTCTAAACAGGCCCTAACTCAGCAGATGCTGGTTGATAACAACCAACGCTGGTCTTCCGTTAGTGCCTAGCAGCAACGTCACCTTCACAGAAGAAAAATATATAACAAAATAACTAATGAACAATTAATATTATTTATAATTAGACCACCATGAAAACAAAGAATAGACATATTTCGAACAAATTAAATTAAGTACATAATATGTTATGAAATAATTATTGAAATTTGAAAATAATTATTTGGAAAAAATAAAGAAAAAAAATAATTAAAAGGAACTAAATATTAAAAAAGACTCAACAACGCTACTAAAAGGCGCTTGTATCTAATGCGAGATCTGCTTGCTGCCTCTGGTGTTCGTACAGGAACGCTTTCAGTCTACTTTTAAAAATATACGCACTTCGAGCGGTTCTTATATTGTTTGAATATGTTCGCAATCCCAAGATAGAAATAGCAGAATTGGTTCCCAGGTAGTCGGTCGATCAAGAAAGAGCGCGCCCGGAACTATATTCGGAAGTCGTAATTGATCATTACCATAATTCAAATAATGAGTGTGCATTTGAAATAATTAATGCGTGCGGGTGTGTACGGTTGCTGTTATTCGGGAGACTTGATCGCCGCCGCGCATGCGCAGCGCGAGCTTTTCAGGCGGATTTTTGTAAGGTGACCACGTCTATGTATTTTATAAGGACAGTCTTTGAACTCTGTATATATTTCATGTAAATTTTTAGTTGTTAATAAAATTATTTTGTTAGGTTTGTTTTCTATCAGGTTATTCTTAGTATAGCTTTGTAGTTTGTATAATATTTTCTAAAATGTTTCATATGAATTATATTTTCATGCACAGATATTCTATTATAAATCCTACATGTTATGTTCATTTATCTCCAGGTTTGCCCAAAACTGGCAAATTACTGGCCAAATTTTTTGATTCATTATTATATTTTTTATTTTCTCTTACCTCTTCATACTCCGACATTGGCAAAATCAGTGCTGTATGCATTGTAGCCACGATTTTTTTTAAATGGATATCATTTCAGTTTACCAATTTAATAGCGTGGACATTTATGGATTCACCCGTTGAGCAATTAAATATGTCAATTTGTGACGAAATTAATTTTTAGTAAATTTTTGAATTGCAATACTGAGAATGTAAAATAACATCTAATTTTGATAGAAATTGAAAGTTGTGAAATCACTAAAGAGAATAATCAAAGATCAAGTAGACCACTTGCCAATTTACTTACCTACTAATACAAAACAAATATCTAGATATATCTACTTATTAAGATGAAACATAACATGTTTGTTAGCAATAAGTGGAAGGAGAGACGCAGACAATTGTTCTAGTAAACACTTTTCGCTATATAAGGTGATAAATAGTACACAAGCAAAGCTGCATTTAATCCTAATTTAAAATAAAGACGAACATGACACCTATTTCACTAAGTCGGTTAAATACGTCAAACGAACTTTGACATATCCCCAAAAAACATTAAACAAGCAAACCCTAATTGCAGCCTCCAGCAACCGAGAAGGTTTCATATTGACCTATACGTATTACGAGCACGGCACGCTCTTTCAGGCCGCGCGAAAGAGATGAAAAATCCCAACACGTCATTTCGCTTTGAGAAGGAAAAGGACGGCTATACACTGAACCACGGCCGGGCATAGTCGTTTCAGTGTATCACGGACCCAAGACACTTGCGGTTCGATTCGGCGTCCGTAATTTAACATCGCGCGTTGCTGTATATTCCATAGAACCTCATGTGTGTTAACCTACCAATTTGCAAAGACGTGTGCTGTGTATTGTTTTAATGAATAAGTGAATTGTTTAAATCAGCAGTATTGTATGTGATTGTGGTGGATTTTTTCCTTAGAAGTTGGCGTGATCGTTTTCCCTGAGGATTTAAGTGAGTAAGCGTTTTGGTAATTACTCTTTTCTATTATATGTTCCTGGTATTTATCTCTTATTAAATGTTATGGTAAATAATGAAATATAAAACTATAGTAACATGACAACTTAGTATAAGAGATTCATAGATATTAAGCCAACTTTGAGATTTATACGGTATTATTAATCGTGAATTAGAGTAAGTTTTTAGGCATCTCTAAGAACCTTAAAGAAGTCTACAAACTTACTGTAACTTGATATGAATAAGACCGATAATCTTTACACAACTTTTTAACATGACGTAAATGGCTCTTAATTTCTTTAAATCCATCTTAAATTTAATATTAACATATATATGTATATATATATATATATATATATATATATATATATATATATATATATATATATGTGTGTGTGTGTGTGTGTGTGTGTGTGTGTGTGTGTATGTACCTGGTGAGTTAAGAACTCAATGAAGCAAATAACTCTTAAATGAATATAATTTGTCTTACGTATTATATATATATATAAATATATATATATGTGGTCAAAACAATTGATGAGAGTTATACAATGAGATATTTAGATATTTAATATTTGCCCGCGACTTCCACTACGTTGAACAGAGCGCAGAAAGATGAACATTGTCTTCCCAAAAAAATTCAAGGGATACCCGGGATATAAAATATCGCAGCTGTTAAACGCAGGCAATTGCTATCAAAGAGACATCTCAAGACAAGTGAAAACCGCACCGAAATAGGTCGAATAGTTTTTACATGAACCTCGAACAAACAGACAAACACAAAAATCTAAAAACAAAACACTTACAATTTTATAATATTATAGATATGTGATATTTTACATAATGACTTTACTCTTTTTAAGAGGATCTATTTTGGGCTATCTGGCTAATTGAGCAGTGGGCGACAGGAGATTCACTTCGCTATATATTTATATAGGTATAAATCAAACATAACACCATCACTGCCAGTGTAAGCATTAGTAGACCAAATTGGCCACCACGTGATGTTTGAAAAGCGCAGCGTGAAGATTTCGGCATGCCTCAGCGACATCATCTACAGATCTATTGTCAGCCAACATACCGATCATTCTAGAACGGAATGTCCTGAAGCTCGATGATGGCAAGAGAAGACCGAATGAGATGTCGCACGTCCCTTAGAAGATGGGACGGCAGCTAGTAACTGGCTCCATTACATTTTCCAACGACCAGTTCAAAGGCTGGCGAGACTCCTGCTTCAGCTCGAAACATCAAATGGCGCAAACTAACCTTTGAAAGCGGTTATATACTTGTGCTTAAAGTGCGCGGGTTCAAATCCTGGCTGAAAAGCATGCAAAACTTGAACAGTTTTCTGACCTAATGTGCGGTTTAAATGTTCGACCGGATTCCACCTACACCATTCCATCTTTGGACCACAAGGCGCTTTGGTCTACGCCATCGTTTCACAGTAGATACGCTACCAGTACGTACTAAACTTTTCGCCTCCACGTTCTTTCTACGTATATACGGCAGGATTGTGGAATGCGCTACCCAGAGTCCGTGTTTCCCGAAAAGTGATTGTGGTAAATCGCAAATCTATTTAAATTTAAATAATGTGCATATTGTTACAATTGCCACGTGCTGGCGGTGAAAGAAAACATTGTGATGAAACATGCACATCGAGTTTTGCACGCACGCCTTGGACAAGCGTGGCGAGTATACTGTCCATTCTCATATAATAAGGGACCCGAGATCAGCTGTAGGATGTTTATGCGCTGTTATTATTATTATACATATTGGGTCCATGGGGTTCATCGGCAAAGAGTTTACTATCAGTGATCAGAAGGCTGGTTCATATCTAGCAAATCAGCATTGACCTACAGCGCGACAATTAAGTAGTGATCTACAAAATCTATTAAACACACAAAGCTAAAATCTAATATATAAAATTCTCGTGTCACAGTTTTCGTTGCCATACTCCTCCGAAACGGCTTGACCGATTTTGATGAAATTTTTTGTGCTTATCCGGTATCTATGAGAATCGGCCAACATCTATTTTTCATCCCCCTAAATGTTAGGGATAGTCCACCCCTAAATTTTTTATTTTATTTTTTAGACAAAATTTTTAATTTCTATTTTTTATGATACAACATACAAAAATACATACAACTACTCTACGATCAACCCCTATTTTTTAACGGGCAGGACGACGTCTGCCGGGACAGCTAGTTAACATATACAAATATAACACATCCTAGAGCTTAATTATGGTTTTTTTTATAAATAATATATAGGTCTCAAATCACTGTTAATTGGTAACGTTTCGTGGCACACTGACAACACTGGACTTGTTACCGCATTAGATGACAACGCTTATGCTTTACCCAAAATACAGGCCCGCCTTTTGGTTATGTGAGACTTCTATCAACAGCATCTCGATTGGTCTCGATAAAGGCCATGAACTTCTGAACTCAATAGCCCCAGCGTTCCGACATCAAGAACCAAAAATATGTATTCGATGCCAACGAATACATATTTGCGGCGTTTTAGATCCGCTTGCTGATCAGCAGCTGCGCCCGCTAACACAGCCGTCCATGTCTAGAAGATAGGACGCAGCCAAAGTGCCAAGCCAACGCATTTGGCGTCTGATATTATGGTCGGGGGGACCATCTTCCAGGGCAACAAAGACGTCTCGTCCGGTCTCTTCCCATCGTCTCACTACAGTCCACTCGGTTATATGTTTGATTTATTATTATTATTCTACTTAGAGTAAAAATTAGGTTTATTCCCATAAAAACCTTCTCTAAATAATTAAAAGAAAACTTAATGCTCGCTGATTTCGTGTACCGGTTGATAGTCACGCGAGTAAGATTGCGTATTTATGGCTCGGAGACTTTATTTGCTTTTAATGGATATAGACAAGCGAAAAAGGTCGCCGAGCCATAAGTAAGCGTAATTTTTAATACGTAGCTGGCGATTAAGCAGACTACCTAATGGATAGTGATCACCATCACCTTTAGACGTTTGACTGGGAACGAAGCCAGACTTTAGGATGCGTGAGAATGAATAAGATAGAGAAGATGAGATACATGGAGGGTGAAGTGAACCATCGGAACTCCCACTCCTCATAGTTCGAAACACGCCTAGATCAAGGCTAAGCATGTCACGATCTATTCTGCGAAAGCATTTCGACCGAACCGGTCCTAAGGGCTATAATCAAAATAATGATTTCAGCATAGCTGTATTACGTCCAAATTTACTACCACATCTATCACCTCCATTAAACTTAGTAAGTTATTAATGTTATCAACTACAGTTTATAGTTTAACTTTATTCATCTACCAAATACAAGGCAGATAAAGTATCTAATACTAATTTTTAAGTATCCAGTGGAGTTAGTATTTCATTAGGTCCTGTATTGGATACTCAAACATGAGTTTTGCTTCTTTTCATTCTACCAATAATATGAGATCGTAACAATACATCCTTTTCTTCCATACTCCTCTTTTAAGACAACCGTTCGCTGTCACGCCACAAATCAATATGTCATCTTTGACACAATCCATCTAATGCTAGTTTGATCTACCTTTCCACTTGTATCTATCGATCTTCCAGTTTAAGTTACTTTTTGTTATAGAACTCTTATCCATCCTTATAATCGTAACATACCCTTACAACCTAAATCTTTTTCCTCTCAACTTTTTTTTCCTATTGCAATACCATAATATAGTAATAGATTCTTTTTCTGCGTTTGATTCAGCATAGCTTCAAAGCGGCCCTATATACGTTTTATCGCTATTAGATCTTAGACTTGATATAGCAGATAATTCATCAAAATCGAATAAGAAATGTGTGGTGAGTGAAGTTTTGGTCCCGTTATAACTTTTTTGTTTCTGGCACAATTCTAACAATTATTTTTGCATTAGATTCAATATAATATAAGAAAATTGTGGTAGAGTCATTTTAGCCATAATGACTACAGACCGTTTTAATATTGGGACCACTAATAGGACACAATTAACTCCAATCTCTCCATTGTTCTAATATTATTTGATTCAATTCATTCGAAGTGTTTACCAATAGGCTGTCGACAGTCAAAATAATTTAATTTGTTTATTCCCCGGGCGATTGCTCCAGTTGACTTTATCTATGATCACTTACTCAAGTCTGTTGGAATAGAATATATTGAGTTAAGCTTTTCTTCATAAATTTCCTTCTTGTTATTCGAGATATATTGAATAATAAAATATTAGAATGCTAATTGTATGAGATATTTGACTAGTCATATTAGGGCACGCAGATAATATTATTTAAGAGGTCGATGTTAATAAAATTGCCATCGTATTTTTTTTCTGTTGGTGTTTTTCAAACCCTGGTGAGTAGCTGTTTTTTTGCTTACGTAACATCTTTTTTATAACATTTTTATATGTCGTGAGCGAAGCCGCGGGAAAAAGCTAGTCGAAAAACGTGGAAAGCGACTTTGTTTTGTACGACGTAAAGAATTCAGTATAATATGTCTCATGACAATAATACAGTGCATGAAATTAACTTAAAATAATTACAATTACAAATAATTAATTGAGCATATAATACATACTTACATACACCCGTGTTCACATACATACATACGCAAGCTATCTCTCAGGTGTACTTATTTACACTACGCCTAATCTAGGTGCAGTCCATCTTATCAACAATCATATCCAAGACATTGATGATTGACGTAAAAATAGCATAACTTCTTGACACGTGAGCACCCACAACACAGAATTTTATTTTCTTGTATGGGTGCCATAGTCAACCGATTCATTTATGTTAATAATTATGTCAATAATTTTCCATGATCCCTGAATATTGCGACTGGCATCCCCATATTCCCAGACCCTTAGTACCGTTAGCAGTTCACCCCAATAGCTCGGACTTTTTGTTCTCATTTCCCACAGTAGTTCTACACTGGCCGGGGCTTGTCCTTGGGTGAATTATTATATGGTGTAGACAGTGATAATCACCGGTCAGTGTCACGCCACATTTACATTTAATTTGTTAAGGGGCTTCTACGTGTTGGCCTCCCCATGGTTCAACGCAAGCCCTCCAAAAGTCTGGGGAATTTTTTTGACCTGTGGTCTCTAGAGAGGTACAGTTATGATAATATATTATAATAATGTAAATGTAAAATTTGTGAAAATAAAATTGAATTAAAAAAAAACTTTGATCCAAAACATAAGCCTCCTCTAGCTATCTCTGTCCTCCACTATCCGTGGCCATAAGGCACTTGCAACTTCTCTAATATCTTTGTATTGTCTTCTTTGTGTTTGCCCATTTCTTAGTATCCACTCTGTCACCATCGTCGTCCATTTTACAGTGCTTTCTGTTGTCATTTTATATGTCCATCTTTACTGCATGTTTAAATTTCTCCTATTAGATCTTCTGTTTTTATTAATTTTATCTAAGACTTTACAACAACAGTTTCAAATTGAGATGTTTTTATTCAAACAATCTAAGTTTTAATGGAGAACATTTTTTGAAAGTCTATTCATAATATGTACACCATTCGCAACGTGAGAAGAAACTCCTCAGCAATACGTCTACCTAAATTCTTTTACTTCATATTTGTTTATCTCAGGCTTATATAAAACCCGTTTAAGCATCCAAGATCAAATTGATGTAGTTTAGAATAAATAAATAACAGTGCAGTTGAAAAGAATAACCAATATTAGACACTGTCTGTCTGGCATTTGCTGAATTGCGCTCATTTGGTACCATAACGAAAGATATTTTTTGTTACGTTGTTAGTGTCAATTTTTTTCCTAATGTGTAATGTCTCGAAGTGTATTCAAATGTTTTTTCTTTCTTGTTTTAATTATTGATTAAACTTGTTTGTATCTCACGATCTTAATTGATATTAAGGTTAAACCAACTCGGACATAAACAGCAGGAAAACATAAGGCTGAATAATTGAAAACCGATCCGCCGATGGTATAGGGGCGTTTAAAATTACCGGGGCCTATTGTCCCGGCCAGTGTAGATGGGAGGCACAAAAGGTCCATCTGACCCAATTAGACGTCTCTGCCATTAAACGGCTATTGGCAGAGGGCCTGTTAAGTTTTGTGCTGGAGTGGTTTTTGGCTGGAATTAATTTTAGGGATATTTCAGGATTATGTTACGACGGGTGTGATATCGGTTATCGGTACGTCCTGGTGTTCTAAATTTGAATTTTCGACTAGCAATTACTTCTTTGTAAGTCGTGGTAGCGTAATGGCTAGTTCACGTCTCGTAACTCAAAGGACGCGGGTTTGATCCTATCCGAAACGCATGCACAACTTGCCAGTTTTCTGACTTAATGTGCATATTATTACAATAACCACGTGCTAACAGCGGTGAAGAAAGACGTCGTGATGAAACCTGCACATCGAGATAATCGACATGTCAAACCTGCCGACACGCCTTGTCTAAGCGTGGTGGGCTTACTGTCTGTTCCTCTATAGTGGGAGTCCCAAGCCTAGCAGTGACTTGCTTCTTCATGTGGTCGAGTCACACGGATTATTATAGACTTTTAGAAGTGAGTTATTTTAGCCACGGCAGTGAATTCTTACGATAGGAACGAAAAAGCTTGACGCCGTGAATTTTCTAATTCAAACACTATTTTCATAAGGATAGAGTTGGAAATATTGTGAAGTTTTGAAGTTTTTTTATGGCAGGAATTCAGCAGACAGGCGTTTGCCTGTCTGCTGAATTCGTTTGGCCCACTTGATGGAAAGCAGTTACCATCACCTATGGACATTTGCAACACGTGCTACAAATGCGCTGCAGCTCTCTTAAGGGAGACTGGAACCTGGTCACTAATGCCGGAACACAACACAAGGTTGCTATGGCGGCATACTCTAGACCAGGGGTGGTAGCCATCCAGTCGAGCCAATGCCCTACCACCTGGCTGCGGGTTGTTTTGTCGCCTCTTACGACAGGCCGCCCGGCCGCAGGGAATCTCATTCTTTCTCCGTTCCTGCACAGATAAAAGAAGCTCTAAATCAAATTGAAACTTCAGCATTTGTTTCTTATTTTAGTTATCATATGCCTTTCGAGTCATTTGTTCAAAGTGAAAACATGGAATCTGAATAATATGTGTTATGATATATCTTAAATATGTAATGAAATTATGAGAAGAAATAAAGAAAGTGAAATAACGAAAATTTTCATTTCCTTGAAGCGCGTTATTAATTATTAAAACACGTTTTATTACCCTAAAATCACAATTTTCATATAGCAAATTTTTAAAATTATCTCAGCATGAACCTCGTGTAACAGCAGGGCCGATTTTAAAGTTACGAGGTAAAAATTAATAAACATGAAAACCCAGCAAAATTGAGTTAGCAACTCCCAATTCTGAGTAAATGCCTGATTATTCGCCTCACTTATTTGGGAATGATTAAATGGTGACCATTTTCTTGTTAAAAATAGCTTCTGCCGCCTAAATGTTTAATATAAACGTCTAACAATTGATTTTTATTTAAATAATAACTTTTTACAAACTTAAAATTAAAATAAACAAATACATCCTATTCTAAAAATACATATACAACTTAATTAAAAAAAATAAAAAAAAATACAAACTACAAATAATAAATAGGTCCCAAATCACCGTCAGTTGGGAACGTTCCCAAAACGCTGGCCGCATTACCAGGTTGTATGGCAATGCTTATGCGTTGTCCAAAATACAGGCCAGCGTTTTGGTTTCGTGAGACTTAAATAAACGTCTTAAATTAATAAATGGGCTGGATATCGGGAGTTGGCGCGAATTTGTTCAACCGGATTTGTCGATTAAGTGCAGTGTCGTTGCTCTATTTTAGCAGTACCGCGTGTTTTTTCAAGATTTTTTACCGTTTTGGAAAAAAATAAAATTGTGTAACGTTTTAATCGTCTGTCCATCTTGCTGTGCTTCATGACAAAGCTGAGAAACCATCTGTTGGTTTCTCAGCTTTGTCTGACCCCAAATAATTCGTAGAAGGTGAAATTCTCTTTTTCATTTTCTCCGAACTATTATAATTATTTGACGCGGGTACAACGCTTCTTTTCCTTCCATGCTTCTCTATTTTGACATAGGTCTTGCAGTACCCTTATCAAAATCAGTCCAATCGTATAGGAATCACATAGCCATACAGATACACACAATAACATTGGTAATTTTTTTAATATGGCCATTTTAAGTTATTCCCATGAAAAACTCGCAGGATTACCAGGTTAAAAAGATTTTAAGTCTAAGAATTTGCTGTCGATCAGCGAAAACCGCATCGAAGTCGGCTTAGTAGTTTCACGTGAATCCAAAACAAACAGACAAGAAATGAAAAAATG
Organism: Dendrolimus punctatus; assembly: GCA_012273795.1. Taxonomy (NCBI): domain Eukaryota; kingdom Metazoa; phylum Arthropoda; class Insecta; order Lepidoptera; family Lasiocampidae; genus Dendrolimus; species Dendrolimus punctatus. Next base: position 10,572,255 of record CM022531.1, read on the forward strand.
GATCGTATTCTAGATCATGTATAACAAATTTATAAGCTATTGTATAGCTTTTATCGCGGGCATTAAGCGGGGCAACCGAATTATGAAATTCCGTAACGAAAATAAACCTAACACCTCCCACTCTGCCTAACATGCGCGGTGACGGGGGCCTGCAGCGGGCGCGGTGAGCGGAGGCGTGCGGTGGCCACAGTGAGCCGCGAGCTCTTATAGCGGTTCGAGGTATGTCAGGTACTGCAAATTATGGACGACGAGCTGCTCCGAAATCGGACGAATACGCAAGCAGCTGTTTGTGAGAACGTATATAGGTGTATATCTATTTTATTTTTATTTTTTATAATGAATAGGTTCGCGTTTGACCGACATTGCACCTTGTCTCAGGCGGAAATGCAGTCTAAGGTGGAGCACGCTTACCTAGAAGATACCTGTTCACGCGAGACTTAAAGACACTTAGATTGTATTTTTCGGGAAAAACAGACGAAGGTAAAGAGTTCCATTCTTCAGCGGTGTGTATGATGAATGTAGAAGCATAGCGTTTCGTCCGCTTCGTCGGTATTTCCACCATATTCTATCATATCTTTATAATGCCACACTCACCGCATGTGCGCCCCGTAAGTATACATGTAGGTATATATGCATACATAGGTGATTAGTTTTCTTATCGGTCACCACGCTCAAAAAGTGTAACTTAAATTAATATCAAAGAAAAAAAAAAATACTGCATAAATAATAAATAATTATAGTATTATAAACTTAAATTCAAATAACAAACATCAACCACTATATTGTCATCATTATCCAATTAAATGATAATAAACAGAACAAAGCTCTGTGATTATTCAAGTGGGGGTAGTGGAAGGAAATGGCCGGTCGCTTAACAGCAATAACTACGCACCGAGCTGTATGGTCACGCACGTGAGTCACGCACTCACTTGAGTGGGTGTTGCATGGGAATTGAGTTTGACTGATGTTACTTTCAGTCGCAGCTGAGTCAAATTGCAGTTGTACCGGGTTGCTATACAATGTTTCTCTTTAGATAATAATTTTAGTACAACACACCTATAATAAATAAAATAAATAAATCAGCCTTTATTCTACCGTCATATTACAAACATAATTAAATTCATAAATTGTTACATAATTTTATTAAAAAATAAAATAATACATTATTGTTCATCGACGGAAGTCGCCTCAGCGGCGTAGGCCTCCCCCAATTTTCTCCATTGATCCCTATTTCTTGCTAGTCTTATCCAATGTGGCATCTTTCCTTAAATATGTCTTCCCATCTTTTATTTGGTCTCCCTCTTTTCCTATTAGCGTCTCTCGGTATCCATTCTGACACTTTCCTTGTCCACTTTTCCGTGTTCATTCTGTGAACGTGTCCTGCCCATTTCCATTTAAGACTTCTTACCTTTTTTACTACCTCACATACCATTTTTTTTTTTTTTTTTACTTTAGTTTGGAATTTTATCTATAAGTTTCACGCCTAGCATGCTTCGCTCCATTTTTCTCTGATGAACAGCTAGTTTGTTTTCATCTTTCTTACGAAGAGCCCATGTTTGGCACCCGTACGTTAAACAGGGGAGAATTGCTACATCATATAATTTTTGCTTAATCCCTATATCTACCTCCTTATTTTCTCCATGTAGTTGCTATCCTTCTATCTATTTCTTTTTCAGTGTTATCTTGAAAACAAATGGATTGACCCAGGTATATGTATTCCTCGACGTATTCAATTTTTTCGTTATCTACTTCGATGTTCTCTTTTTTACCATTTGTTAATACTTTTGTTTTTGTTGCATTTAAATACAAACCAACTTTTTTGCTTTCACTTGCTACATCCATTATCATGTCATGTATTTTCTGCTAGTATTACAATATCGTCCGCAAATCTTAAGTGATTTAAATATTCACCGTCTACCTTAAAACCTTTATTGTCCCAGGTTATCTCTTGAAATATCTTCTCTTTTCTAATATTGCCGAGAACATTTTTGGTGATAGAGGATCTCCCTGTCTACAACACACCTATGATTAATAAATAAGCTTTTTTAAAAGGTTTTTAAATGCAAACTTTGAGATCATGGATATCATATAGTAGCAGAGTGCTAGCCAAGACAAGTAAAACGAGCCCAAACACGATTGGTATATCTTGTTTAGTACAGAAGTTCCTGTGGCCACCTTCCGAGTCTATCATTATGATACCAAATTGTGTATGCAAAATTACAGCTCAATCAGAAACCGGGAAGTTGGTTAAATTTAACTTGCAAGATTCCACCCGAGCTTACTTACACACACATGCATTGCAAGTTAAATACGCCCGGTAATTTATTTGATTATTATTATTCCGGCGTTAGGAGAATTAGTTAGTACTTAGCTCGACAGCTAAGCGGTACTGCACACCGGGACATAGGCTTTTACTATATAAAGCTCAAGGCCGTCCCCATGCGGAATACTGCTCCCATCTTTGGTTTCGTGCACTCCAGTACTAAATGCTCCCACTTGACTCTTTGCAGCGCCGAGCGGTCTGGTTGTCGACGATCCCAAAATTACAGACGGCTTCTCTCAGCCATAAAAGAGACGTTGGCGCTTAAGCGTCGTGCTCTACCGTCTGCACAACGGGGAGTGCTCTGATGAGCTTATTGATTACGCCGCCATTATATCATCGCACCACTCTACATACGTTATGAAATGAACTCCTTCCTGGGATTTTCTCAGAGCGCTAAATATGGGGCTCTTCAAAAAGGGCCTGAACAGATACCTAAAGTCTCAATGAGGTAGACACCGCATCAGCTGGTGGTCCATTTGTCAGGCCAGTTTGCCCACAAGAAAACATAAAGAAGGCGAACATATTATTATTATTATTCCGACGTTACGTTTGTACGTTTATCAAGAACATACAAATTATTTGTATGTACTTGTTAAATTTACGCGGTTCTGGTACCTACGCTCACGTATGGAAGCGAGAGTTGGGTATGGAATAGAGAGCATGAAAGTAGAGTAAACGCGGTCGAGATGCGAGCACTGCGCAAAATCTGCGGAGTGACGCTCGCGGACCGCGTTCGATACCGAATTAAGAAAGAGAGTTGGTCTGAAAGAGAGTGTCGGGGTAAAGGTAAGGAAAGGAATGCTCCGGTGGTTCGGGCATGTGGAAATAATGTATGATGAAAGAATGACTAAACAGATATACAATGCAAAAGTGGATGGATGCAGAAGTCGCGGAAGGTCACGACACACCTTCCATGATCAAATTGATCATGTGTCATGTGATCACGCAGAAGGTGATGTTAGGAGCCTTAAGAACAGACGAGCGTGCGTGACAAGAGCTACGAATGTGAAAGAAGCAAGTGAGGTGTGTAAGAATGGGCCTGTGTGGCGCTCTGTTGTTCGTGCCTACCCCGCAAGGGACCTGTGTGTGTGTATGTATGTATGTATGTATTTGTTAAATTTGAATTTGAACGACATTGTGTTGGAATATGTACCCGCTGAATCCATGTAGGCAGTGCATACTAAGCCATTGGCTAGTGTTAAACACTACAAGTGTTAAGATGGTTTAGGTATTAAGTATATGTTAGTGTTTATCATCTGGATGTTGCATTTAAATTATATACAAACATTTTGTATGTGTTAAATTTATTTTTTGGAATGCGTGGTCTTTTTAAGTTGATCCTGCCACCGATGAAGTATTGTAACAACGTAAACCTCTCATTTATTTATCATTCACGTCTTCTTAATCCCTAACGAGACTAAATAAATCTTTAACAATACCTACTCATACACTGAAAAGAAACCGAAACGTCGGAATAACAAAAATCAAATAAATAACCGCGCTCAAAACAGTTAAAACGTAGTTTCATTATTTATTATATGAGGGTAGCTAAAATGTTACGGCACAAATAGTTGTGACGACGGTTAGGCTTATATAAAATTACTAGCTGTCCCGGCAGACGTCGTCCTGCCCGGTAAAAAATAGGGGTTGATCGTAGAGGGTTGAAAATCTAGGGTTGTATGTATTTTTGTATGTTGTATCATAAAAAAATAGAAATTAAAAATTTTGTCTAAAAAATAAAATAAAAAAATTAGGGGTGGACTACCCCTAACATTTAGGGGGATGAAAAATAGATGTTGGCCGATTCTCATAGATACCGGATAAGCACAAAAAATTTCATCAAAATCGGTCAAGCCGTTTCGGAGGAGTATGGCAACGAAAACTGTGACACGAGAATTTTATATATTAGATGAGATTGAAACATTAGTAACAATTATTAACACTAAATAAATATCGAAATAAGTATGAACCTATAGATAAGTTTCCAAAAAATTGTACGCCGAACCGGCAAAAAGTATGTTTTTACGAAATGAATGATTTGATTTGATTTGATTTGACGGCATTTCAGGCTTTAAATATAGAAGAATTTATGGCATTTAAATAAAGGCTGAGTCTATTAATACGAGTACTGTACGAACAATTTATGATTATTAATACGGGTACTGAAAATGTTCTTAAAAAGGCTCGGCCAAAAAAAAACCTAACCTAACCTAATTAAAGATAGAAAATAAGTATTTTACGAAGTACTTCCAATCCATACAAGAGCAGTACGCAAATACTCGCGTATACTTTGTAGTAACATATAAGCAGATCTTGTTCCGTAATGTACAGCGCCAGTACACATAGGGACTAATCGTGTATGTGTCGGAAAATTATTTTTGGGTGGTCATAAAAAAAATAACCTAGCCTATATTAAAAATGTTCCGATTTGTTCATAATAAATAAATGTGCCGTGTATATATACCCCACCCTCATTTTAGAATTTATTTATTTATTTTTATTTTCATGTTATCAATAATTCTTTAAAACATGTCATTAAAAAAGAAAACCTAACCTAACCTAATTAAAAAACAAGCTAATCATCTAGTTCATTCTTATTTATTTTTTTAAATTTGAATGACTACGAATAAATATAATTTATTCGTCCAGTACCCGTACAAATAGTCACACCGTTAAATAAAAGCTTGTTTTTTTAAAACGTTCTTCATTATAAACTAGCTGAACCCGACAGACGTTGTCTTGCCCTTAAAAATGAAAATCTAGAAACCAATTGCAGCATCGTCAACCGGGACCAATTGTTTATATAAATAAACCATTCTCGAATCTACTTGAAAATATAAAAATTTCATCAAAATCCGGGAACCTGATTGCAGCGCCATCTACTTGGTTCAAATTTCAGTTTCAGGATATCTATAACAAACTTGTAATTGCAAGTCCAACTTATTACTAACTGCGCAAAATAACTTTGTACCTTTACTAACTTGACTAATTGAATTACACCCTAAGTTAGACTGTTGGGGTATTAAAAAAGTTTATTATTAATTTTTATTTCGCTTTTGTGTAAGATGTTGAAGTTTCGAAATGTTAATTATCCTTGAAGATCAAAGGGCTTTGCCAGTTTCTTGACAACATAACGTGTTATAATATTATGTATTTACAAGAAATCTAAAAAAAACACCGCGTTCTCCATCGTTTATATAGTCTAGGGGTCGGCAAATGACTAGACTCACTTTGTGCGGACCGAGAAATGTCATTTTTCTCGTGGATATGAAAAAAATGCCTGTTACGTGCTAGCGGGAGTACGCACTTAGGATTGGAAGAAAACACCAGTTTTTAACTAAAAGCTTTTATTGACTTACACAACCGTGCCTAATACCTTTCCGCAGGGTTGCCTCTATACGCACGACTAATGATGCACTGTCCCGACAATAAGGTGTCTCGCTCACAATACCGTCGCCGATATTGCGTAGACCATCTCCTGCTACTGCAGTGCTCACCTCCGATATAACCGCGTGTAGCTCGCTTCTGCTTCTTCTCTCGAACTACGCTACACATCCCCTTCACTTAACTGTCTACTAAACTTGTCTCTAAATTCACCACTTAACTCGTCACTGTCTTCTATTAAACTTCTCTTTCAACTTTTCCTTATCGCACTTGTCGCTTCACTGTCTTGAGCTGAATTCAACTCTAAACTGGCCGGTAGGTAGGCTTATATAAGCAGCGTAAGGCGTAAAAAAATGATGTGTGTGCATGCCTAAAATAAAATAAAAAAACTCCTTGTGGCCCTCGGGGACCACCGGGGTAAAGCATTTTTTAAAAACTTATGCAATTATAATTATTTATTGCATGCAGTATTTGTTTTCTATGATATTAATTCAAGTTACACTTTTTGAGCGTGGTGACCGATAACAAAACAACACAGAATCACCTATGTATACATACATACCTACATATGTACCTACTTACGGGGCCGCACATTCGATGAGTGTGGCATTATAAAGATAATATGATAGATACCTATATACTTTATCACAAAGTCTTCTACTTCTCGCCGCGCTCAAAGCCCGCGATAAAAGCTATATAATATATTAAAATAATAAAGGCATAAAAATACATATAACCATATATGTATTTTTATGTCAAATCATAATAAAATAAAAGTAAAAAAAAACAACCAAAAAAAAGTTGGGATGGGCCACCCTAATCATTTAGGGGTGTAGTTTACGACCTATTCTCAGACCTACAGAATATACACAAATAATTTCATGAAAATCGTTCAAGCCGTTTCGGTGGAGTTTGGTTACAAACAAACGTTTCAATTCGATACACACACCTACTCAAGTAACGCGAGTGAAGTTTCACTGGCGTAACTAGTTTTCAAGTAAAAACATGAATGTTATCTACTAAGAACATCTCACTGATCTGGTACAAGAATTATATGAGAAGCTTTGACAAATATAAACACAGACTAAGTAGGTTACAGTGGAATCTCATATCACAGCGGCGTATACAGGGTGCAACTCATAACTAGGGTTACCATATTTTCCCAAGCCGTAGTCGGGACATTTTGGTGAGGAAAGTTTTTGTAAGTGATATAAAATATAGCAAAATTTAATCAACAATTTGAAAAATATTTGGTAAAAGCGGCCCCGGTAGGCGTTCTTCTGTTCTGTATAATAAAAAATCAGGCCCTGGTTCTAGTAGCACCTTAATTAAAATCATCAAGGGACTCAAATAAACCCCAAAACACGTCAAAATCCTATACCCGATTCCAACGCCACTTAAGAGTCCAATTATAAATCTAAACCGTTCTCGTATCCACACACATACACACACACACACACACACACACAATTGCATCAAAATTGGTCCAACCGTTGAGGAGGAGTTCGGTCACATACACACGTGTAGAAGAATTAAGTATATAAAAAGGCACGGTTATGTTGTTTGTTTGAAAATCAAAAAGACGTGTGACATGAAATAAGTAATGGTATCAAAGAAAAGGTGGGAATTAAAGGATGGCGACATCTATTTGATGCTTATGTAGCATAGTTGAAATCAAAACTTGCAAACTTGATTAAATAAATCCAAAAAAAAACTATATGAAACTTATCTATGTAAGTTCTAAGTTGGAATAAATCTACCAAATAAAAAACATCAAAATCGGTTGAGTAGTTTCGGATTTCATCGCGGTCAAACTCTGTGACAGGAAACTTCTATACATATAAATTGATTAATAAGCATGAGATACGATTATACTTTTTTATATCTAACAAATCACACTCGGGACAACAATGATCCGCAGTAAAATCATGACCAATATGCTGTCATACTCGTCCATTACGATTCGGCGAGTTCTGTGTTGGGTAATAAAGTTTTATTTGTCGAGTCGTCCCGACTCAAGACTTTTCACAGATCAGATTTGACAGATCGTCTGTACGACAGGATATCATTGGTAATAAGGGTGACATGTCCCGACGTACCGGGACGAATGGCAACCCTACTCATGCCATAACTCTGTCTGTATTCCACGGATAACTCCGAAATCAGGTCAAAGACATTTGAAACCTCCATTGCAACGTGTATTAGCTCTTTCCCAGGAATATTTGTGTCTACTTCTGAGGCTCAATAATTCTGACGTTTTAGGTACTTTTAGTAGAAACTTGGGTAATATTTCGTTCTGTAGATTTGATCAAAAATAACATACATACATACATACATAACTTCACGCCAGGTCCCTTGCGGGGTAGGCACGAACAACAGAGCACCATTTAGGCTTATTCTTACACACCTCACTTGCTTATAAATCTTATACACCTCATCAAAAATAACGTACAAAAGAAATGTTATTACAAATACAAAATAAGCTTTATTAAAAAAGGTTTTTAAATACAAGCTTTTGAGATCCTGGATATCATATAGCAGCAGAGTGCTAGCCAAGACAAGTAAAACGAGCCCAACACGGGTTTTATCTTGTTTAATACAGGAGTTCCTATGGCCACCTTCCGACACAAGATCAGATCAGCTCCATGGTAACATATTATTGCATTGTCACGCGATATACATGTGTGCAAAATTTCAGCTCAATCGAAAACCGGGAAGTTGGTCAAATTTAACTTATATCCACCCGAACTTACATACATACTTATCCATTGCAAGTTAAATAAAAGCTTGTAAAATAGAAACAAGATTTTATTGACTGGGGTTGGTGAAGTTGTGTGGTATGGCGATGATATTGTAGCAGCGAGAGAAGTTAAATGATGATACTTCAGATGACAGAGAGTAGTGTACGCTGTCGAGTGCTGATGTCAACTGAAGTGAACGAATTTATTTTGGAAACGGTAACTCAACTCAAATACAAATATTTACATTTACACAAAATAACAAGGGCATTTGCCTGGATGGCAACCTACCCCGGTCTAAAGTATTTGTATGTCGCCATAACAACCTTGAGTTTTGTTCCAGCATTAGTGAACAGGTTCCAGTCTCCCTGAAGAGAGCAGCAACTCATTGGTAGAACCTTTGGTGTTCTGTTCTGCAACAGAACACAAACCAACTTGACTGATAATTTCTTTTATTTTTCCTTTCACCCATTTTAATATTATATTTAAAAAAATTTGAGCTAGGCATGTTAGCTGAAGAGTACTTTGCGCCGCTTCTTCTCTTCAAGCCATAACATGTTGTGAAGCAGTGATAAATTAGATTAGACTCCCATAGAGCAAATAATAACCATAAACAAAATTAAAACTAAATAATCAAAATGAACAAGTTAAATAAAACTTTAACAACACTCGTCGATATCTGTCATCATGGCCACTGCGAAGTGGTCAAAACGTCGGAATAACCAAAATCAAATAAATTACTGCGCTTAAAACCGTTAAAACGTCTTTTATTATGTATACAAGTCGTGGAAACTTAAGAAAATATTATGCCAAGAACAATAACCAAGACGATTCTTCAAGCTTTCGTCGACAGCAGACGCGATACCGAAGTCCGGCTACCGTGCGACTAGTGCATCCCACAAATACGTAACAATAAAACCACAAAGCTAGGTAACAAAGATAGAATCTCGTTGACACGATATCCGATATAAGCACTTAGATCACAACATAAATGTGGTAAATTCGCGTTGTAGCTAACAAGGCGATGTATAGAATATTGGAATCGAGCCAACGCTTTCAGTATTATTCATGAATATATGTAACGGCGTCGCTTAGATTTGACTGTGACACGTTTTTGCTATATTTTTCGAAGAATATGTCGTTCTCTCGGACGTTTAAGTATTGCGTTATACTGGAATATGGTTTAACTCTGATTTTGTATGAAGAAAATTCATATGTATACACATCTGTATCTATACTAATATATAAAGCTGAAGAATGTGTTTTTACTTGAACGCGCTAATATCAAGAACTAATCTCATTTGAAAAATTCAGTGTTGATAGCCCATATATCGAGGATGGCTATAGGCTATATATCGAGGGCTTCATAACAAATGGGAGTATAGACAAAAGTGTGTTTTACACAGGGGACAAAATTGTTGAATAAAACAAAACTAGTTGATTGTATAAGGCTGAAATTTCGAATTATTTTTAAGTACAACTTGCGTACTGGTAAGACTTTCTAAATTGTAACATGGAAAGTTTTTAGTAAACAACAAAAAAGTGCCATAGTGCGTATACGCCTATATGCTATGAAACCCGATATCATCACCCTAAGACCAATAGAAGCGGAGTACCAATGAAGTCTGTTTGAAAATTGTGAGAAAAATTTTGAGAGCTTCCGCTGCGTGAACGGTTAGTTTCGCAAAAATCATGTGTAACAAAGTCGCGGTCAGAAGCTAGTAGTATATTTATATATTATATATAAACCTAACCACGGTTCGTGTCCACATCGTTGAAATACAGACATTTAGCCACTCAAGCATTAATGCTCTTTCAAATGTCTGTATACGTTCGCATGACCGCCGGCTCATTTGATGTTGAAAGATGAAGTACGCTTACCTAGAAGATATCAATTCACTCGTGACTTGAAGACCCCTAGATTGTGTTTGTTAGGGAAAACAGACTCCGGCAAATTATTCAATTCTTCGGAAGTAAAACACTCCGTTGGCTCAGCGACCCAAAATGTGTCCTGGCCTCCGAAACTAGAACACGCCACCTGTTCTTGTCCTGTGCGATTTCTTGCCAGTTAAAGGCTTGAAGCTCACACAGGTCGGCCTCCACTCTGTCCCTCCACCGATACTTGGGGCGACCGACCGGACGTCGCCCATCCGATCGTCCCAAATAGGCCCTCTTTACACTTCATTCTTCGGAAGTGCGTACTAGAAAATATGAAAGCCTTTTTTTTATTGGATCTGGTAGGTGGCGCTGCTGTCGATTGAATCTTTGTCCAGGCAGGACGACGGAGAGCCTGCCGGGAGAGCTAGTCTTCTTCTCTTATATATAAAAATGAATGTTTGTCTGTATGCCCTTTATAGAATCGTAAACTATACATTTAATCATGTCATGATCTTTAGCAAAGTTATTGTGCATGAGCCAGAGGAGGTTTCTGAGTTGGTTCACAATTGGAACCGGTAGGTGGCGCTGCTGTCAGCATATCGATTGAAGCTGTTCCCGACAGGACGACGTCTGTCGGGACAGCTATTTCGTTCGTAATAAATGTGTTTAAATAGAGGCCTTCTTTGAGCGTGAATGTGATACTCTTCAGCTAATTTTTTTTTTTAATGCAGTTCAACAGACATGCAGACGGGCCACTTGATGGAAAGCGGGTACCATCGCCTATGGACATTTGTAACACCAAAAGCGCTACCAATGTGCTGCCATTCTCTAGAGGGAGCACTGGTATCTGGCCACTAATGCCGGAACTCAACTCAGGGTTGCTATGGCAGTTTACCCAGGACCAGGGATGATAGCCATGCAGGCGAGCAAATAGCTTACAATCATATAGCTTACAAAAAAGGATACAAAATGACTTCATAGATCCAAAAAGACAACTCAAAGCGTAAGGTACGCCGGAAAAATATGTCCACCGAGAGCAACTTAATAGAAAACCAGTGAACCGTTTTTAATCCAACGTTTCTTCGTGAATTGATGTTGTCTTCAGATTTAGTGTCATCAGCCATCACGGTACATTGACCACGGACTCGGCACAAATTAATTTATCGACTTACGGCTCTATTCCAAATTATGGGGAAGGCTTCCGAAATTACAGTCGGTAAGAGGCGCCTTTCGAAGTAATTCGCGCTAAGATAGCAAAATATATCGTCTGCGTCGGTGCAGGGCTTTGTAACCATATTTTGGGTGTTTTTTAAATCAAAATTATTACATATTATTCGTGCAAGAACGGAGAAAGAATACGTAAGAGGCGACAAAACCACCCACAGCCAGGTGGTAGAGCATTTGCCCGACTAGATGGTGACCATTTCTGGTCTAAAGTATGCCGCCATAACAACCTTGTGTTGTTATCGGTATTAGTGACCAGGTTACAGTCTCCCTTAAAAGACCAGCATAGCATTTGTCGCACCTTTGGTGTTGCAAATATCAATACGCGATGGTAACCGCTTTCCATCGAGTGGGCCGTCTGCCTGTCTGCTGAACTCCTGCAATAAAATAAAATGAAATATTATTTTTATTACTCTGAATTAATTTAATTTTGTAATAATAATACCAAATAGATAAGAATGATTAATTATAGTAATAGGCACAACATTTTGCACGCCCTAGAGACAAAAACATGAACTTATGGAATCATCCTACCATCTTTTTATGTACCAAGTTTTATGCAATAAATGATGATTTTGTTTTGATGGATTTATAGACCTGTTCTTTTCCCCAAAATTGCTAACGATCCCTAAAACCCGCTCTAAAACCAAAATATATTAAGTAAACATTTTCTTCAAAAACAACCGGCTCATCGTAATTAGGAAAACAGGGGATCTGCTCAGCGATTCTTTTAAAAAAATAATATTTTAACCAACGTAGCATCGCCCACCAAAATGTTTTGCTTATTTATTAAAAGAAACCTTTTACTGAGTGTATTTTTTATGGCGTAGGGAAAAATGGAGCAACTTCCCGACGCTTTCTAAATAGCCTGCCAATCTAAATTTACTTCTCAAGAGTTATTTTTAAAATTATGAAGTAATATAATTACTATATTTAATGACCGAATCTTTAATAATATTATCTTCATTTCATTCCGTGCAGGAACGGTCAAAGAATAAAATTTTTGAGTATGCCGCCATAATAACATTGAGTTGTGTTCCGGAATTAGTGACCAGGTTCCAGGCTCTCTTAAGAGAGCAGCAGCATTTGTAGCGCCTTTGGTATTGCAAATATCTCTCCATATATTCAATATACTCTTTGCAAATATCCATAGGCGATGGTAACCGCTTTCCATTAAGTGGGCCGTGTGCCTGTCTGCTGAACTCCTGCAATAATAAATAAAAATTGCCACTACGGAACGATGGTATAGTTGTGGAGATGCTGTAGTACTGAAATGAATTGTAAACGCGCCATGGTACGTTAGATCGAGCGCCCTCTATCGGGACCTGAAAGTGGACTTTTCACCAGCACTATTAGAAAGTACACGGAAGCCCACGAGCATTGGCATCGTGTCAAGCGATCCAGCTCCACGACGACACGGATATAATGAGAAGGCTCAAAAGGACAAAACCGTTTGAACCAGTGCTATGAACAAAGCTAACGTGTAGTGTTTAAAAATATTCGTGGTAGCATAATGGCTAGTGCACGCGTCCCAAACTCAAAGGACGCGGGTTCGATCCTGGCCGGAACGCATGCACCATTTAGTCAGTTTTCTGATCTTATGTGCATATTGTTACAATTACCACCTGCTAACAATGGTGAAGGAAAACATCGTGATGCAACCTGCACATCGAGATAACCAATATGTCAAACCTGCCGAACCGCCTTAAACAAACGTCGCGGGTATACTTTCCGTTCCCCATAATGGGAGGGCCGATCCCAGCAGTGGGACATTTATGGGCTGATATTATAGTGTGTAGTGTACTGTGCTAGCTTAATAAGCTACACATGAACAAAATATCTTCGTCTTAATAAAGACAACTCTTTCTTACTTTCAATACTTGTAGTTAAATTAGTTTATATTAAAATTGTTTATCAGTCTTTTTAGACCAGATTGTAAAATTAATGTGGTATTTTTAACACAAAATTCATGTAAAAAAATAAGTGCGTCTCCGGAGGCCCACAGAAGTAATAACTTAGCCTGCCTACCATTGCCGTATGCGTGAGAGAAAGGGAAGCCACACAGACTGGTGCCGTAACGCGTTACTTAACGAAGCGGTTTGCCCTCACATAAGAAGTTATCACTTCAAAAATACATATTTGCGAAAGTATACGCTCACCTAGAATGGTTTCGTTTTTCGTCGTTTCGTAACCATTTTAACAAAAATTTTTGCCAAAAGGCAAGAATGAAACCCTATACGACATTGAAACCTCTCCAGCGCCTCACCGGCCTGAAACGTATTTTATGACGTAACTCTTTAACGACGCTATATCGCATTACATAGGATATCCTCAACGGGAAGGCGCTTTCAAATCCTCAAGATATGCAAGTGGAACTTTCTAGAGAACCGTCGCTTACTAGAATATATTCGAAGAATTAGTAAATCAAAGAAAACTAAGAAAAATTGACATCGATAATTCTGTTAGATACTATCAATGTAGACAAATTGAGTTTTGCAGTACTCTCTCTAATTGACTTGTACGGTCCGGAAAAAGTATATAATCTAATAAAACAATCCATTATATCAAAAATTACTCGTTTTACTGAAACTGAACGTTTTACTCATTTGCAGCATGTCAGTGACGTGGCACACAGAATGTGGTAAGACTCGGCAAACACTATAGCGAATTGTATTCGAATAAATGATTCGATACAAGTTGTCATACGAGTATTTTTTATTTTATTTTAATATTTTTTTTTAAAGTAATGTTAATGTTAATTTTAATTTAAATAACGTATTTATTGTTGTTTTTAATAAAATTTATTTATTTCTTTTACGTATTAAAGTATTATTATTAAGTATTTACATAAGTAGTATTAGTTATATTCATAATTTTTATATTTTTATAAACAGAATTGGGTCGTTTTCGTCTTACGCCAAAAGGAAGGTTTGCACTGAAAATCAGCGTTGTGTCGGATATAATTCCGGCACAGCAATATGCTGAGTGCAAACCTTGTTTGCTGAAAATGCGGCGTAGAAATGTTCAAAATATGCTCTGTGTATAACAATATATATGGAATGTAATTACGTCGCTATTTTTTTTGCAAATAAAGTTTTTCTTTCTTTCTTTCTTTCTTTGAAATAATTTTTAAAGTAAAACTTCTTTAGAATCGTTATGATTTGAATCTCGGTGAAACGAAAAAGCGACACTAAAAAGAGTTAAACGTATAAAATTCAACCTTATACAACTTGAAATAAAACACATTTCTGTTTACCCGTTATTCATTTTCGCTTGAAGTAAATCGTGAAAGATTTCAAATGAATTTAATTCTATCTATATATGAGTAATTATGGCAGATATTCTTTTATTCGTAGATACATATCATTATAATACATTCAACTCTGAAATGCTACCACTAAATATCAAGCAGACATGATCATTACCTTCTTTTAACAAATCAGTTAAAGATACTACCTCAAGCTATAGTGTTCTTGTTTACTTTTGTATGTACAGCGTGTTTCAGACCTTACGACCATAAATCAGACCACGTTATCTTCATGACGTACTCTGCCCAAATACAAAAATGAATCAAGGTAACTTCTTTGGTTTAGCCACAGGACCTCATTTTTTATTTCAGAATATTACAACAACACGTATCAGTTATTGTGTCTAAATCGGTAGGTTAGTGACCAATGTATCATGCTGCCAGCTCGTCTCTTCATCATTAAACACGGAAGTTGTTCATTCTTACGCTCTCGCTCGCGAACCAATATTTACAAGATGTTCTGTTTTTTATTCCCATTTTATCGTAATTAATTTGTTCGGAAATTTCAAAATTTTAATTTTGACATTACGGTCGATTTAATAGTACCAAAAAAATTGTATGGAGTGCAACCGTAAAAGTTATGATTTATTGTCATTTGAAATGAAACACGCTGTATATAATATAATATGTGTATTTATTTATGTATATATATTACATATATTTATTAATTAATAAACTAAATTATTGTACGAGTGCTGGTTTAGTAACTACCGACTTTTGTTGTCCTTCCTATACTTCATCCAAGAAATCGCCATGGGCGACAAGACCGCCGATTGTCGTACTTGTATATTAATGTTCTTTATTTTTGTAGCATTTTTATACAATAAAATATATTCCTTTTTATTTTTTATTTTTATTTTATTTATTAAGGACAATTAACAGATATACACTAAAGTTACATAAGAAAAAAAAAGGTAAATAGTACAAAGTCAGTGTTTATCCTACTACATTATCCACGAATATCAAGATGGTAGTGTACAATTTGTAGAGGAAAACGGAACAAATACAATTAAAACGCACACACACACACACACACACACACACACACACACACACTCTCTCTCTCACTCTCTTACTCTCACTCTCTCAATTAAAAGAAACTTCTATTTTAAATATACGTGCGTAACAATGCATTGAATTTTGAACTTTCTGTTAGTTTAATAAGGTGTAATTTTGATTGAATTATTACGGATAAGGGTCAAAATAGCTAAGAATGAATGTGTCTATAATAGATAGAAATGCGAAATTGTTTGTGTGCAGTGATCAAACCTGTCTATTAAGCGTTGTAGATATACTTGTATTCTCTGAAATTTCACTGCTACTGCGTGTGTACTGAATACACACACATTTCTTTTATTCTTTTCTAAATTTACACGATTAGTACACATAATAAAACTCATTTAACCGTTTTAGACGTGGTATTTTATTTAATTTTTATTCCGACGTTTCGGCCACTTTCAGTAGCTGTGATCACGGAAGAGAAAGATGTAAGTGACAATGGTAATTTCAATGGTCTAAAGTATGTCGCCATAACAGCCTTGAGTTGTGTTCCGGCATTAGTGGACCGGGTTTCAGTCTCCTTTAAGAGGGCAGCAGCGCATTTGTAGCATCTTTGGTGTTGCAAATGTCCATAGGCGATGGTAACCGCTCTCCATCAGGTGTGCCGTCTGCCTGTCTGCTGACCTCCTGCAATAAAAAATAAAAAAAATTTTTTTTAGTCTACTGCCAACGTGTTGTTATACTGCCCATATGTGTAAAAAGGTATGAACGGATAAAACTTTTACATATAAAACTTAGGTGACGAATATACAGGTCCCTGAGCGAATTTTGTTACAATTTCCAACTGCGTTCGACCGTATGCGATGTGGTATAATAATAAGCTTATAGCGTTAATGTATTCTGCGCTAAAATCATAATATACACACCTTCGCACTTTTCTTGCGATTTTCTATAACTGTCTTATATAAACATCAATAAATATTTATATGACTACTAGCTGTCCTGGCAGACATTGTCCTGCCCGGAAAGCTTCAACCGATATGCCGACAGCAGCGCCATCTGCCGGGTCTAATTGTGAACCAAGTCAGAAACCTTCTCTGGCTCAAGCACAATAATTTTTCTAAAGATCATCACATGATCAAATGTATAGTTTACGATTCTATAAAGGACATGCAGACAAACATTCATTTATATACGTCAAGAAGTAACTACTATAAACTGATATTGCCATCTTTTAGGTTACAAAAAGTGTTGTCTTCTTTCTTGGGGGTTGGTATACGCTTCTTCAATAAGATTCCGAGTGAAATGTTAGATCTGCCTTTTACTAAATTCAAAACCAAATTAAAAAGTATCTTGCTTAAAAAGGGATACTACACTATTGAAGAATATTTAAATGACAAAACTTCATTTACATAGCAGCTCACTCCAACCTCTTATACTGTGTTTTGTACGAGTATAGCGTTATTATCTTGCCGTATTTCTATGGAATATATGGAGATATGAAGTCGTGGTAGCGTAATGGTTACCGCACGCGCCCCTAAATTGAAGGGCGCAGGTTCGATCCTGACCGGAACGCATGCACCTCTTAGTCAGTTTTCTGATCTAATGTGCATATTGTTACAATTACCACGTGCTGAAAACGGTGAAGTGAAAACATCGTGATGCAACCTGCACATCGAGATAACCGATGTGTCAAACCTGCCAAGCCGCCTTGGACAAGCGTGGCGGGTGTACTGTCCGATCCCCCTATAATGGGAGGCCCGAGCCCAGCAGTGGGACAATTATGGGCTGACATTATTATATTTATATATGGAGATATGTTGCAAAAAAAATATTAGTACGGTATGTCTTTATATTTATAACTATAAAAATATTATCTATCCTTTTATTGCGTTCTGTCTTGTTGAATATGCACTGTTTGCTACAACTCCATCAATTCTTCAAAAGTCATTCTGTAACATAATTCTATATAAAGCTTTTAAAAAAAGAACTTAAATATAAATAGAAGAACAAATATAAAGAAAAACAATTTTTAGGTAGACGTGTTGCTGGGGAGTTTCTTGCCGCTTCTTCTCCTTAACAGCAATAACACGTTGCGAAGCGGTGTACATAGACTAGGAAGTAAAATTAAATTTTAACCTATATGTATGACTTTCAAAAAGGGGTTCTCCAGTGGAACTTATTTTGAATTTGAAGAAAACAGGCAGGAGACAGCGCTGAACAGAGAGGAGTGGAGTATTGTCATTTCCGAGGCCAGGACTCATTTTTGGTCGTTGAGCTGCAGCAGTTAGTAAGTTAGTTAAATATCTATAGTGTTTAACTTCATTTTTCGATGCGTGGTTGGAATTAAGCCTAGTTAGCATAAACTTCAATACACTTCTTCTCTTTTGACTATGATATCTTTCTATATCTCTGCCTACCTATCTCTATCTACTATCTTTTAACATATATTTTCTTCTTTAAAGGGATTATGGCTCCAACATTTTCAAATGTTTTCAAATTTGTAAATCTGATATTGTTAATGTCACTGTCAAAATATAGCCAGAAGAGGTAGTCCATGAATAAACGACGTAAGACTGTTTTAAAAAAATTCTTTGTTTTTTTCTTCAAATAAAACTATATGGTGATGATGATTGTGAAGACGTGAAGCCGAAAATTGAGGTGAAACGGTAGTCGCTTAAGCTTATGAACTGCACCAAACTAGACCGCGCTGGGCCGTTAATGGATTTCTCGGGCTCTCGTGACGAAAGCACGGTATCGTGCGTCACGAATATTAATATTTTTCCATGGTAGCGCCCTACCTGAAAATTACAACAAATGTGTACAGACTTCATGCATACTCAATGATATATTAACCGATGAAATATTAGATGACCAATATTAGATGTTTCATTTGGTTACTTGTACAGAAATGTTACGAGTTACGGGACTCGCATTTAATTGCCGATGGAATTACTATAGCATTTATTAGAACTTTACAAACACGTATAGCATAGGTACAAATATAACTGGATCCAACAACGTGATGCACGATTCAATAACACGCGCAAAGTCCGACACTATATAGCTTATCGTAATTACACACGTCTTGCTCGTATCGTATACGTCGCTTGGCTGCCTCACTCCTCCATTCGGGCCTACCATAAAGGATTACAATTCACAATAGGTTGTATTTCTAATTAAAATTTTTATACACAAAGTAAAAAAAGAAGCCCAAACGCCGAAAAGGTAATAAACTAATAAAATAAAGAAACTGCAGGTGTGCATTCTCTTTTGTCGGCGTGTAGTACAGTATTTTATTTTCTTTATCCTTATAATATTTTCTTAAGTTTTCGCAACTTGAATACATAATAAAACTAGGGTTTAACGGTTTTGAGCGTGGTAATTTATTTGATTTTTGAAGTGATTATGGAAGACAAGGATGTATTGTTAAAATTTTATTTATCTTACCACCAGCTTGTTCATTTTAATTATTTAGTTTTAATTTTGTTTATGGTTATTATTTACTCTATGTGAGTCCAATTTAATTAACCACCGCTTCGGAACATGTTATAATTTGAAGAGTAGAAGCAGCGCAAGAAACACTTGGTTTTTGCTGGGTTTGGTTCTTAATAGTTTTGATTTTTGGATCCCAAACAGGTAGTACTTAGCAAACATTTTCTCTATTGAAATTTGAGTGTTTTTTGATTTCGTCGTGTTCGTCGGAATATTAAAAATCAAATAAATTATCGCGCTTATAACCGTTAAAACGTAGTATTATTATTCTGGACCCATATTATCAAACAATATTTAACGGCTTTAAGCTCGGTATTTTATTTGATAAAAATCTTGTGTTATTTGACATCTTTGTCTTCCGAAATCGGGCCTACTGAAAAGTGGGTGAAACGTCGGAATAATTATCAAATAATATACCGCGCTTAAAAGGGCTAAAATGTAGTTTCTTTATCTTTTTATTTTACGCCTGTAAGACAGTTCTAGTTCGCTTTTTATAACGCGGATGTCTGAATGTCTAAGGACCTAAATCGGCCGCTCTCGGTATTTTATTTGATAAAAATCTTGTGTCATTTGACATCTTTGTCTTCCGAAATCGGGACTACTGAAAAGTGGGTGAAACGTCGGAATAAATAACAAATAAATACCACGTTTAAAAAAGCTAAAATGTAGTTTCTTTATCTTTTTATTTTTCGTCTGTAAGACAGTTCTAGTTCGCTTTTTATAACGCGGATGTCTGAGTGTCTAAGGACCTAAATCGGCCGCTTTCGCGGATTCGTATTACGAACGTGACAAGTAAGAAAATCAACCTCGTTCCTGCACGGTTAAAAGGCTGAGTGCAAACCTTGTTTGCGAGAAATGCGGCGTACAAATTCTCAAAATAGGTTTTTATTTTTAAGATACATGTTAGCAATGTAAGTACGTCGCTATTTCTTCAAATAAATTTTTATTTCTTTTTTCTTTCTTTACTTGTTTCCAAGCCTTACTTTTTTCACATATTTACACTTGTAAATAATAATAATGTTATGACCTAGGTGCTGACAAAGACAAATTCACACCTGCAGCCCTGTAGAAACACATTTTATTACCTTTTCGGCATTTGGACTTCTTTTGTTTAATTTGTGTTTGAAATTTGCGATGAAAAAAGCCCATTGTGTATTGTAATCTTTTACGGCCTATTGTTGTATTGTTCACTGCCGGGTGTCTCGGATTTCAAAGTACAAACCATTCTAAGAAACTCGGTCTACGCAGCCGGGACGAAATATTGCATGTGTGCAGTATAAAGCAAGGCCCCAATGAAAAGATGAGGCAGTCGAGCGATAACCACAAGCGACGCAGAATTGTGTAAATTCGGTAATCTATTTAAGTGACGGACTTTGCGCGTGTATTTTAATTACGATCTTTTGCATTACGTTTGAATTTATTGCGCTCGGTTATATTTGTACCTGTGTTATACGTGTTTGTATAGTTCTAATAAACTCTATAGTAATTCCAACGGCATTTATTTTAATTCAAGCCCTGTAGTTCGTAACAATATTATCTCCTCCCTTGCCTACAAATACAGCGTAGACATAAAACCAAAGTAATTGCTAGCTAGAATCCTTGCAAGAAAACCCTAATTAACCCGAAAGTATTCCAGTAGCGACCGAGAAATATGATCACGTCACTCGATAGCCATCAGTTAGTTCCAATCAAAGTAACTAGATATAAGAACAGTTCATTGGCTTCCAGCCAATAGCCATAAGATCGAGTTTCCATACTTAATAAAGAACTTTATATAATCCAATTCTGAAAGTTGATAGCTGATGAAAATATGTTTTTTTGGGCCTACACAGAGTGAAAAAAGGTCATGTTTGGACGGGAAGTATCCTAAATAGAGTTATCTATATTATTGTATATTAAACGGAAACTTTCAATTACCTGTCTGAGCCGGGTTTGGAAGCTATGAAATATAAAAGAAAATATTATTTTATGATTTACCAGCTAGATCCAGCAGACGTCCTGCCCTTAAAAAATAAAAATCTAGAAACCGATTGCAGCGCCATCGACCGTTACCAATATCATGCTCAAATAGAATCGCATCCCACCGTCCAGTTCAGATCAGACCCCTTGAACATACACAAAAAAATCATCAAATTTCCTTCTTCAATCGTTTAGGAAGAGTTCAGTGCCTTAGACAGGAACAGAAGAATTTTATATATAAATAAGATATATAAGATTTTTGGACCTCAAACCCTATCGAGCGTTCTAAGAACACCATTCCAACGTTTCATCACAATTTGATCAATGATTTAGGAGCACATTGAGGACAAACATACAAACTTTGATTTTAAGAAGACAGCATCTACCTAAAGGTATTATTGAATTATTTATTATAAAATAATTTAATTCCTTACATTTAAAGAATTTTATAAAATTCATTTTTAAGAGCGCAAGAAGAAGATTTTGCCATACCAATCAACGACTCATGCCGTCGACATCTATAACATTTTTTTATAAAATGAAACTGGACTGCCTCAGTGACCGAATGTATAGACTGAGCCTCCATATAAAAACGTCAGATAAAGTTAGTATTATACACATGACTATCACTTTTGTGGTTCATAGTGTAGTATTCGTACAGGATCGGAGAGAGAATACAATTCTTTGAGGCCGAACGACCTGTAATATTATAAGAGACGACAAAACAGCCAGGTGATACGGTACTTGCCCGTCTGATTGGCTACCACCCTGGTCTAAAGTGTGCATGCCGCCACAACAACCTCAAATTGTATTCCGGCATTAGTGGCCAGATTCCAGCCACCCTTTAGACTGCCACAGCTCATTGGTAGGTAGCACTTTTGGTATAAAAAATATCCATAGGAGATGGTAACCGCTCTCTATCTAGGCCGTCTGGCTGTCTGTCAAACTCCTGAAATAAAAAATACATAATGGCGAACGATTATGTTTAAATAAATACGTCTTCCCTTGTAAATACATTTAAAGCCCAAGTGATTTATACTGGAACTAATAGTTCTCCGCCTTGGTTTAAACATATTTATATCACATTTCTAAAGAGCATCCATTAGCGGACAAAGGGCTTGTCTTTTGTAATACTCTGAACGAGATTATAATTACACCTAGTGTCTAGCTTTGAAATTTATGGGCATTTCATACTCCAGGTTATACTGTGTCATGTCTTAACCTGGGTAGTAAGTAGATTTTTTGTCTATAGGCGATGTTAATCGCTTTCCATTTAGAGGGCCATCACCCTGTCTGCTGAACTCGTCCATGGGAAGCTACTATATCTTCATCTCTACTAAATCAACTATTAACACAAAGTTCTCGTAATGCACAACGCGATTCGTTTCCTTTAGCTGGCTTCACTCTGAGAGCTCAGGGGTTGGGACATCTGTTTTGTTCGTCTAAGTGAACACATCCACAATTCCTACCAAAACTTAAAGACTACAATAATACGCTACACCATCTGGTAATATTTCAGCTACGCCATGATTAGTCATTACGTAAGTAGAATTAGCACTCGAGCGACAAATACTTTTTTTTGTTTTATCTCTACTTTCCACCCATAAATTCAAACTGGAGATATTCCTATTCTTTCCCTCGACATCAAAACGTAGCGTTGCAGAAAGATTTAAAGGATTAAAAGTTCCGGATGGATAATCGTCCCACTTTCGAAATCCTCCGATCTTAATTCCAACGATAAAATCAGGAAAGAATTTATAAGGGAACAGGGGATAGGCAATGTTGATTGTAATCGGTAACTCAATGCCGTTTAATGTAATAAAACGGATGTTTGCCTTTTGCTTTTGTACTTTTTGTTTCTTGTTGTACGTGAAATATTTTTAACTGTAACTAGATTTTGTATACCGGAAATGTTGAATCGGTTACACCCCAAATACGTAGGAGCTTTAATCTCTATTACGGTTGATAGCAACGATCTCCAAACAATTTTGTCTCCTAGACCCCCTTACCAATTCTTACTGTATTCTTTCTCATGTATTTTGGTGGTTTATTTTTGTATATCTAGAAAAAAATCCGTTTTCACAATATATCATCATTATATTAATACGGGAAGCAAAAACTTTGTACCCCTTTTTACGAAAACTGCGTCTGCTATGAAATTTCGCACACTCATAGTTTATATAGAGAAAGAATGCAGCTAAAAAAAAAAATATGCATAGAAAAATATTATTTCAAAAATACATTACACACACTATTATGTTTTTGACACACACGCACATATACTCTTTTTTATTGTTACAAAAGTCAAATCGACTGTGTAGCCTTGGCGAAATCTGTGATTATAGAAATACACATGACGTTCTGAGCCTCAGAGGGCATGCTCCGAACGCAACCGGGATTTATCGCTTGAAAGATGATGATGATGATGATGATGATATTGATGATGATGATAATGATGATGAAGCAAAGAATATTTAGACTGGTGTTAGATGCAAGGTAACAAATGTATACGTACATTAAGTGAAATTTTTAGAGCAAAGTAGCCTGACACTAATTTAGTAGCGTAGTATTTAGTCGCGAGTACACGTCATGTGAATACGAAATTTATGTAAGCGAAAAACAGGAATACTGTATATAGTACAACAATAAATTATTCTTTGAACTTTTTACGATCCTTGAATAAATAAATCTCGACAACCTTCAAAGTAGTGAGTCAGGAGTCTATCACAAGGTTCTCTCATCTGTCCTCTGTTGTTGAAGTGAGTCACTTTGCTTTCCGCGTTGACTCATCAGGCCTTAATGCTGAACATAGGTCTAACTACTCAAGTACGGGCACATGAGAGGCAGGTCTAGGTAATATAGTTAAGAACGTCTGTATCAAAGTTCCACACAAACCGTGCGACGCTTAATCTAGTGTAAGGTCTAACCTCCACAAAGGACCCGGTATTGTACGAAATATATTCATGCTTCAACAAAAAAAACCTAGTTATTTGCCGAAACAATTCGGGGGTGGTAATGTCCCAAAAACAAATCCCCTTTGTGTTCCAACATCACCTTCTTCCCGGGGCTGTACAAGTTTGTAACGTGGGCAGATTATACATAGAAATAATACCCTTGCTATGACAACAATTTCTATTTACTTAGGAATTGTGAGGGAGTTGTATATTTGTGAACAATGTACATAGACTAGGAATTTTATCTAATATGTGTTGAGCAAAAACTTTTGAATTTGAATTTGAAATCCCGAATTTATTTGTTTTTTACCTACTAAGACAATTGGGCTTCTCATTACCTCTGTGGTAATTAGGTGTTATTTTTTTAGTATTAATAAGAGTTGTGGTAGCGCACGGTTCCCAAACTCAAAAGACGTGGATTTGAATCCTGGCCGGAATGCAGGCGCCACTTAGGCAGTTTTCAGGTCTCATGTGTTACAATTCATTATCATCATCCGAGCGCTAAATCCCAGTTGCGTTCGGAGCGTTCTCTCCGATGCCCAGGATCCGCTTTCCTACTCCACTTTGCGCATGATTCAGCATCCTCCGTTTTGAGTCCATTGGTACGCATCTCATACTTCACAACGTCAAGCCAACATTTCTTGGGCCATCCCATTGGCATGGCTAGACATTTGGTCTATATTGTTACAATTACCACGTGCTAATAACGCTGAAGAAAAACATTCTGATGAAGCCTATACATCAAGATAACCAATGTGTCACACCTGCCAAGCCGCCTAAGACAAGCTTGGCGGGTATACTGTCCGTTCCCCTGTAATGGAAGGACGAGCCCGCAGTGGGGCGTTTATGGGCTGTTATTATTTATTACTAACTGTGCCTGAAACCGCTACGCTGGGCGTCATTAAATAATTATAAAATATTATTAATCACAATTAGATATAGCCCATGTTACTCGGAAATAATGTAGCTTTCTACTGTTGAAAAAAAATCAAAATCTAATCAGCAGTACCGGAAATTACCATTGAAAATTTGGCGATTGACTTCCATAGGCTGTTGACTCATTAAATTCATTGTGAATAAGAATGTAGATAACAAAACGTTCTTAAAAGACTGGTAACATTACCTCATTGGATAGCAACGGTAATGCGTTGCCCGAGGTATAGACCAGCCTTTTTTTATAACATCTCTACGGACTCTAGTTCCGTAACCTTTTTTACAATTTAATTTTGAAAATCTGTGGAAATTGTACACGCTTGTTTGTTATTTATGTTATTGTGTGTGACATTTATTGAATGATGTTTGTGTTGTGTTGTACCTTACGAATAACGTGTTATTATGATTTTAATACTAAACTTATACTAATGTAGAATCGTAGAGTTTATCTGTTACATGCTGGTGTTGTGAGGAAGTGCATGTGCAGTGTGTGCCTTATGTCTACCTATATATATTAACCTAACTAGCGCCATGTGTGTTTTAAGTTTCTCTGGGCTATAATTTTTTAGGGTCTTTGTGTGTCTTAGTTTGTTTGTGAACTGTGCGTGTAATGCAATGTGGTGGTAGTGCGCGTTAGTGTGAGTATGTGTGAAGTTTTATTGTTGGTTGTGTGTTTACGTCTTTGTGTGATTTTGTCTTATTGGATCATCCTTAAGGTTGTGCGCTTTTTTTTAATTATCTTGGATTCCCAGACAAATTAGTCATGTGGCTGATACAGCCATACTATCAGGTATATAACCTGATATTGTCGTAAAAAATATTTTTTTACAAGCCTCGTGTCTTATGTTTTACGAAAAGCCACGGAGTTACGACCCTCTGGGTTAAAGCTTGCGTGTTTGGAGACAAAATTTCTACGGCGTTTTACGACAGTTTCTTATACTGCCCGAATTATGACCGGATAGATATAGAATATTGAACAGCAGATCCAACTCACCTTGGTTAGTTGAAAAATGTTACATAACTATGTTACATAAACTTCTAGAATAATAATAATAATAATCGGCAGAAGGTGTAGATAGGGATAATCGCCGGTCAGGGTCACGCCCCATTTACATTAAATTTGTCAAGGGGCCTCTCCGTGTTGGCCTCCCCATGGCCCCACGCAAGCCCTCCAAAAGTCCGGGCCATTTTTATGGCCCGTGGTCTTGAAAGACATACAAGTATATAATCCGCAGAAAACACACATAATGTATATCTCGAAATTAAGCAAGATACGCTTGTACATACATACATAACTTCACGCCAGGTCCCTTGCGGGGTAGGCACGAAGAACAGAGCGCCATACAGGCTTATTCTTACACACCTCACTTGCCTCTTTGACATTCATAGCTCTTGTCATGCACGCTCGTCTGTTCTTAAGGCTCCTGACATCACCTTCGGCTAGCACACGATCAATTTGAGCATGGAAGGTGTGTTGTGGCCTTCCGCGACTTCTGCATCCATCCACTTTTGCATTGTATATCTGTTTAGTCATTCTTTCCACATGCCCGAACCACCGGAGTATTCCTTTCCTTACCTTCACCCCGACACTCTCTTTCAGATATAACTCAAGATACGCTTGTGTTATGGGTAATATTCAGCGGACAACTCTGGGGCCGATCCCAGACAACCAGACCATAGTAAGGAAGAAAATACCTTTCCAAAATTTACTATACCAGGAATCGAACCCGGAGCCTCTGCGTTGCAGTGAGGTAGGCTGGCAAAGGTTTAGCCCACTCAACCACACAGGCCATCAATACACATAATATTATAGGACTATTATTTATTATTTTAATATTATAGGACTAGCTTCTGTCCGAGACTTCGTACGCGTGGAATAGTAAAAAAAGTAAGTTAATAAACCCCGATTTTGAAACATTCTTCATTGATGCTCCGCTTCTATTGGTCTTAGAGTGATGATATATAGCCTTATATATAGCCTTCCTCGATAAATGGGCTATCTAACACTGCATGTTTAAAATCTTATATTAATATATAAAGCTAAAGAGTTTGTTTGTTTGTTTGAAAGCGCTAATCTCAGGAACTACCGGTCTGATTTGAATTTTTTTTTCAGTGTTAGATAGCTCATTTATTGAGGAAGGCTGTAGGCTATATATCATCACGCTAATATCAAAAGGAGCAGAGCACCAATGAAGAGGTTCCAAAATCGGCTTTTTTAACTTACTTTCTTTATTTATTCCACGCGGACGAAGTCGCAGGCAGAAACTAGTTTCAGATAAAACATCATTCAGTATCATCAGAATGATATTTCTAATAACTTAAATCATAATTCAAAAATTAAATTTCACCCGTAGTTTTTTATTCGAAATTGCCACGGAGAACTACCATCTGCTCTCGATTTTACATCTCGATTATACTTCGAGGATACAGAAACTATACATTTAGAATAAACGCCATATAAAAAGCTGAAAGATGATTATTTAAGTGATTACAAGCCTGTTTAATTATTGCTCAGCGGAAAATAAGCTTGGTAAAATTTTAATTATTTTCTTTAATGACTTTTTTATTAAAATACAGAGAGGTTTGTTTTGATAAATGTAAATAGTGTTTTTAGCTCTTTTGTAATTTTAAATTTTTTATGTATAAATTCAGGAAAATATGATGATAGATAGATAGATAGATAACACTTTATTGTACACCATTA
Organism: Dendrolimus punctatus; assembly: GCA_012273795.1. Lineage (NCBI taxonomy): Eukaryota > Metazoa > Arthropoda > Insecta > Lepidoptera > Lasiocampidae > Dendrolimus > Dendrolimus punctatus. The sequence continues at coordinate 10,600,153 of CM022531.1, forward strand.
CAGAAAAACTTACGAACTAGTATTATTATAGAAGGGTACAAAGTGCGGTCTTATCGCTAATAAGCGATCTCTTCCAGACAACCCGTGATGATGTAAGAACTGAAAAATACTTTTAAAGAAAATAAGCCAAAATAAATCTGTTGAGTAGTTTATGAGCTATAGGGTACATTCTATTAAACACATTTTTGGTATTACTTGTAACCAAGTGACAGAGTTAGTGGTCTTTCGTATCCTCTGCAAAACTCTTCACGGTAAATGGACTAACTCAAACTTAGCTGACTTTTCATGTTGTTTATTATAAGATCATTAAGACTATATGTAGCGCTATTTATGTGACTGACTGACATTAGCTAATTCCGAAACCGATGTCAGTAACATTAAGACCAATCCAAGCAACACCAGTGGAGTAACATAAAAAAACGATTTGATTTATTACTTTGGAGTACTATACCTGTGCGTCGTGGAACGCCGCGAGCTATAAAAATAGCTTGAACTTTTGAAGAACTTGCGTGAGGCCATGTCAAGTCCGACACGTAGACGCCCCTTTTACAATTTTAATGTAAATAGGGCGTGATACTGACCGGCGATTAGCCCTGTCTACACCATATAAAAATGCCCCGTTCAGGACGTAGTAGGACAATTCTAGGAAATGAAAACAAGTCACTGGGCTATTAGAGGGAAATACTAGTGGATTAAGGGTTCTGGAAGAAAGGGGATTATGGCGTCATGTTCAGGAAACAAATTATTACTACTTATTAAAACTTTACGGCGGTATTGTTACGAGCTACAGGACTCAAATTAAAATGCTGTTGGAATTACTATAGAATTTATTAGAAGTATACAAACACGTGGAACATAGGTAAAAAATATAAATAGACACTACTAGTATAAACGACATAATGCACCATTGCTTTATAATGCACCGATGCCATACCTGGCAAGCTTCGACGCAATTTCCCAGAAAACATAATGCGCACATCTGCGTAATTATGCCTGCGGTACGGCTATAGACGGATACAATACAATACGATGTTTTTCTTTATTACAAATTTTAAACAAAAAGTAAACAAAAGAAATCCAAACGCAACAAAGGTAATAAACTGCGCTTTATGACAGACAGTTATGCTGCTTCACCTTTGTCGGCATGTAACAGTATTATTATTTACAAAATGTAATTTTCAAAATAATACTTACTGTAACATATTGTAGTGGTTAACTAAATATTACGTATTACAATAAAGTTTCATCAGCAATAAGGTTTCGTGGCTTAATATGTATTCGTAATTAATATGCTAAAATTATTTGGAGTTATGTTTCACTTCAAATTGGGGTAACATGAATATTTTACCTAAATTGCTTTAATACTCGTAAGTACCAGTTATCGGTATTATTATTAAATACAGCTAGTCGGAAATTTAGGTATCTGATATAAAATTCGTTTACGGAAAGCGGGTAGTGTCGTTTCACTTATTAATCAATATACTTACATATTGTTACGAGTTACACAGGACTCGAATTAAAATTCCGTTTGAATTACTATAGAATTTATTAGAACTATACGAACACGTAAAACATAAGTACAAATATAACTAGACACTATTACAAACTGCACCATTCAATAACATGCGCAAAGCCCGTCACTATATCGCTCATCCAATGTACGTCTTGCTCGAATCGTAATCCTCGTCAGCATTGCTGACGTCACTCTCCTTATGAACACAACGGTAGTTTGTCCTCCGATATATATTATGACGATATACTAAATGACGCTCGCGGACCGCGTTCGTAATACCGAAATAAGAAAGAGAGTTGGTCTGAAAGAGTGTCGGGGTGAAGGTAAGGAAAGGAATGCTCCGGTGGTTCGGGCATGTGGAAAGAATGTATGATGAAAGAATGACTAAACAGATATACAATGCAAAAGTGGATGGATGCAGAAGTCGCGGAAGGCCACGACACACCTTCTATGATCAAATTGATCATGTATTAGCAGAAGGTGATATTAGGAGCCTTAAGAACAGACGAGCGTGCATGACAAGAGCTATGAATGTGAAAGAAGCAAGTGAGGTGTGTAAGAATGGGCCTGTGTGGCGCTCTGTTGCTCGTGCCTACCCCGCAAGGGACCTGGCGTGAAGTTATATATGTATGTATGTATGTACTAAATGAAATGTGACGCCATAAAATTTAGAATCTATCCCAACCTTTGTCACAGTTTGTTTCACTTTTACTGCGTGTGAACACTACACACACACCATTTTTTATCTTTCTGGATGTTCCGGTTAATCTCTGAAACGGTTATTCCTATTTTGAAGGGACTTTCACTGCGGACAGCTGATGTTATAATAAGTAACTTGAGCCACATTTTTTACTTTTTCTTGGGTTCCGCGAAAAAAAATTCCACGGAGACGAAATTGCAGGCACAACTAGTGGCACAGTAGCAGCACAACAAAATAAATCACTAGATAATTTTGTCTTTTTAAGTGCCCAAAACATTTTAGTTCGAGATAAAAAATCAAATCGTGAAGGGTTTTATAGTAGCACCTTAGGGCTGAGGAAAATAAATCGCACATTACCGAGACCCTCCGAAGAATGATGTGGGGATAAGAATTTGTGCCCGCAAAATTCTTAACGCTTTCTATGCCCCGGTAAATTGCACGTTAGTTTTTTGATAGACAAATGCTTTGTACCCGCCATGGCGAGTAACATGGTACAATTTCTTATGCTCTTCCATCGGGAAGAATGTGGTAACATTCCATATGTGATAAGTTATTTTTGCCTTAATGTTTGTCTTCAGTCACCGAATTGCTAGAAGTAGGCGTACCCATGCTTGCACCATTCATTTCGTTCCTCCACTTTCATCATCCCGTCTCTACTGACTAGAGCGTTCCACATTATGTTAGCTGAAACATGGTCTCCACTCTAGCACTCATCTACTTACATTAGCAATCAGTCCTGCAACACATATGATTACCCCATTGCATATTAGCACATATTAATTTTGCGAACGGCGTCGGCAGCTTTGGTTCAATATTGTTTGCTACATAGCCCTTTGATCTTCAGTTTTTAAATCAGATCCACTGTCGATGTCCTTCCACTTCCACCACACGAATCGAAGTGAAATTCGGACGATGCTTTCTAATTACTACCTCTCTCTTTTCTTTCATCTACTTCGTTGGCTCGGCATAATAATCATGTCTTTTCCCTCTATACTTCTCCACTCTGGCATAGATCTTCTGCCAAACCACAAATCGTCATATGCTTTACGTAATCCATCGATCTCTCTTTTCCTAGCTTTACACCCATATACATCATTTTCCAGTTTAAAATTATTTTTGTCGCATGACTTTCATGTCTCGTCATTACAAACCAATACTACTATCATCTGCTTCCTCTTAATCAAACCAATTAGTTCCGAATGTTATCCCAGCCAACTAAATTATTTTATTCTGTTCTCTATATATGACTTTTCTAATCACATGTAAGAAATGTAAGTATGTCACTATTTCTTCAAATAAAGAGTCTTTCTTGCAATTGACTTCTCTCTCAAAACTGGTACTTGTGTTATGAAAAATCGTCTAAAACAAAAACTCAAAATTATTTCATTACTTTGACAAGAAAGCTACGAACGATTGTAACTCGATTCCCAATAACAAAGGTACATAAAAAGAACACTGGAAAAAGCACTCCGCAACAGAAAAAAAAGTTAAATTCGACGCAATCAAGTTTAGCAATTTTGTTAACAGGGCCGACCGATACAGATCTACTGTCGTTTTTATATGTACAGTCTCGAGTTTTTACTGCCTAAGATAGAATCAGAAATGTTTGGATGTTCAACTTTTTACGAGGGACCGCCTTTGCTGCGTCCAAATGAAGGTTTTTACTGGAAGTATTCGGGGCAGGTCTGTGACGGAATGCCGGCCGGACTGTGATTGATTTTTGAGCTAGATATTTCCAAATAATTTAATTCCGTTTTGGATTGGAATAATGGAAATACCATTGAATTATTTTACGTGACGGGAATTAGTAATGCTATTTTCAAATTAAAATATAGTAATAATAATGGAAGAAGAATACCTCTAAATACTATAAACTAAACACTCGTAACCATATGATGCTACGAGTCCAATTTGTCTCGTATCATTCTTTGAACTTTTAGTGTTTAAAACATTCTATTTTCTTAGACCAACTTTTGTCAACAATTTTAAACATTAACTATTTAAAATTGTTGAGTCGAGATATTGAGACTAGTTTGGTCTAGATCTAGTAATATATTTCAATAATAAAATGACTGGTGGTAACAGAGATGAGATTTTTATAGTTATATTTTACTAGACGTTGGTAACTTTTGAGACTCTTCTAACATTTTGCTTAATCCTCGGTATGGTTTGGTTGTAAAACAGATAGATAGAACCAAGAATTATGTAATAAAAAAGCCAGTAATAAAGATTTTTTTAGTAAGGATGATTAGAAATATAAAAAATATAACAAAGCCAAACATATATCTACTTAAACAAATTTCAAAGAAGATGAAGAGGACAAAATTCAGCTGATGTCATTTCAGAAAATTTACTACCCAAGTTAAGATATGACACAGTATGACTTAGAATAGTAAACGCGTACTTTCAAAGCTAAACAATAGATGAAATTATAATCTCATTCAGTGTATCATAAAAGACAAGCCCTTTGTCCACTAATGGATGCTCTTTAGAAATATGATATCTATTTGTAGTTTAAATCAAGGCGCAGAACTATTAGTTCTAGTCTAAATTACTTAGGTTTCAAGTTTCTTTAGAGGGGAGATGTTTTTATTTAAACATAATCGTTCCCAATTATGGTTTTTTAATTCCTGAGTTCGGCAGACAGGCACATGACCCACCTGATCGAAAGCGGTTACCGTCGCCTATGGACATTTGTAATACAGCGGTGCTACCAATGTGCTGCTAGTCTCTAAAGGGAGACTGGAACCTGGCCGCTTATGCTGGAAGAGTAATTTAATAATTTTTTTATTGCTTGCGTCCAGCAAAAGGGCTAACAGTGTACCTGATTAAAAGTGGCTATTTAGTATTTAAGTTGGCTTTACTCATGGACATTTCCCAAACCAAAAAATGCTGCTAGTGTCTTACTATAGTAGAATTATTTTCTCCGTGCAGTTTGGGTCATAAATAATCGGAGCAGTGAAGCGAGTATTTCGCTCACTTTTCCACTCACGGGCCTTATGGGCAGGCATAGTGATACCCATTATTGTTGTCGATAAGCATTATCGGTAGTGTATTTAATTTTGTCATTTTGTAGGTTAGTGATATAAATGAAAGAAAAAAATAGATAAAAGAACGTAATTTATTAAAATAAGAATAATCATGATTTAAAATAAATTATTAGTTAGGTACCTATGTATTAAAAAACTATAAGTACAAAAGTTTAGAATGTAACAAGTTATATTAAAAATAAATATAAATACTTATATCTAAGTTTAATATTAACAGCAAAAAAGATAATAATGATTTTTATAAGAATGATAATCTTTCTTTGATAAGAATGAGTTTTTATCGTTAATGGCGTTGCGCCCGCGCAACATGTATAATATAAACGCCGTAGCCGGGCTCAGGCCGAGTTTGATTTATGACCAAAATTGCACGGACAAAATAATTCTACTATAGTTTCGAAATAGGGGCTGAAAACTTGACCACTAATGAAGGAACACTCCACAGAATTGTTATGGCCGCATACTCTAGACCAGGGGCCCAATACTGCTATTACGGTCTCGGCAAAATCGCTGGTCTTTAAAGTCTCAATCTAGGTTTTACCTGATTTCGGTATTGTGATTCCAATGTCGTGCTCGTAGTACGCCACTCTTATCTTTAAAGATATTTATGTTCAAAATGTTGGTAGCTTTTCATTATTTCTGTTGGTGGTAATACTATTTTTTTTCTAATATTTTTCCACCACAACAACATCGAGAAGATATTGTAGAGTATATAAAATAATAGTCCAGGTCCCGGTCGAATGGGAAGGCTCTAGAAATGCTGGCTTGACGTTATGAAGGATGATAGGGTACCAATGGTCTCAAAAGGCGGGATGCTGAAAACCGCGTGAAGTGGAATAGAAAAAGTAGGAAAGCGAACCCTGGGATATGAAGTGAACGTTCGGATGATGATGATCATGACGATGATTGTGGAGAAGATAAAATGGGAATTTTTAAGACCATCGCAATAGAATCGTATTTTGAACATCTTCGCAACGTCGAGATATTGAAATAACAGAATCAACCCTTGGGATGCTAAACATCTAGATCTGCAAACGCCCTACAACATGACTCTGGCTTGCTTTTTTGCCTCTTACAGCAGGCTACCTCGGCGCAGGAATTCTTTCAGAGTTCTTGCACTGATAATAATCATTATTAATATCATTCAGAAGAACCCACAGATTATAATTAAATATAAAATCCGTCGAGTAATACCTAATAAGTATATTAATTAAGACCTCGAACATAAAATTTAATATCCAAACTCAAAATACTACTAAGACATTTTCATGGTAGAATACATACTTTCACAAACTCATTATCATTTTGAGTGAGGCAGTATAAAACTTTTAGGTAAATTGTCTTTTGATCCATATGCTGCAAGAAACTTTTGAGTGTACGGCATTCGCAGAACTCCGTATTATTCTGGCAGTTGTTAGAGCATCTGTATTAAAATGTATAGCAGTTTCATTTCAATTGTCTTGAGGTACGTAAAGGTGGTAGTATAGCTAAAGCGATGATATAGAAGACAGTAATATAGGTAATCTACAATATAATAAATCATTTAAATTATTAGTGTCAAAAAACTGTAATACGCTATATAAACGATGGAGACCATGATGCAACTGATTTTAGATTTCTTGTCAGTTTGTCAGTCCAATTTTAAAGTGATTTTTTCACTGATAGTAAAAAAAAATTATCTTATAAATGTGTGATGTTACTTATCCCGAGAATTTTCCCGGAAATGGTTTGTAGTTGTCTGGGTGTATAAAAATTTGCCTATCGTGACAGGGCGGCCTGCTATGCGAGACGACAAACCAACTCATCAGTCAGGTGGCAGGATATTTTTTCATCTGGATCACCACCCCTGGCTTAAAGTATGCCGCCGTAATAACCTTGACTTGTGTTCCGGCATTAATGGCCAGGTTTTAGTCTTCCTTGAAAGAGCAGAGCGCATTTGTAGCATCTTTGATGTTGCAAATGTCCATAGGCTTGTAGGCCGTCTTCTTATCTTCTGAACTCGTGCAATAAATAAATACAGAGAGGTAGAGGTCAAAAGCTACTTTGACTAATGCTATGTAAAGTTAAAATTTAATCAAACCATATCTTCTTAGAAATATAGCAATTAGTGGATATCTAACCTTAATCCTTCCGCGATTAAGAATCTTGACAAACTCCGTTCATATAATTTTATCCAAGTGACTGAATATTTCATTAAATACCTTTAACAAAAACTTTTCCGGTGTAGTTAAGGCGTGGCGCTTTTGTGATTACTATTCCTGTATTTTTGAATATTCCCGAGTAGATGAAATTATACTAATTAAAAAAAAAATATCGAGTGCTTGTCAGTCCTTGAACAATAATGTTTCGTAGAGACGATTAATAAGCGTCAACTGCTAGTTGTTTTTTTACTTAGCTAAACGGATCTAAAAAAATCAAAAACAGATAGTAGCTTAAGAAAAAATAAGAACTATCCAACCAGTCCTTAAAACCGATTTTCTTCAGTACATGTCTGTGTACAAAGAATAATGCATTAAATCTCAACTACATGTACGAAAGCCATCTTGCTAAATTGTGCCTTAATAAATTTTACCTGTCTATACAACACAATGCTCTTTATTGTACACTAACAGAGAAAGATACACAATAATAAAAGGTAGTACAATGGGCGGCCTTATTGCTTAAAGCAATCTCTTCCAGGCAACCTTTGGATGGACAAGGCCTAATTGCAAAGATTGAATTGAAATTGAAATAGATATTAATAATAAGACAAAATAATTATTATAAATATATTGTAGCTATAAAGGTATATACTTATGAACGAACAAAACAAACAATAAACAAGTTATGCATTTAGATAGTGCACCTTCAAAATTCTGTGAAAGGAATGGATAGATTATACTATCTTCTTCTTACATATAAAAATTAATGTTAGTTATGTCCTTTGTAGACTCGAAAGCTATACATTTTATCATGTGATGATGTTTAGCTAAGTTGTTGTGCATGAGCCAGAGAAGGTTTCTGAGTTGGTTCACCATTGGACCCGGCAGGTGGCGCTGCTGTCGGCATATCGATTTTAGCTTTTGCGGGCAAAACGACGTCTGTCGGTATAGCTAGTATCTTATAATTTACGAATAATGGAGGTCACACACAAAGGCAGACGGATAAAGAGATTCGATTTTTGTCATAATAATTACGAAAGTTGAAAAAAGATGGATGTATTGTGTGAAGGATGACATGATGAATTGTAATGTGACAGAAGACATATCACAATAGAGAAGTATTGAAGATAAAGACATAGTGTACCTACCCCAAATAATTGGGAGCAGGTGAGAGAAAAGAGAAATCTACGAAACTTCATAAGGCGTTATGTAATAAGCACACCACAAACAAGCAAAGTTCCTTTCACGTGGAACATAATTTCTTCAGCTCATTATTTAAACTTGCTAAGGAAGATGGTTAGAATATTGCATCAGAAGCATTTTCAAAAATGAGCATAAAATTCTCTATTTCCCTGTCAAGTAATGCCTACTCGAAACTTGGAACAGGGTCAAGTGCCGAGTGCAGGGCTGGCACTTGCAAGGCCCCTATCACTAGCCTCGAATGACACTTGACCACATTTGCTGTTTGAAGTCTCAGCATTTTTGAGGAAAATTTCGTTCCAGTTTCACTGTTTTGGTAATCTTATTTTAGAGCAAGATATCTATTTATAAATAGGTCCCTATCAGGAGCCCCTAATGACTTTTGACTACATTTACCGTTTGAAGTCTCAGTATTTTTGAGCAAGATTTTGTTACAGCGTCACTATTTTGGTAATATTATTACATCCGTGCAAGAACTGAGAAAGAATGAAATGTCCCACAGCCAGGCGGTTGGGCATTTGCTCGACTGGATGGCTACCACACCTGGTCTAGAAGAACTTGAGTTGTGTTCTGGCATTAGTGGCCAGGTTCCAGTCTCCCTGTAAAGACCAGCAGTTTCGCCCGGACCAAAACTGAAAGAAATACATAGGAAAATAAATTTAAAGAAATGCTTATACCGTCACATCAAATCTTGAATTCTCTCCAATTTTTGATTGTAGGACTAAAATTAAAAACTCTGCTATCAAAACAAAATTGCCGTTTCCTTATCAAATTATTCTGAGTCATAACCCAACAACCCTACTGGAAACACTTTTACTGTCACGACCTCCTTTAGAGCTTAATAAACGCTTTTTAACGAATAAAAAATACATAATCTGTTGGTGAAAGAGATTTTATGCGAAATCGTTGCAAAATTTTATCTTTTACCTCTATCGATTAAACTTGAATTACTTTAACGAAAACTGTTTAGAAAATTACAATAAAGAGAACTTCACCACAAAATTAAAACATTTATATTATACTAGCTTCTGCCCGCAACTTCGTCCGCGTGGAATAGTTTAAAAAAACATAGTTAAAAAAAACCGATTTTGAAACATTCTTCATTGGTACCCCGCTCCTATTGGTCTTAGCGTGATAATATATAGCCTATAACCTTCCTCGATGAATGGGCTATCTAACACTGAAATAATTTTTGAAATCAGCACCAGTAGTTCCTGAGATTAGCGCGTTCAAGCAAGCAAACAAACTCTTCAGCTTTATATATTAATATAAGATTAGTTCTAACTAAATTTATATCAGTCCAAACTAATATATTCTTTCACCTCCTCCCAATCATTTGTGGTATTTCCCTACCATACCCTCTATTCTGACATAAGTTCTCTGTCACACCACAATTAATAAATTATCATCGTTCTCACGATCCATCCAAGGACTGCTTTTTTATAAATAGAAATGTATATGAAATCAATATCAAATGTATATGATCCATTCGTAATTTTATTATAGAGATTTGTGTAAAAACAGATTTATATAATAATAGTATAACAGCGTATAAATGTCCCACTGCTGGTCTTGGACCTCCCACTATAGGGAAACGGACAGTATACCCGCCACGCTTGTCCAAGGCGGCTTGGTAGGTTTGACACATCGATTATCTCGATGTGCAGCTTTCATCACAATGTTTTCCTACATCTCTCTTAGATATAGTGATACTTAATACGTAGAAACACACACGCACACAGAGGGAGAGAGGGAGAGGGACCATACGCATCAACAACGCGAACGGCTCGACGTTGAATACAGTCCAGGGGATTAAGTTGGTAGGCAGGTGCTCCAGCCCAAAGGTGTGAGCAGTACTCCATATGCCGCCTCACCTGGGCTTTATAAAGCACAAGGCGTTGCCGCGGTGTGAAGTACTGCTTGGACCGGTTTAGCACTCCCAACTTCTTGGAGGCAAGTTTTGCCTTGCCTTCAAGATGGCCCCTGAACTATTACATCGTTCGCGATGTCAAAATCGAGAATCCCAATACTTTGGAGGTGGTAAGGGGAGTTCCTTGGAACTGAAGCGCTTGCTCGAATGCAGTTTTTTTGGCAGAGAATACGCAGATCTGTGTCTTCTTGAGGTTGAAATGGACAAGGTTCTGTCTCCCCCATTCTGAGACTCTCTCCAAAGAATGCTCAACTTCAGACACAAGTCTAACCCTCCACAAATGATAGAGGGACGTTTGCACGACCAGAGTACTGCGCATCGCCAGTGCTGTCATCCGCATAGCAATGAATGTTGCGAATAGACAACATATCATTGATATGCAAGATGAACAACGTTAGCGATAGCACACAACCCTGGGGCACACCAGCGTTGATGGGCTTGATACTAGAGCAGCAACCGTCGACAACGACTTGAGTGCTGCGCCCATCAAGAAAGCTGGATAGCCAGGTGCAAAGTCCCTCAGGTATCCTATACGATGACAGTTTTGATAGAAGAGCTCTGTGCCAGACCCGGTCGAAGGCCTCAGCAATATCTAGGCTGACTGCCAGTGCTTCCCCTTTGCTCTCAATGGCTTCAGCCCAACGGTGGGTTAGGTAAACCAAGAGATCCCCAGCTAAGCGACCGTGGCGGAAGCCGTATTGCCGATCATTTAGCAGCTGGGAATCTTCCAGGTAACCCAGAAACTGCGCGTTGATAATACGCTCCATCACCTTTGAGAGCAGGTCAGCTAGTATATTATATAATGTAAATTTTATTTATGAAAATAATGATTATTCTTGTTCTTACCTTATTAGCACGTGGTAATTGTATCAATATGCACAGTATGTCTAAGAACTGCCTAAGTGGTGCTCGTGTTCCGGTCAAGATTTGAAACCGCACCACTTGGGATTAGGACGGGTACGCTGGCCATTATGCCACCACGACTTTTTGGCACCGAAAACAGATTTTTCGTAAGTGAATTCTGTGAATGTATATGTTCAAAAATGTGGTTATGTGCGAGCGAGATGCAAACCACATTTAGGTAGCCCGTTAACCAAAGGAAAAGCAGAAATCCGTGTTAACGGACATTATCTCGCGGACCCATACTAATAAATTGACAACGCTTAGACCCGAAAGAGAAACAGCGGGATCCCTCAGAGATATGTTTCGATACATTAGTTTTATTGCACAAAAACACCAATGCGTAGGAACGATTGCCTTTTAGAGGTCTGATATATTTATACGTAAATCCTCGTTGAATTTCGGTGAAATACAGAATTGTTACAGTGCGGTGATATGAATTTGTTTGATTTGGAATATAAGAGATTTGCATTATGTATAAAGTTGGAAGTGTTTTTCGTAAAATTGTGATTTGACGAATCTGAAACAAAATTTAAATAACACATCATTTACAAATATGCATTTATTGGAAGAATTAATTTTTTAAATTATAATTGATTCAAGTCTTCAAGTCACGAGTGAATAGGTATCTTCTAGGTAAGCGTGCTCCATCCCAGACTGCGTCATCACTCAACATCAGGTGAACCAGTGGTTTGACCACTAAACGCAAACCTATACTTCCATTAAAAAAAACTTATTAGGTATGTGACAGTATTAATCAGATGTAATTCTATATTTAATTCTTAAATTAGTTGGAGTCTATGGACATCGCCTGATTCAAATTTCTATGATTTAGTTCCCTGGAATCGATCGCTTTGAGCGATACAACCGCTTATTGTATTGCCTAGAAAATATTGTAAATGGTTTGTCTTGTAAATGTATAATTTCATGTGCTATTAACACTGCTAAGCTAGTTATACGTTTGTTATGGGCAACATACAATGAAAAACACTTAAATCACAACCCAGGCACCTGGATTACATAACGGAAAATTCATGTACAAAATTATCCTGACTGGAATCGAACCCGAGACTTTTGACTTTCAATGAACTTTGAAAGTTTTTAATATATTAATCTGATATTAATATATTCATTAAAGAATGATGGTTTATTTTAATTATTTTTATATATAACTTATTTTATGACTACCAGTTAAAATTTAAATCGCCTGTTTTACGTACACTGCTTTGAGTCGTTTAAAATGGTTTTTATCTTTTATGACATTCTTTTTGGGTTATATAATAATTTATTTATTGCGAGACAACACAGTCCAATACATATACACAGATAAATACATACAATAAATTTACATACATACATACATAACTTCACGCCAGGTCCCTTGCGGGGTATGCACGAACAACAGAGCGCCACACAGGCCCATTCTTACACACCTCACTTGCTTCTTTGACATTCATAGCTCTTGTCATGCACGCTCATCTGTTCTTAAGGCAACAATAATTTTATTAGTAAATAAATTAATATAAATAGTGTACATTTATATTTCAATAAAATTAGTATTTTTTTCCTTATGTTTATGTTAGTAATTAATAAATGATAATAGATGATGTTATAATAATGACAATCTTTTTAGTATATTTTATTTTAATAACATATAATAATAATTTGAATTATGGGCAATATTTAAAAATAATTTATCCCTACAACTCTAAGTTCAAACACAACGAATATATATGATATACCCCTAACAAAATAATGGCGGATAATAAAGGAACCACATGGTGACGACAATAACATGTTATTGCAAGGACTAAATAAAGAAAATGCCCCTTTCCTGAGGGTTGGAATTATTTTGATAAGTACGCACTCAGAGGTAATGGCTCGGAGAAAATTGGAATTTGGAGACATAATATATCCTAATATTTCTGTCTTAAGATATCATTATAACAAAGATAATAGAAATTGCCACGTTTTCTTCAACATGTTAATATAATTAATAAAACAATTCATTTTGAGACGACCGATGTTGGCAACACCAACATAAAATAATATTATTTTTAAACTTGCAACACTTTCTTCATCCATTTGGTTGCAGCCGTGGGCACATGTCATTGTTATATCAAAGTGATTTTTCAACACTAACAGTCTTTAACTTCGACACCTACAACGTCCAGAGTATCGCCGACACCATCAGCGTAGAACGAAATATATATTACTAGCTTCTGCCCGCTACTTCGTCCGCTTGGAATAGTTTTAAAAATGTAAGTAAAAACAACCCCGATTATGAAACATTCTTTATTACTGCTCCGGTCCTATTGGTCTTAGCGTGCTGGTATATAGCCCATAGCCTTCCTCGATGAATAAGCTATCTAACACTGAAAGAATTTTTCAAACCAGACTAGTAGTTCCTGAGATTAGCGCGTTCAAGCAATCACAAAAACAAACTCTTTAGTTTTATATATTAGTATAGATGTGGGACGGGCTGCGTATATAGCTACTGTGTGTCAAGAAACTATTTTTAAGAAACCGAAGTCAAGTGTGTGAACTAAGACGCGGCCATATCCTAGTTATGAATATTATTAAGAGGCTTAGAAAAAAAAACAACTGACCTATTAAAATAGCTCAACATTGACCTCGACTAAGTTAGGGAAACTCGCCGAGCTACTACTTTTGTACTAAACAAGACTGTAGACAAGAAGAGTCTGAGCTTGAAATTTACATAGTATTAGAAGACATTAATAAATCAGCATTCAGTTGTTAAGTTACTTAGAGAACACGATGAATAACCTCCTCAGCAACAAAATTCAGTAACAAGGCCTTTCAGTGTGATAATTTACGTCTAGAATATTCCTAATTACGCATATTACGTCAAAATTAAATGCGAACGGAATTCTCAAGCCTTTTAGAAAATTAAATCATAATTTAAGTATAATAGAACGGGGTAGGGAAAATGGTAATTTGGTTCTCGCATTTTAAAGAGCGTTTCAGGTAACCTCGGTAGGTGCTATAAACAATTTTGTTTATTGACCTAAGGCTCATTGTAGACGATGCACATTTATTGTTGCTTATGTTCAACAAAGATTTTAAATTAATATTAAATCTTTATACAATTGAGGCTATAATACAAATATAAATAAAATTAACTTAAAAATATATCTACAATTTAAAAGAAGGCAAAATTTATGGCAGGCCCTATGATGGGCGCCAATTTCAGTGGGCTTCAGGTTGGGTGCCAATAGAGCCCACTGTAATTAGTGGCCAACTTGGATCGCCCAATTATAAAGTGTCATTAAGCAATTATAATGTGCCCCACGTTGGGCGCCAATTCTAATTGGTGCCCGAATATGGAGTTAGCTATAATTGGTGGCTAACGTGTGGCGCCAATAAAGGCGTGTTAGCGAGCAATTAAAGCGTGCCTCACGTTGGGCGCTAATTACAGTCGGCTCCAGGTTGGGTGCCAATTATAACTGGCACCCAACCTAGAGCCCAGTGTAATTGGAGGTCAACCTGAATCGCTAAACATAAAGTGTCATTAAGCAATTATAATGTGCCCCACGCTGGGCGCCACGTTGGTGCCCGAACATGGAGTTTGTAATAATTATTGGATATCGTGTAGCGCCCTTTAAGGAGTGTTAGCGAGCAATTAAAGGATGCCTTACGTTGGGCGCCAATTATAGTGGGCTCCAAGTTGGGCGCCAACTATAATAAGCGCCCAACGCCATCTTTTTTGGCTATGTAGCGTGTATCACACAGAAACGACTCCATTTATCAAGATTAAAAGTACCCTAATTTTTGACCCGGGACATAAACTAGCTCTATGTCAAGTTTTATTTAAATCCATTCAGTAGTTTTCATGTGATACTCTTATCTAACAGTTAAGTTATATTTGCAGACTCTACTCATTTGAATTAGCCTCTCTGATTTATTCCAAATTATTTAACCCCTTGTACAAACTAGAACTCTATAACGATTTATTATATTATAGTTCAATAAAAAGGTTTCCTTTTATTTTGTAAAATGGTATATTTTCATATATACGGATATGTATCCGAAATTTCCGCAAAGAAGTCACATGGAAAGTTTTAGTTAATATACTACAATATAAACAATTGCAGCTTAAAAATAATTCGTAGCAACAGTACAAAATTAAAGAGGAATAAACTAGAATTTAAACGAACAAAAAAGTATGCGACCTGTTTACCGTCTACAATCAAATTTATATTTGCTATCAGGAACAGTATTAAAATGAATTTAAAGCTTTGCGAGGCTGACTTGTTCGGAAATAGCTTTTTATAGCGAAAGAAGTTGTAAATAAAGGCTTTCTTTTATATACTTTGTTGGGTTTGCAAAATGGATTAAGACCATTCAGTGTATAAAGTTATTTGTTAGTGTAATAATTATTATTTATTAACAGGTTATTAAGAGCCTTGTTTCCAATCTTACCACTAAACTTGTATTAGAGCTATGTTGGAATGATTATCTTTATTTACACCTCTGAGAGCCAGCTCAATTGGTATGACAATACGCCCTCACATAATATAATTTACCACTTTTCATATTATTTACAACAACAAAAAGTTACTTAATTTTCTCTATCTAACAATAGTCACTGATACTTTCTGTTTTCTAACACAAACATTCACATTTATTATTATATTAAGTAAGTATTCTGAAGTGACTTGTTGGACACAAGTCTTAACCCTAAACTTGTATAAGAGCTATGCTGGAATGATTATCTTGATTACACCTCTCAGAGCCAGCTCAATTGGTATGACAATACGCTCACACGGAATATTATTTATCACTTTTTATATTATTTACAATAACAAACAGTTGCTTAGTTATCTCTATTTTAAAATATTTATTGATGTTATCTGTTTTGTAACACAAACAAAATCACATTCGCATTGATTATTAAGTAAGTATTCTAAAGTGCCTTGTGTCCACTATTAATACTAAACTTGTATAAGAGTTGTGCTGGAATGATTATCTTGATCACAGCTCTCAAGGCTTGCTCGATCGGAGTGATTATACGCTCTCGCAGAATATCAATTACCAGTGTTTATATTATTAACACAACAAAAAATGTTAAAAATCTCCATCTTAAAATAGTTACTGATATTTTCTGTTAACACAAACATTTGCATTTATTATTTAGTAACAATTGTGAACTGCCCTGTGTCCACTCTTAACACTAAACTTGTATTACAACGCTTCAAAATTTCAAGCACTATTTCATACTTGAATTAAACCGGTCTCCCCAGGGTAGTGTAGAGCTTAAAATGCGTCACCCGTATGCATATTTCAGTAGATGGACCGACGGCTTACACGACAATCTAGCACGTAATAGTGTCTCACGTTGTATATATGTGGAATTTCTGTACAAATAGGATTATTTATATTTGAAGGTAGTTTTAAATTTACTATTTTATAGGAGAAGGAGGAGGACTGACAAATGTGACCAGCTGTGACAAGGACGGGGGAGAGGTCAAAAATCATGAAATTCATTTCACAGAATTTATAAACTGATAAAATTTAAAAATATATTGATACTTAAGACTGTGAACAAATATAAAGTATCAACTACGCGAGGCATATGTATGTTAAACGAATTCACCAAAACAAGATGTAAATGGTTCGTACAAAGTGCTAGAACCACTTAGAAATATAGAAAAAGAGCAAAGTACTATATGTTTCTCTGTTTGGAATTGATATCTTGTTTACCATACACAAATTACAATTACAAAAACATAAAAATTCCATACGAGGAAAATCAGAAACCGTGACACAGTATAAATGTTTACAGTAACCACTCACTTGCTGATTAAAGAAACACATTTTTTTGCTAGTATTATTACAATCATATCATACAAATACCTTTAACCTCAATGGCCATAAGATAGAATCCAATATTTTTTAGAAAAGTGGATAAAAAAATCGAAACGTGTGCTGGGACACATATTAAAAGTGAAACTTCAACTTGGGCAAGTGTGGAAAAATGAATCGCAACGGACAAGTGGAAAAACGAATCGCAACGTACAAGTGGAAAAATTCAACTAACAAGTGACAAAATGAATAGCAGCAAAATTTTAACTTGTTAATGTTAAATTAAAGTTAATGTACTTGTCTAATTTGAATACCTGCCCGTAAAACTTCAAGTTAGCCGCAAGGCCCCGTGTAACTACTGATAGTAAAATTTTATACAATGTATCATATTCTAGGTTATAGAAGCTCTTCCATGTCATCCCCCCCTTGATTGCCCCACGTTACGAAGATATATGAGTAATTGAATCGACGTACGCCCACAGTTATTCCAGTGATGTATGGAGGCAATTTTGTTTAAACGCTTTTGTAAGAACATGTCATAAAACGTAAGATATGGAATCTACGGCGAAGTACTGTGTAATTTTTTATCCCTACCGCTCAAAGTGCTTGTGATGTCTCCATTTGTAGGATATTATACTTTCATGTCATATTTGTTTGTAAATAAATTGTAAGCGGAAGAAATTTTCTTGTGTTGACACAGAAGTCAGACATTTGTATAAAAATTTCGTCCGCAGTGTTCTCTTCCGCTAAGACCACTAGAGACTTTGAGGAAGTTGTAGCCTCAAGGGCAGATCTTTTTGTCTCGGTGTGATGGGTACTATCTTTAACTGGGTTTACTGGGTTTGGGCCAACGGAGCCCTGTCCGCTTAACAGTGGTTTCTTATTAGGTCTTGTGAGCGAATTTTTTGGGCGTTGGTTACTTCTGTGGCTTAATTGGGCAGTCTTTATTGGCCAACTCAGGCTTTAGACGATCATATGAGACTTTTGGTGTAGTGTCAACTGCTTGGCAGGCGTAGTATGTATATTGTACTCCTTGTATAAAATTCACATTATGGACTAATTACATGCGTTCGGCGAGAGACGGTTAAAATCACTTTTAATTAATTTGCACTATTATATATCGAAGAGGTGCATGGTCCAGTACTAATTTGATATCCGACTATGATGAGATGGCTAGGACCCCTGGTCTAAAGTATGTCGCCATAACAACCTTGAGTTGTGTTCCGGTTCCAGTCTCCTTTAAGAGAGCAGCAGCGCAATTTGTAGCACCTTCGGTGTTTCAAATGTCCGTAGGCGATGATAGCCACTTTGCATCAATTGGGCCATCTGCCTGTCTGCAGACAAAAAAAATACTACTTTGCATTTAAATGCTCGCGTCTACATATCTAACAATATGCTTGCAGCGTTAATTGTTCTTCGAATTAATTTCCCCTGAGCCTATTCCTTAAATCAGTGTTTTTCAACGTGTGGGTCGCGAAGCTTCTGTAGCGGAGCTGCAAAAGGTTGGGAAAGCTACTGCAGTAGGGTCTGTGCAATATCTGTACATTCATCAAATTGCAAGGACACAGAAGTACTTTCTTTTATTTCTTCTATGACTTGATTACGAACATCAGTCGCCATATCGCTTATCCTGCGTTGAATGGTACTGCCAGACAGAGGTATTCTTGAGTCTTTCGACCTCTTGTTTGCCAAACATAATATTCGCCATATCTAAAGCCGCTGGTAAAATCAAACTTTCGGCAATAGTATTAGGTTTTTCTGCATTAAATACTCGAAGAGCTACTCGAAAGCAACGGTTTCTCATTTATGCGGGGCAGGGGCGAGGCGGCCGGCATCGGACGTGGTCGTACGTGCGTAAATTGCGTTATCTATTGACGACGCATTCGATGTAAAAAATGTGTTTTACGTACTTAATTATGTCGAACCCCTGATTATGAAAATGAATAAATATGTTGGATTGAATATTTGTCACAAAATAAAATACATAAAAAAAGATTCCGACGAATTGAGACCCTCCTCCTTTTTTGTAGTCGGTTAAAAAAGCAACGGGTCGCGAAATATTTCTTCATACCAAAGGGGTCGTGTCATGAAAAAGGTTGAAAAACACTGCCTTAAATGATCATGCTCTGATGATTCCTCAGATGATGACAAAACTTTATTGACGTAGCAGTTTGCTCCAACTTCTTATACTATATTTGGTACGATGTTTTTATCTTGCCAAGCTTGTAAGGGATTTATGGATATATGTCGCAGCATAAAATTTTAGTACGTCATATCATTATTATAACTATAATAATATTTTTCTTTCCTTTTATTGTGTCTTTGTCGTTTTGAGTATGCACTGTGTTAAACTTCATTAATTATTCAAAAGTAATTCTGAAATATATATTATAGCGGGCACTTGAAATAAGAAGGCTTGATTTTATGGTAAACTTGTTTTAATGAATAAACCTACTGAACGGTTATCACGAACACGCGGCGCGCAGGCCGGCGCGTGAGTTCTTAAACACATACGTACATCACAAGGTTGCATGATCAACTGACTACATGGCGGGAGGGCCGCGCCAGGCGACTCGAGCGCCGATAGGGTGGAGCGGGGAGCCGGACTGGGGATACGGAGTCCCTAACAAATATACTTCCAGCGCTTTTACACACTGGCCGCGCTATAATATCTTTAATAAAACTTTTAAAAAAGAACTTGAAATATAAATAGAACAAGAAATGTACAGAAAATCAATTTTTAGCTGGACGTGTTGCTGGGGAGTTTCTTGCCGCTTCTTCTCCTTAACATAGTTTTGTACATAGGATAGGAAGTAACATAATATTGTTACGGGTTTAGCGGGACTCGAATTAAAACGCCGTTGGATTGTTATAGAGTTTATTACTATACAAACACGTATAACACAAGTACAAATATAACAGAACACAACAAATCCAAACGTTATGCAGAAGGTCGTAATTCCATAAAACGCGCTTAAAGTCTGTCACTAATAGATATTCCCGATATGTAAAAATGTCTCGCTTCGTTTGTGGTTCTCGATCGACTCACTCCGGCCTCAATCGGGCCATTGTCTTATACTGCACAAATGCAATATGTCCGCCCGGCAACGCGGACCGAATTGCCTAAAATCAGTTTTTACTTTAAAATCCGTAACACCTGGCTAATGATCGCAATACAACAATAGGCCGTATACCAATAAGTTAACAAAAGAAGACGACTACAGAAGAATTACAATGTTATTGGTTCAAATGCCGACGGGTAATAAATGTGCTTTGTTTCAGGTATGCAGGTGGTTTTTTTTGTCGGAACCTAAGTTGTAACAATATATTAATTTGTATGACCTTCAAAAAGTGTTCTCCAGTCGAACTAATTTTGAATAAAAACTTTTGAATTTGATCATGTATATATTTTCGCGTTTGATCGCACTGAGTTCGGCTATTAATTGATATAAGACCAAAGTGTTTCGATTACAAAGCTGCCAAGTTGAATAGACGTCTTAATTTCTTCACATAAACTTCTGGCTTACAAAGAATATCCCTAAGAGACTTGTAGCAATCATTTTGAAACTTTTAAAGGGAATTTCTCAAAACTCATTCAAAGTCTCTTAAGAAGATTGTTAAAGATGTACTAATCATTGCTTTCAAGTTTTTAATTCTGTTCCCTACTTTCTATTCTTTCGTAAATTAGTTTGACAGGTTTAATTGTTTAAGTGAATGGCGAAAGAACTGGTAATTAGTTAATCACAGTCATTATTGCGATGGAAATGACTGTTTGAAGAAATTCACACTGGAGACTTTATTATTAACCGATTTCTAAAAAGAGGCAGTTCTCATTTTGACTGTATTTGTTATCTCTTTTTTATTTTGTATGTTTGTTACGCGATTTCTCTGATAATTATAGACCGATTTTCAAAACTTTCACTTTGTTTGATAAAGTATACTCCTGGGGTAGTTCTATTGTAACCAAGAGTCCTGTTCTTTTTGAGTTTCTTTGTTACAAACATATAAATCTTTCCTCTTTTTGATATTAGTATAGATTACTAGCTGTCCCGGCAGACGTCGTCCTGCCCGGTAAAAAATAGGGGTTGATCGTAGAGGGTTGAAAATCTAGGGTTGTATGTATTTTTGTATGTGGTATCATAAAAAAATAGAAATTAAAAATTTTGTCTATAAAATAAATAAAAAAATTTAGGGGTGGACTACCCCTAACATTTAGGGGGATGAAAAATAGATGTTGGCCGATTCTCATAGATACCGGATAAGCACAAAAAATTTCATCAAAATCGGTCAAGCCGTTTCGGAGGAGTATGGCAACGAAAACTGTGACACGAGAATTTTATATATTAGATTATTTAAAAATAAAAATTGTGTGTCTACAATTAACATATCGCAGAAGTGAAACGTCAGAAAAATATCCTACGAGAGAATGAGATAATATCGAGTATCAGGAGTATTAGTTGCTAGGTTATTAGATTAGGAGTATTGATGGTGTAATCGAGTTGATTGTGGAGCTGAGTGGGACACCTGTGGGGCTCAGGTTAGGTGACAGATTTGTCAATAACCTTAGCTACGCCGATGACATGGTCCTACTTAGCTCCTCAATGAGACGAGAATGAGATATGCCCAGCGTCACGAGCTTGATATACAACGCTTAAAAGAAAGAGATGCTAATTTTTACCTCTGGAAGGGGACCACCTTATGTACCTGATGTGTACATCGGTAGACATTATATTATATTATATTGTTACATACCGACAAAGAAATGCGCAAACCTGGCTGTCGTAAAACGCAGTTTATTACCTTTCTTGCATTCGGAATTATTTTGTTTATTTCGTGTTTAACATTTGCTATTAAGAAAAACATCCTATTGCTATAGCACTTGTTTTATGGCCGTCATTAGTGTCGAACTAATCCTTATTGTTATTGTTTTTGACTTTGTTGGCCGTTCGCAGGTTGCAGGTACAAATTACATTTTACTTGGAAGAAACCAGCCCACGCAATCGACTATGTATTGTATAGTTTACCATAAAACAATGCCCGAACGGAGGGGTGGGGTAGTCAAAGCGATAACACAAGCGAGGCAACACGTGTGTACATTTTAGTGACGGACTTTGCGCGTGTTATTGAATTGTGCATTGGGACCTATTGCGTCTAGTTATATTTATACCTATGTTATACCTGTTGGTATAGTTTTAATAAATTCTACAGTAATTCCAACGGTATTTTAATTAGAGTCCTTTAGCTCGTTACAATATTACACCATCACATTGTGTTGGATCATTTCAGTAAGGGAATGCTTCATTTTCTTAAAATGATTACGGAACCCTAAAAGCAAGGGGAATGCCTTTTAGTATCGAAAGGAAAAATAAACCAAATTGCATCATAACATAAACGCAAATACGTAATTTCGGAGATCGTAAAAGCCAGTTTTAAGTAATCATTTCTTGTACCAACTTAACATTGCCTTTACTGCGAGTGAAATATTAGCTTTAATATGAATCTTCTCGTAATAAAAACTGAATTAAACTTCACTACGGAACGCAAGGGACGATATACTGAAATGAAATCTGCCATTTTAATTCTTACTCGTTGCTTAATTTTGACAGGTATTACTTATACACCGTAAAACATTAATTATAAGGTGTTTTTATTGACTGAACCAAAAATTATTCATTTGTATTTTGTGATATTGATAACTGAAGTTCAGTATTTCTAAATTTGAATAACTTGTTGGTAACAATCAGTTGATACAAATGAAATCTTCCATTTTGATTCTGAGTCATTGCTTAATTTTGACAGGTATTTAAGCATTACTAATAGCCGTAAGACATGAATTATAAGTAAGGTTTTAAGTAATCATTTCTTGTACCAAGTTATGTACTATCTCAATATTGCCTTTACTGCGGTTGAAACAGTAGATTTAATACGATTCTTCATACAATAAAAACTCATTTAAACTTCACTACGGCACGCAAGGGACGATATACTCAAATGAAATCTGACATTTTAATTCTTAGTAATTGCTTAATTTTGACCAGTATTTAAGCAATATTTATACGCCGTAAGACATGAATTATAAGTAAGGTTTTAAGTAATCATTTCTTGTACCTAGTTAGCATTGCCTTCATGACAAGTGAAATATAAAATTTACTACAAATCCGCCTACAATAAAAGCTGAATGAAACTTTACTATTAACGGCAATCAACGCTATACTTGAATACAATACTAATAAAATACAAATGATGCTTGACCAATGATGTATCAAGTACATATAACTCAATGCGTTTGACAATTATTATTTATTGTCAAAGTCACAATATATTAATCTGTATTTTGATAACTGGCTTTTGGTATTTGTTTTTATGTCATCCAATTCGTAACAATGGGCTGGATTAAATAAAATCCCCCATCTTGCTTTTAACGCATTACTTAAAATAAGTCTCAGCGTTGTTTAATTTTGACAGGCATTTAAGAATTGCTTATCCGCCTGATCCGTAAGACATTCATTATAAATAAGGTTTTAAGTAATCTTTTCTTGTACCAAGTCAGCATTGCCTTTACATCAAGTGAAATATTAGATTTATTACGAATACGCCTACAGTAAAAGTTTAATTTAATTACGGAACGGAATTATACTTGAAAAAATTATGTCTTACGATGATTATTGAAAAAAACCAAGATTTATTAATTTATTAATCTCTATTTTGAGAACTAACATTGAGTATTTATATTTTTTGACAAAATGTCGTTGGAAATCAGAAGGTTTACATTAATACGCCATCTTACTTCTTAGGCATTGCTTAAAATAAGTGCTTGCATCGTTTAATTTTAACAGGTATTCAAACACTACTTAGCCACCGCATACTTAAGCGAATGAATGAATGAATGAATGAATATGCTTTATTGTGTTTTAAAGATACAGTTAACAGAAACAAAATTTTACAATACAATAGGCGGTCTTATCGCTATTAGCGATTTCTTCCAGACAACCTTTGGATGGATATTAAGTGATGTTTATATGTAATTTTTTTACTAACCATTTACTAAGAAAGTATATCTAGACAATGAGAGAATATCTATGCATAAAAGAAATTCGTGTTAGTTACACTATTTATAACTCGAGAACGGCTATACTGATTTGGCTGAAATTTGGTGGGGAGGTAGCTTAAAGCCAGAAGACGGACATAGGATATTTTTTACTCCGCTGGAACTGGTAGGTGGCGCTGAGATCGGGTTCTAGAATCCTTCTAATAACCTGGGCCGATTTTGGTGATTTTGTTTTTGTGTGTTTGAGTGGTCCCCGGATGGTTAAAATCCACAATTGGTACCGGTAAATGGCGCTGGGATCCGGGTCTTATTTTTATTTTTTCAGAGCAGGACAACGTCTGCCGGGGCCGCTAGCATCTAATATTTATGGATATTAATATGGAGGATATATTTCTTATATTATTTATTTCAAAATCAGTCTACTTTACACTTGCCTCTGTGGTTAAACGGGCTAAGTCTAAGTCGGCCAAACTCGCTAGAACGCAATAGCTTCGAGTTCGATACCTGGCATGGTAAATGTCGGCAACAAACGTTCTGTTATTCACTATGGTCTGGGTATCTGAAATCGTCATCAGAGTGGTCCCTTATATATTACCCATACACAAACCTACCTTGCTTAGCTTGGGTATATACAATGTGTGTGCTTTTCTATCAATAAAAAAAAATAAAAATTAGTTTTCAAGTTATCATTTTATTAAATTTACCACACGAAGGTAAGTGAGACCGTGTTTGATTGGGTCACTTATGATTTGACACACTCTTGACACATTACTACACATACATAACTTCACGCCAGGTCCCTTGCGGGGTAGGCACGAACAACAGAGCGCCACACAGGCCCATTCTTACACACCTCACTTGCCTCTTTGACATTCATAGCTCTTGTCATGCACGCTCGTCTGTTCTTAAGGCTCCTGACATCACTTTCTGCTAATACACGGTCAATTTGATCATGGAAGGTGTGTCGTGGCCTTCCGCGACTTCTGCATCCATCCACTTTTGCATTGTATATCTGTTTAAGTCATTCTTTCATCATACATTCTTTCCACATGCCCGAACCACCGGAGCATTCCTTGTCACATTTGTCACATTACTAATTTTAATAATGGTCGTTTTCCGGCTTCATTACCATAAATATCATGTAATTTTTTTCTAAATACTTTGTTATTTCTTCTTTCTTTTAATTGCTTAATATTAAGGCCGTTTGCAAGTGAGACCATGAATAAAAATAGTGAATTTTTCAGTGTTTTTTTTACTGTCTCTGCCCAATAGTATGAAAAATTTAAAACACTGATCTAAAAAGAGTGTAATAAAAAATATTTACATCATTATCAACGTTTATCAAAGAAAATTTATTTCCAATTTACTATCGGGCATAAGGACAATTAGTCGCTTCATTTGAAGGCACCCTTAGTACTAAAGCCAAAATTACCATTTATCATTGTTTAATTATTGATAATTTTAATTTGTATATATAATTTATTTTTAGTATTAAATTTATTATAAGGTTTTATTTGTAAGTACGATTAATGTTTAATAATTAATATATACTAGTGGTCGCCCATTAGTCGAAATTCGGCCATAATTAGTTTAAATTATAAGTTTGAACGTTATTAAGGTTCTGTTGACAAAGGCCATAACTTCTATAATCACAGATTTCACCAACGTTATACTGTTAATTTGACTTTAACCATAACAAAAGAGTAAACATGCCTATGTGTGTGTCAAATACATGGTAGTGTGTAATTATTTTTTTTATGTAATGTATTTTTTATGGATAATGTTAAAACAATATTAGAATTCTGCACTCCTATATAAACATAAGTGTGCGAAATTTCATAGATAGATACTTTAATCCGTCCGCGCAATTAGGCACGCAAATCCCCGTGCTCTTTTTACTGTCAAAATCAAATTATCAGTGTAGCCTTGGCAAAACCTGTGATGATAGAAGTATAGTTTTGGACATTAATTATTATGGTTAATTAGTATTAATATATTAAGCCTATGGATGTCACATAATACTTTACGATACTGCAAATATAGTAATAAGTAGACATCGGATTATATGCACTATCAATGAAAAAGTACCAAAATATGCAATAACGCTATAACAATAGATTAATATGCATTGGCATATGCAAACATGCAAATGCATATAATCCGATGTCTAGTAAAATCTGCGGAGTGACGCTCGCGGACCGCGTCCGTAATATCGAAGTAAGAAAGAGAGTTGGTCTGAAAGAGAGTGTCGGGGTGAAGGTAAGGAAAGGAATGCTGCGGTGGTTCGGGCATGTGGAAAGAATGTATGACGAAAGAATGACTAAACAGCTGATATACAATGCAAAAGTGGATGGATGCAGAAGTCGCGGAAGGCCACGACACATCTTCCATGATCAAATTGATCGTGTACTAGCAGAAGGTGATGTCAGGAGCCTTAAGAACAGACGAGCGTGCATGACAAGAGCTATGAATGTCAAAGAGGCAAGAGAGGTGTGTAAGAATAAGCCTGAATGGCGCTCTGTTATTCGTGCCTACCTTGCAAGGGACCTGCCGTGAAGTTATGTATGTATGTAGTAATAAGCGTTTATAAGTAAGACCATTAAACGGCCTATTAAAACACTGATCTTAAGAATTAAGTAATAATAAAAGAATTGAAACTTTTACATTGTAATGAAGGTTTATAAAGTAAAATTTATTGCCAACTTTACTATCGGGCACAATGACAATTAATCGCTTCATTTGCAGGCGCCCTTATTGCTAAATCTAAGGTCACAGTCAGACAGTCGTCTGCAATATTCTTTCACGAAATTACCATTTTATTGTTGAATACGTATTCAAAGTGTTTACCAAGTTTAATTGGCTTCTCGTCTTTACAA
Source organism: Dendrolimus punctatus (assembly GCA_012273795.1). Lineage (NCBI taxonomy): Eukaryota > Metazoa > Arthropoda > Insecta > Lepidoptera > Lasiocampidae > Dendrolimus > Dendrolimus punctatus. The sequence goes on from CM022531.1 coordinate 10,627,334, forward strand.
TTGATCTCACAGTCATTAGTTATTCTGAATCTTTCTGGATACATTTGAAATATACAAATTGAATTTACTTTGACTGTCTTGAAATTATGTTGATTGGATTCCTGTGCAAATTCTTTCAGAGCTTTAAATCGATATTAGAAGAATCATTTTGGCTTCAAAATTTAGCTGAAACAGCCAAATTAAGGTCATAATCAAAATTACTAGCGGCCTCGGCGGACTTTGTCCTGCTCTGAAAAATTAAAATCCAGGACCCGATCGCAACGCCATCTACCGGTTCCAATTGTGAATTTAAACCATTCAGGGCCCTACTCACACACGCAAAGACAAAATCACCAAAATCGGTCCAGGTGATTAGGAGGATTCTAGGACCCGATCTCAGCGCCACCTACCGGTTCCAATCGGTACAGCCGTTCTTGAGTTATAAATAATGTAACTAAGACGATTTTCTATATAGATTTATTTCCTGACATAAATTTAAATTACAAAAATAATAATAAAAAGTAGCCTAAGTCACTTCTTATAACATCAGCTATCTGCCAGTGAAAGTCTCGTGAAAATTGGTTAAGCCGTTTCAAAGAAAATGAAAATGAATTGAAAATGAATTTATTTATTTCAAAATGGAATCTTACAGATTACTTATTGAAAATCATGACTCTACCAACCACCGCTTCCAAAGCAATTTTAGTTACTGTTAAAGGAGAAGAAGCGGCGCAACTCCCCAGTAACACGTCTTTACTTTGTAATTATCATGTTTAATCAGTCGTCTTTTTATTTTTTATTATGTAGTTTATAATAATACAAAGTTTTACAAAGTAATTTTTATGAATGATTATTGAAAAAGCTTGATAGCAATCGCATTATTCCCATTCGGTGCAGTCGTCTAAAAATTCTATCGTTGTATAATAAGCCTTCTTGCACAAACGTTGCTTTACTAATTTTTTAAACTTATTTACTGACAGTTCTTGAACGTTTACTGGGATTTTGTTAAAGAACATTACACTTTGCCCCACGAAACTACTATAAACTTTATGGAGCCTTACACGTGGGCGTTTCTAATTTATTTATGTTCCTAGTATTTTTACAATGTATATCACCTAATCTGGGATGATCCGTGATATTTTTCTTAACATATAGAACATTTTCAAGTATATACTGTGAAGCCACTCTTAAAATATTTATTTCTTTAAACTTATGTCGCAGAGAATCTCGCGCTCCCATGTTGTAAACTGAGCGAACAGCACGCTTCTGCAAGACGAAAATATCATTTATGTCAGCTGCATCAGCTGCAAAGATTATCCCTAACATCCAAACTACAAAATATGGATGCGCATTTCCAGAATCTGAGTCCGAATTATCTTTGATTTTTTACAAGCTTTTATTTAACTTGCAATGGATGTATGTATGTTAGTTCAGGTGGAACCTTCCAAGTTAAATTTAACCAACATGCCGGTTTCCGATTGAGCTACAATTTTGCACGAATATGTATCGCGTTACAATGTAATAATATGGTACCATAGAGCTGATCTGATCTTGGAGTTGGAAGTTGGCCGTAGAAGCTTCTGTATTAATCGAGATAGACCGTCGTGTTTGGGCTGGTTTTACTTGTTTTAGCTAGCACTCTGCTGCTGCATGATATCCAGGATCTCAAAAGCTTGTATTTAAAAACATTTTTTAAAAGCTTATTTCACACTTTTAATTTAACATTGCAAACAGACCCTTCATTTTACTTAAGGTCGAATTTCGACCATAGGGCGACCGCTGGATTAAAGAAATACTCATCGTACTTTCCTTCTTTATAATAAGTGTGTACAGAATGTATATATCGTGATAAGAAGAGAAACCGTGTGTGTTCGGTATAATATACATTGAATATCAAAAGACATTTTTTTAATTATAGGAGTTCAGCAGACAGGCAGACGGTCCACTTGATGGAAAGCGGTTACCGTCATCTATGGACATCTGCGACACTAAAGGTGCTACAAATGCGCTGTTGCTCTCTTAAGGGAGACTGGAACCTGGTCACTAATGCTAAAACACAACTCATGGTTGTTATGGCAGCATACGCTAGACCAGGTGTGTTAGTCATCCAGTTGGGAAAATACCCTACCACCTGGCTGTGGGTTGTTTTGTCGCCTTTTACGACCGGCCGCCAGGTTGCAGGAATTTGTATTGCTTCTCCGTTCTTGCATGGATAGAAACACGTGTGGTGTATACACTAATAACATGCGAGTTATTTGTGTATACACCATAATCACACACTCCCACATACACACACACACACCACACACACATTAACTAACAATTAGTATGTATTTTGTTTTTCGTCATGGAGTGGAGCACTCGTGAGACAGATCTACAATCGGCACCAATCTCCCACAAGGTCTTTTTTTTTATTGCCTTAAGTAGGCAAACAGGCAGACGGCCCACCTGATGAAAAGTGGTTACCGTCGCCTATGGACGTTTGCAACACCAGGGGTGTCGCCAACGCGTTGCCGACCTCTAAGAAATTTTATAGGTCTTACTTATATCACTTATAAATGGTTGTGTGAGAAAATAAAATAAAGTTTATTTCTTTCTTTTTTCTCATAACTCGATTATTGAATCGAATAAACTTACGATTTCATGCCATATCGAGTTATTTTTTATTTTAATAAAAGCAGTATTGTATCAATAACCGAAGGCATTTTTTTGTTAAAAACACTACCGAAACTTCCCTTTTTATTCATAGCAAAAACGTTATGAAACTTTTACAAAGTTGCCTTTCCTAAGAAAACAAAGTGGAAAAACTAAAACACAATTCAGTTTTCTCCGAGCATAAAGGCAATTCATCTTTTTCCAACTTACTCAATTTATGTACAAAAGTAATTTTATTGGTTTTAACTTTACTTCAGCACAGCATGGCTGATAAATTAGTTCTCATTGCCATGTTGCCGACGTATTTGTTTTTTTATTGCATGAGTTTAGCAGACAGGCAGACTATCCATCTGATGGAAAGCGGTAGTCATCGCCTATGGATATTTGTAACACGAAAACTGCAAGACACAAACGTGAAATATAAGAAATACTCACCAGTTGCAGCCTCCCGGAAGGTAGTAGACAAACCTGCAACAAAAACAGCATTAAAATATAAATAGAAACTACAGATATATGAACCGGTAACATAAAATAGTAATATAAAAGTGTATATCAAATGAACACTTCAGTCATATACTTGAGTATATTTACTGAAAGCGTTCAGCAATTAGAAATTAATAGCATATATATTGTACGTAATAGTAATAAATTTAGCACTACCTCAAGATAAGTAAATAGCACGTCTTATGTAATAAACGACTTATAAACAGAAAATGAGAAATATAAGAATATAGGTAAATAGCTACTGTAATTACAAAAGATAACACATTCTGTAACTCAAATATAAAATTTAGGAACAAAATTGTAAAATTAAGAAGAGATAATAATGTTATACAACTGTTAAGATAGTTTTGGAAATCTAAAAATGTAAAGTAGATATATAAGGAACATACATGTAAATATATATAATATTAAGAAGCTGTTGTAATTAGAAACTAAGAATAAATAAAGCTACACGTAACCAACTACTCCCAACCTATCCCAACCCCTAACCAACCTCACTGTACCAAATCACTTATTTCAAGTAAAATATTCAAATTCGTTATCCATTACCAGTACCACAAACCTACCCAACCAACCTACAACCTTGTGTTAGTGTTTTGCATGTTATTAAATAGTATCTATAGAGATAGGAAAAGATTGAACCTATAAATAGCAATAAAGAATAAAAGAAAAGATTAACTCTGCATACCCATGGCGGAGACACACCGGGTCTACATAATTTAAAAAAAAAAACACCAAAACTGCTACCAACGTTATTACAACTTTATAGAACGTGTTTTTTCAAATTTAAACTGATTATCAGTTATCATCAGACTAACCCAAGGGGGGTAGCAGATTTCTTTATGTTAAGTGTATAATATTATAAAATTCTAAACATACCGTGTCTGTACATTAAAGCTATTTAAAAATTAAACAACTCGAATAGACTATATAAACGATGGAGTATACAGTGTATATATTTTTTAATGTCTTGTCTGTCTGTTTGTTCGGGATTCAGGTAGAAACTACTGGGTGATTTTGAGACATTTTCACTGATCGACAGCTACTTTATGCTACTTTTTATCCCGGGAACCCGGGATATTTGCCGGGAGCGGTTTGTAGTTGCTCGGGTGCGTAAAAAATAGCTTATTCCGACACAGTTTTCACTAAAACGATAGCTTACATTCTTTTTTAAATGCTGTCTCCGGGAATCACGCAGCAATTTCAAGTCAAGCGTAGACGAAGACGCGGGCATAATCTAGTTATTATATATAACTAATGAAAACTCCCCTCTATAGATTTATTATAGTATAGCTTAGATTTATTGGTGAAACTTATCCTTTTATATGGCGGTGAAGCGTTGTCTGTACTTGAGCGAGAGTAGCAAGAGCTGCGTGTCCAACTCCTGCATCCGCAGAAGTGGAACAAACTGTAATAGAGTCGCTTACGCTTGTACAGCAACTTTTTACGGCGATCGGCTAATTATGTGGGCAACAAGTCTTGGCATCCCTTGGGTCCCTGGGATCTTGTGGAGGAAGGCATGAGTATCTATGATCTCAATACATGGGATAGCAAAAACCGCGCGAAGTGTAGCCGAAAAACGGATCCTGAGCGTCGGAACGAAGGCTTCGAATGCAACTGGGATTTAACATGATGAAATTAGATTTACTAGCCATACTTAATTGTCAGAAAGTGTTACGAGGAACTGTTTAAAATGGTGCCTTCGTCCTCTTTCTACCATCGCACCGCTCATCCTCGCTCACCCATCGGTTGGGAGTTCCTCCCCATTTCCTCGAGCCGCTTCGCTCATGTACGCAATGGTTCTGTAGAAAGTTTCTCTAGCGTACCGTCGGGATTTAGAGTGAGGTCTAGCCGAGGTTTTCCCACAGCGCTACGATATGGAGTTTTTTTAAAAGGGTGTCATAAAATATCAGGCAGTAAATAAAGGCAGAGCGTTTTCACTTTCCATCAGGTGGGCCACCAGCCTGTCTTCTGTACTTCAGCTATAAAAAAATGGTAGCATAGTATTGCCCGTCTAGACAGCTAACACCTATGGTCTGAGTATGCCGTCATAACCATCTTGAGTTACGTTGCGACATTAGTGATGGTAACCGCTTTCTATCTGGTGGTCCGTCTGCGTATCTGTTGAACTCCTGATAAAAAATCTTGTTTTATAAACCAAGTTGTATTAAAGCATAACAGTATACTGCTTTAGTTCTGTAACCAGCTGAGTCAATTGGAACAACTCACTCAAATATAGATACACGAATTGCAATCTACACCGATGCTATTGCTATTCAAACCATTCAAAGTAATGGCAGACTTATTGATTTATTACTCGGGTTCGGCGTGAATTCAGGATGCTCCATTTGTCATTTTAAACGTCTCGGAAGGGGTGTAGCTTGGCATTGATCTCATAATGTCTTTGTTTAACGTGATCGACTGGAAATTTTGCTGCGCTCTGGCATTTTCCAAAGTTAATAACAAGGTGTTCGGTGAAAATTAAATTCGAATTACTAAGTATAGAATTCATTGGAATTGTACAAACACGTATAACATAGGTACAAATATAACTAGACACTACTAGTGCAAATTGCGCGTGACGAACTTTGCGCGTGTCATTGAATCATGCGGTTCAATGACACGCGCAAAGTCCGTCACTATACCGCTTATCAATGTACACGTGTTATGTTTGTGTTTATTATGTTTAAATAGTTGCATATTATCACCATATCTTGTAGTCAACAAATACTAGGGCAATACACCTGCGTCACTCTAATTATTATAAATGTTTCTACTCCACTGCGTCAAAGGGACATGTATATCAAATTATTTCCATTATGGAGCCTGCCACCGGGCCGCGAGGCATATATATATATATATATATATAATGTATAAAAAAATGTTAACAGACCTTTTTTTGTAGAGCGTTCAATTAATTCTCTATAAAGATTGGAACAGCGATTTATCAGTCAACCAGTCGTTTGTACGGTACAAAAATCAGAAGAAGCAAAAAAAAAATTCCTGTGTTATTCTTATGGGAATTTAAAAAATGCGATGAGGACAATCTTAATATTAATATTATGGGCTCATCTTTTCACAGAATTCTTTTTACACCCAAAAGAAACTTTTGAGATATATATATGTGTTTGTTTCTATAGTATATACGGGTATTCTAATTCAGTAGTTAGATTTTTTTATACGTTTATACTATATATTACATAGTCAAATCATAAAATATTTCAGTGTACACAACCCTGCCTTTTATTTGCTAGACTCATAGGTTTGCTGGAAGAAAACTCTTTTAGGGTTAAGCTCGCCTTTGTAGATTACCACTGTTCTATATATTTTATGTAATTTTTTCTGTACAATAAAGAATAAAGAACGAAATATCAAAACCTCACATGAATAAAAAATAACCAATCTCAATTCTTACATGAAACATTTTGATACCATAGTTACGTATTAGATATACCACGCATTTTAAGAACTACTACATTTCTCAACCTCTGCGCCAAAAAGTATTTATAGCATCTGTCTAGACTGAATATAGGTAATTTGAATATTATACGTATTCTTGTCATACATACGTGACAAGAATACATCAAAAGTTCAAATAGCTTTCTTATTTATAAAATAAATTATCTTTTACTAACTTGCATCAAATTTATCAATGTCGAATCATATAAATTGCGGCGAGACGATAATTCATAAAAGAAACAAAATTTTGACATAATTTACACTATCGGTTTGAAAATGTTACCAATAGAAATTAACTTACAAATTTATACAGTAAAAATAAGTCAGAAAGCCAAATTTACATTACTTATGTTACCTACTGGTACCAAACTAGGCGAAGCCTGTATTTGAAGACCAAAGCCAATTTTTATAGCCACATCGGGTAGACGTTGTATGTGTGTGTGTGTGTGTGTGTGTGTGTGTGTGTGTGTGTGTGTGTGTGTGTGTGTGTGTGTGTGTTAACGCATTTTCGTATCACACTATTCAGATGGTGGTTTTTACCACATTTTCAGTATCAACGTAAGTTTGACTGCTAGCCATGCTTGAATCAGTTTTTTAGCCTCTTTGACAGACTAATTTTTGTTTTCACGGAATTTAAATACGACGTTATTGAGGTGTGTACTAACGAAGAGTCCAGTTTGGTGGGCAAATGAGCTTTTCACCTAGATACTTGGCAGTCCCTAAAAACTTCACGTAATCCTCTGATGTTAGTACTAACTTATGTATTGCTAATGACGTGATCAAAATGAAAAGCTGCCGCTAATCTAATATAAAATTTCCATAGCTGGTCATTAACTCGTTAATCTGCTAATCGTTAATTAACGTAGATACCATTTCGAGTAACGGATTAACTTTTAAGTTAACTTAAAAATAAAAATATGTTCACGGACCGTTAATTTCCGTTGAATTTCTCAAAGTCCTTTAATCGTTAATCTAGAAACAAATCTTTCAAGAGCAAAGTTCAAAGTCGTCAAAATGTAGCTAAACATAAAGTCGAAAGACTCGTTAAATGATGCGGCATTCCTCGGGGAACAGATATTCGCATACCTGTTTATTAAATACAATACTGCTAGACCCTCAAGCGCTACCGTTGAACGTCTTTTCTCCACAGGCAAGAAAACACTACAGCCGAAACCAGCCTCGCTTTCAGACGAGAGCTCCAACATATTAATGTTCATGAAGGGGCATATTCATATTATACCATAATATACTTTTTCATGTGTTAACGGATTAACGATTAACGTTACTTACGTTAAATTTTCTGAAATGTAACGCATTAACTTTTAACGAAGTTAACTAGTTCAGTAACGGATTAGCGATTGACGAAGTTAACTATTTGATTAAGGGTGCCCATCTATGAAAATATCTAATGTAAAACCCGTCTAAACGCATCAGGTGGCAATCGCAGGGCAGTGTACCTAAAAGGCTGGCAGCATTGCCTTGTTGGAAACGAAGACTAATTCTCCGAATTCAGTATTTAACTACTTTGTAAACGGCTTCGTAGAAAATATTCTACTTTGATAATAAATTCATGTGATTTTCTATTTAACAGTCACGGAATGAGTGATCGTTTCACTTGCTGGTTATGTACTTAGATAAAGAAAAGAGGTTGTTGTCCTACATTGTACCTATTAAAGGTTATTGCCTCGATAAAGGGAACGATCTAATATCGAAGAACACATACGAAAAAATAACATGCATAAATACATGTCATATAACTAAGGTGGGTTATAATATACTAGCAATCCGCCCTGACTTCGCAATGGTATAAAAAGGTATAAATATCTACAAAAAAAACTTTTTGGTGAGTTTAATTACCTACGAAGCGAATCCAATATTTCCCCACCCATACGGCCCGTACTCCTACGCTGACATCGCATAAGGTGCTGCCTAGCTAGTCGAGCAGGGTGAGCGGCGACCACGCAACTTTTTTCTAATACTTACATTTTAAACTCGTGATATCTTTCGAATGGAACGTCCGAATTGAATAATTAAAAAAGTTACATAAAGGTATTAAAGCAGTCTTAAGTATGAAGTAATTTATTGTGATACGCATGAATGCCGAGATACAAATAAAGAGCCCTTTCTAGCGGCGGCATTTCAATATTTTTAAAAAAATAAAAGAACACTTATTGTGGAATGATTATAATAATTAGTCATATACTGTTGCGACACTTTATATAAATAATAATATGTTCTGAAAAGTTGTAGTAAATTATTTTATTCAGTCATCAATAGTTTTCGTAGCGCACGCGATTTTAGGTAAATTTTGTATACCTTGGGTTACATGATTGGAGTAGTAGTAAGGATAGTAGTTAGTAAGGATTCCTATTTTTTAGAAAATATATAGCCTATGTCATCCGGGGATAGTGTAGCTTACTAACAGTCAACTTGCCCCGGGAAGCAGTCCAAGCTTTGTGAGTATGCACTGCTTCCCGGGGCATTCTCAAGCACTGATGCGCTAGGAACTGCGTGGGCGTAACTACGTTCTAAGTCTCACGCTCTTCCGGCACATGGAAGGAGGGTGGTTTTAGTATTGTGTAGCGAGTCGTCACACATGCCGGCGATTGACTCTAGTGGCTATTCGTGGATTTATCTCTCATCGATTTAGTGTCATCCCTAGCAAAGGACTCGGTAGTGTGCGAAATGCGTTTCCCCCACCTTAAAAAAAGCTTGCCAATAGTAAAATAATTTTTCAATTCGGTTCAGTAGTTCCGGAGCCTTTTCAACAAACGAACAATCAATCAAATCATTCATCTTTATAATATTAGTATAGGAAAGCAAGGCGTAAAACTTTGATGGAGCTAACCGGGTTTTATAAAATACCTAATGAGTTTATTTTTATGAGCACAATTTTGTTCGCAACGTTGCAAATAAGAATTTGTATTCCTTTTTCCAGAGCAGTTATCGGAAATTGGGTCTAAAAACCACTCTCATGTTTCATATAAATTCTCTTTAACATAAATGTGAAGCGGGAATTAAGACCCTTCAAATACTTATTACTTTCATAACACAATTTTTTTTCTTTTTCATAAATGTTGAATTTCAAAATAACACATTAATATTACAATGTAATCTTAAAGACTAATTAGGTAATTTAAATATAACCTAAATTAACTAAAAGTATTCAAATTAAGAAAGTGTCCATTAGCGCTTTTCTTATTGTCTATATTATGGGGAAGACAGTATGTACATGTGTGCTTTAATTAGTTTACGAAGTACACTACAATTTAGTTTTTTTTATAAACTTGTGGTCAAATACACATAGGTAATTGAAAAGAAAGTTGAAACTGATGCTTTTTCCCTATAACTACATAGAATTTGTTTCAGAACAAAACAGACGATATAATTCTCTTGGTTTTGATATATAATAAACGTTACGCTTGACAACCGAACAAGCCCGATTTTGACATGGAAAATTTCATCTCCCTGCAGTGTTTGGAATAAAGTAATTTTTAATGTATAAATTTAATTACAATAATAAAACTACTTATTTGGTATTTTCATAACTATAAAGGGTATAACATATTATTTCAAACTCGTGTGTACATTGTTTATGATGCTCTAAGTACTCATGTGTGAGTTTTTTCTTTGTAATATTTTCTTATAAGAATGTGAAACATTATAGTCTCATTAGATTTGTATCCAATATAAACAAACATTATCACAGAATTGAATACTTTTTAATTGAAATACATTCGTTGGATAGTTTTTGAGTTATCTCTATTTTTGTTGAACTAGGCAAAAAAATTCGACAGTGCGTAAATTTTGATGGCTGCTTGCGGAAAAAAATAATATTAAAAATGGCCCCCGAATGAGGTTAAAATGATATAATAAATACAAACATCCAGAAACCGGTTATTAAATTTAATCACAACATGGTAACCGGATAAAATAAAAATGTATTTACGTTTCACAGAGCAAAAGCTCCTTTGGTTCCTCTTTTTTGCGTAAATCCCTTTGTTTTACAAATTGAATATCTACACAGATATTTTATATGTTTTTAAACAAGGCGTGCGTGACCGGCAATACGTGGATATGAGTTCCGTATTTTTTCAAATGGGACCCTCTACGGGGATTTCCTTGGGTACGAATGCGTAGTAAAAATTATTTTAATATATATACAATTGGAAATATAGGTCATTTACATGAGAGCAACATTTCAGAATATGACAACCGAATTTGAAATATTATTGATTCAATTTTTATGGTTTATTTATAATTAATTGTTATTTGTTGGTTTGGTTGTTTTAGATATTTAAAATTGTATAAATATGCATAGCTAAAAGAAAGTAAGATATAATTTATCTTTTTTTTATAATGAATAAGTTTGCGTTTGACCACGATCACGTCCAATGCCTGACTGATGATGACGCGGTTGAAGATGGAGCACGCTAACCTAGATAGTATCTATTCACACGAGACTTGAAGATATGTGGATTGAACTTTTCGGGAAAGATGGACTTTGGCAGTGCATTTCGCAACTCTGCCGTACGTAGAAGGAACGTGGAGGCGAAACGTTTAATTCGTATTGGTAGCGTTTCCATTGTGAATCTTTATCTTGGCGTTAATTTCAAGTGCATTTGTAGTGAGTACTTCGCAGTCTGGGGTCCGTCTTTTCTACATTAACTTCTTCACTTTGCATTCCCTTACAAATTTGTTGTTGTTAAGTAACAAGGATATTAATTCTCATGGTGTCAGTTCAGTATTTTTTTGGATTCATACTTTATACCGGGACTTGGCTGGGGCAGCGTGATTACCTTTTGTGAGTGTCATGCTTTCAAAGGAGGAGGCGGAACTGGAGCGTGAGGGGCATCGTTGCTCCGCTCCCATTAAAGGAGAACGCTTCGGCGCTGGAGGGCCAGCTTAGACTTTCGGCCACCGAGAGATCCCTTAGGCCCCTATAGGAGTGCGACGTATTCCGCGCACACTCAGCTCTCCTCCCGTGGGGCGAGTTACAAACCGCCCCAATGAGATTAAGAAAATGAGAAGTGGAAGAGGCCGATGGGCTGCTAGGGTCAACGCAGAGCCTGGGACATTGACCCATGGCCCTGATATTAAAGACGAAGGACGGCATACCGAGGGGTTTTACTGGGTATACCTAAGAGGCTACCGTGATTTCTTCAGTTCACTGCGCGGCTGATGGCTCTCCATCGGGTTTCCCCTCAAAGAAAAAAATGCATTAGTATAATAATAATAAAAAATGCGATAAGACTCCGTTCACATGTCCTCCTATCATAAGAGGCGACGTGTTAACTAGAGACTAAAAACATCTAGTGATACAGCTACACAGCTACGCTACAATGTTTTCAAATTAGGTTATCTTTTTGAAACATATTTGATAAACTACTTTGGTTTTATAATAAATATTTTTGATATGGAAATTTAACTATTGTGTATGAAAGCATGAAATTATTTGTGTATTTCTCATTAAAAGTTCGTGAGTTTTTGGTGGCCTAAACTTGAGCGCATTTGACTTATTAAGAAGCAGAGGTCCCTATATCTATTCTTGATATGCTCAATATTGGCAATGACGTTTTTGATGGTTTATCTGATGTGGGCGTGACTGACCCTAGTTTTAAAGTTACTCTTTGTAGGTAGTATTACTTGGAATACAAGCGGAGTATACGCTTAAATAGGATTAAAGAATTTTTGATTTTTTTTTATTAAAATAATTTTATATTGTTATTAATTATTACAGAAACTTGACAAAACAGAAATAACTATCTAAATTATGTTGATTTTTTATACAAATGTGTCAACAAACTGCTGTTATTACTGTAAATAGGAAGAGTTAAGTATTTTGCTATTTTTTCAGTCTTATCGATGATAAAACAATATAACACAAAAATATTCGTGCCATGATCGTTTAATAAATAATCATTATTATGAAAATGACGTTTCCTCAGCATATTTATGGAGCCCTAAAATGCCTTTTTTATATTTCGCAGGCGTATTATTAATTCAAATTAACGGCCGTACTTCGTAAAGGTTATCCGGTTTTAGTGTATCGTGGGAGCCGGATAAAAATTCACGGTCGAATACCATGACCGGTTTCAACCGGGCATATACGGGTTTAAAATACTGTTTAATGCATGCTTTGGTTATGCGAGTTCTAATTAATGTTTCATATTAATTGCTTTTATTCATAATTTAAATGAAATTGGCTAAGTGCTTGTGCACTCAAGTATATAATAGAGTTTTGTAGTGTTGATGAAAGTCCATTGTTGACCCCAAAGAAGCTTTTAGCAGAAAATAATTGATATTTCATTTTTTATGAATCTTGTATTTCAGATTTTTCCACTGTTTCATTTGAAGTTAGAGTGCATAGAGACGGTTAAAAAATTGTTCGTCTCGGGACGCCCGACAGAGGTGATAACTTAAACTAATGTAACTTGAACCATTAACTGTCAACAGTATATGTCTATCGCACATTAACACTGAGTAGAGAGAGGGAAGCGTCTGTCTGAAATACGGCTAGCGCTGTAGGTTAGAGTGAGAGAGGTGGAGCCTGCCTACCGCTGCCGTATACGTGAGATAAAGGGAACCCAGACAGACTGGCGCCATAACGCGTTACGTAACGAAGCGGTTTACCCTCCCATAAGAAGTTATCACTTCAAAAATTGCAACCTTATGTCCCCCCTAAATATCAACTTCAGATATATCATTGTGACATTTCGAGACCGGTCTAACAATTACTATGTATAATTCCTCAGTTAACACGACTTTTTGCTCAATATTTACGTTTCTACAAATCAAAATTCATTCATGCATTTGTTCGTTCAAATTTCATTTCCTATAATTGTTACGAATTCAAAATTCAAAAATACCGTCGGAATCATCACAAAGTTTATTAGAAGAATACACACGTAATTCACAGTTCTTACAAGTCCGAACCGAAAAGCATAAAATCGAAATCACATAAACCGCGCAAAGTCCGTAATTACAAGATGCTCACTCCAAAAGTACACTATGTAATGATTTGATAGCAATCAAAAGACGACTGACCCATTCTGCGACTGACCGACTCTATCTATTTGTAATAAGACATGGCTTCCTAGCAACATGCCCACCATTCCTTTAAATTCTTAATTTATAAGCTTTATGGCTTCCGTGAATTTTCCAATAAATACACACAAAAAGGAATAAGGCTTTATGATGCCTTGTGGTGGCGTAAACAAAGAGATTAACGCAAACAATTAACATCAAATTCAAAACTGTAATAAAACACCTGCAAAGGACCGGTTTGCATCGATACACAGACGGACAGACGGAAGAATTACTATGATGATTGTAAATATTAGGGTGTAAATTCTTCTGGATTGTTTCTTTGATGATACTAAGGTGTTTTTAGTGATTAGTGGACTGTTTTTAATATATGCTTCATCATCATCATCCGAGCGTTAAATCCCGGTTGCGTTCGGAGCGTTCACTCCGACGCCCAGGGTCCGCTTTCCTACTTTTCCTACTCCACTTCGCGCGATCTTCAGCATCCCCCGCTTTGAGACTATTGGCACGCATGTCATCCTTCATGACGTCAAGCCAGCATTTCTTGGGCCTTCCCCTTCGACCGGGACCTGGCGGAGGCGGCATGGCTAGACATTTGTTCCCCACGTAATTAGCCGGTCTGCGTAAAACGTGGCCGTACCAGCGTAAGCGACACTCTTGCAGTTTGTCTGCTATGTCACGGACATGAAGACTGCCATGGATGTCACGGACATGAAGAATGTTTTTAATATATGCTTTATTACAATATAATTATAACACGTATGATAATATATGCGTCGCCGGACGGTGTGTGGCGGACTGCTCGCATGCGGCGCTCCCATCTCTCCCCGACGTAACCGGTTGGCGTTAACAAGGGTCATTATGCCAAAACTACACAAAATCTTTATAGATATAAGAATATTTAAACATATTCTATTACACATATATACATACTTAAACCAACGCGCACTACCACATTGCATAACACGCACACTCAAACAAACCAAGACACACAAAGAGCCTAAACATTTATAACCGAAGCACAGAAAGGAGAAAACAACACACATAGCACTAGATAGGATAATATATATCGACGGTTAAAAGGTAATAGCGACATTTTGGTCGAAAATGAGTTATGAATGCCATCCTACTTAAAAAATTTCGCTCTTTCGAATGCGCTCACTCCCATGGCTCTACGATGGCTTTCGTGTCGTTTATGCCCAAGCAAAATACTGCGTTTTTGAAGTGTCATTTCATTTAACCGACCGAATTTTGGGCCTTTTTTACTCTAAAGGCGCTTGTACCTCTAAAAATGGCATCACTTTTGGGTTATAGTCGGTAATACATTTTTACTTTTTACTGCCGTAAAGGCTCCAGGCGTATATTACTTTTTACCATTAGTATCTGTTTTGAAAGCTGGAACTAATGCCTCTTTACCATTGTCGTCAAAGACATTAAGCGTCGGTTATACCCTACTACCATTTACAAGTTCAAGTTTACAAACATCCTACTGATTTGTTTGCTAAACACTGTTTCTTATGCTCCATTACCTTTTGGTATAATAATGAGAATTACCACTTATACTTTTTACCCTTTTATGTTATTCTGCAGTCATGTGACTTATGCCCTATTACCTCTTGATATAAGGATGTCAAATGTAGCTAAGTCTACTCTACCCTTCGTTTTTTTCTATGTAGATGTAACTTATGCCCAATTACTCCATAAAGAAAATAAGAGCAATTGATTTAAGCGACATTAAACCACATAAAACAACTTGGAATCAAATAAATAAAACTACCATTTAATGCTTTTATTTTTTTTTTATTCTAGAGCTGTTTCCATTTTCACGATATGACAAGAAATGAAAAAGTTATCTCAATTTTTCTGAAATTTTAAACTTTAAACTGCTCTCCTGAACAATTTAGTTTTTGTCGCTTATACCCTATTACCTTTTAACCGTCGATATAAATATAG
Source organism: Dendrolimus punctatus (assembly GCA_012273795.1). Taxonomy (NCBI): domain Eukaryota; kingdom Metazoa; phylum Arthropoda; class Insecta; order Lepidoptera; family Lasiocampidae; genus Dendrolimus; species Dendrolimus punctatus. The sequence continues at coordinate 10,642,931 of CM022531.1, forward strand.
ACATAAGGCCCAATCTGCACAGGCACTTCCTCACAACACTAGCATGTAATAGATACACTCTACATTAGTATAAGCTTAGTATTAAAATTAGTATAAGTTATTCATAAGATATCACACACAAGAACCAAAATAACTAGTAAGCGTGTTCAATTCTAACAATGAAATCTAGAAATTAACATACATACATACATAACTTCACGCTAAGTCCCTTGCGGGGTAGGCACGAACAACACAGCGCCATACAGGCTTATTCTTACACACCCTACTTGCTTCTTTGACATTCATAACTCTTGTCATGCATGCTCGTCTTTTCTTACGACTCCTGACATCGCCTTCTGCTAGTACACGATCTAGAAAATAATTTGTAGAAAAGGGTACGGAATTCGAGTCCGTAGCGTTGTTAAAAAAATATGCTCTATTACAGGCATATCTAGAAAACGCTGGTATAGGATAAAAAAACGTAAATTAAACTTTAATCATAAATTGTTTAGGAATTGAATTTTTGGTAACAATTCAACCCTTTTGTTTCAGATAACAACATGTCGGCTGGATCGTATGAAAGTTTACCGAAACCACCTTTATAGCAAAAATAAAATGTCTCTAACTAACAAATGAACGAGGACACTATAGAAAGATAATAAAGAGATGGCTCTTCAAAGGTGATAAATACAGAAGATGGCCAATCAAAAACTGCCACTGCATATTTGTAACACAATAAAACAGTATACATTAATAATAAATAATATTCAGATATTAAAATTCAACACGAAGTTGAATTTGAAACAGAAATTGAATTTCGAACAGAAGTTGAAGTTTATTTTAATCATAGTACTGCTGCTAAGTCAGAATTCGTTAGCGAATGAATTTGGAAGGAATTCTATGTTAAGAACGAGGGTGATTGGAACAAGATACGGAAAACTTCAAGGGGTGATATTACCCATGGATCAGCATAAATATTTAAAACCGATTGAGGCGTATCTAGGGGTGCCGTATGCGACGCCCCCAACCGGGTCTAACAGGTACAATTCTGTGTTTTATATCCTCATGTTTATTATTTCATGCTCTGTTCGATGGGTTTCGGTAAATGAATTTCTGTTTTTTGCGAGATTTTATTTTTGTTTTATTTATGATTTGCTTTGACAAGTCTACCGTTGAGCTCATTTTTATCACTGAATATGATTTGATTTTTTTAATATAACAAGGTACCAGACAGGGATTCTCAAAGTGGTCGATATCGACCCTCTGGAGTCTAAATCGGTTTCCCAGGGGTCGGTATAAGAGAAAACTAATTTTGGAGCTCGACGAGGTCTAAAAATCGAACCGTATTAATTAACATAAGTTCTTACTTGACAGTTTCAAAATGTGGTGAATGAAGTGATGTTACGTATACAAATGATTTTTTTTTCAAAATATAATTATCTACTTTAGTATTTTCATGTGATTTTTATTAATAATTATTCATTACACTTGATAATTATTTATTACATTTCGATGAAAAAATTATGTCAAGTTTACTCACTTAACCAATCGCAAAGATTTTTAAAGTAATTTGGCTAGGAGGGGTCTCAGGTATCATATATCAGTTCATTTTGGAAAAGGGGTCTCTTGCCCAAAATAATTTGGGAATCATTGGTATCTCATATTTTATTTTCCGTTGCTTATTTCGTTTTAAAACATTAAATTATAAAATAATATTCTCTCTTCATTATATCTTTTTGGAATTAATGATCAATCACTATAATAATTTCAGGCATTTTCACACTAGTCTGTTTGCTTAAAATTAATTCTGTTGCTCAAATTATCTATATATTCATTCCTGTTATCAAAAGTAAACAATTATGTACCTGCAAGTATTCTTGTAATTTTCTTCAACAGTAGTCCGTGATAATTACTAATTAGGATCGCCTAATTCATTAGGTTTTTAGGACCTCGGGCCCAGGCTAAAACAAAGTAAATTAATAGCTGTAAACATACTAGAATATGATAGAGATTCTCTTCAGAAATGTGATTTTAAATATAAGACTATGAAAATCTAATATCATATACTGAATTTAACGCTGTATTTTGATGAAGAGGGGAGGGATTTCTTGCAGTATATTATAATGTATCCTTTGAAGACCACGGACCAGAAAAATGGCCTGGACTCTTGGAGGGCTTGTGTGGGTCCATAGAAAGACCAACACGTAGAAGCCCCTTGACAAATTTAATATAGATGTGACGTTACACTGATGGGCGATATCTATGTCTACGCCATATAATAATACACCCAAGGATAAGGCCTGGCCAGTGTACTGTTGTGGGAAATGAGAACAAAGTACCGGGCTATTGGGGTGAGCTGCTAATGGTACTAGGTGTCTGGGAAAATGGGGACTATGGCGTCTGCCCTTCACAGACGGTGACATGCCACTCCCTGCATGGGACGCAAAGTATGCCATGGAAGTTAGACGCAACATGGGTGTGAGTGGCTAAGGGGTGTAAAGACGTTTCCGATGTTATGCCATTTATCACTAGAGCTTGAGTCTTAGCTCTAACGATCGCCACTCCATGCCGGCTGGCTAAGGCAAGCACGGAGACGGGGGCCTTGCTTTGGCCCCAGGAGTCAGGTCCGAGGTGTCGCTACTCATTTAAGTCTTCGCCACAAAGCGCCACAAAAACCCCTAGCGGGTATATATTATATGTACGGGTGATACATATAAACACAGTTTTTAATGTTTACAATGTTATCTATCTTATATATATAAATCTCGTGTCACGATGTTTGTCCGCGATGGACTCCTAAACTACTCAACCGATTTTAATCAAATTTGCACACCGTGTGCAGTTTGATCCAACATGAAAGATAGGATAGTTTTTATACCGTTGGAACCGGTAGGTGGCGCTGAGATCGGGTTGTAGAATCCTCTTAACAACGGGGAGCGATTTTGTTTTTGTGTGTTTGAGTGGGTCCCCGGATGGTTTAAATCAACAATTGGAACCGGTAGGTGGCGCTGGGATCGGGTCATAGATTTTTATTTTTTCAGAGCAGGACAACGTCTGCTGGGGCCGCTAGTACATATAATAAAATTGTAGAGGTCAAATTTCTGTACAATGAAAAAAATTGCTAAAAACCGAGTCAGGGGATGTAAGAAGTGAAATAGAACTTTGTTTCTCTGTTTATCTATCTGTTTGTACCGGCTAATCTCCAAAACGACTGGACCGATTTACATGAAATTTTGTATGGTTTTAGCTTATGTCCCTGGTCAACATATAAGATACTTTTGATCCCGAAAAATTAAAGAGTTCCCGTGGGATAGTAAAAAAATCGCACCACGCGGGCAAAGGCGTGGGCAGAAGTTATCGTTTATATGGCAAAACAACGTTTGCCGGGTCAGCTAGTACTTAATAATAATATAAAATAGCGCGACTTGCCTTATGGCGTGTGTAGATGTTGATTGTTCTAAGAAACAAGGAATGAAGAATGGGGTGGCCACGCCTTATTGAGATGGCGACCGATCCCTCCCCGCTCTTCTAATGTTCTGAAAAGAGAAATGGACGTACCGGGAACAATTTATTAATAATCATTATAAAACGCAAGAAACATAAAAAAGAGTGCGTGAAGTGACAGAAGTGATAACTTAAAGTAATCAAAGTTGAACTATTTAATATTGAAATAATTTAACTTGAGAAAGCTTAGGTTATTATTATTACTTAAATTTTATGTATATTAATCCGATAGTGTAAGGAAATGTTATTTATTAATAAAATCTTTTATTGGTTGTTAAATAAGTATATTTTATTCTTAGTTAAAATTCTTGAATATGTTCATTAGCAGAAATACGGCTAGCGCTAGAGTGAGAGAGGAGGAAGCCAGACAGACCGGCGTCGTGACGCGTTACGTAACGAAGCGGTTTACCCTCCCATAAGAAGTTATCACTTCAATAACGGCTAAAGAGTTATTATACTTATCATGCAGTTTTTAGTTGACGCAGTGCTTTATTAATGTTCTTTTTAACCGACTTCAAAAAAAGGACGAGGTTCTCAATTCGTCGGGATTTTTTTTTAATAATCCATGTAAAAATTCCTCTTTAAATTCTTCTTAATATTCATCTTGAAACTTAAATGAGCTTCCAATTAGTAGTAAATTTAAATTATTATAAGAAGGTACTATTGAGATTTATACAACTTATTTTAAAAATAAAATTCAAAAGAAAAAGAATCTAGGTTTTCGTAAAAATCAGCGATAGAGAAAAATAAGTCCCCGTCGAGGGATTAGGAGTTCGTTGCTTCTATTAGCTCTATATTCTGGGCAAATATTTATCAAGTACATAAAACTTGATTTAGTTAGAAATAATATTTCAGTTAATGAGCGTGGGCCAGGCTTTTCACTATAATACATACTAATGCCTACGAACACCTCGTGACTTTTTACGGGTGAAGTTTTAAATAAGACTACCTACAGGAATGATTTTGGTACGCGTATTTATATTAAAAAAACATTTCGCTTCTTTGCTTCAATAACGTGACATATCCCAATACTCACTTATTTCACTCACTCACTATATTTTGCTAAATTTATCATATTATCACAACTTTCTCATGTATTTCAAAAAGCTTAGTAAATTGACACTAAATAATATAATTGTAAAAAATATTAAAAAATGTATAATATGTTTGGGTAAAATCTTTTTTTGAAACTTTAAAAGTGGCGTACTGTAAATTTGGGTTTTTCAAGATACCACGTTATTGAAGCAAAGAAACGATTTGAACTTTTTATATCTCCCCTAAATTGAGATTTTTTGCATGAGTTTTACAGACAGGCGGACGATCCACATGATGGAAAGCGGATACCATCACCTATGGAAATTTGAAACATCAATCTGCTCCCGCTCTCTAGAAGTAGAATGAAACCTGGTCACTAATGCCAGAACTCAAGGTTTTTATGGTGGTATACACTAGACCAGGGGTAGTAGTCATCCAGACGGGCAAATACCTTACCACCTGGCTTTGGGTTGTTTTGTCGCGTCTCGCCATAGGTCGCCCGGCTGCAGGAAATTGGATTCTTTATCCGTTCCTGCACGGATAGAATAGATAATAACTAATGATAAATTGATTGCTCGTACAAATTCATCCCCAATTTCATTCTTGAGATTGTGTTTGAGAACAAAGAGCGGTGGCCTATCGTGAGAGGCAACAAAAGAACCCACAGCTAGGTGGTAGGGTATTTGCCCGTCTGGATGGCTGCCACCTAACAACCTTACATTATGTTCTGGCATTAGTGGCCAGGCTTCAATCTCTCTTTAGAGAGCGGTAGCACATTGGTAGTACCTTCGGTGTGATAAATGTCCATGGGCGACGGTAACCGCTTTCCATCATGTGGGCCGTATGCCTGTCTGCTGAACAAAAATATAATAAGAAAAAGTCTTTTTTCACGCTCAATAAACTAGCTTGCATGTATCCTTTCAAAAAAATATTGTCACATACATATGTATAATTGTACATAGAGACAGACGTATGGATATGACAGTTGTATAAGAATTCTATTTTTTATCAATATAATACAAATACAAGGTCCCATTGTTTGTTCCAAGGTTTGCTCCAACTAGAGCACCAGCACCTTGGGACGAAGTGAAGATGGTGGACAAAATGGGTCCAGTTTGTCCACAAAGATTACCAGATATATCCAACGAAACGTTAGCTTTGGAGAGGATGCCAAAAGGAAGGTTGGAGTACCTGAGAAGATTGTTGCCAAGGCTCAAGAATCAAAGTGAAGACTGCCTATATATGAATATTTATACACCTGTACAAGGTAAGAAAGTTATTAATAAGTAATTTAAGAATTTAATTTATCATGATACCTATCACAACGTGAGAATATCAAAGACAGTTTAAAACTGTTATATGTGCTACAGTCATAGTGATTAAATAGCTATTATATATAATGACTGGTCATTACATGTAATAGCAAAATTGACTAGACAATGTGATAAATTAATCACTTTATCCGGATATTATTCATAATAGAGGGTCAAAGTTAGCCAAAGTATTAAATTAAATATTTTATTATTGTAGTCTTTAAACAGTGATACCAAATACTTGTATTGATCTCTGTGGCTTTTTTAATATATTTTTTTATGTCTAGTGAGCTTTAAATCTACTTTATAAATTAAAGATAAATAACTTTATAAAAATGTTAATTAACGTAGAATTATTATCTATGACAATGTTATTTTAATTCTTAGGCAAATTGAAATATAATTTTGGGTGCGGTATTTATTACCTGAGATATAAAATTAATTTTGGATTGTTATAAAAAAAATAACCACGAAGGCTAAGGCGAGTGCTCTGCTTCGCTTCGCACCCGCCTTAGCCTTCTAACCTATATTAAAAAAGTTTGGATTTGTGCATAATAAATAAATGTGCCGTGTATCTATATCCATAAATTTATAATCTTTCCTATACTTACTTGTTTTATCACATTATCCAAGTCTTCGAAGATATTATATAAAATAGCTGGTTAATGTGATTAATTCTGTGTTAATTATCACTTTATCTAAATTGGGTAGACATTATACATGATAGCTAGATAATATCCGGATTTATTACTTTGGCTGTAACATATACACAATAACCATAGAAGCAACGGAAATGTACCTGGAACCAGGCACAACTTCTAACGAGAAGCCGATAGGAAAACTCGAAGAAAACAAAAGAATTGATACTATCGATTTTGTTCGAAGATGTTGATTCCTAAATTAGCAGTAGGCTAGTCACGTCCGTTACAGTATAAATCGATAACCGATGGAGCAGATAAATAGAGACAAGAAAAACATGTTCAATGCCACTTTTAAATTTATAGTAGGTACAAATATTACCAATTTAATATAGTACAGATTCATTAACCAGTGACATCAATTAATACTACAATATCTTTGAATTGACACAACATCTACAGATCATTGTAATCGAAATCGGTTTAGACAAAAATTATTAGGACACGAAAGTCTTTATCTACAACTTTAGTGTTGTCAATAATATCAAAGAAAACAAAAATAGCAAAGCAACCACAACTAGCTACTAATAATGTAATAGTAAAATCAATAACGTTTGTGATCAAGCATTTTCCGCTCGCTTCGCTTACGCTCAGCACAAGGCAAGCAGGCCGTATGAGCATCACGTACCAACCCCTGGACTGACCCACTTTCGCCTTTTATTTCTTACGTAATATTGTTGACAAAAACCTTTTCTGCTCTCATCTTGTTGTCACAATTGTTGATGTCAACTCAATGACGGAAATAAGGGAACAATAGCTTGTATAATGCTAGGTAGGAGTTTGGTTACGATAAACAACTTGTGTAATGGTAGCGTTTACTTTACGCTGAATTTTATTGTTTTCGTTATAGTTGGGGATTTGAAAGTTTCTTAAGATTTCTGTAGGGTAGGCTGTTAGTTTGCAGTTTGACTTCTAATCCACCTTTCTGTTCCATGAAATGAAAATATTTCTGAACGTGCTATTTAAGTAAGGATTGAAGATATCATTTTAAGAGTTAGTGTGAATTTTGATAGCATGCGTTACATGTGTAATATCTAGTAGCTGGGCACTATTGAGCTTCGCTCAGCGGGTTTTTTTTTTTTATTTTTTTTTTTTTTTATTGCAGGAGTTCAGCAGACAGGCAGACGGCCCACTTGATGGACAGCGGTTACCATCGCCTATGGACATTTGCAACACCAAAGGTGCTACGAATGCGCTGCTGCTCTCTTTAGGGAGCCTGGAACCTGGTCACTAATGCCGGAACACAACACAAGGTTATTATGGCGACATACTCTAGACCAGGGGTGGTAGCCATCCAGTCGGGCAAATGCCCTACCACCTGGCTGTGGGTTGTTTTGTCGCCTCTTACGACAGGCCGCCGGGCCGCAGGAAATTGTATTCTTTCTCCGTTCCTGCACGGATGATATATAGTATCAGCGTCATCTCATAACATTTATAATATATAATATGAAAGCTTACATTCGTTTTTAAATGCTGTGGTGTTTTGTGTCCCGAGAATGCCGCGGGAATTTCAAGTCGACGAAGTAGCAGGCGTATACTAGTACCAAATCAATTATATAAGAAATTAACACCACACAATGTCACAAACACACAACCAACAACAAAACTTATACACTTACTCACACCAAGGCGCACTACCACTGCGTTGCATTACACGCACAATTCACAAACAAACCAAGACACACAAAGAGCCTAAAAATTAATTACTTAGGCCCAAAATATAATATATACTAAATAAAAAAGGGGGGGGGGAAGTGCCTAAACATTAATTAATGGTCCCAAACCACTGTCATGTACCTGGAACGTTCCCAAAAGGCTGGCGGCGTTACCACGTTGTATGGCAATGCCTAGTCTTTGCGCAAAATAGACGCCAGCCTTCTGGTCGCGTGTGACGTCTACGAGACGTTTGGCGACGTCTGGGTAGATCTTTAGGGCACTAGGACCCCACGGACCCAAAGTTTACGTAGTTTGTATTACGATTTGTGGAAAATTTATTCGATTCTTGAATAATCTTGAGATTTATGAATACGTAGTTTTAGTATTTATTTAAGATTTTCTTCTTTCTAACTTATGGTAATTCAAAATAAATAAATATTTATAATAACTCACTAATCTCTCAACCATATATAGTCGAGTGGACTTAAGGCACACACTGCACATGCACTATCTCACAACACCAACCAGATTGTAACAGATACACTCTACATTTGTATAAGTTTAGTATTAAAATTAGAAAAAAAAAGTTACTCTTAAGGTACACAACACATCATAAAAACCACAAAATCAATGTCACACACAATAACAAAAGATAACAATAAGCGTGTATAAACTCAAAAAATATAACAGTAATCAAGTTGTAAAAAGGGTACGCACCTCAAGTCCGTAGAATTGTTATTAAAAAAAAACTAGTACCAAATATTAATTTTCTGTGTTATTGTAATGAAAAATATGATAGTTCTATTTAGTCTCTCTCGTCGACCATCCTGCAATGCTCGAAGACGAAAGTCTTCGAGCAGGGCGTCCTCCCCGTCCTGACCTACTGAGCCGAGACATTGACGCTGACCGCAGGATTGGTCCACAAGTTCCAAGTAGCTCAACGGGCTATGGAGCGAGCTGTGTCGAGTCTGTCTTATGGATAAAATTAGAAATGAGGATATCCGTAAGAGAACCAAGGTATCCGACATAGCTCGCAAAATTAGCAAGTTGAAGTGGCAGTGGGCCGGTCACGTCTGCCGCAGGACCGATGGCCGATGGAGCATACGAGTCCTGGAGTGGAGACCGCGTCTCGATAAACGTAGTGTCGGACATCCTCCAGCTCGATTGACCGACGACCTGTGTAAGGTTGCCGGTAGGCGCTGGATGAGTAAATCAGAGGACAGGGTTAAGTGGAGCCGACTTGGGGTGGCCCTAGTCTCTTAAGACAAATTTGTGATAATTTCACGGTCTCCTAGGCTGCGTGGCGCAGTAAGCCTCTGTTGCCCTAATTTACAACAGCGCAGAGGCTCCGGGTTTGATTCCTGGCTATGTTAAATTTCGTATAGGCACTTTCCATTATTTACTGCAGCCTACGTGTTTAGGATCGGTCCCAGTGTGCTCCGTTGTATATTACAAGTGCGTGTGTTTATTTGACTTTATTTGACTTAATACAATTAAGTTTCTTCAAAGACATTTGCAAGAAACTCTTTGATGCCACCAGTGATTAGAAGGCTATTTCACCCAACAAATAAGCATCGCCATACAGCGCGGCAATGCGGCCAGCCTTCTAGGCACGTTCCCATCTGGCAGCGATTTGTTACACAGTCTATAATAGCTTAGTTTATTTTAGTTTTTGTGTTAATGTTATATGTATAACTTCCTAATTATGATAACCTGAAATGTTTCATTTGGACTTAGAATTACATACAATCAATAACTTCATCTTTGTTATTACTTTCATCTTAAAAGTAATATACTGGTATTATACTCGATATCCCTTTTACACTACAGTCAATATATGTCACTTAAACAATATACTGTGTAGTAATAATCAATAAGTTTCAATTACACTGAAACATGATGACGTATGGATACGACCTCCGGGAAATCGGTTCCCATAATATCCATACGCAATATGTTACGGTCCATTGCATTTCAAAGGTAACCCATAATAATATACCAATAAATGCTCAGATTCATAAAATGTCGAAATAAAGATTCAATGTTCCGCCTTATTATATACAGTCTTAGGAAATTGCGAATGATGAGAGTTTTTAAAACCGAGAAGTTTTACCGAGAGTTTACATACAAATATATTGTTACGAGCTACAGGACTCGAACTAAAATAAATGCCGTCGGAATTACTATAGAATTTATTAGAACTGTTCAAACACGTATGAAACATATGCAAATAAAACTGGATGCAACCGGTTCACACTGCACGATTTACTGTAATTCAACACGCGCAAAGTCCGTCACTATATCGCTGATCGAAAGTACTACAATCGTCCTACTCGTATCGCAGTCACCGCTTGACTGCCCCACCCTTCCTTTCGGGTATTGTTTAATACTAAACTGTATAATACCGACAATGCAATAAAAACAAGGATTATCCGACACTAATGGCGGCCATAAAATAAATACGATAACAATAGATGTTTTTAAAGTTTAAACACGAAGTAAATAAAAGAATTCGTTTTTACAACATGCAGGTATGTGGTCTTTGTCGGTATGTAACAATATATACAAAACTTCAGCAAAATCGATTTTAGAGTGAAAGCTATAATTTTCAACGACAGTATCTCTGAAAATTAACCCCGTCATTACTTCATAAAATATACAAAGCATTCACTTGCTATTTCAGCAGTTCATTAAAAAAAAGACGGCTATAATCATCGCCATTAATCATACTTACAATTATTTATGCTTAAATGCATTAAGAACCTTATTTAGCAGAATTAAATGTATTTACTGCCTTAGAGTTCTTTTTAGGTGTGTATTTCAAATCCGCCCACTGAACGCCAGGTTTCGCGATAGACTGCGTTCATAAAGACTAAATTGTTTTGCAATAAAATAATATAAAATATTTTGTTTATTGCTAGCCTGGTAAACAAACAGACGGACCAGCTAATGGAACCAGCTACTGTCGCCTGTAGACGTTTGCAACGCCAGGCCAACACGTTGCCCCAGCCTTTAGGATGGGATAGGAGCATGAGAAAGAAGAGTGAGATGAGAGGATAAGATAGAAAGGTGAAATCGGAAGATGAGATTAAAGGGTGAGATAGGAGGATGAGATAAAAGGGTAAAATAAGAGAATGAGATAGAAAGGTGAGATAGGAGGATGAAATAGGTGGATTAGTTAGAAAGGTCAGATAAGAAGATGAGATAGGAGGCTAAGATGGGAGTATTAGGAGTAGGATATTTATTTAAGAACAAAATAGATAACAAAATTATATAAGTATATTGCGAATTTCATCAAAATCAGATGCTAGGTTTTTCCGTGAAAACAGGCAGAAAGTTATTTTCGCGTTTATAATATTAATATAAATAAAACGGCTTAAAAATCAAAATCAAAATATAGCTACAATGTGAAAGAGCCTTTTAATTTCAATATAGGCTCATTCAGTATATCGCATAAACTTCTTCAGCATAATGGAGATTGTTTGAGTTTCCAATTTCCTTCCTTTTACGTAATAAATTATTTCCAATACATCTTTGATGTTGAAATATCGCCGCAGGTTAGGTACACGAAAATTCTTTTTCACTCCTCGAAAACACAAAAGCGTTTGATACATTTGTTTAATGGTTTGAATAATAAATGCAAATGTCTGCAGGCATTTTTCGAACCATTATTGAAACAATAAAAATAAACTTCTTATTAATTAATTGGATATTTGTGACTTATATCTATCTATACGTATAATAAAATTGCAAAGGTCAAATTTCTGATCAATTAAAAAAAATGCTAAAAACCGAGTCAGGGGGATTTAAGAAATGAAATAAATGTAATTTAGATTTTTTTTCTAATTTTTTGTTTCTCTATTTATCTATTTTTACCGGCTAATCTCCGAAACGACTGGAACGATTTTCATGAAATTTTTTATGGTGATAGTCCCTTCCCTTGTAATATAGGATATTTTTGATCCCGAAAAATTATGCTGGCTCATTGTGGGCATGCTCCCCACCGACAGCGATTTGGAGTCAGTTTTTTAATTATAGACATTTATGTTATTTTGTAAGTATAGTTTCATTTATAGTATAGTTTAGTTTATGTATTTGTCGGAGGGAAGCTATAATTTGATGTATAACGCACAATATCATTTGTTTACATTTTAATTACTTCTAAAATTCTTAATTTAATTTAATTAGATTTGTTACATGTTGCTATAACTTAAAGATCGTTCTAACCTAATAAAAGTTATGAATATTGTAATTTAATAAACGACCAATGAGAGCAGAGCATGTCTTGAGCGGGGTCAAGGACGCCCTCTATACTTTGAGTAGTATTTAGTAGACTGAGGAGTTTTTGTGACAAATTCGGTTGATGGCAATAGGTCGAGTTGGACCATGGAGTATTTTAAAGAAAGTATTGAAGCTGGAAGTATCAGCGGTGCCCTGAACCCGGTGCTCGGTCTAAACTATGTTAAAATGTCTTTTAAATCTAAATTAAAAGTGTATAAGCCGTGGCTATCGTGTTTTATGCTCGCATTCTACCCTGATGACGCCCACTAAACCTGCAATAACTAAAGGAGATGTCGTGAGAACGAGGCCGTTCTGCGACATATTTAATAAAAACCTATAAAAAACATCTACAAAATAATAGTTAACAAAGTTACAAAATGAAAGCAGTTTTACAAATATAAACAAACTTTGAAATATATTTTCGAAAAGAAAATGCCTTTATGCTTGATTTTTGAAGCGAATAATATAAAAATCTAAAGATTCCTTTGAACAAAATTTGTTGATGCTGACGTAGCAATGAAGTTTCGTTTCAAAGAAGAAATATTTAACATCATAATTCTCATGCAAATTCTTTTGTTAAACATTTCAGAATAGTTTCAGAGTTCAGTATAATGATATGCACTATTTAGTTTCATTTATATTCTTGCAAACAATGTGAAGGTAGAAGACCAGTGAATAATTTGTGATTTACTTGAAAATATAATAAGCAAGCTCTTTGTGTTTATGAAAGATGATTTATACAGAGATTACTCATGACATAAACATTGTTTAAAACACTATGATTAATAGCTTTAAAAATCATATTTTCATTTGTGTTACATGTTTTGAGCGAATAAAGAATGTGAGTATTATTTGAGACTGAAAAACCCTAGCTAGTATGTATCTTTATGTTACGTGCATAAAAAAGGTGTTTTTTTATTGTTACGAGCTACAAAGGACTCCAATTAAAATGCCTTTGGAGTTATTATAGACTTTATTAGAACTGTACAAACACGTACAAAACAGGTATAAATATAACTGAATACAACCAGTAACAGTGCTTGATTCAATAACACGCGCAAAGTCCGTCACTATATCGCTCTTTGAATGTGCTACACACGTCTCGCTTGTATCGTAATCGTCGCTTGACTGCCCCTCTTCGCATTGGGCCATTGTTTTATAATGCAATAATGCCATACCTGGCAAGCTTCGACGCAATACAACAAGGATTAATTTGACATTAATGACGGCCATAAAACAAGTACAATAACAATAGAATTTTTTTCTTAATTACATATTCTAGTAAGCAAAAGAATTCCTAAATCCGGGAAGGTAGTAAATTGCGCTTTGCGATAGGCAGGTGTGCGTTTCTTTGTCGGTATGTAACAATATATATAAACTTCAATACTTTAGTTTCTTGTTCGATCATTCAATCACAACAATGACAAAGAAACTAAATTAATACAGTGTAGACAACTGCACAGCAAAACACCAAGATAAGTCGCAGCCAACCTGACTGAAGTACGTAATACGTCACGAATGACACGTGGGTAACCTGACAACGTATTTGTTAATAAATGTTGCGATGGTTGTCTACATCGCAATTGTATCGTCATCTTTTTTACGAATCCGTTTATTCCTTGGAAACGATGTGATTTATTGTGATGAAAAGTTTCCTAAATGTTTTTATCCGTGCAGGAGCGGAGAAAGAATACAATTTCCTGCGGCCTGGCGGCCTGTCGTAAGAGGCGACAAAACAACCCACAGCCATACGCCATGCCACGGTAGGGCATTTGCCCGACTGGATGGCTACCACCCCTGGTCTAGAGTATGTCGCCATAACAACCTTGAGTTGTGTTCCGGCATTAGTGACCAGGTTCCAGGCTCCCTAAAGAGAGCAGCAGCGCATTCGTAGCACCTTTGGTGTTGCAAATGTCCATAGACGATGGTAACCGCTGTCCATCAAGTGGGCCGTCTGCCTGTCTGCTGATCTCCTGCAATAAAAAAAAAATGTTGACTCGGGTTATAAATCAGATATGTATCGAGTTACATTCATATATGTGGGAATGAATGTATCTTGAACGCATGAATGTAAGATGATTTTACTGAACGAAGCCATAGTGTGAAAGAGATAACGAGTGAAAGAGAGAGGGAAGATTTTGACGAATGGACGACGTACGCACGACACAAGACCCAAGACGCTCTGATAAATTTAATTTTAAATTGTACGCGATATTAAAATTAAGTTATCTAAAAATAAACGCACGCGCAACGAAAACTCAAAAAAGTGTTGTTTTACTTGCCAGCCGACTATCCATTATATGTGCAGTAGTAACACCATCTTATTTACAAGCTTTTATTTAACTTGCAATGGATGTATGTTTGTATCTAAATTAGTTCGGGTGGAATCTTGCAAGTTAAATTTGACCAACTTCCCGGATTGTAATTGAGCTGAAATTTTGCCCGCATATGTATATCGCGTGAAAATGCAATAATATGGTACCATGGAGCTGATCTGATGATGGAGCCAGAAGGTGGCCATAGGAACTCCTTTGCTAAACAATATAGACCCGTCGTGTTTGGGCTCGTATAATTTGTCTTAGTTCTCTCTACATGATATCTAGGATCTGAATAGCTTATATTTAAAAACCTTTTTTAAAAAGCTTATTGCTGTTCTCTTCCATCCCGTAGAAACGACCTCATTTATCAGTAAAAATAGTATCGTAAGTTACGCCCCGGGATATAAGCTAGTTCTATGTCGAATTTCGTTAAAATCTGTTCAGCAATTTTCACGTTTCACACTCTGACAGACAGACAGACAAAACTTCTAAAAAATGCAATATCTAATTTGTTTCACACTATTAAACACATTGTACTAACACCAATATAGACTGACCATTTGTAGTTCCTTGGAACTATTTTAGCAAAAATGGCTACGGTACTTATGAAGTCATCTTAAACGCTAACGTTTCCAGATAAATTCAATTCCCTAAATTAATTTTATTATGCTACTTTTTATTTTGGTGTCCTGGAAGAAGGGTCAGCCCTTAGTGTGCGATACCACGTGCGTTGACACTGGCTGCGTCCGTCCCATCTTCCAAACACGGCCGTGTTATTTGGCGAAGGTGCCGCAAGATAGGTGCAAATATGCTTCTATTAGCAATGGATACATATCTGTGGCGTTCGTTGTTGAACCTCTAGGGTCATGGGATCCCGATGCCTATCAGTCATCATCTATCAGCCTATCAGTCATCATCTATCAGCCTATCATAGCGTTCGATCTCTCTGAAGCCTCACGTGAGCAAAAGGCTGGCCTGTACTTGAGACAACGAATCTGCGTTCACATCTAGCGTCCATCCATTCTCTCGCAGACTCAGTCCTACAGATTTATGTGTTTATATCTTTTCAGTGTCGCTTTTTCGTTTCATTGAATTTCAAATCATTACGATTCTAAAGAAGTGTCACTTAAACTAAGAGATATATCGAGTAAATATATAAAAAACTCTTTATTATTTAAATTAATCGATTTAAGGAATGAAAACGATGTGATTCTCTGAAAGGGCAAAATTTTATTTATGTTAGTAATTACAACTAGCTACCTAAATATACGATAAATAACTAACATTATATGCACTAGGCTTACCTGAAAGGACAAAGAAACGACATTCAAAGTCCATTAAGTCCAGTCCACTTAAATTCTAGTTGAAATAATATTTAAAACTAAACAATTATTAAAACCTGTATTTTTTTCCCCCGTCATTCGTCATTTTTAAGTGTGTGCGACTTAGGTTGCGTTCCACTTGCATTGTAATATACTGAGTATTTATTGTTTATACATGCGTTACTTTGGTAACATTTTCATTACATCTCCCCCCAAAGGGAAGAATTTTTTCTTAAAAATTTATACTGCGCAGATCAAAAGACTGTTATTTTTCTTTTCAATATTTTTTTCAATTTTTCTTTTATGAAAGAACAGGAGTAATTTTGTGATGTGAAATAGGTTAGATTCTAATTTTCCTATGACCTGTGTTTATTTTGTATATCGAATTTGATATTTTTTTTAACTATTTCAAATGGTCCAATCTTTAGTTCATCCAGCTTTTGCCGGTTTAGTTTATTCCCATTTTCTACGTATACCATATCTCCCACATCAAAATTATAGTTGACTCTATTTTTATCAAATAATTATAATTCTAGTATTGCCTTCCAAAATTAAGACCTTGAAACTAAACTATACAATACAAACAGAATATTCCCGTAGGAATTGTGCATGTTTCCTGATTGAATATCAGAAGATCAAAGATTTGCTGAATATAATCGAAAGAATACAATATCAAATACTCGGATTGAAGAAACCTCAACAAAAGATAAAGAAATTATTATATAGTTAAATCAAGCGTGGAATGAATCACCGTGTTTGCCCGGGGCTGTGCGCTTTGTTACCAAAATTCAGGCTAATAAGTAACAGAAAATGTATTTCGTAATTGGGATTACGGTAATGATGATGTGCACGAGATTCATCAAATGTTGCTGTAATTATAAAATAAATATTTTGCCAGATGATAGGGCCGACTGGATGGCTACCACCCCTGGCTGGTTGGTTATGGCGACATACTTTAAAGTGTGTCGCCATAACAATCTTGAGTTGTGTTCCGGCATTAGTGACCAGGTTCCAGTCTCCTTTAAGAGAGCAGCAGCACATTTTTAGCACCTTTGGTGTTGCAAATGTCCATAGGCGATGGTAACCACTTTACATCAAGTGGGCCGTCTGCCTGTCTTCTGAACTCATGTAATAAAAAAATATATATTTTGTTTGTTATACATACAGTTACGAGCTACACAGGACTCGAATTAAAATGCCGATGGAATTACCATAAAGTTTATTAGAACTGTAGAAACACGCATAAAACAGGCACAAATATGACTGGACACAGCCAGTACAAAGTGCACAATTCAACAACACACGCAAAAACCGTCACTATATCGCTCATCGAATCTACGTCTTACTCGTATCGTCGTGACCCACCCCTCCGTTCGGGCATTGTTATATACTAAACTGTACAATGCAACAAAGGACCGCGTTCTCTGAGTTAATTTGCACACCTGGCAAGCTTCGGCGCAATGCATTAACAACAAGGATTAGTTCGACACTAGCGACGGCCATAAAACAAGTGCGATAACAATAGGATGTTTTTCTTAATTGCAAATTTTTAACAAGAAGTAAACAAAAGAACCCTGAATGCAGGAAAGGTAATAAACTGCGTTTTACGACATGCAGGTGTGTGCAGTTCTTTGACGGCATGTAACAATACCTATATGTTTAAGAGATAATTACATTCTAACCCTAGTTTCTTTTGAAAGCTATCATTCACATATGTTGTATTGCAATAATTTTAGGACGCGTATATAAACTGCTTTCGTTCAACATAGACGCAGTTCCGGGCGAGTCTTGGTTATTTTATATAATTTATTAGAATCATAACTAAATATTGATATAAACTTATTTTACGTCTATATCAATGTTTCAAAGTAAGCAGTAGATACAACTTGAGTCTCGACCCAAAATTCTACGAATAGGCTCATAAATCTTAATAAAGAAAATAAAACTTTACCAAAATTTACGTTGAAATTCTAAAATATCGTTTCCATCCTCCCCTCACTGTTCCGAATTAGTTTCAGAATTTTAATATCTCTTACCAACGTTTGAGGTGGCAATGTTCGATAGAAGCAGGTTTTTAATCATGGTGTACAAAGGGGTCTTCTCGATCGGATAGTTTTGTGCAAGATTGAGTTTCTTTGTCGAGAATACAAAAGGCACGTGAGACGAGCGTTACAAGTTTGAAAACTACACTGATCACTTCCTACCTTTGAAACTTATTGAGACAAAAGTCTGAGCTAACAACGCTAAAACTGTTTTCTTTGATGTTATATAAGGTTAGATGTTCTAACTCCTAAAGCAAAGAAATCATCGTTTTTTGTATCTATAACGACTTGATTTTACAAAGAGAAACGAGTAGTATTGTTGCGAATTTTAGGAGATATTTTGTTAGATTTATTCTGTTGGACTACGTGTATATGTTACAGTCATAGTGATTAAATGGCTATTATATATAATGACTGGTCATTATATATAATAGCAAAATTGGCTAGACAATGTGATAAATTAATCACTTTAGCCGGATATTATTATTCATAATAATAGGCCAAAGTATTAAAATTATTATTGTATATTTTATTATTGTAGTCTTTAAAGTGATATCAAATGCTTCTATCGATTTCTTTTTTTTTAATTTTGTTTTATGGCTAGTGAGCTTTAAATTTACTTTATAAATTAAAGTTAAATAACTTTATTACAATGTTATTTAACATAGAATTATTATGTATGATATTGTTATTTTAATTCTTAAGCAAATTGGAATATAATTTTAAAATCTTTACCTATACCCACTTCGAAGATATTATATAAAATTGCTAGTTAATGTGATTAATTCTGTGTCAATTATCACTTTATCTAAATTGAGTAGACATCATAAATAATGGCTAGATAATATATACATATAACTAGCTGTCCCGGCAGACGTCGTCCTGCCCGGTAAAAAATAGGGGTTGATCGTAGAGGGTTGAAAATTTAGGTTTGTATGTATCTTTTAATGTTGTATCATAAAAAAATAGAAATTAAAAATTTTGTCTAAAAAATAAATAAAAAAATTTAGGGGTGGCCTACCCCTAACATTTAGGGGGATGAAAAATAGATGTTGGCCGATTCTCAGACCTACCCAATATGCATACAAAATTTCATGAGAATCGGTCAAGCCGTTTCGGAGGAGTATGGCAACGAAAACTGTGACACGAGAATTTTATATATTAGATATCCGGATTTATTACTTTGGCTGTAACATATATATTGCAACGAACTAGACGCCTACAAAACAATATCACACCTGCATACCTGTAAAAACACATTTTCGGCCTTTGGAATTCTTTTGTTTACTTATTTATTGACATGCGCTTACTAATTATTCTAGAGAACAGTCCATTGTTGAATTGTAATCTTTTATGGCAGTCATTAGCCAGGTGTGTCGGATTAAAGTCAACTTAGATACGGGGACATTGCATTTGTGCAGTATAAAACGATGACCTGATCGAAAGAGGAGGCAGTCGAGCGATAACCACGAAAAAAGCAAGACTTGTGTACAGTCAGTATTCTATTTAGTGACGGACTTTGCGCGTTTTGCGGAATTACGACTTTGTGCATTACGTTTGGAGTTGTTGTGTTCCGTTTTATTTGTACCTGTGTCATACCTGTTTGTAAAGTTCTAATAAACTCTATAGTAATTCTAACGGTATTTTAATTCGAGTCTCGCGACTCGTAACAATATGTTAAGTTTATTAAAATTCAGTGCTGGTGAAGTAGTCATTGTAAAAGTTATACATATATGTATAGATAAGCATTAGAAATATATATCTTGCTTTGTAAATTCATTTGTCTTTTTCATTTGTTTCTCGTACTTAAAAGGGATATTTGCTTTGACCAAACCAGCGGATATGTTGGCACAAATATTTGCGTGGTGTACATTTCACAAACACAGACATACCAAATAGGTTAGCAAACGACCTGGAACTGATACGATGAACAAACAAACACTCTACTAGAATATAGCCTAGTTAGGTATTCTCTTAATAGTTCACGCGTGCTCTGTTACTTGATGTAGGTGCTTAGCTGAAACATTTTGATGTTTGTTAAATAAATTTGTTTTGTTACGGTTCTGTAGTCACTTTGGCATAAACTAAACTGTCCATCTATTTATGTTACGTATTTTTTTTGGTCCATCTGTCTATGTATCGTAATTTCAATTTTGTAACGCAAGGTATTATTATGAACAACTAGAGTTTTCCCTTCTTCCTTAAAATTGATGTCTACTAGCTACACGCTTACGTCGACGTCGTTCGTATCGTCGACGATCCTATACTAATAGGCGGCTTAGACTCGCTTAGCCTTCAAGAGGCTTTGCGTCCCTATGCGTATTGTACCGCCTGTACAACTTGGAATGTTCTGAGGGATTCTTTGATCTGGTGCCAACATATCACTTTTACAACCGCACCGCTCGCTAGCGATAGGATGTTCATCAACATTTCCTTGTGTTAAAATCTGCGGATAGACTATATCAAAGCACTGGCATGTGTTTTAGATTTTTTCTTATTCCTTGTCAGTGTTAGCAAATACATTACAGCTGGCTCAGCCTATTTCATTATTTTCTCTCCCAAAGTAGTATCGCTTTGTAAACTACGAGTATGTGTGGGACACAAATTTCACACCTTGAGCTTCCACACTCAACTACGTAACGGTTCTTTAGAACATTAATTAATTCAACACTCAACAATGACCTGGAGAGAACTGCCCGCTGCGGTTTCCCCTTTGCGCTATGATTTGGGTTTTTTTCGTTATAAAATTACTTAGAGATCGGCACCGCTTTAGCAACATCCCTGGTGTTGCAAACTTCTATGGGCGACAGTAACCGCTTTCCATCAGGTGGGCCGTCTACCTGTTTGCCTGCTTCAGGCAATTAAAAAAACTATGAATTGATTTAAAGATACAAGGTGTTAATTTTTTCTATCAGCGGACTCAATTTATGACTAGGGTAATTAATTTTTCAAAAATCTATTGATACCACTGTAGTTTCATGGAGAAAGACGCGTAAACCGACTCTGCATTATACTCTGTTAATATATATAAATAAATGATTAGATAAAAATATATCAATAGAAATATGACAATCGCAAACAAGTTACTTGGTTGAACAAAGGAGAAAATTCGACGAAACACCGAAAAGACGGTAAAAATAGCATATAAATCAACAGTTACTTCAAAATATCAAAAGGCATTATCCAGTAATTCAATAACAACAATGAACATTCACTTCCCGCAGCAACGTTCTGTGAAGCGTTATCATACTTCCTACTCCGCTGAATCGTGAAGATATGAAAATACTATTCCGTATGAACTTACTTGTGTAATATTATAAAACTTCAATTTTGCTTTCAGAAACAGCTAAAGCTGTGCCAGTTCATATCGTGCTTGGTTCTGAACTTTTGCTCTTTAGATATTTGCTTACGAAACCGTTAATTAATGTGTTTAACCAAAAATATATATATATTTTTAGATTAATCGATAAAATTATATCATCGTCGTCAGTGCATGACTTCGTTACTACATTTCTTGGTGATGTTATATTTTCGTTAAAATTGTTATATAATAATATAAACAGGGTTGAAACTTTCAGCGGGTCCGTAAGGGGAAGTACCTTAAACATTGTAGCTACACGAAAATGGTCTTAGGAGACTGCCCATAAGTTTTGTGAAATTTTAATCGCCATTGATAGATTTAAAAAAAAATACAATTAGTAAGAGCCCATTTTATTTTTGATGTCCATCAATTGTACTTTGTCTGTCTGACCCAACACACACAAAAATAATTCACATAAATCAAACAAATGAAAATGATTTTAAATGCAGTCACCATTGCCTAAAAGATCATAACAACCAAATATTGACTACACTGATGTTGTGACGGATATTTTTTTTTGTGTGTTTGTTTTTATATTGATGAATAGTATCATATTTTCATACTTATTATCCTTTTCCAGACGAAGATAATTCCAATAACACAATCCATAAAAATTGATCCAGCAGTTCTCGAATTATAAATGGTGTTACTAACACGACTTTCTTTTAAATATATAGATTGTGTATGGTCAGGAATATAAAATATTATACTGTATAGCATTGTATATTCGTATTACTGTATTATATATTAAATTTATATGATTATTTTTTACGCATAGTCTTCAGTAATTGAACGAGCACATTAATTAAAAATTTAAGGCTATGTATATTTTACATAAGTGTATCCTTTGTTGGATATTCTAATAATAATAACATCAAATCATTATTGTATAGAAACATAAAAATGCAGTACTAACAATGCACAACAATTTTCCTAGCTTCGATAAAGGAATAAATCTAAAAATGTAAAAGTCGATAAATAATAATAAAACTCCCAGCACTCTGAACAAAACGTTTGCGTACGCCGTTAAAATTTTCACCTTCCTATTTTCCATTCCAGAATTCCATTTTCCAACATTCCATTTTACCATTTTCTCATCCATTGTTTATTGTATCAGAAGCGTTGTATGATAGATTTGCTGTACGGTAGATAAAGTCTAACTGTTGGAACGGTCCAGTACTCTTAAATTATCTTTTTATCTATGTATGAACATGTATGACACATATTGTTCTCTAAATGTATGGCTTGTTATGAATACTTTGACGTATGTAGGCGTTATTTTATTTTTGTTTTCAATAATTTCCTAAAGGTTCTACTTAGTTGGTTACTTTGGATTCCGAAGTGGGAAACGGTGGCTATTGAAACGCGGTTACCGTCGCTTACAGATGTTTTTAATAGCAGGGGCAAAGACAACGCAATGAGCGTACCCAGCTATTAGCCTAGAGGCAATTGAGAAATTGCTTAAGCCATATCCCCCACGTTGTTTTTGTACATGACATAAAAAATCTATATGAAGCATTAGGTATATGTAGTATGCAGAGGAAATACCCGCAGGAGATTCCGCTTTATAGATAGTCAACATTTGACAGCCTCTATGGTTGAGCGGGCAAAGCCTTTGCCAGCTTACCTTACTGCAACGTAAAGTCCGTGTTTGATAGCTGATGTGGTAAATGTCGAAAAAATATTTTTTCCGTTATTTACAAAATATAGTATCTGGGATCATCCCCAGAGTTATCCGTTGTATAATTATTACCCATAACACAAGGGTCATTGCTTTATTTTGGGACATACTGCCTATAAACATTTGCAACACTACAATTGCTACCAATGTCAACATCCGTGCGCATAGGCGAAGATACGGTCGAGCGCACGGATCAGTTTAAGTACTTGGGATCTGTCCTTAGTGCGTCCGGGGATATCGATCTCGACGTCAAGGCCCGTATCACAGCAGCTTGGGCCAAGTGGCGTGAGGTAACAGGTGTCATTTGTGACCCCAAAATGCCGGTCAAATTAAAAGGGCAGGTCTATAAATCCATCATTAGACCTGTCCTTTTGTATGGCAGTGAAGCGTGGCCAGTACTTGAGCGACACAAGCAAGAGCTGCGTGTCACGGAGATGAATATGCTGCGATGGATGTGTGGAGTGACGCGGAAAGACCGGGTCAGGAACTCCCGCATCCGCGGCAGTCTTCATGTCCGTGACATAGCAGACAAACTGCAAGAGTGTCGCTTACGCTGGTACGGCCACGTTTTACGCAGACCGGCTAATTACGTGGGGAACAAATGTCTAGCCATGCCGCCTCCGCCAGGTCCCGGTCGAAGGGGAAGGCCCAAGAAATGCTGGCTTGACGTCGTGAAGGATGACATGCGTGCCAATGGTCTCAAAACGGGGGATGCTGAAGACCGCGCGAAGTGGAGTAGGAAAAGTAGGAAAGCGGACCCTGGGCGTCGGAGTGAACGCTCCGAACGCAACCGGGATTTAACGCTCGGATGATGATGATGATGAATTGCTACCAATGTGCAGATGGGGCTGGAACCTGGCCACTAATACCGGAACACAACACAAAGTTGTTACGGCTTTTATGGGTATCGCCCTCGCTTAACGCGTTGCCAGCATTTGAGAAGTGAGAAAAGGGATAGGATAGCAGAGGTAGGATAGCAGAGGTGGGATAGACAGATCAAACAGAAGAAATGCGTTAGGGCAGGGGTCGGCAACCTTTTAAGTCGGAAGAGTAAAAAAATACAATTTCAAATTTTTCAGAGCCACAATTTTTTACCTTGCCAAAAATAAATACTACTTGCATAAGTTAAGTGTTTAATAATAACAAACAAATCTATTTATTCATAATTAAGTAGTGTTTTTCACAACAAAAAGATTATATTTATGTGATATTATTAGATAATTACTTATTATTAAATAAAATAATGAAAACAATTAACTTATTAACTTACAAACTAACTTGTGCTTCAATAACAAACTATTGGGCAAACAAGCTCAATGGAAACCATGTCTTTTTTTTCATATCAAGAGCTTCATAACATTTAGGGGTATACACAAAAATGCTATTTTTTGTTTACAAAAAATATGCATGTTACAATTTAAGAGGTCTTATCAGTATGCAAGTGTACCTAAGAAGAAGGGTATTCCGGATTTCAGCCTTATACAATCAACTAGTTTTGTTTTATGTACAATTTTGTGCATTGTGTAAAACTGCACTTTTGTCTGTACGCCCATTTGGTATGAAGCCCTTGATGTATATATAACTAATGAGCCGCAGTTCTACATCCAAAGAGCCACATGTGGCTCGCGAGCCGCAGGTTGCCGACCCCTGGGTTATGGTAATGGAATAGGTGACTGAGATAGGGAAGATAAGATAGGAATCGAAAGAAATGGGCTATAGGAACTCTTACTCATCGTACAAAACAGGATTAGTTTAAGCCTAACTTCTTCACGCCGATATTTTGTGAGAGCGTGATAGTTATCACCCCAATCGAGCCGACCTCGACAGCTTATAATCAAAATAATGATTCCTGCATTATCTACTATGTCCAAATGTTGTAGGTTTAAAATACTATGACCATTTTAATGAAAACAGAACTTTTATAGAATCATAGTGTTCATTCGTCTGTCTATTTAAAGTCATCGTATCCTTTCAGTTTTGCGCTTTTCAACCAAACTAATTCAATTTGGTTGATCCGTTTGATATTGGCTTTATATATATTTTTCTTTCAACAGTTGGACCAACGTTACTCGCCAAATACCCTGTCGTAATCTTTATCCATGGGGAGTCCTTCGAATGGAACTCAGGAAACGTTTACGATGGATCAGTATTGGCCAGTTATGCAGGGATGGTGGTTATAACAATCAATTACCGACTTGGTATTTTAGGTAAGTTTATTATTTCATATTTTTTTGTCTAGTCGTTATTAGTTGTCTTACAACTATACCAGTATATCTAAGCGATTCCTCAAAAGTGACCGCATCAGGCCCATTGGTAGTCTACAAATTTAGAGTCTAATTTAATTTGAAATTATTGTATCTCTTATTTCGGACCTCGCCATTCTAGTACACATACGATCTCACACCATTGCTACATGGTAAAATATCAATCTAATAGTTGAAATGCTTTGTTTCTACTGTACGCTCAAGCACACCACTGAAGAAGAACCTCATCATAGTCTGTTTACCCAGATTTTTTCATGTTGTATATGTTTCTAAAAATTAGAAAGAAAATCAAAGCATCATAAACAGTAATAAGATTTTCGTTCATTTTTTTCAGAAGATCTACATAATTTTTATTCGATAATTTACAATGATCTAATTTGCTTTATCAGGTTTCCTGAACGCAAATCCAATTCCGCATCTCAAGGCCAGAGTTGCTAACTATGGACTAATGGACCAGATAGCAGCACTGCATTGGGTGCAGCAAAACATAGCACTCTTCGGTGGCGATGCTGGTAACGTCACTATGCTAGGACACGGTTCTGGGGCTGCTTGTATTAACTTCTTAATGATCTCACCTACAGTTATGCCTGGTAAGTTCCTGTTGCTGTGCTTATTGGATAAAACACGGACTGTCTTATTGCTTGATACTATTTCTTCCAAAAAAATATTTTTAGTGAAGATTGAAATATTTTCATTTTGAATATTTTCTCTATTTAATAATTCTTTTAACAGCATTTCCCATAACAAATTTAATACGTACTCCACGTACTATTTAAAATAATGTGCAGTGAATATGAAGGAGAGATTCTGTTATATTTAATAAATATCACTTCATTTGAAATTCAATTACGTACTTTCAACTTAAGTACAACATTTCAAACAGGCTTTCTCGCTTATTATTCTATAATAACTACACCTAAAGAATAATATTATGCGAGCCCCCGTTCATTGTTATTGTTTTTCATATTAATCTGAATCGCAATTAAGAAGTTCGCGTTGCTTGTTAATTAAAATTTTCAGGTTCAATATTTCTGTGTCTTTGGAAAGACCTTATGAATTTTCATGTTTAATTACTTTGTTGGTATTTGGAGATAGCCCACAAGTCAATTTATCTATGTTGTATTAGACAACAATGCTGAAGCTCTAAACTTTAGAGAAACCTGCTTATTGAAATTAACTTTGGGAGTCACATTCAATCTCTAAGTAGACCTGTAAACAGATATCTGTAGAACTTTTACAAGAAGGATCTTTTAAATACTAAAAAACAGTGAACCCGATAGATGACCCAACTGTTGGATAGTAGTTACTGTCAGCTACAGATGTTATACAAAACCAGAATTAGTGCCAACCCAGTAATATGTTGCCCTCAAAGAAATGTAATGACACCTGATATAAAATACCCAGGAAATAAAAAAACCACTTGCTCCATAAATTCTAGCCATCTTATTACATTATTTTTAAAGAATGGCTACAATCCATTGCCATTGAATTTACCGATGACTAGTTACTCGCATAAAAAGGGCAGTTTAATAAAAATCTAATAAAACTAAACTAGCAATTTGATAAGAAATTTACACAATTTCTTTACAAATCGGGAGGTACTGATATTTAGGTACAAAAACTAATTAATATACGAATTGAGTAAAAAATATCGAAATTATAGAACAAATTACAAAAATTTGTCGAAATATATCAAGATTTTTTATAAAGGTACCTCTGCTGTTATACTTCGAAAACATTTTCCAATCAGCATGGATTCCTATTTATTTCCATGTTTATCCAATTAGAATGCTTTTGCTACATCAAATATTTAACCATGAATGCGAAATCGTAAAAGTTTTCGGTACCACGTAATTGGGTTTGAGATTGATTTACTTTATAGGAAGCTTTCTGATTGTGAAAATTCTAGAGATGTAATATTCAAATAAGCCTTAAATTCAGAAATGATACGTGACGATAATTTTTAGAGATAATGCTACAATAGGGGTAAAACTTGACTAAAGGAATTATTATTGAATTATTAATTGTAATTGTGGGGAAGACATCGTTCTTTAACGATAAGATGGCCCTCTGTGCACAATTAGATATAACTATATTTTATTCGCAAATGTATTTATTATTGGTATACAATAATTAATTATCTATTTAAATTATATTTATGCGTTTAAATGCTGTTAATAATCAATGTACCAATGGTGTAAAATTAAGGAACGCTGAAGGTCAATTAAGTTATCAAATTCTTTTCAAGCAGTATTTATTTGAAAAGTAGCAAAAGCTTTTGTTGTATTTGTAACTATTCAAATTCTCCTTAAGTGTAGAGTTTAAAAAAATAACAAGTCTGGTTTTTCAGGGTTGTTTCACCGTGCTATTCTACTATCTGGTTCAGCTTTAAGCTCATGGGCGTTAGTCGAAGACCCAGTCAGTTTCTCCGTCCGACTAGCAAAGCAGTCTAACTGCACTCTCCCCGAAGATATTGTCAAAGATCATGAGCTAATCGTCGACTGCCTTAGAGAAGTTCCGTTGGAAGAACTCATGTCTGCCGAAATTAGCACGCCGAGTTACTTAACAGCATTTGGTCCTTCTGTGGATGGAGTCGTTGTAAAAACTGACTACGCCAAAGAATTACTTACTTTCTTTATACCAAATGACCTTCAAGGTTTCACTAGTGTTTCTGGTGTTAACAATTTTAAAGCAGATAAAAGGAGTGGTGATAGAATATTTGGAATTAGAGGAGGGCAGAATAAGTATGATTTGCTTTTCGGAGTGGTTACTAGTGAAGCACTTTGGAAGTTTTCTGCTCAAGATATCCAAAATGGTTTCGAAGGCGAACGAAGGGATCGAATAATAAGGTATGTTTATTCAGTTGGGTTAAATGGGATTAGGGATTTCTTAATGAAAAAGCTTGGATTGGATTGTGATATACAGTACAATGTTTTCAAGTTTTGATTTTGTTTATCACAGATTATTATATTTTGTTAAATATAATAACCGCCCGTAAACGTCCCACTGCTGGGCTCAGGCCTCCTAATATAAAGGGATGGATAGCATACTCGCCACGCTTGTCCAAGGTGGATTAGCGGATTTGACACAGGTAAACTGGATGTGCAGGTTTCATCACTATATTTTTCTTCACTAATGTCAGCATGTGGTAATTGCATCAATATGCATATTAGGTCAGAAAACTTCTGAAGTGGTGCATTCGTTCCGGCCAGGATTCGAACTCGCACTCTTGGAGTTTGGGACGCTTGCGCTAGCCATTACGCTACCGCAGCTTTAACAACGTTTGACACGTTTGGTATTCATATTTTTGTAGCTTTACTGTGTTGATTATTATTTTTTTAAATTAAGATCTTAAACTGAAGATTTAAGATTATCACTATGTTAATAGTATTAAGATAAGATATTATCACTATGTTAATGGTAACAATTATTATGTCACGTACGTGGAATAATTTAGCAAAGTTAAAACTTTGACTACGCCATGTATGTGAAGTAGTAGTTCAACATAGTTCTTGCGAAAACAGACATTTGAGACTATGCAGTTCACATTTCTCACACAAACAAATAATTACTATTTAAAAATTATCAATATCCTAAAACTATTGTTCAATTTAGAGTAACTTTACAAATTTATAGAAAACTAGCTGACCCGGCGGACTTCGTAACGCCATATTTTTTGAATTCCTAAAAGACTTTGTTTGTGTTTCATGACACAAATACAAAATCACCATAATCGGTCCAGTTGTATAGGAGGATTCTAAAACTCGATGTCAACGCCGCCTACCGGTTCTAACTGCGAATCTAAACCATTCGGGAACCCACTCAAACACACAAAAACAAAATCTCTCCCGGCGATTAGGAGGATTCTAGAACCCGATCTCAGTGCCACCTACCGGTTCCAACGGGATAAAAAGTATCCTATCTTTTAAGTTTGATCAAACTGCACACGGTGTGCAAATTTTATTTAAATCGGTTCAGTAGTTTTGGAGTTTATTGGCAACATCACCGTGACACAAGATTCTTATATATATAAGATAAACTGCACAGCACAACGAGCCCTTTCAGTTCCTGCCAAAACCTGTATATGTTTGTTATTTAATCTACTTGAACTACGTTTAATTAATTGTTAATTACGTACCTATTGCCTGTATATACAAAAAATATGTCTTTGTTTTAGGTCGTAGCGCTTTCACACTCTTCTCTTTCCGCTGCTGTTGTGAAATTCAAAAGACGGTCGTCCTTTAAAATTTTTGTTTTGTGATTTACCTTCTGCTTGCCCATAAAACTATTAAAGTTAAATTTGGTTCGGAGAAGAAACATTATAAAAAGACGTTCTATACGCAATTTACTATTTTCCATAAACTTTCTGTCGGTTATTAGGTTTATTATACTTTTTATGGTCAGATGAAACTGTAATTATGTATACTTAAAAAGAAATCCCTTACGTACCTTAATAACAGAACAGGTATGTGTCAGGGCTGCCATCTTCGCGCCTTTCAAATAATAATATTTTTTTATTTAATAAAGGATCACCAACAGTTTTTTTTATATTTGATTAATAATGGAATTTTGACTAAGTTTTACAATGCAATGTAAAAATTGCTTATAGGTAAACACAGCTTGTAAATTATTTTCTTAATCGTTGTTATTAAATCAAACTACTAATAATGAAGATAACAAAATTAATTAACTGGAAATTGTTACAATTACCACGTGCTAACAACGCTGAAGGAAAAAAACGTGATGTAACCTGCACATCGAGATAAACGATATGTCAAACCTGCCAAGCCGCCTTGGACAAGCGTGGCGGGTATACTGTCCGTTCCTCCTATAATGCGAGGCCCGAGTTCAGCAGTGGGGTATTTATGGGCTGATATTATTTTATAACTATTATTAATAAAGATAACAAAAAAAACTCTGCGTGTCAGCCTATGTCAAATTAATATCTTTTGGAGCTAAACAATTATTTTTATAAAATGAATTTTTTAAGTGGGTTTGTTAGAATGTGTACAAAAAAAACAAGCGTTGGTACAATAATAATAGAATCTAGATATTCTATCATTTTCATTGTATACAAAAAACCTATTAAGATTTAATATTAATCAATGTTTTCTTTATTTAAGTTTGAGATAACTTTCTTGAAGAACATTTGAATTTATATGTATTTTCAACATCTAAAAAATGTACATTTCAATTAACTAAACCCATTTCAAATTTGAAACCATTTCAAAAGATTATATTAATCATTTAATTTTCAAACAGTTGTTGTGTTTATGTACATTTTATTTATTACAAAAGAAATACATTCGGCGCGTAATATAGCGCTTTCTTACTTCTAATATTGCGCTCAGCTCTCTTGCAAAGGTGGCAACCCTAATTGCGTTTACGTAACATAGGGTTACAGTATGCCTGTGACATTTTAGAGATGTGGGTCCAAATATTTTGCGGGTAAATTAAATTGCTAAATACCACAAAGCCCGAGATAGCACATGAAGAATTTTTTTATTTTACTAAGTAACACATTCCAAAATTATAGCCGGTATTAAATTTTACGAAGGCATTGAAATTTACGAGTAATTTGCTATAAAATTTACGAATTTCTACGAATACCATAATTTTAATTAATAAGAGTTTTGTGAAGATTATTTATAGATATTAGGGTACCGTAGTCCTTTTCAGAATATAACTTTTATAAAAACATGTATGTATGTCTGACGACTATTGTTGTGTGGGACACGTATGAGCCAGTACTCGAAATTTCAATTTCATTTTTTTTTACTGCAGGAGTTCAGCAGACAGGTAGACGGCCCACTTGATGGAAAGCGGTTACCATCGCCTATGGACATTTGCAACAACAAAGGTGATACAAATGCGCTGCTGGTCTCTTAAGGGAGACTAGAACCTGGTCACCAATGTCGGAACAGAACTCAAGGTTGCTATGACGACATAATTTAGACCAGGGGTGGTAGCCATCCAGTCGGGCAAATGCCCTACCACCTGGCTGTGGGTTGTTTTGTCGCCTCTTACCACGGGCCACCCGGCCGCAGGACATTGTATTCTTTCTCCGTTCCTGCACGGATATAATGTTGTTTGTCCTCAAATAATATGAAATGTAAGAGAAAATACAGAACGAGGCTTATGCTAGTACAGTACAAGAACACCTGTAAGGATACTCGCTTAAGCCTGATTGGCTATGTAGGTGTATGCATTATAATATATAGTCTCTATAGAAATAATAAGTTTTACGGACAAGGCAAGAGATTGACTGAGATTTTTTATAAAAACAAGAGAGATTTGATGGCGCCACCTGTGGTTTCAGAGTTTAGTACGAGCTACGTTTTTACTTGTTCTTCTTTCTTTTATTAAAATATTTGTTTTATTTTAGGACCTATGTGAGAAACGCATATACATATCATTTGAGTGAAATATTCTTCACTATTGTCAATGAATACACCGACTGGGAGAGGACTGTTCAAGTAAGCCCTTTTTCTTATGTATGTTATAGTCAAACCTCGAAGTTCTAGTACTCCTCACAAGGTCTTAGTCAAATAAATGACGTTTTTCTGCCTTTCACTTACGAATCTTTGTCTAACCTAGGAGAGACTAATTTTTACAATTATTAAACATGTAACAAGTGCAGTACGAATCGACGTTTGATTGAGTCTGCCTTAGTCGCTTCTAGGATCGACTAGGCAAAGCCCGAAACAGATTATTTTACGTTCGACGTTTGACTAAAAAGCTAGGTACTTCTAGATCTTACTAAAATTACTTTATTCAAAAGCCGAAATTGTAAATTATTTTGGGTTTTGTCGAAAGACTTTGGTAAACACTTAAGATAAACCAGTCATTCCGGGAAGAGACTGCATATCGACCTTTGACTATATGACATATATAAGATAATTTGACATACATACTACGAGTAAGACATTTCTTAATTTAATTAATTTAGAAAATTTACGACCACTATATATAAGTACATCAAACCACAAGCCTCTAAACTTCTTTAAGGATATCCCGTTATGTTAATAACACCGCATCGTTTTTTTAAAACAAGTCTACATGAGTTCAGCAGAAAGACAGACGGCCCACTATGGAAGCCAATAGAAAGCGTTTACCATCGCCTATCTATATTAGTAACACGAAAGCTGGTACCAATGTGTTGCAACGGCAGCGACTGGTTCCAGTCACTAGAGAACGCCCTAGTGAATCTTGCCATTAATGCTGGAACTCACTGGCTGTTATAGCGGCATACTCTAGACCAGGGGTGCTAGGTGGTAGCCATCCAGACGAGCAAATACCTTACCACCTGGCTGAGGCAATAATTATCAATGTCATTTAATCTAATCAAATAATTCTGATACCCGATAAAAACATTTCTCAACCAGTGATGAGAATAATTTTCTTTTAAAGTTGCAGTGAGATGGGTTGGCAAAGGCTTAGCCGCTCAATCACAGAGGCCGTCGTCAAAATTATCGGTTTGGAGTAGAAATTAACTTCCAGGGTCGAAAGGACTCGGAGACTTGACCTCATAAAACCGCCTAGCACTACTTGGGAGCACTCAACACTGTCGCGTGCCAAAATCCCATTGTTTGCATTGAAATGTAGGCTTGGTATCCGGAAATATTTTATGGCTCAACTTTCGAATGCCCCCAATACAGATGGTATTTCAAGTATTTTAGTATTAAATCCAAATGGTTTGTGTAATGATAAACGTCGTTTAGTTCTGAAGGGTATTCCGTTCTGGTAAATAATGGGGGCTCGTTTCAAATATTAATTGTTTTCGCAACTCAAACGAAAAGTTGAGTAGGCAATATAATGGAGTTTGCTGTCTTATTTATTTATTGAAAAAAAAACCAACAGCGCATATTAAAAATAAGAACAAACAAAAAATATCCGTGCAGGAACGGAGAAAGAATACAATTTCCTGCGGCCCGGCGGCCTGTCGTAAGAGGCGACAAAACAACCCACAACCAGGTGGTAGGGCATTTGCCCGACTGGATGGCGACCACTCCTGGTCTACAGTATGCCGCCATAACAACCTTGAGTTGTGTTCCGGCATTAGTGACCAGGTTCCAGGCTCCCTAAAGAGAGCAGCAGCGCATTCGTAGCACCAAATGTCCATAGGCGATGGTAACCGCTGTCCATCAAGTGGGCCGTCTGCCTGTCTGCTGATCTCCTGAAATATATATATATATATATATATATATATATATATATATATATATATATATATATATATATATATATATATATATATAGCTATATATAGCTATATATAGCTCTTTTATGTCCGTCTTCTTTTGTTTACTTTATGTTTAAATTTTGTATTTAGAAAAACATCTTATTCTGTATTGTAATATTTTATGGTAGTCATCAGCCAGGCGTGATTCTTGGAAATTCAATCTGCGCGGCTGAGAGACATATTGTAATTGTGCAGTATAAAGCAATGCCCCAACGCAGAGAGGGGCAGTCAAGCGATAATCGCAAGTGAGGCAAGACGAGTGTACATTCAAATGCTATAGTGACTTTGCGCGTGTTATTGTATCGTGCATTACGTTTGTATTGGTTGTGTTCAGTTATACTTGTACCTGTGTTATACGTGTTTATATAGTTGTAATAAATTCTATAGTAATTCCAACGGCATTTTAATTTGTAACTCGTAACTCATAACACTATCAAACTAAATTGTGAGCAAACGAGCGAACTAAAGTGTAAAAATGCAATAAATATAATACATAAGTTAATAAGTGAAATAATTATATACTTACACACATACATATAAAGCCGTGAAGGTACGTTTGGGTTGTATATTAGTTTTTGTTTCGTTACGGGGCTTAATAGGCCTCGTGTCGCAAAATAGTTTTAGCTGTACAAGGTCTAAAACGCCCTGTAACGCAGGACTTGAAAATACAGATAACTACTCAACCGCTTTAAACGTGTTAAAACTACCACAAAATTAAAGTTACCTTTTCTTTCCATACAGCATCCAATAAATATAAGGGACGCAGCGGTTCTAGCTATATCAGACGCGCAATACGTCGCTCCACTGGTACAGACCGGCGATTTCTTGAGCGTGGCGAAGAGTTCTCCAGATTCTGGACCCAGTACATTCTTCTATGTATTTGATTATCAAACGAAAGATGGTGATTATCCTCAGGTATGTTCTGATGTATATTTCAAAGTCATAGTCGAAGTCGAAGTTTATTTATTAATTAAAATAAAAAATATAATAATAATAATTACTATAATACTATTATATAATACACTCTTGTCTACAATTATTATTTTATTTATCTTATAATACCATATTAATGTATAAAAATAATAATGCATTAAAATAGTAAAAGTCCAGTGATTCATAATAGCATTTATTAAATAAAATAGTCCTTAATTTTTGTTTATATAATGTCATGCTGTAAATCTCTCCAGTCTTTAGATAACTTATTGTAATAGGCCGTTGAAGAAACGGCCAGACCACAGAAAAAACGATAATAAATTAAAAATAACATTGCATTGTTGAAAAAATGATAAAGTAAAATTATATGCATAAAAAAATATATAATAAAAAACTTGAGAGGTGTCAAGGGACATCCGGATGCAACGAAGTCCCTTTCGATTAATTAATGAAGCAATTGTAATAAATTTTTATTGTTTTTAAGTTACAATAATATATATAGAAAGACAAAACGAAAATAACTGACTTGCTTTCTATGAGAGAGAGAGAGAGAGATACACGCGCACGCCGCACGGCTTACATCTATAGCAAAAAGTGTCGTTACAACTTTTGGTCTTAATTTTTTCCGTCTAGCCCCCTTTCGCAACGCGCGATAAGGAACTTCGTTCCAAAAACTCATCCTAATAGTTCGTTTTCGTCATATTCTTACAAGTATTCAAGAGAAAGAGAAATTTACTGGGTGTCAATTTCGAAACGCTGTAAATCCCAGATAAATTAATGAAATTAAACAAATTTGTTACAAAAACCTCTATAAGGTTGCTCTGATGTCATTTTATTGTCAAATGACCCCAGAAAAAAGTTATGACGCCCAAAAGAAAATTTATTCAAAATTTTTCAGTTTTTCAGCCTGTTTCGCGGCAACCAACACATTTTTATTATGAACTCTAATATAGTGGAATTATTCATTAATTAACCTAAATTATGTAAAATGAGTGCGTGCATGTATGTGTATGAGTGTGCGTGTGTGTTTGTTTGTGTGTTTATATATGTGCCCCTAGTGTTATAAAATTAGTATGGTAATATCGCGGGTTTCAAGCCAGAGGGGCGTATAAAAAAATGGGTTTTTTTATTTCGTCTATCATTTATATTTTTATCGATACACCACCTCTGTTTTTTTTAATAGTAAGTTAATTAATAAAAGAGCATTTCACGTAATCAAGGAAGTACTTTCATAGACACATGCAAATTTTCAGTTATAGAGATACATTGAAAAAAAGAAGTTTTTTGTATCTCCTGAAAACTTGGCTTATACGCTCATCTGGCTTGAAGCCCGCGATATGCATTCTGTGTCGCTGTAATTTAATGTTTCTTTAAGGGAGAGTGTCATACTTGATTATAAATGGATATATGGATGTATGGAAAAGGTATTTTTCAAAGAATTTATGTATTTTGGGTAAATGTATATTACATATTCGATGGCAGGTAAGGTATTGTTTTGCGAAGTTAAAGAAATAAATATTATTATTTCACAATTTTTTTCTTGTATAATGTAAGAGTGGATATATTTTCCCTTGCATTATCTTGGAAGACTGCATTCTGTCAGGCAAAAAATAATAATTTAAACAGGCAAAGCAGCGGTTATAGCTTAGGATATATTAAATTTACAAAGCTCTTGACATCAAAAGCCTAGCAATACAGTGTACAATTTTATTTTTTTAGCGGATGGGCTCGGTACACGGAGAAGAGCTGCCTTATTTATTTGGGGCACCACTCGTCGAAGGACTTGGCCACTTTCCCAAAAACTACACGAAGTCCGAGGTCGCCTTGTCCGAGTCTTTTATACAATATATGGCTAATTTTGTTAGAATTGGGTGAGTACTAATCCAATGTGCTAGAGTTGTATATATCTAGTATGTATGTAATAAAAATATTGTTACGAGTTGCAGGATTCGAATTAAAATGCCGTTAGAATTACTATAGAATTTATTAGAACTATATAACATAAACACAAATATAATAACACGCACAAAGTCCGTCTCTAAATAGATTACCGAATGTAGTACGTCTTGATTCGCTTGTGCTTATCGCTCTACTACCTCACCCCTCCGTTGGGGCATTGCTTTATACTGTACAAATACAGTCTACTCGACCGCGTGGACTGCATTTCCAAGAATCACACCTAGCTAATGACTATCATAAAGATACACAATGGGCTGTTTTTCTAATTATAAATTTTAACCACAAAGTTAAGAAAGAAGTCCAAATGCCGAGAGGTAATAATCTGCAGGTGACTTGGTCTTTGTCGGTCGTAACAATATTACTGTAGAGGTTGTTTTGATATTTGTGATGGTAAGTACGTTACCACTATATGGCATAAAGTTGTTTATATGAATGATTTATATTATTTTAGAAATCCAAACGAAGCGCAGAGACAGGAATCAGTTCTACCAATATCAAGAGAACGCAATAAGTACAAAAGTATAGTTTGGGACGAGTATGATACTTTACATCAAAAGTATTTGGAAATTGGTAAGAAAAATCATCGAGTTATCATCTAACTTGTCTTAAATTTTCATTCCTTTGGGCGGTTATTTTTTTATACCGTTACTTCTTTTTGATTTAAATATATTGTTTTTTTAATTTGTATACCTTATAGATTATATTTATGAAAGAAATGTACAAACTTTCAACCAAAATCTTTTTATATTAGCTAACACATAATTTAGTGAAGTGAAGGTAACTTTCCTTACATTGCATTCTGCCAACTTTTGCTAGTTTCAAGCAATGCCGTCGCTGTGTTGCCAGGACGTAAAGATACGACTAAGAGTTTAGTGTAATACTCGCTCTCATTGGTTGGAATTCAAAATGTAATACACAAGATTTAGAATTCAGTAAATAGAGAAAAACAAACAGAAAAAGTCGTGGTAGCGTAATTGTTAGCGCACGCGCCCCTGAATTGAAGGGCGCGGGTTCGATCCTGACCGGAACGCATGCACCTCTTAGTCAGTTTTCTGTTCTAACGTGCATATTGTTAGTTACAATTACCTCGTGCTAAAGGAAAACATCGTGATGCAACGTGCACATCGAGATAACCGATGTGTCCAACCTGCCAAGCCGCCTTGGACAAGCGTGGCGGGTATACTGTCCGATCCCCCCTATAATGGGAGGCCCGAGCCCAGCAGTGGGACATTTATGGGCTGACATTATATATCATTATATAAATAGAGAAACTTTTTGGATCTACTGAAAGATACTTACTAGAGTGAAAATAAAAGCCAGATTTAAGATCGAAGTTATACTTATTCAAGAGCCTTACATCACGTTCAATACCATAGATTTTCTTCAGTATAATCCCTTAAGACTATAAGTAGAATACTGGGCCTAAGTCATCGTAGTCAATGGGTAAGGTTCCCAGAAGGCTACGTTACCTCTTTGGGTAACCAAATCTACCTCAGCCAAGGGATCAATATGGATATCCAGTGAAGAAACGAGGCCAGACTTCTGGGATCTAACGCATTCATATTAGTTGATTACACGAACCAACAAAAAAGTAATCTGTACTTTTGACCAGAACCAGTTATTCTAATGTATTTAAATGCGCTGAATCTGAATCGCAGTCTTTTGTTGCATACACTGTCATAATTTGAAGGGGTATGGACCAAACTGATCCGAGATTTGGCCTTTTGTTCCATGCACCCGTCAAATTCTCAGGGTTATGGACCAAACTGACATCAGGTATGGTGTTTTTGGTCCACACACCATCAAAATTCTAAGGGCATACGGACCAAACTGAGCTGGTGTTATTCGGATTTAGTGCATCGAAATGCATAAGACACACACATTTAGTTCGCTGGTTTGCTCATAATTTAACTTCATAGAAAAACCTGTTATTAGCCCTACATTTTAAGCGCTTTTTTGTTTATTTGTATTATTAATATGTTGGTTTTTTCAATAAATAAATGAAGAATAGGTGGGTTTGGTTAAAGGAGCAGATCACTTTTATTTTTCAGTCGTTGTTATTGGCTTCTGTTCAAGAATCATTAAACCCGACTGCCGCTGAGGTTTTCACCGAATCGATTGCATTTAACACTTTTTATAGTGACATACTGCTTTAAAAATTACAAAGTGCTCTCGAGTTCCAAATAATTAAACACTTACATCAGCCCGCGGCTTCATTCGCGTAAGTTTTATCCCCCGGGAACCGTAGGTTTTCCGTAGGTCCTGATTTTAATCTCTGTGACAAATTTCATTCAGATCCCTTCAGCCGTTCTGGCTTTATTGAGTAACAAATATCGTTTCACGCTTTTGCATTTATAATATAAGCACATATTAATTGATTATTAAAATTCTGAAAATCAATGTCTGAGTAAATTAAAAAAAAAAATCAGTTCCTAAAGGTGAAGTAGGAATACTTAACTAAATATCCTAAAATTTAAATTATTAAAGCTGATGTTGGAATTTTAACATGTTATGTATTGAAATAAAATTAAAATTAATAATTTGAACAACTTGTTTAATAATGCAAATAGTTAATATAAATATAAAATTTATATTACATTGAAATGTTGATGGAATATTCCAAAATGTATATTTAAGTAACACAAACAAGAAATCTTCCAAATTAATTAATTCACAACAAACAAACAAACAACCAAGAAAACTTTGCAATTAATTAAAACATTTTGTATCAAGTTCTAAATTGAGTGGAGGTATTAGTGACTTTTAGATAGTGTTACCAACGTTCTTACTTTGCTTAAATGTCCTAATATTTTACATAGATTAAAGTTCATTTATTTTCGAAGGAAAAATTTATGATATAAATAGAAAGAAAGAAAACCTTTATTTGCCAATTCTGACACAGACAAAATATAAAATAGACGAAACAAAATATTTTTACAGGTATGTACCGTAATCCGGAAAATGGGGTTGGCACTCAGTATATTGTTGCGTCGGAAGATAATCCACCACAGCACTGATTTTCAGTGCCCACCCCTGAGTCTAGAGGGATTACCTAGAGACCCGTATAAAAATAATTATTGAATTTAGTTACAGGCATAAGTACTGGAAAGAAATTTCAACAAAGATAGATAATAAAGTGATATAGTACGCGTAGTGTTTTCATATTCATAGGTATAGGTATATAGGATATTTATTAATAATCAATTACTTTCAGCGCGAATTTACTTGTACCTATACAAGCAATTTAAATAAACTTTATGTCATTGATTAAGCAATTTTATACTAGAAACAAATTGAAAGTAATGAATAGTTCGTATGTCGGTTGATGTGTTTTTTCATTGGAGATAATCATGTACAAAGAATATGAAGTAGACTTAAGTTCTTATTCATATTGAATTAGACCGTAATTAATTATCGTAATTTTTAACTGCGTCACTTTGAAAAAATGATCTCCAGTGGAATTTCGATTGCATAAAATGTTTTGGATTTCAATTTGCAAGCCATTTTTAATAAGATCTTACGAGACGCGATGATTTTCTTTACTGTTTTTTTTTTTATTCGCAAATGGCGAGATATTAAAAGCACCAAAATAAATAAAATTTGTCTCCTGTCTCCTTGAAATAAAAAATTCCGTGAAACATGGCAACGCTTAAAAATACTTTTAAAAATTAGTTTAAATAATATTCGTTAAGCAATTTTATATATCTTTTATATTTCATTAGCATGATAACGAGAACAATGGATATTTGTTACTTCTACGGAACCGTTCATTGTACGCGGACCTACACGCACTTGACCCATTTTATTCGATCTATGTTCATTATGAAAAAACAAACAAATCGACTTTTACGCGTATATAATACAGACTGCCTTAGAGCAGAAAGTTGTCTAGAAAACTACAACAAATAAAATATTTTTGTCCTGATATTTCACATATTGAACTTGGCAACTCC
The DNA here is from genome assembly GCA_012273795.1 of Dendrolimus punctatus. Taxonomy (NCBI): domain Eukaryota; kingdom Metazoa; phylum Arthropoda; class Insecta; order Lepidoptera; family Lasiocampidae; genus Dendrolimus; species Dendrolimus punctatus. Next base: position 10,683,472 of record CM022531.1, read on the forward strand.
TGAATATACTACAAAACATTCGTAAGTGGACTGTACATTTTTCGCTTTGAGTGAAACGCCCACTGGTCTTGAAAAGTTCAATGAATTGCAAACATTTTCGTATTTATTCAGGAATAACTTTCACATCAAATGGGACTCCTACTTGTATATCGAAATCAAACGATATTGATTGGTCTGGATATCCGACCTTTGCCACTTCCAGTATTGCTTTTTATTTATTAAAAAAATATATATCAAACGTCAAAGACGTTTATGCTGAAGGAGTTTTCGTAGGAACTTCAAGAGCGATGTTGTGTTGTGTTGACTTACTTTCATCTATAGACGTAAATAAAATTTAAGTAATATTTTTGTAATGTCGAAAACGTGAAAAAAATCAGGGGAAACAATTCAGATACGACGATTTTTCAAATGAAATTTTTAGAATTTTCTCTGTCTGTTTGGATGTTCCAAGTAATCACTAAAACGGCTGGGCCGATTTTGACGGGATTTTCATCGGCACATCTTATAAGGATTAACGTAGATTAGTTCTCTTAGCGTTCCACGAAGAAAATAATCCACGTGGACGAAGCTGTAGCTAGCAATCAAGCAGACCACTTCATGGGAGTTCGTTACTGTCGCTTACGATCTTTTGTAACCCCGGAGGCATTGCCAATGCGTTGCCGGCCTCATTGCCAATGCGTTGCCGGCCTCGACGAAAGATTATAACGCCTTTAAGAATCCCCATATTGTTGCGTAGAATAAAAACCTCAGCGGCAAATTCCCTCTAAATCATTAACGTACGCGGAAAAAATGTACTGACGTACAATGTTGGTTAAAATATCGTATTAGACTAATGGTCTTATTCATAGAGAGTTAGAGTAAGTTTGAAGCGTTTAAACTTACTTACTTTAACTATCTGTGAATAAGACCCAAACACTATTCTTATAAAATATAGAACTACCTTCATTCTACACCATGAATGTACGTACTACATTACGTATTGAATAATTTAGCTCAAAGTTCCGTGGAGGTGACGCACATCAATTGTTTTGTCATTTGCTATAAAATCCTAAAATAAGTAATTATTCGAAAATATCCTGTTTCAAAAACCATTTAACAAATATTATTTAAATATGTTTTGTTCTTATTGAAATCAACGGTTAGAAGGTCACATTCCGAACTCTCTAACTACTATACATAACCGAATATCAACAAGGGTTTGTGGACTAAAATGATTCCGATTCAGTGAATCAAAATACTTAAAGAATAGATGGTCAAAATTACAGACCGCATTTTATTTCTTGTGGTCCAATGTAATTAACGAACACCATTACTTTGCTAGACATGAGTAACGATATCTCATGCGACTATAGGTATAGATTGAAAAAAAAAAACTTTCAATTTTTGGCGTTTTTGTAAAATTTTAATTCATTTTCATAAAGTTTTGCAAATAGGTTTTAATGATCGTATGATACTTTTTAGTCTGTAAAATGGGATAATTTTCCTAGGAAAGAGACACGAAGTTTATGCAAGAGAATTTATAAAAATACATACATACATACATAACTTCACGCCAGGTCCCTTGCGGGGTAGGCACGAACAACAGAACACCATTTAGGCTTATTCTTACACACCTCACTTGCTTCCTTTATAAAAATATTATCACAAAACATTATATTATACTCGTATATGTATTTTTGATAACAAAGACTAATATGAAAAGCTAATAAAAAAGCTAAAGTCTTTAATAAAATGTTTAATTCTCTTAGCTTAATAAGCTTTTAAGAATCATAATTGAGATCAATAATATCAATTTTGGTAAAACAAACAGAACAACAAAACACAAATTCAATCATCACAAACATGTTCTTTAATCTACATAAAGACTAAATTTAATCACGCCCACCTCACGGCCGACAATAACAATTCCGAAGTTAATTACTCCCAGGCCTTTTTGCGGGCAACAATATCCGATCCGTACCCTACTCACGAGTTATTCTCTTACAGGGATGAAACCGCGCATGAAAAACCACTACAGGGCGCACCAGTTGTCCGTATGGTTGCGCCTAATCCCCGAAATCCACAGAGCCGGGATGAAAGACGTCGTGGCAAAACACAACCTTTTTAGAAACCACAACGATCCGGAGCTATACGATGGTTTCGTTCGACCTGACCCATTGACGCGTGCGAACTACTTCGACCCAACACTCGAGTTATATCGGAAACCGATCTACAATGTCACCTTGGATATACCCTCGACAACAATGGATACTTACGTCACGACCTGCATTAGTGTTATGTCTGCAAGACCTGGTTCAGCGGTTACTCAAAGCCAAGCAGCGAATAACACCCATCCACAGGACGTTTCAAATTTAGAAGCAGCTGGCTATACAGCATATTCAACTGCTTTAAGTGTGACAATAGCTATCGGCTGTTCCTTGCTCATTCTTAATGTTCTTATATTCGCTGGAGTGTACTACCAAAGAGACAAGACTAGGTTACAAGTCAAAGCGTTACAGCAACAGCAGAAGCGTAATCATAACTCGACTTTCGATAGCGTCTCCTCGAAACATCCTCATTATTTTGTAGGGCATTCCCAAAGTTCCAGCACGATAGTCGATATTGATCACCAGGACAAAAACGCGATAATAGCAATGACGAATCGTGTACCGCATTTCACAAGCGCGAACTGTCCAAACGTCTGCCACACTGGGATTCAGATGTCTAATTTAGCCCAGAAAACGAGTCCACCTTCGAACAGGGGACACACGACTTTACCAAGAAAAGTGGGGTTTAGTTATCAGACGCAGAATCAAATGTGTAATGCGTCGAGTTGTATGACGTTGCCAAAGAATGCCACGTTTATGAGTAGCGGGACTAACTTGCCAGATGTGCAGGCGCAGACTGGCCAATCGCAAGGTGCCGGGAATGGAGCTGTTCCCCCTCAATCATCACCTCCACCTCAGCACTTCTCCCAAAAGTCGAGGGTTCCCCAGGCAGCGATGTCGGAAATGAACGTATGAGACATGGAGGATATTTACAATTATGTGTAAGAATTGTGACAGGACACTCTACGGACATAGTTGTAAATATCGGGATTTGTGTAAAGTGACATATTATGCAGGTAAAGTTTCTAAGTTATATAGATGTAACTCACTTATTGTAATTCAAATAGATAAATTTCGTATATTTTAAGTTGTATCATGAGGGAAGAGACCAGTAACAACAATCCTCCATTATAACACGCAACTCTAAAACCTTCTAAATCCTGTACAAGTAGATGGTGCCACACGTCCATTTTCCCTTTATTTTCAACATTGTTTGTTCGTTAATGCATCTTAAATATTATAATTCATTATGATTGCAATCTAATATAGGAAAGATCAATGATTAATTTAAATCTGCTCATAATAGCTAGATATTATTTATACTCAAAGTGTCTCCAATACACGTCTCTTATTATATCTGCTATGGTGAAGAGACTATTCATGTGTTGTTTGGTAATGTTTAGAACACAGCACTACACTTTGTTAAGATAAATTAACCTAGAAATTGAAAATCTCATGGCTCAACTTAACATAATAGAAGAAATAAAAGCTCACTCCCTCTGCTGGCCCAGTCACGTAGAACGGATGGGCTAGGATCGCGTCCGGCAGGCCGGCGTCCAGTCGGCCGTCTCAAATATCGCTGGAAAAACAGAGTCAAGACTGACCTTTCGGAGCTACGAGCCAGTAATTGTCAGGAAACTGCGCAGGACAGTGAAGATGGAACTCTCGTTTCGGAGGCCAAGAATCACTTTGGGTCGCTGAGCCAACGGAGTAAGTGAGTAGGTCAGTAACTCAAAGGCGTTTGTGATTTTGAGTCTTCTCAATAAATCTTTCATTTCGAGCAACTAGTGGTCTCAACATGATTCTGAAGCCGTTGCTGGTGGACTTCAATATGCTTTTTAATTGCTTTAGGAACGAGGCCTACTTAAAGATTCCGATGGAGATCGTCTCATTCTGTGTACTAAGATGCATTGACGATGTCCCGCAGTACTTTATTTAAGTACTATTATAATTTGGATATTAAAATCACATTTTTTTGAACATTTGTATTCATTCGTTGGCTGCTTTTATCTTAACATGATCAATGATCATCATCAAAGTGACTTGCGGTCCATCTAGTCATGTACAGTTAAGGAATTTATTAGAGCTGCACTTTCACTGAGTGATCGTTGTTTAGTGTTCTTTCATAATTATACCATGTTTTTGTATTATATTTATAAATAACTTATAATCAATCCGGTGTGTATATTTTAAATTATTTTTTTGCCACCAAAATATTTAAGCTGATTATAACATTAAACACTGCTCTTAGTTAGTAATTTTATTTATGTATTTAAATTTTCTTATATAAATATAAAATTGAATCGTGAACAAAAAGTTGAATAAATAGAAACAAAGAGCTGACAACTGATTCTTCTACAAAACAAAATTTCTCTCGAACAACTAACAAGTGTAAGCGGCTATAAATCTAAAGTCAAATAAACTTTTGTTCATATGTTTGTAACAGGTATTCACCTTTGTTATCTTAGGATATTTACCATTCTATTTTCCTTGTAACATTATTTTTACTATATTCTGTATGAAAAATAAATACTTATTTTAAATAAATATATTTTATCATGAAAACTCTGTACTAACATCGATAGCCGTTTGATTTCCTGTATTAAATGTTTTTCAACATTAAGATTACTATCATGTAAATTATTATTTGTTTTGTAAATACTTTATAAAAAATATATTAAAATACCAATATATTATAAATAGTTTATATATTATTATTATGATTTAAAAGCGAGCATGAGTGGTTTTTATCTGACAGGTATACTTTTCACAGCTGGTTTCAGGACTACACCTTTTTTAATTAATCGCAAGGATATCATAATCTTACAGTACTTGATAGTCAAAATTTCCAAAGCAGTGTATTATTTCTGAGCAGGATTCGAATTCACGTCATTAGAAGAAGACGCAGCTGCTTTAGTCACTGAGACCTCATGACTGTTGATACAACAACTTAACTTAATAAGTGTTTATTAATTAACAAGTTAACAAATTATGTATATAATATATATTTGTCAGCATGTGGCAATGGACATGGGTGCACGTATTCACATAAAGAGACTGCATTACTTCATGAATACGTACGGGCTTAGATTCAAACCACGGTTTTCATACAATCTGTAATATTCAATCAAATGACAAAAAACAATCATTCAGATGCGGATAGTGTTTCAATTATCGTATTTATAACCCCGCCGGACAGGTATCGTAAGTAAGACTGTAAAATATTAACCAATTAACAGACTTCTAAGATTTTCGTTTAGATTCTTATCTCAAAAACCAATGGTGACGCACACTGTTCTTTATTACACAATAAAGCTCACTAACGCCCGGTGATGTGTCAGAGTGACATTGACAACTGACAGCTCTACATTGTCACTCACAAACAAACTTTAATGGTCTAAAAATTATGACTTAGATTTAATATCGAAGTGTCTTCATATTTTTAGTCACTGCCTGTTTTGTTTTGGTACTGGAGTAGTTTAGGCATCATATTTTGAAAATGTAGGTAATCTCTGTCAGAAATCCCGTAAATTGTTTTTTTTAATATTAGTATAGGTTCGCGTTTGACCATGATCTGACCGATGTAGATAGAACGTGTGGTCTAGGATGGAGCACGCTTATCTAGAAGGTACCTATTCACACGGGACTTGAAGAATCCCGAGTTATAAGTATTAAGAAAGACGGACCCCGGCAGTGAGTTCCACTTCTTTGCGTTGCGCATGATGAAGGTAGACGCAAAGCGTTCTTAAAGGTGGAATATCCACCATATAGCGGTGCCGCATGCCGGTGCCTCTGGTTGTCCGATGATGGAAGGGACAAGTCGGGATCAGATTGAAGAGCTCAACTCCACACTATACATACAGCGCGTTCTATTAATTGCTCACAACGCCTAAAATGCTCCGTTAGCCATTCCACAAAGCGACTGCGGTCGTTGTGGTCGTGGCGAAAACGTCACTAATGAAGTCATCATTTTCAATCACACAACGCTCACAGCGACCCATGTCAAGAGGTGGGTCGAATAACCGTTCCATTTGGGTTTACGATTGTAACGCTGGCAAGCAAGTGGAACGGGTAAAATAGCGGTCTTGAACGTGGTCTTTGTGAGTCTCTAATGGAACGTAGCCACCGTAAATCCGATAGAAAACCGATAAGCTGGCAACCCTGCATCGATGTTCTTGTTTCTTGGTCTGGCCACCAAATCACATTATTGTTTGACATTTGTCAGCAACACTCATGCTCTCTGTCATTTACATTTAATTACAGTCATTTAAAATGACATTCATTGTAAATAAATTAGAATATCAAGACTGTACACTTACATTAGGAAAATTATAATTTGTAACTAGTATGTGGCACAGAAATATGATTTCGGAGTACGATTTCATTGTTTTATTTTAATTAGGTATCTTAACATAGAATACAAAGTTAGTTTTCGCGTCTGTTTGTATATCCGCTATCTCCTCCTAACAGATTTTTAAGCGGCTTTCAACATCCGCTAGATAAATTTTCACTGAAAGTTAAATATATTAAAAAACCTAATTATGTTTTTAAATAATTTGAAAAAACAATCTTTTTCAACCGAGTCGTCGAAATGCCGTGCTTAAATCCGTTACAACGTTACTATAATGTAGATTTTTTTTGCATGAGTTCAGCAAACAAGTAGACGGCCCACTGTAGGAAAACGGTTACCATCACCTATGGACATTCGCAACACCAAAGACGGTACAAATGCGCTGCTGCTCTCTTAAGGGAGACTGGAACCTGGCCACTAATGCCGGAACACAACCCAAGGTTGTTATGCCGGCATACTCTAGACCAGGGGTGTTAGCCACCCAGACGGCAAAATACCACCTGCCTGTGGGTTGTTTTGTCGCCTCTTGCGACATGCCGCCCGAGGGCAGGAAATTGTATTCTTTCTCCGTTAGAAGGAAAGAAAAACTTTGTTTAAAGAAATAGCGGTGTAGTTACATTCCTTATACATTTTTAAGCACAGAGCATATTTGTACGCCGAATTTTCAGCAAACAAGATTTGCACTCAGCATATTGCTGTGCCGGAATTATATCCGACACAACGCTGATTTTCAGTGCAAACCTTCCTTTTGGCGAAAGTACCAAAACGTCTAGAAATAATTCTACTTATGTAATATTTAATTAGTAAAACAAATAAATAAATTTTAATAAATAATAAATATTTTGTTACTTTTAAATTACAATGAATACTCGTGTAACGACTTCCTATACGGATAAAAGTTACATAAAGAAGAGAAAAGAAGCAGAAAAGATCGATATCAATATTATTATTTATCTGATTTTTGCCATCCAAAATAGTCATGTAAAATATTAGGTACTGTGTAACTGTTTACTGGACTTAAGCGTCAAGTCTTCGCATAAATATTCTATCAATGACAATCTGAATTGTCGTTCCATTGTTTATTTTTGGACTTTCCGTCGGGTGGGTAAACAATGGCTTGCTTTTCCAATATTCGGGGTTATGGAATTCGATAGGACGCGACAACGAGGGAAAATGGCAATTTGTGTTTTTTATGAATGCCTGTTTTGTTTCGACATTTGAGTCGTTTAGGCATCGTTTGGAAATATGATATGTACTTTGTAAATTAGCATAGTACATGGGACACTCAGAAAGTTTTGCGTAAATAAAAAAAAATTATCTATAGGTAAATATTTTTTTATTAAATCTTTTCAAGGTACTCTCCACCAGCTTATATACAATGTTTCACACGTCTGAACCATATTTCGAAACACTTTTTCCAGTCCACCACAGATACCTCGAAGCAGATTTTTTATTTTCGGGAATAAAAAGAAGTCATACTCTGCTACGTCAGGGCTTAACGCTGTTAAACACGCCGAGACGAGCCTGCTTCAAATTTGTTTATCATATCACGGCACCATTCCACCCGGGCCTGCTTCTGAGCATCGGTGAGGTTGTGCAGCACCCAATGTGAAACTATCCTCCTCACGCGAAGGTGCACGTATAGAATCTCGTGAAGGCTTCCCAATCCAATCTCCAATGTGTGCTGAATCTCTTGATACTTAACTCGCCTATTGTCTTGGATTAAAGTTTTCACTGCTAGTATGTTTCCTTCCGTAACAGCTGTCAAAGGGCGACCACTTCTTTCTTCATTGCCCAATTAGTCGACCGCACTTGAATTCGTTGTATCAACGATACACGGTTGCCTTACAAGGGCCTTCATCCATGAATACCATTAGAAGTCTATGGTATGATTCGACCGGTTTCAGGCGACACTTGAAATCGAAAAAAATCATAACACGAAAATGTTTACGACGCAGATCCATTTTTCAATGAGACACGATAATTTAAAGCTCGCAAACAATGTGGAGGGAAATTTTGAAATTGGAACGTACCTATTTTGAATTATAAATAATCATATTTTCAAAATAAATTCTAACTGGCCAGTCACTTTTACATAAAAACTTTTTCTCGCTATACTTTCTGAGTGGCCTGGAACATAGATAAGTTATGACACATTTGTTTACAAATATTCTAATCCCTTCGATTATATTAACTTTCTCATATTAACATATCCACCTCTTTACATGAAAAATAGTACATTCCGACCTCTCATAGTGGGACCCTCTATAAATAAGACAACTGTCGTGTTAACCTGCCTATTTAGGAAACTGGGTAAATGCAAAGCCCTTTCTAAGTGATAAATATATAGGTCCCTTCAGATCCTAGTTATGCAGGTTTCACTGTATGTAGATAAATAGTATACTCTTTGTTTTTCATCACATACACATAAAGTAAATAATTTAAAGTCATGTCGTGTAAAGGTGGGAACAGAGGGTCTTATCGCTTTAGAACGATCTCTTCTAAACAACCCGGCCTATGGACTGTGTGAAAGGAGACGAAACTGCATGATGTTATTTAAATAACCTGTCTTAAACGACAAAACAAAAACATTATTGGATTTAAATTAATAATAAGCTAATATATTTTGATATCTAGTACTAATATATCTCACGCACAATAATAGACTGATCTATTCTGGTTTCAGTCCAAAATGAGTTAAGCATAAAATGGAGTTCATTTTAACGTCACCTATATGCCAATGTCGGGTTTTTTCCGATAATTTGTTTTTAAGCGAAGTTATGATATATCGCTCTCTTTCATTCGCATGTGTTTTGGCAAGGAATATTACAAGACAGTGACATAAATCATTATGCGCCCAGGACTGTTACAGAGAAATTTGTGAATTACGCGTGAAAATCTCTGGAAAGTTTTATATTGTAACGCGCTAATCTTAGGAACTACTAGTCTGACTTGAAAAATTCATTCAATGTTAGATAGATCATTTATCAAGGAAGGCTATTGGCTATATATCATCAGGCTAAGACCAATAGGAGCGGAGCGCCAATGAAGAATTCAAAATCGGGGGGTTTTATTTAACTTACTTCTTTTAACTATTCCACGCGGACGTTGCGGGCAGAAGCTAGTATAAAATAAGTATAACATATAATAATTTATTACTTAAAGCGTTTGCAAAAAGTGCTTTCAGTGTAAAAGGCAGGATTTAATATGAACACGTTACAAGTTTACGACTTTGTGGGACAATAAGACTTCCAACGCGCCCTTACATATAATTTCTTTTTTTTCCGTTCGTCGATGAAAAATTACTTCTGTGCCGCATACCGGGTAAGATTTTTGTACACATCTATATTTGTTATCATTGATATTATTTTCAGCTGGTAATATTACTCAATATTGTCGTATTTCAAATATCAAGGTTGAAACGCCCTAAGAATGTGGTTGTTACGATTTTTTTATACTGCAATACCTATAAAGGCAACATTTTTCAATTTTGAAAATATTGTATTTATTCACACCGATTGAGCTCATAAATTTTCACTACACAAAGACATTGCGTTAATGTTGTGTAGTAGTCATCAATGATAAGAATATTATGACCAAAGCGAATCCTACTGTAGCTCTAAGGAGACCTAGCGCAGGAAACTGAGTTTCCTTTGGAACATCTTTTATACTGTTCTCTGTATTTTAGTCATTTAATATGCTGGTACCCTGTACTACTTACTTTCATACTAATAAATTTCATTTCAATTATTGTAAGCGTTATTATTAACTATAAACATTCGGCCGCGGTCCCTTAAGACTAACATTGTCCCAGATGTATCAAAGACATAATAATATTAAGTACATCATAGTGACTAGAACTTCCACCCTATTTCCTAAATTTTCTGAAATTCAAAAATACCTAATTAAGACTTTCAATTCATATTGACTTAAGTTTAAAATGTATTTTACAGGAAAAAAGTCCATATTATTTTGTACTGAAAGACTTATTCTTTTATTCATTCTTAGTATTCGTGCAGAAATGGAGAAATTATACAATGTCCTGCGATCGGGCGGCCTATCGTAAGAGGCGACAAAACAACCCACAGCCAGGTGGTAGGACATTTGCCCGACTGGATGGCTACCACCCCTGGTCTAAAGTATGCCGCCATAACAGCATTGGGTTGTATTCCGGCATTAGCGGCCAGTATCCCTTTAGAAAGCAGCAGCGGATTTGTATACCTACTTTCCACCAGTGGGCCGTCTATCTCATGAACTCATACAATAAAAATAATAGTAATCTTCTTTCATGACAATATTGAGTAATGTTTCCAGTTGGCATTTTACGAACGACGTTCAAGCTAAAGGAATTCAAGAGAATAATTAGGGGAATTATGCTTTTATCGTACAATCTGCGCCATTATTTATTTCATATAGAAAAGCGTTGTGCAGCTAAACTTGTATTACTAAGAGTATAATTAGTAATAGTAGTATTATTATTTTTTATATAATAATATAATATAATAATAATAATTTTATTGTATGCATTGGGGCCCATGCAGGGAGTGGCGAGTCACCGTCGGCCCATTTTCCTATGTTCCCTGAACATTGCGACGGGCAGACGCCATAGTCCCTAAATTCCCAGACCCCTAGTACCACTAGCAGTTCATCCCCAATAGCCCGGTACTTTTTGTCCTCATTTCCCACAATAGTCCTACACTGGCCGGGGCTTGTCCTTGGGTACATTACTATATGGTGGAGACAGGGATAATCGCCGGTCAGTGTCACGCCACATTTCCATTAAACTTGTCAAGGGGCCTCTACGTGATGGCCTTCACATGGCCCCACACAAGCCCTCCAAAAGAGCGGGCCATTTTTATGGTACGTGCTCTTCCAAGACATACAAATAATTGTATAATATATTAAACAATTTTATAATAAAATGTTGATGCTATCTTTATATTACTTAATTATAAATCATTTAAATGAATTTTCATACAAAATTACTTTTTTAAAAGTGGTAGGTCAGTAGTTAAAGCACTCGTGTCCCAAAGCCAAACGACGCAGGTTCAAATCCTATACGCAAAAGCATACAACACTTAAGTATTTTTCTGATCTTATGAGTATATTGTTACAATTAGTGTGTAGTCGTGAAGGAAAACATACTTATATAGTCTGCATATCGAGATAACTGAATGTCAAACAAGAGTGACGGGTACATTGGCCGTATCACTGAAAAATTGGGAGGCTCTAGCCCAACTGTGGGACAATTATCCGCTATTATTATTGTTATTTGATTACTTTAAAAAAATAAGTAGCTTGAGCGTCGTTTCATATCCGGTTCCTATATGTATACCGACAGTTCATTTGCCTTACTATCGGTTTAAATTTGACATAAGCTCCATAATAAGTAAGGTCAAAATTCAACCGATGATAAGACAAGTGAACGAATAGTTTGATATAGGAACCGGCCTTAAGAATGCGAAATGTAATAATTTAAATCATATCTTGATTTTGTATCTGTGTATAAAGTGTCATATAAAGATTGTAAACAAACCTTTTTCTATGTTCATTTGTGTAAAAACTTCGTAATTAAAATAATATGTTGGAAAAATTTATAAGATAACAAGTTATCTAACCGTTATTACGAAATCTTATGAGAAGTATCAAAATTTAAAAAAAAGAATAAGAGAAAATAAAGTTCGTGAAAAAATGTATGTTTTATTTCTCAGCATCCACAACTATATTAAATAAATGGTTGATATCATTTTCGTTGTATTATATATGTTACGGGCAGTTGGGTAAATCTGGTCACTGAATAGTGACCGGTCTGTATACATAATGCCCGTATCAAATGGGCAATAGAAATGAAATTGCATGATTTGTTACTTTTTCCAGTCAGTATGAATAATGACAACCTTATCTTGGGCAACATAATAAAACATATATAAACTAGTTTACATTTATTACATGAGGTTAGAATATAGCTCTATGTATATGGAACTTTAATATTATATGACATGTAAAGTGAATGTTGGGTGGTTATAAAAAATAACTAATTACTATTTCTAACCCACATAAAAAATGGATCTGTTCATAATGAACATTATTGTAAATATTTACAATAATGTTATGTAATGTAAATAATATAAATATGTACAGAAACAGACCATATGGTCTGTTTCTGTAATTATATATTTTGGTGTGTAATAAATCGCTATCTATCTATAATGAATAAATATCCCCAACCATTAATTAATTAAATTTACTTAAGTTTTATGGAAAGGTTCACCAAATTTATTATATTGTTCGAATAGAAATAGAGAAGTGTAATTTCACTCTGCCCGGTCCAAATGATAAATTTAAGTATCTCAAACCATGATTTTTTTAATGGACCACGGGCATTTGTGCATTAAAATAAATGCCGGGCAAAGTAATAAATTTATCAAATTATCACAATGGGCAGTCAATATTAATACTTTTTTAATACTGCCCAATTAATCAAATTGCCCGTAACATATACGTAACGTTAGTATATACTTATTACGCGTTGTTTAGTCGTAAATTTACCTCAAGTTTTATTATTAGTAATCCACCATTTCCCACAAAGTTAACCGTCAACCCGTCGACAGCATTCCAACTAAATAAAGTAAGTACCAAAAAATCTTAAGCTAATATAAATAAAGTTGAAGAGTCTGTTTGTTTCATTAAACGCCCTAATCCCAGAAACTACTGGTCTGATTTGAAAAAATCTTTCAGTGTTAGATATCGAGGAAGACTACAGACCATATATCATCAAGCTAAGACTAATAGGAGCTGAGCACTAAATTGGGGGTTTTAAAACAAATTCCACGCGGATGACGGCGCGGGCAAAGCTAGTATATTATAAGCCCGTAAATTATTTGTATCTCTGAACGTCTAAAAATATTAATATTGAGGCTCCGCGTAAACTTGCCGCCGATTATAAGGCCATGTAAAAGCAGTTCACATCCACAAGTTTGTTAGTGGTAATAACGATATACCTATATAAATCTGTATAAGTATTTCCGAAAGTGCGAATTCTAAAAAATACTTCACTTTTAGCTGGTAACAATATTCTTAATTTTTTGTTTCGTTTATTTTTGGAATAGCTAAAATAAAGATATCGATTTCAGCCTCGCCCATTGTTTTAGATAAAAATAATAAATTACATTTTTATTCACATATATATTTTTTTTTCAATTGGAATTTTTTTATATGTTTATTTATAAAAAACTGATCTTCGCCGGCCGTGGGGCCTAGAGTCCAGACTACCGGTGGTTAAGGCTCCAGACATAGAAATCTCCTCACAATGGGGCCGTGTCCAACAGAGCTGCTTTCTGCATCGGACCCTTCAACCATTTTTTTTTTTTTTTTTTTTTACATGGGGAAATGCGTTGCCGCACCGTCAGCCGCGCGGGGGATCATGCGCGACCGGTGTGTGGGGCTCCCCGACGCCGGTTCAATACGACCGGCTGCCGGTATACCCACTAAAACCCCATGGGAGCCTTCCTTCCGCCTAGCGCCGGGGTCGCGGTACATGCGTGAGCTTAACCCGCAACCCCGGCAGCGGCCGGCCGCCTCGTAAACAGAGGCGGCCTCTCCTGGACCCTTCAACCATGTACAAGAGCCTTCAAGGTGGCTTTCAAGGTTCTTATTTAGTATATTATTATTTTTATTGTTTATTTTATATTTATTTCTTATTTATTTATTAACTTACAAACATCGCTATCATTACAGATATAACCAATACGATAACTTGGTTCACATAATACATCATATCTATATATATATATATATATATATATATATATATATATATATATGTATATATATATATATATATATATATATATATATATATAAGCAAAGTTTGTTTTCTTTGTCCGAGGTAAACACGAAAACTACTGGACCGATCAGCATGAAACCACAACCATTCGACGCGGAATTAATCGTAGATGGTTATAGGCTATATATTTTTCAAATTCTATGAGCCCTTTGCCATGTTTTCTCAATTTGTTTGTTTATTAATTTATTTGCTCCCATAAAACAAAAGACAGGCATTTATCCTTGGTTCATTTGTTTTCTAGCTCATAAAAAAGGAACATGATTTAACATAACCTCTATGTTAGAAACAACTATAGTCTTAACATATAAAGCAGAAGAGCCTGAATGTATGCTTGAACGCGCTAATCTCAGCAACCACTGTCTGATTTGAAAATTCTTTCAGTGGTAAATAACCCATTAGCTATATATCATCGCGATAAGATCAAAAGGAGCGGAGTACCAATGAAGAATGTTTCAAAATCGGGTTTCTTTAGCTTACCTTCTTTTTTGTTATTCCACGCGGACGAAGCGGCGGGCAGAAGCTAGTACAGGTATACATACATATTAATTCATAATATACATATCATATAGTATGCAGTTCTTGTGAATTCAGACACGGTACAGATAAAAATGACAATCTGTTGGCACATTTATTCAATGTTCGCAAGGCCTGTGTCATAGATGAAAAGCATTAACGTCTTATCTGTCTGTTTGTCTATATTATTCTTATTCTTCCAAGTTACTACCTTAAGTCCAAAACTAAAGTCCGGTACGTCGAATTGTTATGAATGAACAATTCTTCAGACAGGAATATAAGTTTTTAATTTTTTTGTACCTGGAGCATCAGACAGGATTATGAGTTTTTTCTTTTTTTATAACTTGAGTACAGCAGACAGGTTGGCGGCCCATCTGATGGAAAGTGGTTACCGTCGCCTATGGACGTTTGTAACACAGATGTTACCAAGGCGCTACAGGCCTCGAAGAAATTTTATGAAACTCTTTTGAGAAACTACATATTGTAGCGCAAAGTATGCAAAGAAGAATAGATTTAGGTACATCAAAACTCATGCTGTAGACGACGCTTTATACGTGGACACCACATCGCTGCCGCGCCACAACCACGCTGCCGCTGCGCCTACGTTGTCCAGGGGGCGCATATAGGAAGAACGAAAGAAAGACTTTATTTGAAGAAATAGCTACATAATTACATTCCTTATATAGTCTGGCCAACGAAAGTTGACCCTGGAAAATGGCGGCAAATTTAAATAATATACGTATGACAACATCAACATTATTAGGATTAACCTATTTTGATACTTGGTAGTTACTTAATTATTTATGTTGTGTATTTTATGTGTGACAATAGATACATCATACTCGTTTCTAACAATTATATTATAAATACTGAAGTTTGTGAGATGTTTTTGTTACTCATTCACGCCAAAAGTACTGAACGGATTTTTATGAAATTTGGAAAACTTGTTATTACTAACTCTTATATCTCGAATCTAGAATGACCTACAATAGAATATAGACTATCTACTTTTAATTCCGGTAGATAGCAGGAAATCAGTAGTCATCACATGTTTTGAAAAATAACCTGCAATATTCGGAAAAACTTAGTTTTATACGCTTTAATCAAAATCAGATTTCGTCATGGGCCCCCTAGCCTTGG
Source organism: Dendrolimus punctatus (assembly GCA_012273795.1). Taxonomy (NCBI): domain Eukaryota; kingdom Metazoa; phylum Arthropoda; class Insecta; order Lepidoptera; family Lasiocampidae; genus Dendrolimus; species Dendrolimus punctatus. Next base: position 10,699,409 of record CM022531.1, read on the forward strand.
ACCCGAAAGCCACATACGTACCCACTACCAATGGACACATATTTGCAACATTTCAGGGCCTCCTGGTGTGCAGCAGCAGCCCCGGCTGTCAAAGCTGTGTCCGGAAGATGGGACTCTGTCAAAGTATCAACACAGGCAAATCCACTCACAACCAAACGAAAACCGCCATCTTGTTTGTCAAAATTGACGTTGACATTCGTATTAGAGTTGCCATGTAAAAAGTTTGCAAATAATTCCAGGTTCAACTTTCGATAGCCAAACTATACATTATTATACACAGAGCATATGACAGCTGATTTTCAGTGCAAGCCTTCCCTTTGGCGTAAGACCAAATGGACCCAATTTTTCGGTAAAAATAATTCCATTTGAGTTAATAAACCAAAGTAAAAACTAAAATAAACTAAGTTATAAAATACAAGCAATTATAGACTATCTTCAAAGAGATCTGTAAGAAACTCTTTGATGCCACCCGTGATCAGAAGGCTGGCTCATATTTCGCCCAACAAATAAGCATCGCCATACAGCGGGGCAATGCAGCCAGCCTTCTGGGCACGCTCCCATCTGGCAATGATTTGTTACACAGTCTATAATCGCTTCTATTTTATAACTTTTTTTTTATTGCAGGAGATCAGCAGACAGGCAGACGGCCCACTTGATGGACAGCGGTTACCATCGCCTATGGACATTTGCAACACCAAAGGTGCTACGAATGCGCTGCTGCTCTCTTTAGGGAGCCTGGAACCTGGTCACTAATGCCGGAACACAACTCAAGGTTGTTACGGCGACATACTCTAGACCAGGGGTGGTAGCCATCCAGTCGGGCAAACGCCCTACCACCTGGCTGTGGGTTGTTTGGTCGCCTCTATTGTAATTTTTTTTATACATGTTTCGTTTTCTCAATAAACCAAATGAATTAAAAAAACCAATAATAAACGTAATAAATAACATAATAAACGTCGGAAAACGGAATTTTATTAAATATAAATACTTTGTTACTTTAATGTTAAAATAAATACCCGTGTTACAACTTATATCGAATAACCTATTCGAATACAATTCGGTAGAGTGATTGCCGTGTATACCACAAACCACATTCTGTGTGCGTATATACATACATACATAAAAAGGCACAGATTAGCAGCGCAGTGGCGACGTATCGGCGGTGCTGTCTACACAGGGACTAAAACGTGTATCCTACAGAAATAATTCCTTTATTCGACATAAAAAATATATAGTAGATATATCTTATTTTTCTATAGTATATAAAGTATATTATTATTTATTTATTTAATTACTCTTGGAACGTTTCTTAATATTCATTGTTTACACCGCCACTGTAGTTTTAATTTTTTCTTCAGTTTAGGGGATGGCCTGGAAGAGATCTCTTTAAGCGATAAGGCCGCCCTTTGTTCAAATTCACTGTACTTAGTTTAAATTTTTGGTGAACAATGAAGTGTTTTCATTGATTCATTCTAAAAATATCTATCTAACGGTTCCTACATACTACCGACCGATTATTTACCAATAATATTAAATTAATGTAAATAAATAGATTCCACGTAGTCGAAGTCGCGGGTAACAGCTAGTTTAGAAATAAGAAATTAAAAAGTAATAAATCCCATATTACGCTTTTAGGAAGATCTATTCACTTTTAAAGCTTTTAAGCTGATATAAGTTCCTGGAATACTGAAAGCTTTGCTATGGATGTCGCGTAAAAACGTAAAATGGTGTAAAAGTGACGGTGCTAGATTTAAAAGGCCATTTCTAAAGCGGCTCCCTCGCCGTTCATTGCCAAAGGATCCCACTGTTTTCTCAATAAAGTGGAGTGTCCCGGACAAAGTTATCTGTGACATCGCTTTATGAGACCTGTATGACGTGGTTAAGAGCATGGAAGGCGAACTCTAAACCGGTATTTTAAAAAAAGATATATTTTTTACCGTTACTTGGTAACGTTATAATATAACATAATACTTACCGGTAATTTTTACGACATTTCAAGCGACAGAATTGGCTTTATTGCGACTGCATGTTAGCGAAACAATCAACAAACACAATTTTAAATGTGACGCGTGCTCTTAGAACAGTGTTATTTGATAATCTTTGCGAGTTGAAGGAGAGCGACAATGGCAACGAAACATAGTTGTAACGGTAAAATTACCGATAAAGACAGTTTTAACGTTATAAATTTTACCAGTAAAACAGCTAGAAATAACGGTAAGTTTTATTACGATATTTACTTTTTACCGTTATATGAAATTACCGGTATTTTAAGCCCTGCAATTGACATAGAAAAACATAAATCGTAACGCGCTCCAATAACCGTTGGTCATATCAGTCCATTCTTGTTTATATATTTACGTAATCTCGATTAAGATTCAAACCATGTCTAACAATCATGTCTAACTATTCATATCGAGTTAGTGTAAGTTTGTAGGCTTCTTTAATAACCTTATATTTATAGACATACACATAAATAATACTTTAGGCTTCACCAAAACATAAATTACAAAAATACACATCAAGATGGTTTACTTGGTAAAACAAAAGGCGGTCATATTGCTATAAGCGATCTCTTCCAGACACCCTGACTCAAAGGAAAATTTTAAATTAGCTGCAAATATTATTCAATAAAAAAAAATAAAAAAAAGTAACACACATGGACAGCCGATTATAGAATAAATTTTTAAAAATTAAATAGTTACAGGAAGTCGTGATTAACATAATTTAAATTTTAATGAAATTCATGACATTGGAAGGAATCATGCCGTATTAAAAAGATGATAAAGCTGGGCTCCTATAAAAAACATTCCACCGACAAGAGTTGAGCTGCTAAATCTGATTGATGATATAGGTAATTCATATGAGAATAAAAATAAATGAATAAATATTTGACAGGGTTTAGCAATGTCAGATATTAACTTTCTGAAATACCTTATCACCTTTATCAGAATAGATAAGTCAGATATGTCACGACATAAACACCACTAAGTACTTCGGGTTTTACCTTTTAGACATTAAAGGAACTCCGCAAAAATATAAAAAGAAGGTAAAAGTCGACAAAGTTATCTGTCCCATCTCATTTACGGGATGGGTTATGACGCTTTTTAGGGTTCTGTTAGATACGTGCTTCACTATTAGACGTGATAGAGCCGTGCTGGATTCATTGTCTTGATTATAACTCATAGGGCCGGTGTCGCAGGGCGAGCCAGCTTGTATTTGGCTCGTTGTTTGGACTGTAGAATTGAAAGGCGTTGATAAGATTTGCACCAGTTCATAATATCTTTTTTCGAGTTTAATCCTTTTGCATCCATTGCTCACGGACATGTTTAGATATGAGATAGCCTGGGTCTTACTGGATTTTTGCCGAAATGCCCACTAAACAACCTGGTCTTACTCCTGACATCATATGTCACAGCCATGAGAATAGTCCCTGCCCGACGTGAGCTCACCCCACACCATTTCATGATGTCTACTTTTACTGATACATGAACCCAATACAGGAATTATTTTTCTTCGTCTTCTTTGGCCAATTAGTGTCCACTGCTGGGGGAATGCCTCTTCAAGTCTGCGCCACATATTCCAGTCTCTCGCTTTGCTCATCCAGTCCGTACCGGCGGACTTACGCAGGTCGTAGTTCCTCCGGGCTGGTGGGCGTTATACGCTACATTTATCAAGACGCAGTCTCCACTCCAGGACATGTTTGAATATAAGAATTGCAATATTAAGTAAGTTTACATTTACCCACGGAGCCATAAGGAACTAGTAACTAGAATGAAACAGAATTGCTACTTACTGGAGGCGTTGTAGCGTTTGTCTACAAAAATATAGGGTTACCTTCGTGATGGGGCTTCAATAATTCTAAGTAAATAAAATATTATTTAATTTGTGTTCAAAACTTCAACTTCACGCTCTCAGTGAATCGTCGAGAAACTGGTACGGAGCCTTTCCATCAGAGACGTGCTATGCAAAGTTGCTATGGATGCGTTTGGTATCCACCAATCATATTAATTGGTCTACATGCCATAGCACTGGTGGAAACTGATTCAACTAATCAATATGTTATATGGAAGGATGTGTGCTATGGATGCGTGCCTTTCCAATTGTTGATATGTCGCAAAGTATTTTTATAGCACGTCGTACTCGCTCCGCTATATAGCTAAGCATCAACGGAAATGGTCTCACAATTACGTAGCTTAGCTTTTACATTTTGCATAGCTACATAGCAATCTCTGGTGGTAAGGCCTTAGCCTTTCTCCTAACTCATGCCTCCTGTCTGATCCCATATCCTTACCTCGCATCGCATCTGTCCTACTCCATGCCCTTTATCCTTACCTAAAGGTTAGCACAACGTCTCTCTTCCATCGTTCAAGGTCGTATTCTCACTTTCTTTGGACATATTACACGACGAGAGGACACGTCAGTGGAGCGTCTCGTAGTCCAGGGCAAAATAGAGGGAACGAGGGCGCGCGATAGATCACCAATGCGCTGGACCGACCAAGTCAAAACCGCACTAAATGGTCCACTCCACGAATACACGAGGCAAGCTACAGTCCGAGAGGAATTGCGACGAATTGTGAAACTTGCCATCACCCCTGTCATGAGGACCACGATCACTCTGCCAAGAGTGTGACGACGGAGAAGAAGAAAGGTTAGCAACCTTATCTTTGCACCTGGTGTTGCATATGTCTATAGGGAACGGTAAACACTTTCCATCACATAGGCCATTTACCAGCTTCGCTATCCAAAAGTCAAAAAACGCTGGTTTTAGAATTTTGCATATACGGAACTCTCGTATTACTCCCACACTTAGCCGATTCTTTGCGTCTAAGAGCGGCTGGCAGTTTTTTGCGTAAAAAACTGTGAAGTATAGCACCTTCTTTATTTCCCTAACTTTTTTATGCGAGCCCTATAAGGCCGGGTGTGAGGCACAAAATGGCTGTTGACACATTATATTGATAATATTTTTACGAGCTACAGGGCTCGAATTAAAATGCCGTTGGAATTACTATAAAATTTATTAGAACTGTGCAAACACGTATAACACAGGTACTTAATAATTGAACTCAACCAGTACAAACTGCACAATCCAATAACACGCGCAACGTCCGTCACTGTATCGCTTATCGAATGTACCACACACGTCTTGCTCGTATCATAATCGTCGCTTGACTGCCTCACCCCTCCGTTCGGGCATTGTTTTACACTAAACTATACAATACAACACTTGACCGCGTAGACTGAATTTTCCAAGAAACCGTAATCTGCACACCTGCGGCCGCAAACAAGTACAATAACAATAGGCTATTGTCTAATTGCAAAGTTTAAACAACAAGCAAACAAAAGAAGTCCAAATGCGGGAAAGTTAATAAACCAGGTGTGCATTCACTTTGTCTTCATGTAACAACATGTACCAAAGTGAACATTTTTACAAGAACATCCAAAAATGCGAAATTAATTAAGGGTTTCTTAACGTCTATAGGCGGCGCTTACCACAGCATGTCTTTTTTTTTTTTTTTACATGGGGAAATGCGTTGCCGCACCGTCAGTCGCGCGGGGGATCATGCGCGGCCGGTGTGTGGGGCTCCCCGACGCCGGTTCAATACGACCCGCTGCCGGTATACCCACTAAAACCCCATGGGAGCCTTCTTTCCGCCTAGTGCCGGGGACGCGGTATACAGCGTGAGCCTTAACCCGCGAACCCCGGCAGCGGCTTGCCGCCTCATAACCAGAGGCGGCTTCTCCTGTGTGCGGGCCGGGGGAGATGGTGGTCCCCGGCCCTGAGAGGGACGCGCGGCTACCTCTCGCGCCCTCTCGCGGCATTAGTGCGGGCGGAGGTCTAGACCACAGCATGTCTGTTCAAACATACTCTAACTCGATATGAATGAGACCGTAAATGTTTAATTAACAGGAATGAAGCCCCAGTATTACATACTTAATTTTGATTAATTTTATTTTAGAATAGAATTTAATAGAATCTATATTGTAATAAATGCAACAACTCCGAAGGGTTTATGGTAATTAAAGAATAGCAACTGGTCACAATACTTGGTAATCAGAGAAATTTACGAAACACATTGAATACAGCGACTCTTCACATTCGAAAAGCATTTTTAGAACACCTCGCCACCTCACCAACAATTTTGGAGTATAAAAAATTTGGCAAATTGGCACAACCGATATCTGATTGAAATCATTTTGATACTTTTTTAATTAAAGTGTTATGAATGAAAAGAATTTAATACATTATTGCTTGGAATTTCTCGATAATATTTTATATAACACTAGCTGTCCCGGGAGACGACGTCCTGCCCGGAAAAGCTTCAATCGATATGCCGACAGCATTAAAGTTTATAATTAACAAATAAAAAATTGGGGTTGATCTTAGAGGGTTGAAAATTTAGGGTTGTATGTATTTTTTAATGCTGTATTATAAATAAATTCTAAAAATTAAAAAAAAATAGGGGTGGACTACTCTTAACATTTAGGGGGATGAAAAATAGATCTTGTCCGATTCCCAGACCTACTCAATATGCACACAAAATTTCATGAGAATTGGTCAAGGCGCTTCGGAGGAGTTTAACTACAAACAGCGCGATACGAGAATTTTATATAATAGATATTGTATAAAAATATTGTTTCATACCGACAGAGAAATGCGCACCTTGTTTATTACCCTTCCCGCATTCGGAGTTCTTTTGTTTACTTCGTGTATAAAAATTGCAATTAGACAATAGTCTATTGTTATTGTTTTCGACTTTGTTGGCCGTTCGCAGGAAAAATTAACCAGGTGTGCAGATTACGGTTTCTTGGAAACCGCTGTCCCCGCGGTCGATTTTTGTATTGCATAGTTAGTACAAAACAATGCTCAAACGGAGGGGTGGGGCAGTCAAGCGAGAATTACGATACGAGCAAGACGTAGATTCGACGAGCGATATAGTGACGGCCTTTGCGCGTGTTATTGAACCGTACAGTTTATACTTGCTGTGTTCAGTTATATTTGTGCCTGTGATTTAAGTGTTTGTATAGTTCTAATAAGTTCTATAGTAATTCTAACTACATTTTAATTCGAGTCCCGCACTCGTAACAATATTATACTTAAAGTTTTACATGTAATAAAATAAACCGAACACAGTATAAAATTATAAATCTATCGCGTCTGCCAACATGAAAATAACATGTAGTGAATACCGTCTATATATAGGTATATTACAATTGAGAGATTTTTAATTATATTTAAATTTTTTTAAATTTAATTATAGTTTGAAATGTTTACAGAATTTGTTTTCAAATATATCAAGATCAATATAGTAACTTGCTGACTCACAATAGAATAAAAGTAAGAATTGTCATTTTTGTAATCTTGAAGTGCAAAAAGATTAGTGCAACGTGATCTACGAGCAGTATATCTGATATATATCGCGGGCTTCAAGCCAGAGAGGCGTATAAGCCAACTTTTCAGGAGATACACAAAACTTTTTTTCAATGTATCTCTATAACTGAAAATTTGCATGTGTCTATGAAAGTACTTCCTTGATTACGTGAAATGCTCTTTTTTAATTAACCTACTATTAAGAAAAAACAGAGGTGGTGTATCGATAAAAATATAAATGATAGACGAAATATAAAAAAAACGCATTTTTTTATACGCCCCTCTGGCTTGAAGCCCGCGATATCTATTATTGGTGGCAGTTGCTTCTTGTTTGGAAATCAAACTCGATGTTAATGGACTGTATAGTTATAGAAAGTGTGTGATGTATTGTGACTGTACTATTATTAGTATTGAACTTTTTATATACATACATACATACATAACTTTTTATATGACTCTAAATATACATAAAATAAATACAGATAATGCGAGAGAGTAGAATTGTGAATGAAGAATTGTGAAAATTGAAAATAAAATAAGAAAAACATTTTTTGCCTCCAAGGCCGCTCCTATATACCGCATTCCGTCCGACGCCGTCCATTCGTCGTCTATTCTCTTCTTTCACTCGTCATCTCTTTCACAATATGGGCTCATTCAGAAACAGCTTATTATATTCAACAAATCATGCGTTTAACATAAATCATTTCCATATACGTTATAATTGCTTTATAATAAACAGAAAAAGATGGGAATAATAAATATAACTAATTAAAAAGTGGTTGGATGCAGAAGTCGCGGAAGGTCACGACACACCTTTCATGATCAAAGGTATGTCGTGCCTTAAGAACAGACGAGCGTGCAAGACAAGAGCTACGAATGTCAAAGAAGCAACTGAGGTGTGTAAGAATAAGCCTGAATGGCGCTCTGTTGTTCGTGCCTAGCCCGCAAGGGACCTGGCGTGAATTTATGGATGCATGTAAGTAATTAGAATCTCTGGAATGTAGTTTTTCTCTAGAATTTCCAAAAACCGCTTACATAAGAAATATCTAATCAAATTGCGCAGGTTCGCGAGATATAAAGTTTGAGCGGTGACCCAAATTACGAGCCCTCGGCGGTTGGAGAGCCCTTACCATCAGCACACCGTATGCAACCTTCTGTAGGGCTGATACGCAACTTGAAAGTATCTATTTTGTTTTTTATGTAATTCATTAAAACTGAACGCTGTCGCAGTTATTCAAGATATCACCAATTTTAAAAGCTAACATTCTTGTAAAAGTTGTGTTAAATTATTTCATTATGGATTTTTTACGGAATTAATACAATTTCATCTAGAAAAAGTAGGCAGGTATAGGTTTATCTCAAATTGGAAAGCTCGACGCTAGCAGTAATTTGGGACGTATTTGGACAGATTTAATCTGTTTTGTTTTGAAGGGGGATGCCTAACGTGACAATTTATATTTTTTGTCATAGCGGGACATCTGCGGCATTATATATTAAAAAAAATTATTTAGTGTTTTATAAGTATTTTATTATACAGCGTGTTTTATTTCAAATGACAATAAATCATAATTTTAGCGGTCGTACTCCATACAAATTATTTGGTACTATTAAATCAACCGTAAAGTCAAAATTTTAAAAAAGCAATTTCCGAACAAATTAATTACGATAAAAAGGGAATAAAAACACAACATCTTGTAAATATTGATTCGCGAGCGAGAGCGTAAGAATGAACAACTTCCGCGTTTAATGATGAAGAGACGAGCTGGAAACATGATACATTGGTCACTAACCTACCGATTTAGACACAATAACTGATACATGTTGTTGTAATATTCTGAAATGAAAAATGAGGTCCTGTGGCTAAACCAAAGAAGACCTTGATTCGTTTTTGTATTTGGGCAGAGTACGTCATGAAGCAAACGTGGTCTGATTTATTGTCGTAAGGTCTGAAACACGCTGTATAAGTAAGATAGAATAACACAAAATAAAAAATTATCGCACTAAATACCAAATAGTACACGGAGAAAAATGCAGGCTTAAATTTCACCAATTTTTATTATGCTATTCACTAAACTTGAAACGCCTCACCCAGCGTAGAAAAAAATATTATGCTCATTTTGAAAATGATTGTTTCAAGTTTGTTAAGCAGAATCTGCTGAAATAAACGGTCTGTTTGCAAAACCGAGACTATGTCGGCCTGGCTGGGGACAGCGGGACTATGTCGGCCTCGCCGGGGACGGCGGGACAGACTGCCTGAGAGCGGGACTGTCCCGCCCAAATCGGTACGTATGGTCACGTTAGGGATGCCCCGTATAGGAGCGAGATAGAATGCTCCTCTGTCTCAAAGGCAGATCTTTCAGCGAGACTATTGTTGTTCCTTGTAGGCCTAGGCCCGTCTATTATCGTTGAAAATTTGTATGTATTCTTTGCACGTTTCAATTTAACCACAGCGCTATCTATTGGCTTTGTAGCCGCAGACGTCCGATCACCACGGCGGCCGCTCACAAATTGTTGCGGACAGAATCACCCCGCTGACCTCACCCCCGTAAAGCCCGTGCGCCCACGCCCCGCCTACCGCGGGGACATAGCTCGCTCCGTTAGCTGCTAAGCGTCTGCATTTTTGTAGTACTTTAGTAAGCGCGGAGCGAGCCTACATCATGCATTCCTGAACTGCAATTCAAACACACAACATTGTTTCACTTCTACCTCAAGACCTCTAAAGCTTATAAGTGTTCCACTACAGTTTCTTTCATATTTGAAAATCGAACATTTTAATTTTCTTGCAATAGTTTATAGGTCATAGACTGACAAGCAGTTGGCCGATTTCTTAATATATATTTCGCCAGCCCTGGATGAAGTGAGGCGGCTTCAAGAGTCATTTTAGTACTTAACGAGTAACGTGCTCCCGTGTGCACTAGTTACATAGTTTGTTATGAAGGAATTTTGTTCAGAAAATGATTATAGTATTTTCTGGAGATGTAACCTATTTTATTTAATATATTTACAAAGATATTGTTACGAGTTGCAGGACTCGAATTAAAATGCCGTTAGAATTATTATACAGTTTATTAGAACAATACAAATACGTATACAACAGGTACAAATATAACCGAACACAGCAAATCCAAACGTAATGCAGAAGAAAATAAAGTTCTATATTAATTTAATAATTTCTTGATAGATTAAATAATGTAATTATGGCCAGGTGTTATAAAGTATACATTAAATATAGATTATATTCTCTCAGTAACACTAGTAACAATATGTAACACTATGGCTCTTTCTATATGTATTGTCTGTGGTTCCGGCGTCCATGTTGTTCCGTCTTGAATAAAGTGTTAATGGCTTGTCAATCGAATACCACTGCGTTTTATTTAAATTATGATACCAGGCATCATAACAATCGCCTGTGTAGTACGTCCGAAAGGTCAAATTGTCGTTCCAACAAAAAACACGAATAACTTTGTAATTTTATGATTGTGACAGCTTATACAATAAATGTTTATTCTGTTCTATAAGGTCGTAATTCAATAAAAGGTGCAAAGTCCGTAGCTCTTAGCTTCGCATTTGAACACGCGTCACCCTTTGATCGTCGATGTCGCTCAACTGCTACCCTCTCTCTATCAAGCCGTCGTTTTATACTTTACAAATGAAAAATAATCCGCAACACCTGGCTTATGATGCTAATTAGCGAGTACAATAGGACAATAACTCTCCACAATAATTAGAAACGTATGCAAATAAATAGGTGAACCAAAGAAGACGATCATAAAAAAATTACAACTAGTTCAAATGCCGACAGGTAATAAAATATTAACTGGAGAGCTGATGACGAATTTTGAGAAGGTTCTTTAGGCAAGCTGAAATTAAGAAAAATTACAATTTCTTCAATTGGAGAATCTAGTCCTGGAAGTCTTTTAGCGAGTTAGCGGCTATTTCGCTAATGCGCAGCATATAACATTTGCAAAAAAAAAAACAAAAAAATATGTTTTAGGCAACTTGAATTTTGTATTATCTTTTAATTTATTATTTCTAGAATTAAAAAAATAAAATCCAAGACGTTTTTGTCGGTTATTAAGTATTGCCAGACGACTCCAAAATTATTAATTTTCAATTCCCAAAAAATATTTTTTGGCAATCGGAAATTTATATCACGTATTTATTAAGTAATTTTAATAATACCTGCAAATCGCCAGATGATTTTGTCGGTTATAAACAATTCACAGACGTTAGTAAAGTATGTAAATAAGTGTGATAAAAAAGTCTTACGCGCAGCCTTAAGTGAAACTTTACTAAATATTTTAATTCTAAATAATTTATTTACTTAATAAAAATGGGAAATGAAAGAATAATTCAATCATTTAATCCGTCACCCTACAAATCATTGTTCCTATCAAGTAAAAATACAAATTATTGATGTCAATACATTAAACCCCATTTCAATTTCATCGCCATTGTTTTAAGGTTTCACTTAAGACTACTGTCGTAATAGGTACGTACTTTAGTTTCCAATTACTTAATTGTTCCTTCAATTTCTAAGTAAAGTAACTTACGTCATTTGTTTAACACTTAGATACTCAGTTGGATTTAATCCAAAAACAAACTTGTCCATTACGTTTATGGGGTTCGATTGGGCAATGTCTTATTATGGACAGTATTAATTGCCAGCGTGATATAATAACAGAAACTTCTCCTATTTGTCACTATTCTGATTAAATTACTATAGGAAGGGAAATCTTGTGATTTGTGTACATACATTCATGCACATGGAAGAAGATGGAAGAATTTGGACCAAATAAATGATAGGAATATTTTCTGGTGAAATTTAGTATATAATTGAAGACGTGAGTGGATAAAGGTGATATGTCGCATATTCGGTTTTTTGCTTTTTTTGCGTAGATGAATGTTATAAGTCGATACCAAATGACTACAGACCTTAGACCATAGATATAAGGCATATTTAAGAAATAAAACGTTGCTAAAGGTGTTAAGTTCAATTCAGTTTCAAATAAAAGTAAAACTTTTATCTCGATTTACTCAGAATTGGAATTATGCGACTTATCACCTTCATCCACTCATGTCTTCAATTATAATAATGTTACATCCCGACAAAGAAATGCGCACCTGGTTTATTATCCAGTATTGGAGTTCTTTTGTTTACTTCGTGCTTAAAATTTGCAATTAGGCAATAGCCTATTGTTATTGTTTTCGAGTTTGTTGGCCGTTCTCATGAATTATTATCCAGGCGTGCAGGTTACGATTTGTCGGGAACCCCAGTCGACGTGGGCGATTTGTGTATTGTATAGTTAGTATAAAACAATGCCCGGACGGAGGGGTGACTGACCCGTCAAGCGAAGATTACGTTACGAGCAAGACGTAGATTCGATTGAATTGTGCAGTTTGCACTAGTAGTGTCTAGTTATATTTGTACTCATGTTATACTATACAAGCAGTATAGTTCTAATAAATTCTATACTAATTCGTAACAATATCGTGATGAATCCTGCACTTCGAGATAACCGATGTGTCAAACTGCCAAGCCGCCTTGGACAAGTGTCGTCGCTCCAACCTACAGCGGACTGTAAATGTGTCTGACAAGATGTAAAAACCGTTAAAACTATCCGATTATTCAAGTAAAAAAAAAATAAGGATCCCAAGTAACATATATAAAATTTACCTTTTATACTATAACGAAAGTATAATTTATTAAAGGGGTGTCTGGCAGGGGGTAGCAACTGTCATAAGTGTCCGGCAATGGATGACCAGATTTCTAAAGATATCCCAAAAAAAAAAAAAATTTGAGCTTTATACTTTAACGAATTTAAGGTATTTATACACCTTTACTATATAGTCGCTGGTCGTTCTTATCTCTATATTGGTGGCAGTTGCTGCTTTATTTTGGAAATCAAACTCGATTTTAGTGGACTGTATAATTATTGTTGAATTAAAAGAATACATTAATTAAGTACAGAGCGTAATTATTAACAAGATACATTAGAGCGATGCTGAGAGGTGAAGTGTGGAGTAATAGAAGTGTGTTTCCGCCTGCCAGGGTCGCTCCTTAAGTCCCGCATCCCGCCCGACGCCTAATTGCTAACCGTGCCCTCTGAGGGCGCCGGCGGTATGCGGGGCGCGGAGAGTAGGTGTGCTCCGGCGGGCGGTTCAGGGGGGTGCTCTCTGTCCGCAACACTATATATTCATGCACAGAAAAACTTTCAGATTTTATAAAATGACGAAGGTCTGGCAGTCCTTGGCTCTTAAGCTAATATGTTGACGGATATAGGCTAAAAGAATGATATTTCTATTAATAAAAGCTAGAGAAGAATTGTATGCGAGTATATTGTTACATGCCGACAAAAAATGAATGCACAACTGCCCGCCATAAACCTGGTTTATTACCTTTCCCCGCATTTGGATTTCTTTTGTTTACTTTGTGTTTAAAATGTGTAATTAAGAAAAACATTCTATTGTTATTGTACTTGTTTTATGGCAGTCATTAGACAGGTGTGTCGCACTAATTCTTAGAAATTATTGTTTGGCGTCGAGACATATTGTATTTGAACAGGATAAAAGGAATGCCCGAACGGAGGGGTGAGGCAGTCAAGCCAGGATTACGATACGAGCAAGACGTGGATTCGATGCGCGATATAGTGACGGACTTTGCGCGCGTTATTGAATTGTGCAGTTTGTACTGGTTGCGTCCAGTTATATTTGTACCTGTGTATAGTTATACGTGTTTGTATAGTTCTAATAAATTCTATAATCATTCCAGTGGCATTTTAATTCGAGTCTCACGCTCGTAACGATATTCTCGTAATATTGTTTAATTAATTTAAGTCCCACTGGAGAAATTTTTGACACCTATACATACAAGTTAATAATTCAGTGTACAACCTACGCGACGTGAACCGCTTCGCAACGTGTTGCTGCTGTGACATACGGAACTCGCCATAAAAGTATAACTATTTCTAACTTGACCGTACTTGACTAAGTTACGAATTGACTTACTAACTTCTTAACTCCACGTGGAGAGTAAAGTTACAAGCTTGTTATAAACTTAGCTTGTTTACTAGATTGGAAAATGCATGAATTGCCGGATGGAAATAAAAAGTTGAGCTTTAATGGAAGTGGGTGGAAAATTTGACCGCTTTTTGTGAACAAAATAGACATTTGATTTTTTCATTTTTGGACAGCACAATGTTATACATTACAGTTGGTACCGCCATGTGAACCTCCTTTCGACCTATTGGTACTTTTCTTCAACATATTAAATTCTTCTTAAAATGTGACGGCGCGTTCCCCTTTCGCACGTCACTTAAGTCATTCATGTCATATCATTAAATTAAATAAATCACCTCGCTTTGTATATAAATAAAATATCATAAAATAATTTAAATATACCGCGCCCGCAAAACATATATATTATATAAATAACCCGCTCCGCACCGTATATGTAAAATAAATTAAACTAAACTAAAATACGCACATAAAATTAAATACTATAAACATATATATAAAAGTACAATAAAGTGAAGTGAAGTGGACTCGGGAACAGAGGAGCAGCTTCATTTCATTTTAATTAATCAGGTAAATGCGTGCTTGTTCTCTAATCTCATCTAAATTGTCCCACACTTCTTTTCCCGCAAGTTTGACATAGTTCGCTTTCCGCTAAATCCAGCGCCGCCGCAACAACAGTACAATATTTTTTATTTTTTTTTTATCACGTATAGGTTCGCGTTTGACCATTATCTCGCACGACTTGAGCGGAGATATGGTCTAAGATCGAGCACGCTTACCTAGAAGGTACCTATTCACACGAGACTTGAAGACACCCAAGGTTGTAGGTTTCGGGAAAAACAGACTCCGGCAGTGTATTCCACTCCTTTGCGGTGCGTTTAATGAAGGTGGACTCAAAGCGCTTAGTCCGAATAGGAGGTATGTCCACCATATAGCGGTGCCGCATGCCAGTGCGTCTGGTTGTCCGATGATGGAAGGGAGACGGCGGGATAAGATTGAAGAGCTCCGATGCACACTCTCCAAAATGTATCCGATAGAAAACCGACAAGCTGGCAACCCTGCGTCGATGTTCAAGACTTATAACAACAACAATAAAAGAATGGACTGTTCTTTTGAAAAATGATTAGAATATAATAGAATAGAATATACTTTATTGCATAAAATTAAGATACAATTCAAGAAGTTTAAGTACATAAGACAATAGGCGGTCTTATCACTAAAAGCAATTTCTACCAGGCAACCTTAGGATGGGTTAGAGAAAATTGTGTAACATGTGGGTTTTGCAATATAAATAGAATGAATATTCGTATCGTTTCGTAATACCGAAGTAAGAAAAAGAGTTCGTCTGAAAGAGAGTGTCGGGGTGAAGGTAAGGAAAGGAATGCTCCGGTGGTTCGGGCATGTGGAAAGAATGTATGACGAAAGAATGACTAAACAGATATACAATGCAAAAGTGGATGGATGCAGAAGGCGCGGAAGGCCACTACACACCTTCCATGATCAAATTGATCGTGTACTAGCAGAAGGTGATGTCAGGAGCCTTAAGAACAGACGAGCGTGCATGACAAGAACTATGAATGTCAAAGAAGCAAGTGAGGTGTGTAAGAATAAGCCTAAATGGCGCTCTGTTGTTCGTGCCTACCCCGCAAGGGACCTGGAGTAAAGTTATGCATGTATTTATGTATGAAAATGAATATATATAAGATTTTGAGATGGCATGAATAGACATGGAAATATGACAAAAATATACATATATTGATAGACATAAATAAATAATAATCATAGTAATAATGTATAGAAAGAATTACTTAAATAAATATGGGGGAGATGAAGATCTTATTATGGACTTTAGATCCTTCACGACCCCGTTGAACGCCTGAAGAGACTGGGCACGCCTGATTTTCAATTATTAGTAAACGCATGCCAATTAATAAATAGATTTGTATTTGCACTAAAAAGAATTAAGAACACAGTTTCCCAAGAAGCAGCTCTTCAAGCATACCACGGTTATGTTGCATCTGTCCTCCAATACGGTTTGCTCATGTGGGGAAATTCGACTGACGTAGACAAAGTGTTTAGATGTCAAAAGAAATGTATACGAGCACTTAGTAGCGCACACTATCTAGAAACATGCAGGCCACTTTTTAAAAGGCTCCAGCTGTTAACTGTGCCTTGTATGTATATAAAACAAGTATCAATGTTCGTAAAAGAAAATCCCGAATTATTTCCTAGACATCACGAATTGCGGTCACGGCAACTTAGGGCGAAAACAGACGATAGATTATTTATTGTTCCCCAGCTGCAAATTGTCTTTACAGAAAAATGCAAACTCTATGTCGGTGAAGGTTTATAACAAACTTCCAGAAGATTTTAAATATTTGCCCACAAATCTTTTTAGACAAAGACTACATAAATGGTTGTTGGATAAATGTTTTTACTCTGTTAACGAATTTTTAGGATAATTATTTTGACAATAATCATGATTGACATTAATGTATATTTTTGGTCCTTGTTAATTTTATTATAATAATTGTGGTGATGTGTTTTTAGTAATCTTCTTTCTTGAACATTTGCACGCCTTATAGGCAAAACATGTGAACCTTGTATTCCAATGTCACCTCAAATTTATGTACCATGTTTTAAGCAAATAAATGAATTTGAATTTGAACAAAAAAGTCCAAAATGCCGAAGGTAATAAAATGTGTTTCACAGGTATGCAGGTGTGAATTCACAATTATGACGCTAGTGGTCATCGACTATTCTGACGATATTGGAACAGCAGAATTGGGTCACAGGTAGAAAGATAAACATAAGCCCCTGCCACCAACCAGAATGATATCAATATTTCAATTTTAATCCCGGATGAATGATCAGCACAATATCGCAATGAAATCCTCGACGGACCAATACTTCTTTTGTGAATAAGAAATCGAATCATAATTTTTACAAAACGGACGAATGAGAGAAAAATTACAATTGAATAATTAATTGGATTACATCACAAAGCAGGATTAACTTTTGTATGGAGAGATGGAGAATCCCTCTTCCTCGGAAATTTATGACTGGAGGAAATTAAATTTTGTTACTTTCCTATTTAAATTGCGGACCAGAGTTAAGGATGGTGCGGTTTTATTCATAGTTTATAAGTTCAAATTTTTCAAATTCAAAAGTTTTTATTCAAAATATGTTCCACTGGAGAACACTTTTTGAAAGTCATGCATATAGGTAAAAAAAATTTTTACTTCCTAATCTGTCTTCGCAACGTGTTATTGCTGTTAAGGAGAAGAAGCTAAGTTAAGGGTCTTGTGGTTATGTCATCGTTATAGTGTATTGACATTAACTTTTGTGGCATTACTATTACCAATACCATCTATGGGCGAATTATCTAATATATAAAATTCTCGTGTCACAGTTTTCGTTGCCATACTCCTCCGAAACGGCTTGACCGATTCTCATGAAACTTTGTGTGCATATTGGGTAGGTCTGAGAATAGGACAACATCTATTTTTCATCCCCCTAAATGTTAGGGGTAGTCCACCCCTAAATTTTTTATTTTTTATTTTTACCGGGCAGGACGACGTCTGCCGGGACAGCTAGTGAAACTATATAAATGTAATTAATTTATTACATTGCAAATCCTAACAGGCACCGTTCATTTGCCTTACTATTTATTGGTTAAAATCTTATTTTAAACTAGTATATAAAGCTGAAAAGTTCGTTTGTTTGTTTGATTGATTGAACACGTTAATCTCAGGAATTGCTGGTCTGATTTGAAAAAGTATTTCAGGCTTAGATAGCCCATTTATGGAGGAAGGCTATAGGCTATATATTATCACGCTAAGACCAATAGGAGCTGAACACCAATGAAGAATGATTCAAAATCGGTGTTTTTTGTAACTTGCGTTTTAAAGTGATAACTTCTGAGAGGGTAAACCGCTTTGTTAGGTAACGCG
Organism: Dendrolimus punctatus; assembly: GCA_012273795.1. Taxonomy (NCBI): domain Eukaryota; kingdom Metazoa; phylum Arthropoda; class Insecta; order Lepidoptera; family Lasiocampidae; genus Dendrolimus; species Dendrolimus punctatus. Next base: position 10,717,748 of record CM022531.1, read on the forward strand.
TTACGGCGCTAGTCTGTCTGGTTTCCCTTTCTCTCACGTATGCGGCAGCTAGCAATCAATTAAACTATTTCAATTTTAAATAGTTCAAGTAAGATTAGTTTGAGTTATCACTTCTGTCGGGCGTCCCGAGGCGCACACTCATTTTTTTAACTATTCCACGCCGACGAAATCGCGGGCGAAAACTAGTTTGACATAAGCTCCATACAAGTAATGTCAAAATTCAATCGATGTAAGACAAGTGAATGAATAGGAGCCTGCAATAAGCTACCATAGTTTATCATCCGATAGAAAACCGATATGATGAGAATTTTTTTTTATTTTCATTTTATTTTTTTTATTTAGGACGATAAACAGATATACACTAACTAGATAGATAGATCGATAACACTTTATTGTACACCATTACAGAAAACTTACGAACTAGTAGAATCTAACTGGGTACAAAGGGCGGTCTTATCGCTAAAAAGCGATCTCTTCCAGACAACCCGTGGCAAGAATATTCTGATTAGGAGTGGCGATGGTGGTATACATAATTATTGTACGATTACTATTTTTATTATTTACTATTTTATTTAACTATTTACATAATTTAAAAAAGGTATATAGTACAAAGTCCTACTACATTATTCACGAATATAAAGATGGTAGTGTACAATTATTTAGAAGAATACGGAACATATACAACCCACACACACATACACAGACAAACTCTCTCTCTCTCTCTCTCACACACACACACACACACACATACATATGCACGCGCCCATTTAACCAAAGAAACAAATCAACACGCTTATATACATAATTTAAATACCATATACGTGGAAGATAAATATAACAGAGACACAAAATTAATATTACAAAACAGAAAAAAAAGACACAATAGATATGAAGCAACTACAACTTTTAATAACACATAACAAAATTAAATTGCCCTTAAACTTTTGCAAACTGAATTTTCGGTGTCTGAAACCGTCTCTTAGGGTGCAAATGAAAAAACAAGTGGACATGCAAATTAAGGCACTTAATGGGATTTAGACGATCCAATTAAAGTTGTTACAAAGTACTTAGCCTGAGCAGAAAGCAATGTAATTTTCTCTGACAGATTTCACCTACGTCCAGTTTATAGTATACACTACACTGTGGAGTATTTCTATATATATATTAATTTTCTTTCTTTGATAATAGACCTATAGTGCCTTATAATACATAAAACATCTATGACCATACGAGTTGCAGGGCTCGATTCAAAAAGCCGTCGGGATTGCTATAGAATTTATTAGAACTACACAAACACATATAACACATGTACAAATATAACTGAACACAACCAGTACAAACGTTATGCACGATTCAATAACACGCGCAAAGTTCGTCAGTATATGAATTACCGAATACACACGTCTTGCCTCACTTATGGTTATCGCTTGACAGACTCACCCCTCCGTTGGGGCATTGCTTTATACTGTACAAATACAATGTCTACTCGACCGCATGGACTGAATTCCCAAGAATTACACCTGGCTAATGACTACCATAAAAATTACAATGTGCAATGGGCTGTTCTTCGAATCACAATTTTAAGCACAAAGTAAACAAAAGACTATCATAAAAATGTTTCGATGTCGACGCCGACGAGTAATAAATGTGCTTTGTTTACAGAAATGCAGGTGACCCAAATTGTAACAATCTTGTAGAATCGCCTCTCATTATTTACATTTTTTGTACTTGTTTGTTTGTTCAGGATTCACGTAAAAACTACTGGGCCGATTCCGATACAGTTTTTGCTGATTGTTAGCGAATGCCGTCGCGTATTTTTGTGGCTGCCGCTGAATTTTACAATCAAATATATCACCGTCATGGAAACGAGAATAATGTTTCACTGACACATGCTTGTCTTATAAAAAATCACACTATACCAGGAGCCGGAATATTTTTTCAGCAAATAAACTAACTTTCACAAACAAACTGACCGATCTGCAAACTATTTCTGATGTAACCGCGTTAGACATACGGCATTCCGATAGCCGTGATAGCAGCTAGTTCCCGGCCATTTCGTTTTGGACCATGTCCAAACTTGTTAAGCCGGCGTTTTTAGTTGGACACGCTTTGATGGGGCTCAGGGAAGATTTGCTGGTCTATCGCTACATTATGTTCAGAGAGAAATTTAGGAATCGGAAACGCTTGTTTAACTTGCCCACTTTTTTGTTGCGAAGTGCCAATGATTCATTATCTCAACTCTGCTGAGATGAGAATGTTAAGATGAGATGTGGGTACATAAGGGGATTTTTGAAAGTTGCACCCGTGACTGAGAAGTTAGAGGTATTAGAGGTGATTCGGTTAATAGTTTCGTAAGATGACCAAAATTGACAAAATGTAAATATTAAGTTGCTTATTGGGCCTGGTCGTAGTGAAGAGAGTTACATATGTATTATCTATGAAGAATTATACATAATTTTATACTTTTTTTTGTTACAGAGAAATTGCCAGTAAGAAACATATGACTTTTATAGAATTACAAATGAGTTGTTTCTACTCGCGACTTTGTCTGCATGGAATAGCTAAAGAAAGAGTAAGTTAAAAAATGCCCCCGATTTTGAAACATTCTTCATTGTTGCTCCGCTCGTATTGGCCTTAGCGGGATGATATATAGCCTATAGCCTGGCTCGATACATGGGCTATCTGACACTGAATTTTCAAACCAGACCAGTAGATCCAAAGATCACCCCTAAAACGTCGCAAACTTACAAACTTTACGTCTTTATAATATTAATAGTATAGATTTTAACTATAGCAGGTAACAAGTGTAGGTACATATCGTCGGCTTCAATGTAATACCTTGTAAATACATAATGTTGAAAAAAAATCGACAAAATTGTCATATGTGATGTAACAATTTTGACGAAAAAACTGATGAATTTTTTTTTATCAAATCCTGCACTGACGCCGACGATATTGTAAGGTAGATCAAAAAAATATTGGATGGATTGTGGGAAGGATGTTATGATGATTTACGGTGTGACAGAGGATATATACCAGATAAAGAAGTATGGATGGAAATGACATATTGTGCCAACGTCAAATAATTGAGAGAACATTAAAGAAAAGAGAGAATAAGAAAGAGGTAATGTGGTAACCCCGGCAATTACGGTACACCTGACATTAAAACCACTCGAATGATCCTTCTATTACCTTATGCTAGAGTAGTGGGACAAAAATTTAACCAATGTCACGACCTTACCATGCTTTTAATTGTTCACCAGTAAAAACTTAACTTTTAGTTTTGGAAGCGGTTGTAGACTCATGACTTTCAATAAGTAGTCTGCATGTTTCCATTTCAAAATAGATACATACATTTTCATTTTCTTGATAATTGAAATACACACATTCTATCAGAATATACTTCCTGGTCAGAATTCAGACCGACATCATTGATATGACATGAGGAATCATCAGCCACCAGGCTAGCATGATTTATCTACAAGCCACAAACTAGATTAAATCCATGTTGGGTGTTTCTCTTATGGATAGAATTATAAATAAGAATATCCCTCAAAGCATCAAGATACTGACATAACTAGCAAAATTACTAAGTTACAAAGCAGATAAGTCCTGGAATGTAGACCGCGTCTTGGTAAATATCGGACGCCCCCAGTTCGATAGATTGCTGACCGCATAAGGTCGCCGGTAGGCGCTGAATAAAGAAGATGGTGAACCGGATGAGCAGTGCCAACTTGGGGAGGTCTACGTCCAGTAGTGGACTATAATTGGCTGACGATGAAAAGAATAAATCCAAAATGTCTACCCTAATACAAACAATGTATGAAAAAGCAATTTAAAATTAAATAGATTCCCGATTAAACTTTGGAACTCGGTCAATACATTTTAGGGGCCGCTTAATTATTGGCCGAAGTAAAACAAAATGTTTCAAAAGGGGAATGACAAGAACTCTTCAATATCTCATTTGGAAGTTAATTAACTTCTTTAATTACTTCCCTTCATTATATTATGCGAGCTTCAGTGTTTTCTTATATTAATAACTATGTTGGTTTTAAACTCGGTTCTTAGTCAACTCTGCTATTGTGTTATTTCTTTTTGATGAAGAAAAGAAAAAAATACAGCTATACTTACAAAATAACATAAATCTATAAATAAAAATTGACTCCAAATCACTGTCTGCGGGAAGCGTGCCCAAAATGCTGGCCGCATTTCCGCGTTGGTTGGCAACGCTCATTCGTTGCTCTAGGTACAAGCCAGCCAGTCAGCGTTTTGGTCACGCGGGACCTCAACTAGACGCGTTGAAAGGTCTCGATAGAGGTGATGAGCTCCAGGCCCCCATGGCCCCAGGGTCTCAACCCCGAAAGCCACAAATACGTAACCACTACCAATGGATAACATATTTGCAACATTTCAGGGCCTACTAGTGTGCAGCAGCATCCCCTGCAGCTATGTGAGCTGTGTATGGAAGATGATATGCCGTCAAAGTATCCACACAAGTTGCGTCCCATACTAGGGGGCGTCCCATCTTCCATGGCACCAACGATCACTCTTTTTGATTGAGTAAATATTACTAGCATTTTTCAAGTAAATTAAGAAGATGAAAGGGTGCGAGTAAAAGTAAATTCTAATCATAAGTACCCGTAACAGTATCTACCAAAGATAAGGTAGAACTAACCATAAAAGCAACACATTAAAATTGAAACTATTACTTTTCCATTAGTAAATTGTAACGACGACGATAATAAAACGCGGTTCTATCCCTCGGGAATATTACTTATTGGATGAAAGGTACCTTAATATCTTTTTCCATATCTCTAGCAACTTGTATGTAATTTTGTGACGATATCTTGCGTAGTTAAGGTGTGAAAATCAGGACCGTGGCTGGGCTACTAGCTCGTGGCTCGTGGTACCACTTAGGGCTCTGGCAGAATACAGGAGCTGGCGTAACGGTAGGTCCCGGGTAGCCGCAAGTATGATTATACAGGCTAGTAAATAGGGCCACGTAGACCTGCAGACTTGGAGTCTGTGTGATAGTGTAGATGATATGGCTCTCAAGTTACGAAGATTTAAGATTCCTGATTTTGATGGCAGATGGCATAGATGTGTGTGTATACTTCGAGGATTACTTTAGTCGAATGCTGACTAATCGAGGAATAGTCTGTTTTTATATCATTAACAAAGAACAAGCTGATTCTATTTTTCAAAATGTTCAAATCACAACCTGAGAAAATGTAGAAAATTGTTATATGACCTACGATAAATTCATGTTTCTAGAAAATTAAGTTCAAATTCAAAGTTAAAATTTCCAACAATTATATAGCTATAAAAATCCTATTAGAAGAATAGAGCAATACATTAAAGAAACATTAACATCAAATTGATCATAACATTTAGAACTGTGTTCTCATACCCGAAGATAGATACAAATATGATGAAATACAACAAGAGAAATCAAATAAAAAGATTTAGGTAGTAAATAGTTTAAGAGTTCCTACAACCACCCAGATAAATATAGGTGGCAACGCCATAACCTCTGGCAAACAATACAAGCCTTTAAGAATCAATAGCTGAAGACATACCAATATCCTTAATGGAATGAAAAGACATTCCCGCAATTTAGAAAGTAAGAAATCTTAATTGTCCAGAATCAAATCGCTATCTATTGAGGTAGACGAGGGTCGATAATAATTGTTTTAAACGATCCTTTTGGTGGGAAAAACACATGTGGTATCCCTTTTGTCGTAATTTTTGGTTAGCGGTCTGTCACGTATTCTTTAGCCAATTTTCTATTACGTATTTTCGCCGTCTGGGGACCCTGGTTTTCTAAGAACGGACATACGGGTGTCTTTTACAACATCTGGACTTGTGACAATAACAGAGTATTAGGCTCAAAATAAACTGGTCACTCTTGTGTGTTAATAATTCTAATCATGTTCTTATAATTGGGTATTTGTCTATTTTTGACACAAAATATATAAAATTATCGCTGGCTCTTATTGTTGGGGAAGAAAAAGGACTTAAAAGACGCAATTTTATTTTTGGAACATGTGTGGGGTGTCAATAGAAGCTTAACCTCAAGTTTATGGGGTCGCCACCCTTGTCCCCCGGGCGCCATCTTGGTAAAAGGGGTGAAAATACTTTTTTCGCGATATCTCGGAAACTATGCGTCTTACAAAAAAAATGTCAAGTCATAATTTGTAGCAAATTGCTTTGCCTACAAATATGATAATATAACTTTTTGCCCTAAATTCAAAATTAAAGAAGTTATAAGCAAAAAATGAGATTTTTTTATTCATTCCTAACTCTTTTCTTTACTATAGAACTTACCAAATTTGACTTATCGAATGTTAAGCAGGTAGAAAACTCCCCCGTTTTCCCCGCCACCTATGAGGTAGAGTCCGTAGGCACGTTTTTTCATGTTTGTTCTGGCGAAATATGCAGCATCATTATGGAAATATCAAAGTAAATGGAAGAAAATGAATTTGAAGATGAACTTGAAACTATGACTCCAACTCCTGTCATTCCTCAAACTTTCACATTTGTCGTTGATTTAGATTCTGAGCCACAGCCTGGACCATCGAAAAAAGTCGATTAGAGTAGCTAGCTAATAAGTGATTAAAAATATTATGATGTCGAGGATTACCTTATAAGCAAGATGTCCGTGGAGTAGGCCTACTAGGGATACCACGTAAAAAAACGCGCCTACGGACTCTACCTCATAGGTGGCGGGGAAAACGGGGGACCTTTTCTACCTGCTTAACATTCGATAAGTTAAATTTGGTAAGTCCTTTGGTAAAGAAAAGAGTTGGGAATGAATAAAAATATTCTCACTTTTTTGCTTATAACTCCTTTAATTTTTAATTTAGGGCAAAAAGTTATATGAACATGTTTGTAGGCAAAACAATTTGCTACAAATTATGACTTTACAATTTTTTTGTAAGTTGCATAGTTTCCGAGCTATCGCGAAAATAGTGTTTTCACCCCTTTTTCCAAGATGGTTGACCCCCCATACATGTCCCAAAAATAAAATTGCGTCCTCTAAGAAATGCAATATTCGGTCCATAAATTGTAAGATTTCAATGGATTAAAATTCTTCATTTCAATCAGACGGCTTGTTGCATTTTCCAGTAAATATATATACAAGATAAATAAAATCATCATAGAGTATCAAATGCACTAAAGTGAAGAAGACGTAAGAGGGAGGAGCATTTGATTAATTAATTACTTAATTACACATTTCCATTTAAATAATCCAACACTTATTTGACTGACATAGTCCATTGTTATCTTAAACTCAGCGCCGCCGCAACAACACCAATGCGCCAACTATACCACAAAACTAACTTAAATCATTCAGTATGTTAACCACGTAAGCTTTCTAACAGTTGCCTCTGAATTAAGATAGCTTCACTGAGCTCACGCGGTGAATAAAGAAGTTTTACCCTATCCAACGATTCTGGTCCAATCGTTAAGTCTTGTTAATGCCGGTCCAAATCTATGTTTAAGAGGATTTAAATTCTTAGTAAATGATGTCGTCGTGCTATTAGACGGTTGTTAGTGACGAAGGCTAATGATTCGGCTTGATATTGGCAAAATGGAAGCGAATGTTTGTATTTAAAAGGGTATGTTCTTAAAATTAATTTCATTTCTTTGGTTGTGACGTGGGGTGTATAGTCAGATCCCCCTCCTTAGCCACAGAATAGGTTTAGGTGAGTCAATGAACTATAGAAGATAATTATGTAGTATATTTAATCTGTTCCGTGACAACCGGTGGACTTCTATGCACAAAAGTGTACACTGGCCTGTCGAAGCCTTGAAAGCTCTTCGAGTCAAGTGTTCCACAGCTCTAATATTAGCTCGACCAGTAATTTTGCACGTATATGTTGCTGTTGGTATATGTTGGTTAGTAGATTTTTCTCGGTGAAGTAATGGCCTTGGTCCCCAGAGAGAACACGTAGTTATTTTAATAACGTTAAAGGAAGTTTTGAATAGTCTTGAATAATATTTATAAATGAGTTCTAACAGCTGATATTTTAGAATTTCGAGCGAGTCTCAACTTAATAGGTTAAGAGCCAGTGATCGGCTACCTGTATGTATTTGACCAGACCTGAGGTTTTGTACATTGAGGCCCCTATACCTACCATGCATGGTACGGGGACTCACTATAATAAAGTCAAAAATCGATACTGTCTTACCTCAGCGCTCGTCGCGTCCACCACTTAGAGCTTAGTGAGTCCCCGTACCATGCATGATAGGTATAGGTGCTTCAATGTACAAAACCTCAGGTCTGGTCAAATACATACAGGTAGCCGATCACTGGCTCTTAAACTATAACTGCCGTCACAGCTTTTTGTTTTTTAAAACTCTCTTGACAGTGATATAATTTGACATTAGTACTGTCATTAGCTATTTCTTTGCTTTTCTTTAATAGTACAAGTGCATACACGGTAATACAGTATAGATACAGGATGGATCAACTTTAGTGTTATAAGGTATTTATCTACATATTCCATACTTATCAGAAAACTACTTAACGGACCGTATTCAAATGAACGTTGATTTTTTTTATTATCACAGTATAATCTTTTAAATAATACATGTCCAATATATAATAGACCAGGGTATATCATTTTTGAACCAAAAAATTATAGTAGGATGAAAACCATTGGAAAAGGAAGCGAATATAACAAAAATGAAAGGAAAAGTAATTAGCGAGCGATCTGAGGTCGGAGAGTGTAATGGGGTGAGTTTTAAGGGTGAAGAACGGTTTATCTCGATTTCCGGCAAAACTACATGTCCCATGGACAAAAACAAATTTTGCAAAGTTGTAGGTAATAAAAAGATCTACAACTTTTGTATTTGCACTTTTTTCACAAGGTTTAGTTAGGTTAATATATGTAGGTATATACATAAGGTACACACTACACATGCACTTCCTCACAACACCAGCATGTAACAGATACACTCTACATGAGTATAAATTTAGTAATAAAATTACAATCCATTAATGTAATAAATTATTCTTAAGGTACAACGCAAACATAAATTCAATAAATGTCACACACAATAACAAATAAGCGTGTATAATTTCTAAACTTTTTTGACTTCATACAATTCTGAAACTTTCATCAACAATGTATAGACGCAGACCACTATAAGTCTGACGGTAGGCAGACGTATATAGTTGTCCACCGATGATTACCTATCTCTAAAAAAATTGTTTATGATTTGAAATGAAATTTATTTGCATATGGCATGGTACATAAAAATACAGGTCTTAAGTTTTACATATATGAGATCACATGTCATTACCCATAGGGTGTGCAAATATTACATCGTATTAAATTGAAATAATATTTACGTTGACCACGGAAAATTAAATTAGATTAAAGTATTGATGTGAAAAGATAATAATTTCAAATAATTGAATTCATATAAATGTCACACAGCCTCTTATAGGTCTTGTTCCAATTAAAATAATCACCGAGTCAAAACACCTCTCCAATAACCAATTTTGAAGACTGACTTTAAATAAATTCAAATTAGCATTTTTTTAAAGAATTATATATTTTATATTATATTGCATTTGTTATGGAACCTTATAAAATAAAACAAATATATTCCCTTTTGCTGTTATTTTGTATGTACATAATTATACTAAGGCACTTTACGAGCAATACGATGAAAACAAACAGATGTTATGGTAAAGGCGCTTTGATCCTCGGCATGGAAACCAGCTTGTTCGAACAAGCCACATATATTTGTTAGGCGTCTCGTTAGTAGTTGTTCAATGGGGCCAATAATTGTTCATAATGGTGAAGTACATACATGCATACATACTTACTATCACGCCTTTGTCTCATGGGGGTAGGCAGATAAAATAGATCTACATTTGCGACGATCCTGACATACAACTTTCGCTTCATCTACTTTCATTAATCTCTTCATACATGCAAGTTCATTTGATAATTATGCTTTTTACGTGACAATGGTCAATGGCGAAGTACATAGTAATTTAACAGGAAACTGTGACCGGTAGCTATAAATAGAAATGAAAAAAATATATCTTCAATACATAATCCGGTTGTTTTTAAACAAAATGTTGTATTTTGCTTTCATTAATGTAACAATTTAGTCTGTACAACGGGGAGTGCTCTGATGAGCTGTTTGATTTGGTGCCTACGTCGCCATTCTACCATCGCACCGCTCGCCGGCGATTGGGAGTTCATCCACACTTCCTGGACACTTGGAAGTCCTCCACGGTACGTGGCGGACGTTCCTTCATGCCATATGTGTCCGGATTATGGAATGAGCTCCCTCCCGCGGTTTTCCCAGAGCGCTACAATATGGGGCTCTTCAAAAAGGCCGTGAACAGATACCTAAAGTCTCAACGAGGTAGGCAACGCATCGGCTCCCCTTGGGTTGCAGATGTCCATGGGCGATGGTAGCCACCTATCACCAGGTGGTCCGTTTGCCAGTTTGCCTACTAGCAAACATAAAAAAAAACATTAAATTGCGCCGGTCATTTGGCCGCACCTCATTTGAATGAATGCAATCAATGTTCACCATTTAACCCTTGAGTTATTTGATTGATAGAGATAAAATAATGAGCGTTTCGAATATTAATTTACCTATTTGCCTATTAAAATAAGAATTATATTCCTAATTTCCATATTGAATAAAATGAAGTGAGGTTTAATTAATGTATGGGAAACAGAACATTTAGTTCAAAAACAAACCTTTCCCCTCGTTTGCCTTTTGACATTCCTTCGCAGAAATTGATCCTTTTACGCTATACAGGCTATACTATGATTTGATATAATTATAAGGTGTAGCAAGCAGTCGTAATATTTGTATTATTCACGATTTTTCTATAGCCATGCAAAAAGGAGAGCCAAAAGCTGTGGCCACAACCTCAGTTCACGTCACAATCCATTCTATCCGTGCAGGAACGGAATACAATTTCCTGCGACCGGGCGGCCTGTCGTAAGAGGCGACAAAACAACCCACAGCCAGGTGGTAGGGCATTTGCCCGACTGGATGGCTACCACCCCTGGTTTAAAGTATATCGCCATAACAACCTTGTGTTGTGTTCCGGCATTAGTGACCAGGTTCCATTCTCCCTTAAGAGAGCAGCAGCACATTTGTAGCACCTTTGGTGTTGTAAATGTCCATAGGCGATGGTAATCGCTGTCTATCAAGTGGGCCGTCTGCCTGTCTGCTGAACTCCTGCAATAAAAATTTAAAAAAAACTGTCTTTTATACATAACTCGAAGTCCCGGCAGACATTGTCCTGTCCTGAAAAATAAAAATCTAGGACCCGATCTAAGTGCCACTTACCGGTTTCAATTCTGAATCTAAACCATCCGGGGACCTACTCAAACACACACAAAAATTTGATTAAAATCGGTAAAGTCGTTCGCAAGTTACGCGGGTACATATATATCTACGTTTCATTATTATTTCTATAGTTTACAATTAAAACATTAACTTTAAATAAGCTCCAAACTAAAATTCCGAACTACCCCCTTTTCGATATCATTAAGCTGAATTTCCATCAATTAAAATAGTGTCTGTAAGTTTTCTGTAATGGAATAAAGAGTTATTAACTTATTACATATCTCTCATATACACCAAATAATTTCCCAAAAAAATAATTGTGTCACATAAGGACACGGATGTAATGATTTCATAAAAATTCTATATTTTCCAAAATTATTATTGAACCTTAAAGACAGATACAGTAAAACCTGAATAAGTAAACCCTTGATATTGGATAAAATTGTTACCTACTGACAATTACAATGAGGTCACAACACTTTTGCATTGTAATAACTCTAATGTTAGGAATTTTCGGACATTTTATTTTGGACTTGAATTCTTAGATTTTTCGATATTTCTAATTGGGATGATGTAGCTCTGTAGTTCGTATAAGTCAGATAATTTATAAGGTTCAGACAAGTTATAACACCTTTAATTACACAATTTTTATGTATTTATTATTAGCTTCTGCCCGCGACTTCGTTCGCGTGGAATAGTTTAAAAAAAACCCCGCGATTTTGAAACATTCTTCATTGGTGCTCCGCTCTTATTGCTCTTAGCGTGATGGTTTATAGCTTATAACCTTCCTCGATAAATTATCTAACACTGAAAAAAAGTTTCAAATCAGACCAGTAGTTCCTGAGATTAGCGCGTTCAAGCAAACAAACCAAGAAACACACTTATCAGCTTTATATATTATATATATGAGATAAAACTCTCTCACATACGCTGTCAAAATATCCGCTTCTATTATGTTACGTTGCAGAGAAATTACTTTCGGTCTGTTATAAGCTATTTAAGTGATTAAAGCTTTTTATCCATCCCACGGGAACTATTTAATTTTTCGGGATCAAAAGTATCCTATATGTTGACCAGGTATATAAGCTATCACTATACAAAATTTCATGTAAATCGGTATAGTCGTTTCAAATATTAAAATAATCGAAATTGATTCTATTACACTTCTAACATACATAACATAACATAACATGACTCGGTTTTTAGATTTTTTTTGCATTGTACAGAAATTCGACCTCTACAATTTTATTAAGTACTAGCGACCCGCCCCGGCTTCGCACTGGTGCAATGCTGATACAAAATTAAATACACTACAGAAAAACTATGAACGTTGTATATAAAAACATAGCGGCCCGCTCCGACTTTGCACGGGCATCACTACATAGAAACCTCTAAAATTAGCAATGTTGCCTTAGTATATGATGCATGTATTATACATATAAACCTTCCTCTTGAATCACTCTATCTATTGGAAAAAACCACATCAAAATTCGTTGGGTAGTTTTAAAGATTTAAGCGCACATAGGGATATAGGGACAGAAAAGGCGACTTTGTTTTATACTATGATGATGATGATTATGTAGTGATGATAGTGATATGTATAGATTTCTTGTTTCTAAATTATTATGCACTCAATGTCTATATATAATGCATGCTGTGTTCGCATCAAAAAGGCCATTCAGCCATATTCCCTGCGTTCTAGTTTTGTTTAAAAAAGTACGTAAGCTGAGTTGCATTTGCCAGTTTGCGAACCGAACTAAAAAAAGTATAGTATTTAAGCGCTGCGTTAGGAGTGGCCTTCACAGTAGTTCTACCATTCGCCAGGCGCTGCGCTCTTCAGTGAACGGATTTCTGTGGTTACGATGTATGCATGGATTGATTTTCCATGACGCTTACAACTCTAGAATTAAATTTCTAATCTGAATTGTAATAGAAACTGTCCCATCTTTATTGTGCCGCGTCTACACAAGTGTAATGAAGTCTCTCTTGTCAAACTAAAGGAGAAAGGGCCCTTTGTCGTAATTAACGCTAGCAAATTGGCTATGTTACCCTCATACATTGTCGACGGAGGTATTCGGGACTAAAGTAAACGCATTTACCCCACACCCAGTAAATGTGATTCTTATTTGCATATTAAGCTTTAATAGAAAGGAAAATTGTGGTTAACTTATTGTAACTATTGATAGTATAAGAGCCCAGGGCTGCCAGAACTTCATTTTATAAAACCTGAAAGTTTTTCTGTGCATGGCCCCTATAAAGATAAGAACGACGGGCGACTACAAGAGTTTGGGTTGTGGTTACTTGAGCAAGAAACAGGTAGTAAAGGTGTATGAAAGTACCTTAAATTCGTTAAAGTATAAAGCTCATTTTTTTATATTTTCTTCGGGATAACTTTAGAAATCTCGTCATTCATTGCCGGACACTTATGACAGTTGCTGCCCCCTGCCAGACACCCTTTAACTTTAATAAATTATACTTTCGTTATAGTATAAAAGGTAAATTTTATATATGTTACTTGGGGACCCATAATTTTTTTTTTACTCAATAGCCGGACAGTTTTAATGATTTTTACATCTTGCCAGACACATTTAAAGTCCGCTGTAGGTGTGTTATGTACGATTCGGTAAAACCTCAACCAAACTCAAACTTGACCCTCTATCCGTGCAGGAACGGAGAAAGAATACAATTTCCTGCGGCCGGGCGGCCTGTCGTAAGAGGCGACAAAACAACCCACAGCCAGGTGGTAGGGCATTTGCCCGCTTGGATGGCTACCACCCCTGGTCTAGAGTATGTCGCCATAACAAACTTGAGTTGTGTTCCGGTATTAGTGACCAGATTCCAATCTCCCTTAAGAGAGCAGCAGCGCATTTGTAGCACCTTTGGTGTTGCAAATGTCCATAGGCGATGGTAACCGCTTTCCAACAAGTGGGCCATCTGCCTGTCTGTTGAACTCCCGCAATAAAAAAAAAAAATACACAAAATAAATCATAAAGACCAATAAATATTTTACTAGAAAATTAGTTTTCTCCACCATGGACACCAGGTCTGTGATTATACTTTGAAATTAATTATAATTTACATTAATTTGAAATAAAGCATACCTGGCATTTCTACACACATTCCCAATCGTATTATCACATAATCGACGAAATACAGATCAAAGTGCAAATTTATCAAGAATTAAAATAATTAATCTGAAAATGTCGACCAAAGATATCTGAATTCTATAGTGTCAACGCTATACTAAATGCTCACCTTCAGGTACACATGTGCCAGTTGCAGAATGCGGATTTATTTTTTGTCGTTAAATTCATTCAGGGGAGCTGAAGTCGTCGTCGCTGGACGACATAGCTCTAATGACATGACCTATTACGAATCTGTTTCTGACATGATGCATAGAACTCCCCATACTGGTCCTAGTGGGCCTACAATAAAATCGTATTCCGTTTAAATCGGGACAGATTTCCGGCCGCACTGGCACTAGTAGGCAATTTATTATACGACCCAATGTGTCGCATGCGCTTGATATATTGAGCAACGACTGTGCGTTCCGAATGGTACAAGTTTGAAGAGACGGAGGTATGTTGTACTATTTTTAATTTGTTATTGCAATTTACATAGGTTTTATTTGTGACTCCGTCCGGACTGGAGGTGAATGAACAGACGAGCCCACAGCACGGACCAGAGACGTTCGAGGATCTACCAGGAGTTTCGGTGACTATCACAAACCATGGCGTGGCAATATTATTCCTGTGGGGCTACTAATGCAACTTCGACGAGTAGAATCCTACACACCGGCCCCGACATTTCCTCTCACGCGTCTGGTGTCGCTCAATCGGATTTAACTTGGTAAAAAAAGGGCTTTACGTATGATAAACACGTGTTAAGTGTCCATGAGAACCAAAAAATCCAAATTTAACCCCCTATCCCATACTACGTCTTCAGCCAACCGCAGTCCTCAATAGGTATCAAGTAGGCCTCCTCAATCTGGTGCCTTTCATCCCTGTCCTCCGACTTCCTCTTCCAGCGCCTACCGGCGAACTTACGCAGATCGTCGGGCTACCGAGCTGGAAGGCGTCCGTCGATCGGTCCTGCGGCAGACGTGAGTGGCCCGCGTAATAGGTGACGAAACAACCCACAACCAGGTGGAAGAGCATTTGCCCGTCTAGATAGCTACCACACCTGGTCTAGAGCATGCTGCCACAACAACTTTGAGTTGTGTTCCGGGATTAATGGAGCCGTCAGCCTGTCTACTGTACTCCAGCAATAAAAAAAACTGTGGTTGATCTTCAAATAGGTCGGCCTGTGGGGGTGATCAGAGTTGTAGTATATGTGTGTTCTCTGATCACATCCACAATTGCGTGCAGTGTTGCAAAGCCTCTTCTTACTCTTCTATCCCAGGTTCAAATTGAGACACAGGTTCGTTGCAGATATTATTTATTACTATTACTATACAGTATTATGGAGCACTTTTTATGTTATTTGAGGTAGACAAATTGATACTTTAAGAATGGCTCTTTGATATATAATAGGGCTTCAACGGGCAGAGCGACACCGTTGAAGCGTCTCGAGTACGTAGCAGCGTGAAGCCTTGATGCTGAACTTGAAGTGTGTCTCCTGCATGCCGAGGACGCCCTTATATACTGCGTTGCCTGTTGTTGACGACGCAGGTGGCCCATGTTGAGTCATCGCAGTGCAGGACCGAACTGAACGCAGGGCCGCCTTTGGGTTGTTGCTATGGAGAATGGCTTTACATGATTATGATTAATTTGGATAAAAAATGGTGGATGCTTAGTGCACCACCATAGGCCAACCAGTTTTCTGACCAGCTAAATATATCCATACATTCAAATCTCTTCTGTGCCCAATATCGTTCTCGGTGGAAGTAAGCAATACTAGCAAAAGCTCTACCATCAAAATCATAATTGTATTAGTGATGATTGAGAGGTGAAAATACAAGTGCAATAAGCGTCATTGTACCATACGTTTATAATACAAATTTCGAAACTCTTATAACTTATACTAATACCATCAGATAGTGATTTGTAGTTGGGAGCGCAGCGTGATCGCTTGATTCACTCGATCCTGTTAATTATTAAAAGCAATTACCAGTGGCCTTGGTGCCTTTAATTTTATATTTTGACTAGCTGTCCCGGCAGACGTCGTCCTGCCCGGTAAAAAATAGGGGTTGATCGTAGAGGGTTCAAAATCTAGGGTTGTATGTATTTTTGTATGTTGTATCATAAAAAAATAGAAATTAAAAATTTTGTCTAAAAATAAATAAAAAAATTTAGGGGTGGACTACCTCTAATATTTAGGGGGATGAAAAATAGATGTTGGCCGATTCTCATAGATACCGGATAAGCACAAAAAATTTCATCAAAATCGGTCAAGCCGTTTCGGAGGAGTATGGCGACGAAAACTGTGACACGAGAATTTTATATATTAGAAGAAGATATCTAATCTCTAAAATCTAATTTCTATCTTGGAAAGAATGTATGATGAAAGAATGACTAAACAGATATACAATGCAAAAGTGGATGGATGCAGAAGTCGCGGAAGGCCACGACACACCTTCCATGATCAAATTGATTGTGTACTAGCAGAAGGTGATGTCAGGAGCCTTAAGAACAGACGAGCGTGCATGACAAGAACTATGAATGTCAAAGAAGCAAGTGAGGTGTGTAAGAATAAGCCTAAATGGCGCTCTGTTGTTCGTGCCTACCCTGCAAGGGACCTGGCGTGAAGTTATGTATGTATGATATCTAAATGCTGTGATATTTTTACACCGCTGGTCTACCAACTTCCAAGCAATGAATACTCAAATACATGATCGTATTTACACTAGCGCCCCCTTGAAGAATGTTAGGACATTGAGTTATTGGGTAAATGTTGAAAGTAAGCTTCCTGTCTGTTTCACCACTTGTGGTAATCGCGAAAAATCAGTTATTGATTACGAGATTTTTTTACTGTTTCCCAGAATGTACATTCTTAAAAATAAATATAATAAATCATAATTAGATTATAAAAACGATTCGCTGATTATTCTATTGGAAATGCATCATATTTCTCATCTTGCCAACTTTTGAACTAGAAAGGGACGCTTTCCTTACAAAGGGTTTCTTCGCCTCTACTTCTTAGTTTTGTTATTCAAATATAGTAGAGTGGAATCGGCCATACATTCACAGATGTAATGTGCCCTGGTACGAGCTATTCTCTTTTGGATGCAGATTAGTTTTGCTGCGAAAAGAATAATGTTTAGCAACGATCCCAGCGACTAGGTTTTGTGTTGCCAGTAATTAATTTTAATTCCTATATATCGGATATATTGTATCCAAAGTATGCTTGCATATTTTAATATATTCAAGCGGTTTTAGTATATTAAGTAAGAGTAATTTTGAAGGCTTTTTTATGAATCTTAAAGAAATCTACCAAAGTTGCCCTAACTCAATTTGAATAAGACCGAAAAAATTTCAACGTCAAATGACGCAAGTTTGAATCCTATCCTATCCGCGGAGTATATAATAGTCTGTTTTTGGAGCTAATGTACATATTATTATTAAATTACTACATGCTAACCTGAATGAAAATAGGGTGATGAAACCAACTCTTCAAGATTATTGTTGTGGCAGATCCGCTAATTGGTCTTAGGTACTCTCAGGCGTAGCGTGAATAATGCCCAACTCTTTCTAAAAGGGGAAGTCCAGTTATAGGACTTTGTGGGCTATTATTCTAACTTCCTAACTAATATTATAAATGCAAGAGATTTTATTTTGTGACTTTTACGCCTTAACTCTACAAGAGATTATCATGAAATTTCAATACATGTTGTAAGGGTACAGAAAAGGACGTAGAATACCTTCCATCTAGGAAAAAGTATTGTTTCCGAGGGTTAGACGAATAAACCCGAAAATATGGCGCTCTGATCGCGTTAAATACCTCATCATGGCAACGACAATGACAACGGAATTTTAATATGTCGCGTAGTTAATTTCACCTGCGCTATATTACGTTACAGATATTTTCAATTAAGAATTACTATAAGCATAAAAAACTGTAAATTACTCACGTTGTATTGCTGTATAATTTAGTTTAATATTTGAAATTATTTTCTGTAAAAGTTTGCATTTTTCACATTTATCTCTGGTAACACTCAACACAGTATGACAAACGAGCCGCGAACCTAATGGGAATACTGAATTACAATTTAAACGTTTGCAAATTGTAAAATGAGTTAGCTGTATTTTTTAATGTACAATTTATTTTAGTTATAAATCAGACTACAGTAAAATTTCTAACACTGGGTACTTGTCTCCACATATATATACATTTTTCATAAAAACTGGACTATGATTGGCATGGCAAGACAACGATTGGTTATACTATTATTTCATTAAATACATTAAGAAATCTTAATTCACTAGTATGAGTTATTTAAGGTATCAACTAACCTCTTGACGCTAAGCGTGGCACTTGTGGTGAGGACGAAGCCTTAGGAAGCTCTCCATCCCCTTCTGGCCATCAAGAAATATAAAATTTCAATGAGGAATACGCTAAATAAAAACTTATGTATCTTATAAAAACTTATGTAAATTATAATTACTTATTTATTTTTTATTTATGCAGTTTTTTCTTATTTGATATTAAATCAAGTTACACTTTTTGAGCGTGGTGACCGGTAAGAAAACAAATCACCATGTATACATATATACCTACATGTATGATTATACCTACCTATATATACCTACATGTATACTTACGGGGCACACATGCGGTGAGTGTGGCATTATAAAGATATGACAGATACCTGTACACCTGTATACTTTCTCACAAACAGCTGCTTGCGTATTCATCTGATTTCGGAGCAGCTCGTCGTCCATAATTTGCAATACCTGACATACCTCGAACCGCTACGAGAGCTCGCCGCTCGCTGCGCCCGCCTCAGGACCCCGTCACCGCGCATGGTAGGCGGAGTGGAAGGTGTTAGGTTTATTTTCGTTATGGAATTTCTTGATTCGGTCGCCACGCTCAAAGCCCGCGATAAATAATATAATAGCTTAAAAACGATTGACTCGTGTGTCATTGTTGTCTATAATAATACTTTTTTTATGGACTCCTCTTTCCTAGGTCAGTAAAGAAGGTCGTTTGATCTTTTCTTTTTTAAAATCTGTTATCCTAATACATTTTTTACTACAAAAATATTGGAACATACTTATAAATAAGAAAATCTACAGGTTACTAAATAATTTAACTACATCTCTTACTGGTGTGTGAAGAGTGAAGTGAAGCAGTCTTCACTTCACTTTGTGGCTAGGTAAGTGTTTCACCTCGTTCTTCCTCTCCACGTTTTTTGGGTTCTCCCGGCTATCGTATCGAGCCTTCAAATGTTATAGTTTACCTTGATACGGTCTGGGTGTTTGGAATCGACCGTGCAACTTACTTAGGTTGGGGATGTATAATGGGTCTCTTTGTCTACCTATTTTGAAAAAATTAGCCCATAAATGTTCCACTGCTGGGCTCGAGCCTCCCGTTATAGGGGGAACGGACAGTATAACCGCCACGCTTGTCCAAGGTGGCTTGGCAGGTTTGACACGTTTGACACGTCGGTTATCTCGATGTGTAGGTTGCATCACGATGTTTTCCTTCACCGTTATTTGCACGTGGTAATTGTAACAATATGCATATTAGGTCAGAAAACAGCCTAAGTGCTGCATGCGTTCCGGCCAGGATCGAACCCGCGTCCTTTGAGATTGGGACGCGTGCGCTAGCCATTACGCTACCACGACTACGTCGACCACGTCTACCGGTTATTTTTATTTCTTTTGGTTACAATTTTATTAAATAATCTACTGTAACCTCACTCCCTCACTCTCACTACACTGCACACACTTCATCCTTTTATGATAACTCTTTTACAGTGGAGGCTGTCAGACTTGGGAATGCACTGCCTCTTACTGTCACAGAGGCCAAAACATCGCCTACATTTAAGAACGCACTCAGAAAACACTACTTTTCCTTAAATAATTATGCCTAGTACTTATATTATAGGCTATTTAATATATTATATATGTATGTATTTAATTTATAAATTATGTAGTTTAAGTATGTTTATTTGTGATATATTTAATGATCTGCACGACCTACATCGCCAGATTATAATATATTATTTCTTAAATTAGGTTGCCTGGAAGAGATTGCTTTCAACGACAAGGCCGCCGTTTGTTTCTTCCATGACAATATTGTAATTGTGTATTTTGAAATTGTATACTTGGTGAGCAATAAAGTGTTATCTATCTATCTATAAAGTGCAAATAAACTTGACTAACATATTTCATGTAAAATTGCTGGCTAGATTACGAAAGTTAATTTCATTAACTTTTATCTCTAGCCCCGTACACGTTGACCTTTTAGTGTTACGACCTGACTGACTCCAATACAATATCATATTACACATTTCTCACTTAGTGTTGTAACTTAACTTTATTACAATACGATATTCTATTTGATATTTGAATTTCTTAGATGATTAATAGAAACACGGAGCGTCTGACTCTCAAAGTGAAGAGTGGCAAATGCCATTTATACGGCAAATATTCATATTACAAATATATCAACATCGTGTCTTACCATATGTCTCGATATAACAATGCATTATACGTTTAAAAGGCAAAATACTTGTAAAATAAACATCCCCCTATACCATTCTATCTTCTGAGCACAAAGAGCTCTGGTTTCATCGTTTTATAGTCGAAATGCTACCAGTGCGTAATAAACGTTTTACGTACAGCTGTTGTGGAATGCAATACCAGAGTGTTTCCCGAAAAGTACAATCCGGGTATCTTAAAGTCTCGTCTGAATATCACTATACTGCACTACCTGCTCCACTATCACTGCTACTTCTGTCTGAATATCTATTACTATAAAGGTAAGCGTGCTCGATCTTCGACCGCATCATTATCCGGCATTAGACCTGATCGTGGTCAACGCAAATCTAGCCTTCAGCTGGCACCCGGAGAGGCAGGTACGCGCATTACTTCCCTCCCTGAGTTAGGTTCCGGAACGAGGGGGCCCTTAGCTACTAGGTAAAGCAAGGGATTTAACAACTACCCCCGTCTCGAAGTGGAGTGTGTTCTCCCAGGGCACACTTCAGGCACTTTATTGCGCTGGATCGACTGTTGCGTAACTATGTTCTATATCTGAAAGACTGAGATATAGATATCACAAACAAAAGCGCAGGGTCGTCAGGGAGGAGGGGGTTTTTAGTGGGTATTGAGGTTGCTCGCTCGTGCGGCAACACTCGGAGTCTCCACACTCCTCTGTGTAATCCATCGCGGACGGAACGCAAATAAAGCATACAATTGCTAGCGTTACCGCCCCCTGTGGATTCGTGCCGTTTCCTAGTGACGGCCCAGAGAGTGCGTAAATCGGTTAGTCATTTTCCCTCGCCTCAAAAAAAAATCTATTTAATATAAAAAATATATTTACCACAACATAACACACACACACACACACACACACACACACACACAGATAGAGAGAGAGAGACGCTCTTATAATCCATATATAACTTATACTGCTCGCATATTTTCTATACATTTATGTCGGCTACTATATCTTCTTTAAGGTGGAGGTGAGGCCTCAAGAGTGCCACAAAGACAGGATTTTTTCCTAATTCACGCTTCAGGTTATTTATATTTTTCCTTTATTGTTCTGTTTTTGTAAAGAATAATAAAGAAATACTATAAAAACTTAATAATGATGTTAAACGAATAAATGATTACAATGTCTTAATAAATAACCATGTTCCATGTTCCTGATTGCCGTACTTTAATCTCTCTGACCGCGAAAAACGCTTCGTGGCAAGGACAGCAGTCGGTCGTTTCCAGTGTTTGATATAAAATCCAACGAAAATAAAGCATTTGCCAACATACAACACAACAACAGGATAGCGTGACAAGTGGTCTTGCGTATTTAAGATACGGCACCCATTTAAGTGACACGCTTCAGAAGATTTCTGGGTGAATGTTGCAATCTAAGTGATACTTCGTGTTACTGCTTCAGTGTATCACAAGTTACATTTAGGAATAATATGCGCCATGGTACGTTAGAACGAGCGATCTCCATCGGAACCTGAAAGTGAAGTTTGTCACCAGCATTATTAGGTAGTACACGGAAGCTCACGAGCGTCGGCTTCATCATTATGTGAATGTCGAGGCGATCCAGCTCCTCGACAACACGGATATAACGAGAAGGCTCAAAATGACAAAAACATTTGAACTAGTGCTATAAACAAAACAAAACTGCAGTGTAATGTGTTAACTAAGCTATTAATAAAGAACCCAAGGCAAAGGGACGGGAAGACGAAGCAAGGAAGGAAGGACTCACCTCGCCACCAGTCCGCCGCCACACTGCGCTCGTCCCCCGGGGATTCACACTCACTAGGACACTGTGTTTTAACATTAAATGCAATCTTTGTTTATTTTCTTTAATTGGTCCAAAAAAATATATGTACGTATTTATGGCGGTGACAGCAGTGACAGTGACTGCCTGCCTCTTGTTTAGCGCATCCTTCATTATAATTTTTATTTTATTCTTGATGGCGAGGATGGGGAGGAAGAATTTACAAGGAGGTGTTTCTGGGCGCAACCAGTGTTAGAGACAATAAGAAAAGACACTTTCTTAGTTAATTCAGGTTATATTTAAATTACTTACCAGTGTTTTTAGATTAGATGGTAATATTAATGAGGTATTTCTTCTAATACTTCATTTATAAAATAATAATAATATACTAGAAATAGTGATACTAATTTAGGGCGTATCTTTTTTTTTAGTTTGGTTCGCAAACTGGCCAACTCAGCTTACTTTTAAACAAAACTAGGATACAGATAAAATATATTTGCTGACCGGCCTTCTTGGTGCGAACACATCATGCATTATACATAAGGCATTGAGTACATATTAATTTAGAAAAAAAGAAGAAATATATAAATAATGAACTTAATTAAATAATTAGCAAGGAGTGTAAAATTTCTTGATGTGCTTAACCGATGCATTGAAAATATCGAGCTCGTGGCAGATATTATTGTGTGCAGTACAAATTCTGTAGAGTGGTGACTGTTGACAGCACACAGTGCGACATGCTGCTAGAACGAATATTTTACGATTTTGCAAACGGGATCCAGCTCGCCGTACAGCGAAATCCAATAATGATTTATGAGGATGGACAAATAATTTCTTATTAAATTACTTGTTTGTAACTATCTTACAAACATTAAGACACTTACACCCTTTACACCTCACATAATGTTACAATTTCTCCTACAAATCTGTAAATAAAGCAAATTTATCACTCGCCGACGTTTGAGCTAATAACATTAAAACTGTTTTATGACTGTCTCCTTTTTTTTACTTTGTGTTTAAAATTAGTTATTGAAAAACGGACCATTGTGTATTGTAATCTTTATGATAGTCCTTAGCCAGGTGTGATTCCTGGAAAATTCAGTCCACGCGGTCGACCAGACAAGTTATATTTGTACAGTCTAAAGCAAGACGTTGTGGCGGACTTTGCGCGTGTTATTGAATCGTGCATTACGTTTGCACTGGTTGCGTCCTATATTTGTACTTGTGTTATACCTGTGTTTATATTAGTCTAATAAATTTTGTAGTAATTCCAACGGCATTTTAATTTGGGTCTTCTAACTCGTAACATTAACACAACCCTCTTCAAATATTAAACCGACATAAAACACCTTAAAACAACATGTTAACTTTCCTGTTTACATTTGGAACCGTACTAGGTAACTCTTTTATTAAGTACACTGCGTAATTCTATTCAAATTCATAAAGTAAACCAGCCTTAGCGAGCTTTTAACTTATAAATTGTTGTAAGGTATATATTATGTTATGGGTAAATTTATGCCTATTTCTAGATAACACATGGAAATAATTGATAGTAATTCTAGATATAGAATATGAATAGCCTTAGTTAATTTAGGGTATATTTAAATTTCTTTATTAGTCTTTTTTGATGTAATGATAATATTGATAAGGGGTATTGCTTGTTAAATACTTCATTTATAAAAAAGTGAACTAACGATCGCGACAGTCATACACTCTTTTTTGATTTTTTATATTGTATAATAAATACAATTTTGTATAATAAATACACTATTTACATATAAAGTCGTACACACTCTTTTATTGTAGTGCTCTTTCGTGGCGATTATTAAAGAAATAGTGCTTAATAGGGAGGGGAGGGCCAGGAGTACCATCATACAGGGTTTACCTTGTTTGGGCTCCTATCTTTATCCCTGTCTACATCATATAGTAATGACAGGGGCCTCCTCCTCCTTCCTCCAAGTGGCAAGATTAAAACAAAAGAGTTGAATTTCTATTATTCTGCCAATCATAACTGTCATGCCAATCGACGCCCACAAACGGTCCGGTCTATTTGATCCATTCGGCAGCGTAATACTGATTGGAAGATAGTCAGCATGGCGTAAGGACAACTTAAGGGTAATTATCTGAAATCTCTTATTATGAATTTGATCCCATATTTCAACTGTCACATATGAATTCCAAGGTGGAAATTCACACATTGGTAGTACTTTCATTTCTGATTCAATTTAGATGCTTAAAGCTCTTAGCGATATACAGGTTGAGTTTTATTTGTAAAATAAATATATATAAAGAATATTTAAGAATTATTAATTTAGAATAATTAACCGCTTACCATTATGTGAGCCATCTTCTTGTCTGCAATAAAATAAAGAAAATATATATAAACGTGTGCGTCTTGGTACGCCCAACAGAAGTGATAATTTAGCCTGTCTACCGCTATAGTATGCGTGAGAGAAAGGGAAGCCAGATATCCTGGCGCCGTAACGTGTTACGTAACGAAGCGGTTTACCCTCCAATTAGAAGTTATCACTTCAATAAATCTTATATACCACTCCTATGTTCACATGTTATTATAATACTAACCAATGAATAATGGTTAATTTACACGTCAAAAAGTATGTATTTTATGAACAATATTTCTGGTTCTTGGAAAGCTCTCATGACATGTGTGATTTCGGAGGTGGGACATTACGATTTGGGACAGTAAAGACTGTATGCCAAATTCATTTCTGAAAATTTTCTATTCTATTTCCTATATTCTGATCTGTTTTTCTTCTATGTGTCGTATTTCGAAATAAATGTTTTCGTTTTTTAAATACATATGATTTTGTTTGATATGTATTTACAGGAGTAGCATCATCATTCAGCGATATAACCGCTAAGAAAAGAAAATGGAGTCAAAAAAATTTTTTTTTTCTTAAATGTCGCCATCCCAAGATCATTTAATTTTTTTTATTACAGTATACCAATCTATCTAATTCTAGACTATGAAAAATCATTAAAATATTATTAATCAATCCACATGAATAATAAACAACAAAATCTTTATAGTTTTATGAAAAACACGTTATTATATAATTATATTTAATATAACAGCTGGTTAACTAGCATGTCGTGTTTTAAATCCATTCAGCCGACAAAAGCCGTTCATTTTCAGACGAAATTGAATTAATATTAATTATTAAATGAGCACACAAATTTGGGCATGTTTATTCCTATCCTCAAAGGCACGCAACAATATGATTTAATATTAATTAATTAAAAAGGTTTGATATAAAGGACGCACCCTGTATAGCACCTGTCTCCCGAGATAACTTTGAGTGTTTTCACCTTTGAAATGAGTCGAAATTGATGGCACAGTATATAATATACTTATAGTGGAGTAACTAACTCAATTTCTTAATAATTATTTTTTAACACGCTTTTATTAGCTTCACCTGTATGTATGTATGTTTGTAACCGACCCCTTTGAGCTCGATTTTGTCCTACTTTGAACGATCAGATTTAATTCAAACTTTGCACACCTGTCAAAGGTCGATGACAATGCAATAATATGGTACCATGAAGCTGATCTGATGATGGAGTCGGAAAGTGGCCATAGGAACACCTGAACTAAACAAGATAGACCCGTCGTGTTTGGGCTCGTTTTACTTGTCTTGGCTAGCACTCTGCTGCTACATGATATGCAAGATCTCAAAAGCTTGTATTTAAAAACATTTAAAAAAAAATTCAACTAAAAAACAGAAAATAAAATTTAATAAATTTGGTTTCTGATGAATGGGGTCTTAACAAAAAGCGTGGGGTGTATTCAAAGCGCTTTTTCTTCTTCTTTAATATCTTAAAAAGCGCTTTCAATACACCCCACGGATTTTTTAAGACCCCATTTTACATGTAATGTTTATCATAAAACTTTACTTGTTGGTATATATACTTTGTATCTAACACATACACACCAGAATAAAATAATATAGTAGGTCCAGAAATAATGTAAGCTTTGTAAAAATGCATTCTTAGCTAGCAAAGAGTTTCTTTAAAGAAATTTGTTGACGTTGTTACAACTTAGGCAACGACAAAGATGAATTCCACATATCCAAATATCATTACCTTTTGGCATTTGAACTAATCGTAATCCTTTTTTGATCTTCTTCTTTTGTTCACTTATTTATTGGCATGCGTTTCTAGTTATTGTGGAGAACAGCCTATCGGCCTATTGTACTCGTTTACGGCCGCTTGCAGGCTGCATCATCAGCCATGTGTTGCGGATTATAAGTGCAAGCTCATTTTAGTTAATAATGTCGACGTTGCCGGGCGCGCACATTTGCATTTGTGAAGTATAAAACATGGTCTGATTGAGAGAGGGATCAGTTGAGATACAACTACGATACAGGCGTGACGTGTGTAAATTCGGGAATCTAATGACGGACTTTGCGAGTTTTATTAAATTATGACCTTCTGCATTACGTTTGGGGTTGTTGCGTTTGGTTATATTTGTACCTGTGCTATACGTGTTTGTACAGTTCTAATAAACTCTATAATAATTCTAACGGCATTTTAATTCGAGTCCTACAAACTCGTAACAATATTATAAGGGGGAACTTAGGCTAATTTTTAAGTTAAGGTTCCGTGAAAAAATACCAAGCAGATTAACTCCTGGGTACAGCTTCCTCTTCTAAAGCTGGCAAGTGACAATATTTAAATAACCAGAGAGTTTGACACTTTCCAGTAGTGTATATGTTTTTTATGGGACTCATAACATGCGTCAGTATTAGATTTCTTCAATTGTCTCGGCAGCGGCGCTAAATTATGTCTGTTCTGAGTTTCATAACTTGGCACTTTAAGGAATGGTTTTAGGGCAAAATACACTACCGACGTTTTTGGACTATTAATTGCCGAGCTTTGCGTCGCGTCGATACTTAAGCAGCCATTAAAGATTTGGCTCGGCCAATGACACTCATGTTTGTGCAGCGCCCTCTAGTTAGATCTGGCCGAATGAAGGCGGACATGTTGCCGGGAAAGGGATGCTTTCCGAGAATATGACGGGATGTCGTAACGTATTCCTGACTAATGTATTAATAATCATTTATTAGTTAGTAGGATACCTCGTCTTTTAAAAATTAGTTATTTATGAATTACACCACCAACTTACCTACACTGTGTCCAATATGTCGAAAATAAGTCCCGACGAATGAGCGCAATGATCTCCAAAAGAGATTCATCTCCTGCCATAAACTCTGAAAACAAGCAAACTTGACACTTATGCCATTGTACTAGAATCAGATTTTCCCTAACAATTATGGAACATAGACGTATTTTTCAATTTAAAAAATAAAGGTGAGAATGGTCGTGTGTTGATATAAAAGGGTGTCATTTTGATCAATTGGGCTTTTTAGAACAAAAGTGATAATGAAGTCAATTGCATGGACCTATTCTTATATCTTGGGCAAATATCGATTAAATAATTTTCTTGTCACTTTGTTCTTTTTAAAGGTTTGAAGTAACTATTACATTTGAATAGTATTATGGGAAAGGACCAGTAAATCAAAAAAAAACTATAAATTTTATACTAATATATAAAGCTGAAGAGTTTGTTTGTTTGATAGAAACGCGCTAGTCTCAGGAACTACTGTTTTGATTTGAAAAATTCTATCAGTGTTAGATAACCCATTTATCAAGGAAGGCTTATAGGCTATATATCATCACGCTAAGACCAATAGAAGCGAAGCACTGTTGAAGAATGTTTCATAATCGGAGGGTTTAGAAATTGAGATGCAGATCATCTTTATCATTAAGACTATGGAGGGTAGAGATAAGGAGAATCATCTGATGTAGGAAAACAATAGTTCAAAAACCGTCCACAGTGGCGCTAATGTAGACAAAGGGTAAGTACGGTATGAATGTAGCTGTTGTAGACGAATCGAAGTATGCCGGGTTAAATAAATTAATATCTTTGGCGACTAGAGTAGTCGGTTACACTGCTATAAAACCTGAAGTATTTACGAAATACAAAGTAATTTATTGTATTTTGTTTTAGTGTATCTTCTTTTAACACATTATAACCATAAAAAAATGACGAAATATCAGAGTTACAGGTTTTTGTGAAAATATTGATCAATACGAGTAATACTTATCCGTGCAGAAACGGAGAAAGAATACAATTTCCTGCGGCCGGGCGGCCTGTCGTAAGAGGCGACAAAACAACCCACAGCCAGGTGGTAGGGCATTTTCCTGACTAAGATGAGATGGTTAGCACCCCTGGTCTAAAGTATGTTAACAACCTTGAGTTGTTTTCAGGCATTATTAACCAGGTTCCAGTCTCCCTTTCTTAAGGGAGACTGAGCTGCTCTCTTGAGCATCAGCGTATTTGTAGCAACTTTGGTGTTGCAAATGTCCATAGGCCATAGTAACCGCTTTCCATCAAGTAGATCGTCTGCTGAACTCCTGCAATAAAAAAGAAATAACCACAAGTAAAGTAAGATTTTTTCCTCACACATGTACAGAAAAACACCAAAAATTGGTCTAATAACTTCCAACAAGTAGCAGACGGTGTGAGCACGAAATAACCGATGTCCAGCGAGGAAATTAAACTGCTCTCAACGCCGGACGCGACGTGACCTACAACCTCAGCTCCTTGTTTCTTCACGCAGTTATCAAAGTACTTCTTCAACATCAGTTACAGAGGACGTGTACATTACTAAAAAATAAAAACATTTTTATTGTTACATGCCCACAAAAAGAGATTGCAAACCTGCCTGCCATAAATCGCAGTTTATTACCTTTCCGCATTTGGACTTCTTTTGTTTACTTTGTGTTTGTAAAATCGTAATTAGAAAAGCAGTCCATTGTGTACTGTCATTATTTATGGCAGTCATTAGGCAGGTGTGTCGAACTTATTCTAAGAAATCCGATCTATGCGGGCTGGCAGCCACATTCTATCGGTGCAGCAATGGCCCAATGGAGAGATCGGTAGTCAAACGAAGATTACGAGTTAGGCGTGTGTAGTACATTCGATAAGCGATATAGTGACAGAGTTAGCGCGTGTTATTGGATCGTGCAATTTGTACTGGTTGTGTTCAGTTATATTTGTACCTTACGTGATTGTATAGTTCTAATAAATTCTATAGTAATTCCAACGGCATTTTGGTTCGAGTTCTGTTGCTCGTAACAATATGAAAACTTCGACTTATATCTACATAATTTATTTTGGCAATTAATTTAATAGTACTAGATATTCAGGAGGAGTCTTGAATGTCTAGTCTCTCTTAGACACTGAGTAATGCATATCATTAATCACTACATTACTTCACGTTGCTTTGGGATTCGTCGTCATGTGAAGAATGTTTAACTTAGTAAATCAGAGAAATCGGGCTAAT
Source organism: Dendrolimus punctatus (assembly GCA_012273795.1). Classification (NCBI taxonomy): domain Eukaryota; kingdom Metazoa; phylum Arthropoda; class Insecta; order Lepidoptera; family Lasiocampidae; genus Dendrolimus; species Dendrolimus punctatus. Next base: position 10,747,858 of record CM022531.1, read on the forward strand.
ATTTCAAGCCTAGGCGTATATTAAACGATTCATATCTGTTTATTTATTTTTATCAGTACAGGAACGGAGAAAAAATACAATTTCCTGCGGCCGGGCGGCCTGTCGTAAGAGGCGACAAAACAACCCACAGCCAGGTGGTAGGGTATTTGCCTGACTGGATGGCTACCACCCCTGGTTTATAATATGTCGTCATAACAACCTTGAGTTGTGTTCCGGCATTAGTGACGAGGTTCCAGTCTCCCTCAAGAGAGCAGCAGCGCATTTGTAGCACTTTTGGTGTTGCAAATATCCATAGGCGATGGTAACCACTTTCCATGAAGTGGGCCGTCTGCCTGTCTGCTGAACTCCTGCAATAAAAAAATGATCCGTGTAAGTGAAGGTAAAATTGAATCATTCAATGCTATCGTTTCTTCGCAGTTCTGATTTTAAACCAATTTGATTCTATCCCTGCAGGAACGGAGAAAGAGTACTAATTCCTGCGTTCGGGCGGCCTGTAGTAATAGGCAACAAAACAACCCACACCCAGGTGGTTAGATTTGCCCATCCAGGCTACCACTTCGGGCATTCCCCCCCGTTCGGGCATTAAACTGTACAATACAACAATCGACCAGGTAGACTGAAGTTTCCGAGAAACCGTGACCTGCACACCTGCGGCCATAACCAAGTACAATAACAATAGGCTATTGTCCAACTGCAAATTTTAAACATAAAGTAAACAAAAGAAGTCCGAATGAGGGAAAGGTGATGTGAAACCATGTGTGCATTCACTTTTTCGCCACTCGCTCGTAAAAAAGTAGACTGATGACACTAATCAGTTTAAAAATGTGTAATGGACCTTTTATTTTTCAAGTTACAGGCACACGGTATTTTATATACATCCTAGAGGTCAAAGAATGTCATAAAATTGCTTTAAAAACAATTAAGTGCCAACTTTATATAAAAACAAATTTTTACGACCTTGGTGCCGACAAAGACAAATTAACTCGTGCAGCCCTGTAGAAACACATTTTATTACCTTTTCGGCATTTGGACTTCTTTTGTTTACTTTGTGATTAGAAAAAGAGCCCATTGTGTATTGTAATCTTTTATGACAGTCATTAGCCAGGTGTGATTCTAAGAAATTCGGTCCACGCGGTCAGGCAGACATATGGCATATGTGCAGTATAAAGCAATGCACCTATTGAGAGAGGGGACAGTCAAGTGATAACCACGAGCGAAGCAAGACTTGTGTACATTCGGTAATCTATTTAGTGATGAACTCGGCGCGTGTTATTGAATCGTGCATTACGTTTGGACTGGTTGTGTTCAGTTGTATTTGTGCCTGTGTTATACGAGTTTGTATAGTTCTAATAAACTTTATAATAATTCCGACGGTATTTCAATTCGAGTCCTGCTGTAAAAAATCTTATTTCTTGTTCTACGAAGCCGGGGCAGTGCTGTTAGTTTTAAATAAAATTAAGAAAAGTAATTAAAATTACTTTTAATTACTCGGCCGGTTCGGCAGCGGAAACAGCGGAATCACTCAAGCGGCGGAAATATGTGACCCTCAGTGAGAGTTATATGTTTGTGCCGTTTGCTGTCGAGACGCTTGGACCGTGGGGTCCTGAGGCCATGAGCCTCTACCAAAGTTTATCGAAACGACTCATCGACTCTTCAGGTGATCAGAGGGCTGGTGCCTACCTCGGCCAACGGATCAGTATGGCGATCCAGCGAGGAAACGTAGCCAGCATTCTGAGCACCTTACCCATAGGAGACGGTGGTTCAAATTGTTTTTACGTCTTTATAAAGTCGAAAATAGTACCTACATTAAAATTACATACTATTGAATACAATGTAAGAAAACTTAACTTATTTGTATTGTATTCTACCCATAGTCCCTCAAGACTATAAGTAGAATACTGAGCCTAGATCACCGTCTTCTATGGGTAAGGTAAGTAATTAAAATATTATATATAGATATCACAAGTATACTAATTGCAATAAAACTGAAGTACCTACAGGCAGAACAGAAACAGCTCTTTGTGCCAGTAATGAACATTTTATTGCCTCTTAAGGCATTTATTTACAGCGTACACTAGACAGTATTTTCTTAGTAATCATCTTTGGCAATGTGCCTTCTCAAAGTGAAACGAGAACTTGCTTTTGAAACTATATAACAGTGTAAGTATAGGGTGAGGGATTGAATCACACCCGTAACAATGTCTGTAGATTAAGTTTTGAAAATGGTCCCCATTCGATGAATTTGTTATGGCAAAATGGAATATAGTATTAATTACATAAAATCACATATTGGTTGCGCCGAGGAACACCTCTTTATAAATTCTTCCTCTCCATCAAGAAAAAAAATTTTTTTTTACATGAGGAAATGCGTTGTCGCATCGTTAGCCGCGCGGGGGATCATGCGCGGCCGGTATGTGAGGCTCCCCGACGCCGATTAATCAGTACGACCGGCGCCGGTATACCCACTAAACCTCATGGGAGCCTTCTTCCGCCTAGTGCCGGGGTCACGGTACATGCGCGAGCTTACCCCGCAACCCCGGCAGCGGCTGGCCGCCTCAAGAAAAAAAAAAACTTGACAACTTGACGGACAACCGGATAGAACGAAGTTCCTTTCGATTAATTAGTGAAGGAATTGTAATATATATTTTTTAGTTATAATAACATTTTTTTTATTCATGTATTTATTTATTATCAAAAATTTTACATTTTTTTTTTAAATATATAAAAATAAAAATATAAAAATAAAATAAAGATATATTTTTATAAAAAAATAAATTACATTATTCTTTTACAAAAATACACCAAAAAATAAAATACATATTCAACAAAAATTTTTTTTTATTATTAACAAATATAATGTAATACAAACAATAGGATCAATTTTAGTAAAACACGCGCACGCCGCACGTCTTACAACTAAAGCAAAAAGTGTCGTTACAACTTTTGGTCTTAATTTTTCCGGCTAGCCCCCTTTCGCAACGCGCGATAAGGAACTTCGTTCCAAAAAAACTTTAAATGAAGAATGTGCAAAACAAGAGACATTCTCTAATACTACCCCTACTAAAGTGGTGAAAAGGGGCTACATTTTAACATTAAATTTTGTCATTTATTTCATTTAATTATTTCATTTAATTATTTTATTTCATTTGTTGTCATTTAATCTACTCGAGTGAAGCTACGGGCAACAGCTAGTTTAAAAGACATTTTATCAAATATCTATTTGATAAAATATCTGTTAAACCAGTTGTTGCAGTTCAAAAGATATTTATACATAAATTTAAAATTTAATATGTTGAATGAAATGAAAAGAAACTTTAGTTTAAAATTTTAATCTAGCTATGTAGTAGTGTTTAGTTACAGGATCCTACTAATATTATAAACGCCGAATTAAAAAAAATGTATGGATGTATGTATGTTTGTAACTCTTCCACTCAAAAATTACTGAATGGATTTTGATGAAACTTTACAATAATATAGCTTACACATCAAAATAACTAATAATATAATTTATAAAGATATAGTGTGAATTATCCAAAGTTCAACAAATTTCGGCCACCATGCGGGTGAAACCGAGAGTAATTAGTAGTAAGTAATTAAATATATACAGATAATAATCAGTTTGCAAGACTTTCATCTGCCAGGGGACCGGGGTCCGGGAGTCGAGGCCGGAGGCGGGAGACCGGGGCCTGAAGATTCATCCCTCACCGTTGGGAGCACTTGAACAGAAACGGACCTCTCTAGGGCATTGTTAATATGAATGAGAATCTTAGATATTACAGTACCTAGGTTGCAAGTTTAGTTATCACTGGAAGTGTTGTTGAAAACAGAGTTGTTCACGAAACGAAAACTTATATTATCCCAACCGTTGTATAGGTCAGAATTGGATCGTTTTGGTTTTATGCTAAAAGGAAGGCTTGCACTGAAAATCAGCGTTGGTCGGATGTAATTCCGGCATAGCAACATGCTGAGTGCAAACCTTGTTTGCTGAAAATGTGACGAAAAAATCTCAAATTATGCTCTGTGTATAATAATGTATACAGAATGTAATTAGAGAGAGAGATAACACTTTATTGCGAGCCAAAATATACAATTACAAAAACACACCATATTTACAATATTTTCTAGGCAATACAACAGGCGGCCTTATCGCTCAAAGCGGTCTCTTCCAGGCAGGTAATTACGTCGGTACATCTTCAAATAAAGTTTCTTTCTTTATTACTTTTTGATAATATTTTATTAGTGATGGAGTGTCTCCAATCAAAATATGCAAACGTTGGGGTAATATATTATAGATTTTCGCGGGCAATGGCCGCAACTTTATCCTCGCTTGGCACGTAACGAAGATTACAGTTACTTTGCCAGTATTTCAATTCAAAGGGTATTTCTTGCTGTGCAACATATTTTTTGTATGAAAATACTGAATGAATAATTCTAAAGATTCCCGTAAAAGTCCGGGATAAATAATCTTACTAAAGGTATACCAAAATAAAACTGTTTTACTAAAGATGTTGTTAACGCCGACGTATTTGATCACGACTTTTTAGTTTGCTCCCCAAAAAAAAGTTTATAAAAAATAAACTATATTTATGTCTACTGCGCTCTGCAATAAAAAATTTGTTAACAGCCACAATTTGAATTTGTTGAGACGTTTTGGAAAGTATTCGAGACTTAGGGCCGCTTGCATAAGGTTGCTTAAATTTATTTCAGAAACACAAAACGTCTTAAACACCCTTACATACAATTAGCGTCTTGCAGAACACAAAATTTGCCGCTAAATATGTTTAAAGAACTGTCAATACGATTTGTGTAAAACGTAATTAGATAGTTTAATATGACTAACTAATTTTATTTAAAGGCAATCGTTATGCAAGTGGCCCTTAAAATATTAATAACAAATTTGTTATCTTATAGCCATTAAGTACACTATATTGTTTGTTTTCTAGAAATATTGTTCACCTTAAGAAGCTAGTGTTCCTTAGAGAAATAGAAGAGGCCATTTTCAAGCGACGGAACCCTTGTATAGCGTCACAATCTAACAGCCGAGTAAATCGTATCGGAATAACACACGTACCGGGAACACGGCGGAAACAATTGGGTATAACAAGTGAAGTGGGGAATGCTCAGGCATTTTTACTGTATTTCTTCAAGGATTTCAGAGTGGAACGAATCTTTATTTGAAAAAAAATTAACAAAACTTCTTTTTGATATTTTTATATTATATATATAAATTGCAAGATATATTTACGAATTTATTCAGTAAAACCTGTAAAAGTGACACAGTATAAAGACAATAATGTTTGTACCAAAAACTAATTTGTGAGGGCTTCAACAGCTAAAAGTAGGTAAGAACCTATATTTCATTAGGTGTCGGTGATCTTCCAATACTCATTTTTTTTTGAAGTAATAACTTTTTATGGGAGGGTAAACCGCCACGTTACGTAACGCATTACGGCGCCAGTCTGACTAACCTCCCTTTCTCTCACGCATACGGCAGTGGTAGGCAAGATCCTCCTCTCTCACCCTAACTCACAGCGCTAGCCGTATTTACACAAAATTCTAATATACAACGTATTCAAGTATTACAACGAGCAATAAAATATATTTTATAATCAATAAAAGATTTCATCAATAAATTACCTATCCTTATATTATCATATTATTAATATACATAAAATGTAAGTAATAACCTAAGCTTTTCTCAAGTTAAACCATTTCAATATTAAACAGTTCAACTTAGATAAGTTATCGCTTATGTCGGCGTCCCGAGACCCACACTTATTTACCAATACAACACCTTATGTTTACCAATCGGGCTGTGGGTTGTTTTGTCGCTTCTTACTCCAGGCCGCCCGACTGCAGGAATTAGTATTCCTTTTCCGTTCCTGTACGGAAAAAAAATGCTTTTACATAAAATATTTTTTTTAACTCTTCTATTTTTTGAATCCGCGACTCGCTTACTATGTAACAGAATTCTTTTTTTTATGGCAGGAGTTCAACAGACAGGCAGACGTCACGCTTAATGGAAAGCGGTTACCAACGCCTATGGACATTTGCAACACCAAAGGCGCTACAATGCACTGCTGCTCTCTTAACGGATACTGGAACCTGATCCTTTATGCTGGAACATAACACTAGGTTGTTATGGCGGCATACTCTAGACCAGGGGTGGTCGCCGTCCAGTCGAGCAAATACCCTACCACCTGGCTGTGGGTTGTTTTGTCGCCTCGTATGACAGACCGCCCAGCTGCAGGAAATTGTATTATTTCTCCGTTCCTGCACATCCGTGAATATAGATAAAGAATAGGATAGAAAGCTTGAAAAATCCCGCGGGAATTTCCCAACAGCAATTTCGAGTTATCCGGAAGCAAAAACATTAGTTTAATTCGACACAATTTCTACTAAGATGATAACTTACATTATATTTTTAAATGCTGCGATAGTTTGTGTCCCGGGAATCCCGCCGAAATTTCAAGTCAAGCGTGGACAAAGTCGCATGCGCATCATAGTTAAGTATAAATTACTTATAATAACAACAGCCCATAACTGTCCCACTGTTGGGCTCGGGCCTCCCACTGTAGGGGAATGGACAGTATACCCGCCACGTTTGTCCAAGGCGGCTTGGCAGGTTTGACACATCGGTTATCTCGATATGCAGGTTGCATCACGATGTTTTCCTTCACCGTTGATAATGGTAATTGTAACAATATGCACATTAGGTCAAAAAACAGCCTAAGTGGTGCATGCGTTTCGGCCAGGATCGAACCCGCGACCTTTAAGTTTAGGACGCGTGCGCTAGCCATTACGCTACCATGAGTCACAATAAATTACTTAATAAAAAATATTTTCATTTGTAACAGAACCGGCCGGACTATATTTCATTCATAAAGACTCTCTCTCTCTCTCTCTCTCTCTCTCTCTCTCTCTCTCTCTCTCTCTCTCTCTCTCTCTCTCTCTCTCTCTCTCTCTCTCTCTCTCTCTCTCTCTCTCTCGCTCTCTCTCTCTCGCTCTTCTTTCACCATATCCCAATCAATTGGGGTCGACACAATATGTCTTTTCCTTCCACACTCTTCTATTCTGACATACATCTTCTGTCACACCACAAATCATCATATCATCCTTCACACAGTCCATCCATCTTTTTTTACTACCTTTACAACTACATCCATCCATCTTCTAGTTTAACATTCTTTTTGTCAAGTGACTTTCATCCCTCCTCATTACATGCCCATACCAACTTAGTCTTCTTCCTCTCAATTTTTCAGTCACGGGTGCAACTTTCAAAGATCCCCTTATGTACTCATTTCTCACCTTATCCATTCTCGTAACACCACACATCCCTCTCAACATTCCCATCTCAGCTGTAGTTTTCAATAAAAATGACATCTGAGGAACAACGATTGTTGAAGGAAGCCCCTAAAATAGCACACGATACCCTAAAAACCCTATTATTATTAAAGTTTCCCACAGAGTGTAATCACTGGATGTGGGTTCGACCTCGGCATTCTACAACACAGCAAATGTGGACGAGGTCGGAATTCCAACTTGATTAGCCCGCGGGGCTTTTTACTTTGTTTCTTTTCTTTTAATTTCCCTTGTTTGTTATCTTACATTTCCTATTTACGTTTACGACCAACGTCTGTGTCGTTCTCGATTAAAAGCAAATAATAATTATTTTTCGAAATTTAACGGAGAAAGAATACAATTTCCTGCGGCCCGGCGGCCTGTCGTAAGAGGCGACAAAACAACCCACAGCCAGGTGGTAGGGCATTTGCCCGACTGGATGGCTACCACCCCTGGTCTAGAGTATGTCGCCATAACAACCTTGTGTTGTTTTCCGGCATTAGTGACCAGGTTCCAGGCTCCCTAAAGAGAGCAGCAGCGCATTCGTAGCACCCTTGGTGTTGCAAATGTCCATAGGCGATGGTAACCGCTGTCCATCAAGTGGGCCGTCTGCCTGTCTGCTGATCTCTTGCAATAAAAAAAAATTACATTTATTATTTTGTTTATTTATGTATTGATTATTTTATCAAGGGATACGAAGCCCTAACACTATCACACTTTCAGATTTGGGCTTTGACATAGTAATTTCAGTTTATTTCTATGTTAACTATACATATAATTAAACTGTATAGGTCCATTTCTGTACAATGAAAAAAATCTAAAAAACGAGTCAGGGGGATGTAAGAAGTGAAATAGAACTAATTTAGATTTTTTCAATTTTTTTGTTTCTCGGTTTGTCTATTTGTACGGACTGAATCTCCAAAACTACTGGACCGATTTAAATGAAATTCTGTATGGTGGTAGCGTGTATCCCTGGTCAACATATAGGATACTGATCCCGAAAAACTAAAGAGTTCCAGTGGGATAGTTAAAAATATTATTTTATACATTAAAGAAAATAGAAGACGTAACAATTTTTATCAATTAGAATTTTATAATATTCCTAACGTCATCTGTTGAAAATTATAAAACCAATAAGACATTTGTGTAATATCAACTGGATTGTTACCACTAACGCCATCTTTTCGAAAACTAAATAACTAATATCGAAGTAAACAGAAAGTTATTTACTCGTGCGCAGAAGTTTTGCCGATAGCCTCGTGGTGTCACGCGTCAATGGTCAGTCAGTGTTGACAAAAAAGTTTACATAGGTAAATAGTTGTTGCGATAAATTTATTATTGTATATACTCGACATAACTATATAATAATATTAAGTAGTCATCGGTAAACCGTCTACGCACGATTTACAGTTAAAAATACGCTTTTTTTTTGTTAAGCAAAAATAAATAATCAGTAATTAATTATCAATTATAAGTGTGGTTAAATGCGTAATAGTAGATTATTTTCGATTGAATCTGTGATCAGATTTAATGGACTACTATTTACTGTCTACATAGGTACTGTCATGTTCTAAGATTCCTGAGTCTAGGGCATTGCTTGAAAGAGATCTTTTGTAGCGATGAGGCCGGCCTTTATTCAACATTCACTGTACATTTTATCCGTCTAGGAACGGATAAATAATACAATTTCCTGCGGCCGGGCGGCCTGTCGTAAGAGGTGACAAAACAACCCACAGCCAGGTGATAGGGTATTTGCCCGTCTGGATGGCTACCACCCCTGGTCTAGAGTATTCCGCCTAGACAACCTTGAGTTGTGTGCTCCTGTCTCCCTTTAGAGAGCGACAGCACATTGGTAGGGCCTTTGGTGTTACAAATGTTCATAGGCGATGGTAACCGCTTTCCATCAGGTGAGCCATCTGCCTATCTGCTCAAATTATGCAAAAAAAAATACTTTTAAGAACGTTGTTTTAATTTTTGGTGAGTAGTAAAGTATGTTCATTCATGCAAGATCCACCTTAGAACGTACTAATATGTACGCTCCACATTTGGCGAGATAATGGTTAAACACAACCAAAAAAAAAACATACAATTTAGGACATCTGTCAGTGACCTGGTCGCGTTGAGAGCTATGTATTAAACTGCAAAATAATACACTCTCTCTTTTCTTTCATCATATCCCAATTATTTAGGGTTGGCACAATATGTCTTTTCCTTCCACACTACTCTACTCTGACATTCATCTTCTGTCACACTACATATCATCATATCATCCTTCACACAATCCGTGCAGGAACGAAGAAAGAATACAACTTCCTGCGGCCGGGCAGTCTGTCGTAAGAGGCGATGAAAGAACTCACCGCCAGGTGGGTATTTGCCCGACTGGATGGCTGCCACCCCTGGTCTAGAGTATGCCGTCATAACAGCTTTCAGTTGTGTTCCGGCATTGGTGACCAGGTTCCAGTCTCCCTTAAGACAGCAGCAGCGCATTTGTAGCACCTTTGGTGCTGCAAATGTCCATAGGCGATGGTAACCACTTTCCAATAAGTGGGCCGTCTGCCTGTCTGCTGAACTGCTGCATTAAAAAAAATCCATCTACATTTTAATTAATTATATTAATAAATCAAAATAATACACTATGAAAATTAATACCGTATAATATTTGGAGATTTAAATCGTGTTATTTTCCCGTCCAGGTGCTATATTACTTTGGACATTTAAACCCTAGCTACACCTGGGTAAAATGGTCACCGAGAATCAAAGGTATCAGTTAACTTGAGGAGTCAATATTTGCGTAGATGTTTTTAAACAAATAACATTAAAGTTTTATGGTAATGGTTATAATTAAAAAACAATAAGGTTGATACTGTTCAATAACTCATCAAAACTTTTCAGGTGAACAAGGCGTCGGCAATTAAAGGTTAATTATTCCACCTCCAAACAACTTGCAAGGAACGCGGCTGGATATTTATAACAAATTCCGACGTAAAAGTATTCGAGGTGATATTCTGGGAATCTTCGTGTATTATTAACAGGAATTTTCCTTGCTTCAGGTCGCATCAACATTACCACAAGCGCTGTACAGAAATTGCAGTACTAAACAAAATTATTTTAATAGCTTATGTATCTTGACATGTATATATATATATATATATATATATATATATATATATATATATATATATACATATATAAATGCTACGTATATGTTGTTGCGAGCGGGGGTACGCACTAAGGATTGGAAGGAAACACCAGTTTTAACTAAGCGCTTTTATCGACTTACACAGCCGTACGTGATTCCTCTCCTCAGGGTCTTCTACACGCACGACTAATGACGCACTGTCCCGACGATAAGTTTTCTTAATTACAATACCGTCTTCTGCAGTGCTCACCTGTGAATTTACCGCATGTAGCTCGCTTCTGGACCTTCTCTCAAAATGTACTACACACCTCCTTCACTGAACTGTCCATTAAACTCTCCACTAAATTCACTACTCAACTCGTCACTGTCTTCTATTAAACTCCTCTTCCAACTCTTTCCTTAACGCACTTGTCGCTTCGCTGTCTTGAACTGTACTCAACTCTAAACTGCCCAGTGACGCGCCTTACGCTGCTTATATACCCGGACGAATCTTCTGGAACCCATAATTTTTTCTCTTTGTTATTCTTTTATTTACTATCCGTCCCTTTCTAAACATCTATCCATTCCCGAACTTCTATATTCTAAAACTTTCGTTCATCATCCATGCCTTTTTATATAATACCAGCTGATTCGACAGACGTCGTCCTGTCCGGAAAAGCTTCAATCGATATGCTGACAGCAGCGCCACCTACCGGGTCCAATTGTGAACCAACTCAGAAACCTTCCCTGGCTCATGCACAACAACGTTGCTAAACATTGTCACATGATCAAATGTATGTATGTAATCCTATATACAGAGTTTACGATTATATAAAGGATTTAAAAACCAACATTATTTTTTTATATATAAGAGAAGAAGAAGAAGATTATATTAAAATGGGTGGGAGAAAACAAAAGAAAATATCAATAAAGTTGGTTTGTGTTCCGGTGCACGCAGGAAGAGCTTACAGTGTCTTGAGGTCTGGCAGTTGGTTTTTGCTGGGTTTGGGTCTTGATGTTTTTGATGATTGAATCCCAAACAGGTGGGACTTGCTAACCATTTTCTTTATTGAAATTTGGGTGTTTTTAGATTTCAATAGCCTCAAGAATCATTCTAGGAACGAGACAATTCTCTTTCGCGAGGATTTGTGGTTTATCAAACCGGATGTAATGGTTGGGCTTATCCAGCGTGTGTTCACTGGATTTAACTTCATAATTCATATTAGTAACTAGCTTCTGCCCGTGACTCCGTCCGCGTGATGAGGTTTTTTTAACTATCCCACGGGAACTCTTTAATTTTTCCAGATCAAAAGTACCCTATATGTTGACCAGGGATATAAGCTACCACCATACAAAATTTCATTTCAATCAGTCCAGTCGTTTCGGAGATTGGCCGGTACAAACAGACAGACAAGCAGACATACAATAAATTTCAAAAAATCTCAATTACTTCTATGTCACTTCTTACATCCCCCTGACTCGGTTTTCAGCATTTTTATTTCATTGTACAGAAATTCGACCTCTACAGTTTTATTATATGTATAGATTAAGGTTTTCTATAAAAACAACAACTGAGAAAACGAAGTCGCTATTAGAAAATTAACAATACAGAATAAGCACGCCGCCTTAATTAATGTTGCAGAAAATTGCTAATAGGTACTCACTTTTAATTATCTGCTGTAATAAAATTTTCGTATTTTGCACGAATTCTGTCAGAATTACGTTCGACCTGTTATATTATTAGCTAGAGCTTTTTCCTGCGCCTTCACACAGTTATCTATTTCTCAGGGGTCCTCCAGCATCTAGGGAACGGAGGATCAAACCCCTGTTGACGAAGTGAGTTTGCCTCTCCCGGGGCATTCTCAAGAACGGATGCGCAGGATTAGAGTGGGCGTAAGTATAGTAGAATTATTTTCTCCGTGTAGTTTGGGTCGTAAATCAAAGATCGGCCTCAGCCCGGCTAAGGCGGTGAGCATGTCGCGCGGACGCAACGCCATTATCGATAAAAACTCCTTCTTATCAAAGAATATTATCATTCTTATAAAATTCATTATTATGTTTTTTTTTTGGTAATTTTAAACTTAGATATAAGTATTTACATTTATTTTTAATATAACTTGTTACATTCTAAACTTTTGTACTTATAGTTTTATTAATACATAGATACCTAATGAATAATTCATTTTAAATCATTATTATTCTTATTTTAATAAATACGTTGTTTTATCTATTTTTTTCATTCATTTATATCACTAACCCACAAAATGAAAAAACTAAATACACTATCGATAACGCTTATCGACAACTATAATGCGTCTATGCCTGCCCATAAGGCCCGTGAGTGGAAGAGAGAACGAAATACTCCCATCAGCGCTCCGATTATATATGACCCAAACTACACGGAGAAAATAATTCTACTACCATGAACGCGGGGCACATGGGAGGAAGGGGGTTTTAGTGGACTACTAGCCCATGGGCTACCTCTTTAATGGGGGTAACTTACTGAGTCTCCACACAAGCCAGCAATTGACTTGGTTATCTGCGCCATGTTAAGTAGATAACTCTCATTGCTTTGATCTAATCCCAGTAAAAGACCCGGTAGTGTACGGTTTCTCCTTGCCTCAAAAAAACTGTTTCTACATACCACAGAAACAGATTTTCAACACAAGCACAATACTTACTGAAAATCAATCAATATAATACAGTGAAGTCATGCCTGAAGTGAACAGGCAGGTAGACGGTACACCTGATGGAAGGTGGTTACCGACTGCGCTTGGAGATTAAACAACTACTTCCATTTCATTACGATGAATTTATATCATCCACCATTATCCAAGATTGTGATTATTGTTTTTGTACGATTGACTATTCAAAACACTCAAATAATTAGGTTTTTTCATTATGTGCGTCATATAGCGGTCACCCGTGGTCGAAATTCGACCATAATAATTAATGATAAAGTCTATACTTCTATAATCACAGGTTTTGCCAAGGCTACACTGTTACTTTGACTTTAACAATAAACAAAAGATTATATATGCGTATGTGTGTCTCAAATACATGATAGTATGTGTAATGATTTTTTGGTTGATTTAATGTATTTTTTATGCATAATTTAAAAGAAATATTAGCATTCGTCGCTTCTTACAAGTGTGCGAAATTTCATACTAATCCGTCCGCGCAATTTCGTAAACGGGGACATAAAGTTTAGGCTTCATGCATTAACATATAAATAGTACCTAAATATATTAAGTAACAATCAAGTATTTTCACGTCCATCATTGCTCACCAGTCGAACATTATGAAGCATTATGTAAACACTCACTACCTACGATGCTGCCATGGAAGTATTTCGAGAATTACATTCAGCACCAATAACAGTGGTAGTGGCTAAATATAAATAAGCTATTATAATTTGGAGTATATTTACATTTATAATTTATAACTTTTTTAATCTGTACTTATAATTCAAATTTTAAGAATAAGTTGATTAAATTTTCTTTATTAAATTTTCTTTATTATATTCTACTGCAGTATTTCCGCTTTTAAGTCAGTTCAATTTCACACATCGTTTATCACAAAAGCTTTAAAACAAGCAATGCTTCAGAGACTTGGATTGCGATAGCTCTTAAAACACGTATTCTACTTTATAGAACCTATTTCACAAGTTATACGTGTAATATATCGGGATCTATCTCATTTTGGCTGACTATCACACCGTGGTGTATTGATGTTTAAGAAGTACCTGTCATTTGTAAATGTATTCTTTTATATCGCTCTCCGGCTGGTGACGTCTGCCGCATGACCGATGGCCGTTGGAGACATGAGCTCTGGAGTGGAGCTACCCTGATGACCTGCGCAAGGTCTCCGATAGGTGTTGGATGAGGAAGTCGGACGACAGGGACCGCCGACTTGAGCAGGCCTACGTCCAGCAGTGGACTGCGATTTGCTGACGATCATGAAGACAATGGCTGCCTGTGTTCTCAATAAATTCATTGAATTTCAAAATTGTTTTATAGAATATTTTCTTAAGTTTTCGCGACTTGTACACATAATAAAACTACGTTTTAACGGTTTTCAACCGAACAACAACGAAACGAACCAACTTGACTGATAATTTCTTTTATTTTTTCCTTCCACTCATTTTTATATTATATAAAAAAAATTTAGAACTAGGCATGTTTGCTGAAGAGTTTCTTGCGCCGCTTCTTCTCTTCAAGCCACAACATGTTGTGAAGCGGTGGTAAATTAGATTAGGCTCCCATATAGTAAATAATATCCATAAACAAAATTAAAACTAAATAATTAAAATGAACAAGTTGACGGTAGGCTGAATAAAAACTTTGACAATACACGTTTGACAAATGTCATCTTTGTCTTCCGTGACCACGGCCACTGAAAAAGCGGCCGAAACGTCGGATAAACCTAAACAAAATAAATTACCGCGCTTAAAACCGTTAAAACGTAGTTTTATTTGTTTTATAGAAATACTCATTCCGTAGAAAGAGTATGGTTTTATCAATAATATCGAAACTTTATTAGTTATGGTTCTTTTACATGAAATAAAACACTTCGAAGCACACATATATAAACATAAAAATGTCTTTGTTTAGATGTTTGTACTTTGTTACGTATAATTGTTCTTGATAATAGTATTGAACCTATTTATATTTTGGTATATTTTATTTCGTATAAAAACCCTACGTAGGGTAAGTTTATAAATGTTCCTTATACGCCATACATATCTGGTATTATGAGTATTTGCTCTTAGACTTAGAGCATTATATTCTCATTAGCTAAATTTAGGGGCTAATTTAATACAAACCAAATATTTTAAAAATACAAATTACATACATAAACTTTACTGCAAGCGATAATTAATTGGTAGCAATATTTTTAAAGTATAAATCAAACTAATTTCATATGAAGCTTCGAAGTCTTACTTTATGCCTAATTTCATCGAGTCTAATCAAACTGGTACATATTACGCTTCGGTGTAAATGCTCCCGGATTTATTTGAGAAGATTTAAAGTTACTTTTGTTGGATTTTCCGATTCAATACTACCCACTTTTAAGGAAAGTATACTTATTATAATTTGTTGGGACTTTTTAGAAGAAACGTTATTATATTTAGTGACATAGAAGAAAAACCTTTAATGTATAGCATAGTAATATTCTATTAATTATTATTTTATCAATCATATTCCAAAATTGAAAAAGCTACATACATTTCACGAATCAAATTAATATACAGCGTGTTTCAGAACTTACGACAAATCAGACGACGTTTTCGTCATGACGTACTCTACCCAAATATAACAACGAATCAAGGTAGCTTCTTTGGTTTAGCCACAGGACCTCATTTTTCATTTCAGAATTTTACAACAACATGTATCTGTTATTGTGACTAAATCGGTAGGTTAGTGACCAAATGTATCATGTTACCAGCTCGTCTCTTCATCATTAAACGCGGAAGATGTTCATTCTTACCAAGGTCAGTGAACCAATATTTACAAGATGTTCTGTTTTTATTGTCTTTTTATCGTAATTAATTTGTTCGGAAATTGCTTTTTTTAAATTTTGACATTACGGTTGATTTAATAGTACCAAAAAATTTATATGGAGTAAGACTGCTAAAATTATGATTTATTGTCATTGGAAATGAAACACGTTGTATAACGCAGCGTGTTAGCAACACTACTCGGACCCAATTCTGCTATTACAATATATCGGCGTTCCAAACATAGTCAAAATAGGATTTCATTGTGATAGTGTCAAAAAATCGTATTCTGCTAAATTCGCGATTTCATCTCGATATCGTCCCAACGGTGAAAAGTTTGTTTTTTGTTGTTTGTTTGTGAAACACTGCTTTGATTTGAAAACATTCTTTCTGTTAGTCAGCCCATTTATCGAGGAAGGCTATAAGGCTATATTAAATATCATCATGCTAAGACCAATAAAAGCAGAGCAGCAACGAAGAATGTTTCAAAATCGGGGGGGTTTTCTAAGTCACTTTTTTTTTACTATTCCGCGGACAAAATCGCGGGCAGGAGCTAGTTAATTTATTATAATTTTCATAAAAAGTGTACTTAAGTATATAAAACAGAAGTTATATAGTCCATTGAAATTTTACATGAGCTTTGCGTTTTTTAGAGGACGCAATTTTATTTTTGGGACATGTGTGGGGGGTCAATAGAAGCGTAACCTCAAGTTTGTGGGGTCGCCACCCTGGTCCCCGGGCCGCCATCTTGTAAAAAGCAGTGAAAACCCTTTTTTCGCGTTATCTCAGAAACTATGCGTCTTACACTCACTTTTTTGCTTACAACTTCTTTAATTTTTAATTAAGGGCAAAAAGTTATATGAACATATTTGTAGGCAAAACAATTTGCTACAAATTATGACTTCACAATTTTTTTGTAAGACGCATAGTTTCCGAGATAACGCGAAAAAAGTGTTTTCACCACTTTTTCCAAGATGGCGGCCGGGGGACAAGGGTGGCGACCCCACAAACTTGAGGTTAAGCTTCTATTGACCCCCCACACATATCCCAAAAATAAAATTGCGTCCTCTTAAAAATGCAATATTCGGTCTTTAAATTGTAAGATTTCAATGGATTAATAAGGTACAATTTAATATGACCGACGAGAACGCTGCCGGGAAAATGCGCTGTAGTTTGGCAATGTCATTGTTTGTATAATCTTGTAACTTTTTATAAATAATAAAAACAATCGAAGACTCCCTCCTTAACGTGTGACATACTTGATAAATGGCCCCTTTAAGATCTGTATTGAACACAGGATATTTTATCTATGGTTAAAAACAATTTAAAATAGTTTCTTTCAATAACTATTGGAAAAACCGCCTTATCCCCGTAACGTGTCTTGTAGTTTCGAAAACTTTCTGGAAGAACTGTAGTACGCTCAAACAGAACTTGCGGAGCCCGTGCTTCGGTCTGATCAGCGTTTCTCAAACTTTTTCCTTCACTCGGCACGTTCAGAGTTTTGTATCGAAAAACTTGTTTTGACTTCATTTACGGGAATTTTATATATATATATATATATTCTATACTGAAATCGAAACATAGAGTTATGTTAACTACTATCTTATAGAAAAATCTATAAAAATTAAGCTAGAATAATTTACTGTACTTTACTGAAATTAGTTCCAAACATTTTTTTTTACAAATTAAATATTTAAAATCTGACTGAATACACTATAAACTATAATCTACCTGATACATAAATTTACTATATTATCAAATTCTAAACACGCCATGTCTGTAAATTGAAGCTATTTAAAAAAATATCTGGAATAGACTATATAAACGATGGAGACGCTGGAGACTGTGTGTTGGTTTGTCTTTTTGTTTCTAATTCATGAAATCTACTTAGCCGATTTCGATGCGGTTTTTACTAATCGACAACAAAATCATAGACTTGAAATCTGCGCTACTTTTTGTCTTAGGAATCCCACTGCAATTTTTCTGGGAATGATTTAAAATAACCCGATTACAATTACGAATTCCAATGTGGTTTTTTCATTGATCGAAAGGAAATTTTATGTAATAAAATATGTGATATTTATATCCCAAGAGAGCTGTGATAATTTTCCAGGAAGCCGTTTTTAGTTGATCGGGAGCATAATAATTAGATTATTACTTACGTTCTTTTTTGAATGCTGCGATACTTTATACCCCTTTAATCCCGCGGGAATTTCAAGTCAAGCGTGGAAGAAGTCGCGGGTATATTCTATATACAATATTACTTATTTCTTCTTCACAGTTCTGAATATATGAAAGAACATTTTCCATGTAATTTCGTACAGTTATATTCTTTTAATATACTTTGACATGTATTAGCAATTTATTTGTACGAGTATTAAACTAGTTTCAACAGTCTGCATTTTGATAAGCAAGACTTGTAAAAAATGAAGTTATTAGATATATGATTAATATAAGTCTACAGTTGTATACATACAGCGTGTTTCATTTCAAATAACAATAAATCATAACTTTAGCGGTCGTACACCATACAAATTTTTTGATACTATTAAATCAACCGTAATGTCAAAATTAAAATTTTGTAATTTCCGAACAAATTAATTACGATAAAAAGGGAATAAAAACAGAACATCTTGTAAATATTGGTTCGCGAGCGAGAGCGTAAGAATGAACAACTTGCGCGTTTAATGATGAAGAGAAGAGCTGGCAACATGATACATTTGTCACTAACCTACCGATTTAGACACAATAACTGATACATGTTGTTGTAATATTCTGAAATGAAAAATGAGGTCCTGTGGCTAAACCAAAGAAGTTACCTTGATTCATTTTTGTATTTGGGTATAGTACGTCATGAAGAAAACGTGGTCTGATTTATTGTCGTAAGGTCTGAAACACGCTGTATATGGGGGGTACCATCCACATTGAGATCCGCTGGCTTATATCGAAAAAAGTATTTTACTAGAAAAGTGCATTTTGCGAACGCAGCATCCTGTGATAAACTGTAGGCGACGCAGACTGTCCTGCAAACTTCCATAACCCTGTTTGCAAAGGGGGGAAGAAGTTTAGGTATCTTTTGAGATAAAAACATTTAGGGCGCTTTGAGTCTGGAACTTTGGTTTTAAAGATTTATGGCTTGGAAAAATAATGTTTGCCAAAAAGAACTTCTTTAACGTTTTACTTGAATTTTCAAAGAACTCAATTTCAACAAACGCCTTTGATCTAGTATAGATAATATCCAGAGGCTACGTTTATAAATGAGCAAATGATTATTTAAACAAAATAAATTTAAGGCCTGAGTTCTCTACGCCTTTGACCGCGTAGCTAGAATATAGAGTCACCAGGATCGCGATAACTGATTTTCTTAACAAATTATCCATACATTATTATTGTCTAGGTTTCCCCCGTAGTATATGCAAAGATCTTCCCCCATCCCCCTAGTTTTCACGTAATCATTAAATCATGTTTTGCGAAGAGAAAGTTTGAAAAAAATTGACTCATATTTGTCTTTAAGCCGTCTAAAAAGCGCTAAACTCTGTGGACCAAGCGTGGTATTTTGAAGACCTCTCCCCTCGAATGGGTCACATAGTATGGGTACGTTCCCTAATGTATTGTATACATTGTGACTTTGGGAAACGAATGAATGAATGAATATGCTTTATTGTGTTTTAAAGATACAGTTAACAGAAACTAAATTTTACAATACAATAGGCGGTCTTATCGCTATTAGCGATTTCTTCCAGACAACTTTTGGATAAACAAAAAAAATGATAAGAACATAGGTATGTTGCATTATTCTCACTACCGAATCAGTATCTTATAAATAAATATATCTTATAAATTATGTATGGCAATAAATTTATGTAATATTTTCTTAAGTTTTCGCGACTTGTACACATAATAAAACTACGTTTTCACGGTTTTAAGCGCGGTAATTTGTTTTATTTTGGTTTATCCGACGTTTCGGCCGGTTTTCAGTGGCCGTGGTCACGGAAGACAAAAAAAAGTTTTGTCTTCCGCGACCGTTCCGTATGGTGAAAGAAAAGAGAAAGAGATTGAAATATGTCTGTGTCTGCTTATTTATTACCACCAAAAAAATACCTTTGTTTTACAAATCCAATAAGTTCCGAAGCAATTACGATTATGTGAGCTCATAAAGGTGAATGGTATATTGTTTTGGGAAGCCTATTAAAAAGGCAATCGATAATAAATCTCTTAGAACGCGCAATACGCAGTTTACGGGACGTTATTGAACTTTGCAAATTGCACCCGTGGCTGAATATTTGAGTGAAAGCTAAAAAATTATAAATATATCAACATTAACCTTCTATAAGGGTCAAATTTAATATTATTTCTCCTGAAGCTGCCAGCTCCCATCAAAATTGCCGCGCCAAGTCCAAGAGAATTATATTGTCTCTTTTATTCTAATATAAATTCTATGTAGTTAGAGGGAGAAAGCATTAGGTCATTATTACATATGTATTTGACTACAAATTTGTGATGCTTCCCAATTAATTAGCCGTGTGTGACAGTTCGAGCAACAAATCTGATGTGGTTCCGTCTTAAAGGTTAATTAACTTATTACTTTTTAGTTTTCGCTGAATATGTTTTTTAAGGTATAGTCATTTAACCGATGGTTAATTTTTTTTACATTCGTTCTGCCATTGCCATTTGTTTTTCCACTTGTCCGTTGAAGTGTCATTTCTAATGTGTTTCGATGTTTCGCAGCTTAATTTCAAATTATGATTTGGTTAGGTTAGATACATTTTAATGAACGCATTTTTTATTTAAACATTTCATATTTTATCAAACAAAAAAACTGAATTCGATCCGAAACCAAAAAACATTCATGGTCTACTCTAAAATTATGGCGACTGATCCACGCGGCCGTAACGATTTTTCGTGACAGAAAAATCCTAATACCCCTGTCTACATATACTACTAGCTCGCGACTTCGTCCGCATAGAATATTAAAAACAAATTAAGTAAAAAAAAACCCAATTTTGAAACATTCTTCATTCGTGCTCCGCTCCTATTGGTCTTAGTGTGATGATATGTAATCTTTAGCCTTCCTCGATAAATTGACTATCTAACACTGAAAGAATTTTTCAAACCAGACCATTAGATCCAGAGATTACCCCCTACAACGTCACAAATTATAGATAAAAGTTTCACTTGAAATATATATAAATTTGGAGGTGTTTGTTTTCGCCTCATATAGGACAGACTAGCCATATCAACCTATCTTACGCCTTGTACAAAACTCAATGTAATGATACATATCTCAAAATAACCACCGTGGGGCACATCAAAACAAATGTTTGCGGTTTATCGCTTCAACTGATCGGTCCAGTTTATAGTGGTATTGTTTCGAGGGATTGTTCCACGTTATGGGAAGGGTTTAGGACCCGTAGAGAATGGGGTGTGGTTTAATTTTGGCCTTTGTGTAATGGGCCTGTTTTTTTTATTTTCACCACTGTTGTCCGAATTCAAGGTAAGGAAAGGAATGCTCCGGTGGTTCGGGCATGTGGAACGAATGTATGATGAAAGAATGACTAAACAGATATACAATGCAAAAGTGGATGGATGCAGAAGTCGCGGAAGGCCACGACACACCTTCCATGATCAAATTGATCTTGTACTAGCTGAAGGTGATGTCAGGAGCCTTAAGAACAGACGAGCGTGCATGACAAGAACTATGAATGTCAAAGAAGCAAGTGAGGTGTGTAAGAATAAGCCTAAATGGCGCTCTGTTGTTCGTGCCTACCCCGCAAGGGACCTGGCGTGAAGTTATGTATGTATGTATGTTGTCCGAATTCATTACCCGAAAACATGAAACTTGCAAAGTCAGTTGCCATTTAAGAAAAACTGCTACATAAATATTATATCACTTTTTAATAATTTTTTAATAATTACATGTTCGTGTATTTACTAGTGTACTTGTATATTAATAATAATATTATTAATATTGTATAGCTATATTGATGAATATATTACCAACCGAATGGCTTGGTACGCCACGATGGCAAGAGGCCTGATGGTATGTCACTTATTCCTTGGAAGATGGGTCGGCCGCTTGTTTTGGATGCGACCTCTGTAGACACTCTAGCGCCCTCACATCTTCCAATGACTGAGTTAGAGGCTGGCAATGCTGCTTTAAAGCTGACGGGCTCAAACGGCGCAAATATGAAACCTTAGGAAGGGGTTACATATTTGTGCCGTTTGGAGTTGAAACATTAGGTCCATGGGGTCCATCGACAAAGAGTTTCTTCAAAGAGATCTGTAAGAAACTCTTTGATGCCACCCGTGATCAGAAAGAAGGCTGGCTCATATTTCGCCCAACCAATAAGCATCGCCATACAGCGCGGCAATGCAGCCAGCCTTCTGGGCATGCTCCCATCTGGCAGCGATTTGTTACACAGTCTATAATCGCTTGTATTTTATAACTTAGTTTATTTTAGCTTTTACTCTACATGGTTAAATAAATTTAATACAATATAAATATATTTATAAATTAAATAAATTTATAAAATAAATAAATTTAATATAATAATATAAAATTTAATATATTAGTTTATATATAATATTAATATGTGTTATTGTTTATTCTCTATTTTTTATTCATTTTAGGTATATGCATTGTGTGATCGACGCACCAGCGTCATACACTTGCGAATCTCCCTTTCATACAATCCATAACCCGGGTTGTCTGGAAGAGATCGCTAAAGCAATAAGGCCGTCCATTGCTCCTACTTTCACTGTTTAATGTGTTAACTGTTAAATGTTTATTTTATGTGTAAGTGGTGATCAATAAAGTGTTTTCTATTGTATTTTAATTTCGTGTTTTATATTTAAGAATATTGATTATCGTATGTGTAAACGATTTTTTTATTTTTTTTTATTTGACTTGACTTTATGTTGTTGGTCCGAAGACCTCACAACTTTACCGGGGTTTTTGGGGCGAGCGCCTTCGCAAGGCGCTCGAGCCCGGGGGCAACGTACTTGAGGGAGCTCCCTAGGGAGTTTTACCTCGGCTGGACTGTTGCCATGAGAGGGGGATGAATCTGATGATGCCCGCCAATGGGCAACACAATGAACTAATTGGGAACGGGCGACGGGTAATATAAAGCCCGAGAAGAAGGATCCCGGGGTACCGGGATCGGCGGTTCGCGGTGGCCTATGCTAACTTACTGCCGTTTCGCAACGTGTTTTGGCTGGGAAAGAAGAAACGGCGAAAAAAAAAAAAAAACCTTCCCAGCAACACGCCTAGTCTATCCTGTGGGGGGGCTATGTCTCCTGGCGTCCCTCGCGAGGACGTGGAGAGATCGTGATTGGCGTTGTCTGCGACGCCGCCGTCTATGTCTGTCTGTATCGTATGTGTAAACGATAGAATTCGTTATATGAACGGCCCTCTCGGTGTCGCCTATAAAATGAAATAGAAATAATATAAATAATAATAAATATACATACATATATAAAATTAAGATGTAGTGTAATATTTGTGTATTTACCTGACTGGTTTTTTTAATAAATAATAGCCAATTGGTTGCCTAGAGGAATCGGAATGCACGAACTTCATTCGCGATTGACCGGAGTTAGTTGCCCGCGACCACCGACCGTGCTTTACGTACTTTGCATTTCGATATTCTCAAAGCATCAACGGCTAACTTTTCAAACCCTTAAAATCTTGTTTTAATATTCTCCTTCGCACTATTGAACGTTATATCCGTAACAGTATGTTTCCCAAACAAATTAAATAAATAAATGAATGACTGAATAGATAGCACAAAACGCAGCAAACACCTTCATAACCAAATTTATCGTTAATTTTATTAAGTTACCCAACTGTATAACGGGTGAGCATCACTCAAATCCAACAATCCCCAAAAGGAATCAACTGAACTCCTGAAGCCGGCGATGATAACTGTTAACTGTCACCATTAACACCGACAGACGGTACAGTTTGAAACTCGCGGCGCGACCCGCAGTTGTGCTGAGAGTTGGAAACATACAAGACAATATTTCACAACTAGGTAACTTCACTAACATTAATTATTATCATGAAATCTTCTTCTTCTTTGTGCAATAATGGCCTGGAACGGTTTGTGTATTTAGCCAGAGTCATGTATAAATGGCTTTTCATTTCAATTCAGTTTTATAAAACGAAGGAAACCTAACGCGAAAAAATAGAAACTACTGAAAATTTGGAAAAAAAGTGTCAAAATAATTATTAAATATAACTACTGAAATTAATAATAAAACTACGTTTTAACGGTTTTAAGCGCGGAAGACCACGTGACCACGGCCACTGAAGGGCGGCCGAAGCGTCGGATAAACCAAAATCAAATAAATTACCGCGCTTAAAACCGTTAAAACGTAGTTTTATTATGTGTACAAGTCGCCTAAACTTAAGAAAATATTATACTAAAATTAACGTTTAATTTGATTATTTACTGAATTTAATATACTATATACATCAAATTTACAATCCTTAAGTAATACAGACTATAGAATCAGGAAGAGGAACAGAAAGAGAAATTAAAGAGTCGTTCAAAGAAGTGTGATCATACATAGGACAGGACAAGAAAACATGGTTCATGTCACAATAATTCTCACCACATTCGCAGGCTGGACTCGAGACAATTCCAAGTCTATGTAAATGCACCGGAATATCATGAAATAATTTTTGATGTTCAATCATTACCGTTATTATCATTAGAGTAATAAGCCAGGACTGCCAGACCTTCGTTATTTTATAAAAGTGCATGTCATGCATGCATGTGTGTATGTGATCCTATCCATGATAATTTTCGAAATCTCGTCATCCATTTCCGGACACTTATGACAGTTGCTACCCCCTGCCAGATACCCCTAAACTTTCTTACTTTTTATAATATAAAAGCTAAATTTTATATATGTTACTTGGGGAGAGTTTTAATGAATCTTATATCTTGCCAGACACATTGAAAGTCCGCTGTAAGTGCGAGAGCGAGGTAACAACTGTTCAAGCGGGTGCGAGTGTTTAAACATTAAAAAATATCTAAAGTACCAGGTAGCTTTCAAGAACTTCGGCAACAGATAATTAATTTCTTGTTGTAAAATTTCAAAATATGTGATGCCACACTAGGGAAGGAGAAGTCTCATGAATATGACCAGCTGAGGCAAGGACGGAGGAGGTGTCAAAAATCATGAAATTCGTGTGACGTAATTTGTGAAAGGCCCTGAATTACATATAACATAGACGAGTAGTATACAAGTTTGAGCAATTATATCCCCGTATATTCTAACCACAATAACTCATAAGATACTATAGAACTTCCCGATGCAGTTGACTAGCTAACTTAGATAACTTAATAAATAACTATATTAAGCTTACTGGAAACGTTCAAACTGTTTCAACCAACTACAGTTAAGCGTCACTTGGATTTTAGTGCATTTAAGAAATGAAATCACGAACTGGATATGTAACACCAAAGGTGCTACAAATGCGCTGCTGCTCCCTTAAGGGAGACTAGAACCTGGTCACTAATGCCGGAACACAACTCAAGGTGGTTTTGGCGACATACTTTAGACCAGAGGTGGTAGCCATCCAGTCGGGCCAATGCCCTACCACCTGGCTGTTGGTTGTTTTGTCACCTCTTACGACAGGCCGCCCGGCCGCTGGAAATTGTCTTCTTTCTCCGTTGCTGCACGGATTGTACAAACTCGAATCATTTACAGATTTATTATGGTATAGATATATTAGGATTATTACAATCTAAACATATAGTAAAACTGTAGAGGTCGAATTTCTGTACAATGCAAAAAAATGCTAAAAACCGAGCCAGGGAGATGTAAGAAGTGAATTTGTACTAATTTAGATTTTTTCAAATTTTTTGTTTCTCTGTTTGTCTATTTGTCAGTTTGTCTGTTTGTACCGCCTAATCTCCGAAACGACTGGACCGATTTAAATGGAATTTTGTACGGTGGTAGCTTATATCCCTGGTCAACATATAGAATACTTTTGATTCCAAAAAATTAAAGACTTCCCGTGGGATAGTTAAATAACCGCACCACGCGGACGAAGTCGCGGGCAGAAGCTAGTTATTAATAAAACTTTTGTGAACAGACCTATAAAGCCTTTGTTTTTACTTTTTAACGAGCTATAAACTTCGTATAACTTTTATGAATAATTCGTCTTATGAGTTTGAGTTATGACACTATCAAAGCTGCGATATCATGTGTTAGTAATATTGCAACAGCAATTTCTCGCCCCGTTCATTTCGGTTGGTGGTCCCCATGCGTGTTACACTAATGCCATCGAACCGTGTGGACCGCGGCTGCAACCTCACATTTGTATCCAACGAGCGGCTAACCGCCACGGCGGTCATTTGGGCTTTCCATTACCTATTATTCATTGCTAAGAAATTCTTCATAATATTTTTTATGATAAACTAGGATATGCCCACCACATGCCAACACACATTTCGTCCATGCTTAATTGGAAATACCCGCGGGATTCCCGGAGAAACAAGCAAAATTAAAATAATAGTCAACGTATATGTGAAAGGAATAATAACAAAGAAAAAAACCAGAAAACAATTATAATATAATCAATAAAAAAAAGTAAAATAATAAAATTGTAGAGCTCGAATTTCTGTATAATTAAAAAAATGCTAAAAACCGAGTCAGGGGGATGTAAGAGGTGAAATAGAACGAATTTAGATTTTTCAATTTTTTTGTTTCTCAGTTTGTACTGGCTAATCTCCGAAACTACAGGACCGATTTAAATGAAATTTTGTACGGTGGTAGCTTATATGCCTGGTCAACATATACGAAACTTTTGATCCCGAAAAATTAAAGAGTTTCTGTGGGATAGTTAAAAAACCGCACCACGCGGATGAAGTCTCAGGCATCAGCTAGTAAATAAATAAAGCACTTATTACATGTGAACATATGGTTAAGGTGTGTGAATTTTGTTCCTGTTCCTGTCATTGTGGCGTTACTGGAAAACAATACGCGTGGTGCCAGACATATAAGTTTTATCTATGGTGCCAGTTGCCACATCACTCGATGTTTGCTATGTCCATAGCCTAACCTATAAATTAGGTTCAGTCCTACAATATATTAATTTAGAATAATAAATTAATATAATAAAGTAAGTAAATTATTTTAACGGCCTCTGTGGTTGAGCGGGCTAAGCCTTTGCCGGCTTATCTCACTGCAACGCAGAGGTTCCGGGTTCAATTCCTGGTATAGTAAATTTCGGAAACATATTTTCTCCATTATTTACTATGGTCTGGGTGTCGGGGATCGGCCCCAGAGTAGTCCGTTGTATATTACCCATAACACAAGCGTAACTTGCTTAATTTAAGGATATACAATATGTGTGTTTGTCTGCCGATTATTATTATTATTATTTCACATATATATTTGGTTTCAAATTCTTTACATTTTTCTTTATATACATATATTTTTTTAAACATAATATATTGAAATAAAAATTTAAAAATCGATGTCCGCTGGCAGCCGGGCCTAGGGTCCAAGTTACCGGTGGTTAAGGCTCCAGAGACAGGAATCTCCTCACGATACGGGCCGTGTCTAGCAGGGCTGCCTTCTGCATCCGACCCTTCACCCAGGTACCAAGCGAAAGGCTTCAAGGTGTCGGTCAAGACTCTTCGCTATTAGTCCATTCACAGACACCACTATCAGTACTATGATTGTTATTATATGTATGTCTTTCAAGACCAGGGCTTGCGTGGGGCCATGGGGAGGCCAACACGTAGAGGCCCCTTGACAAATTTAATGTAAATATGTGGCGTGACACTGACCGGCGATTATCCCTGTCTACACCATATGATAATGCACCCAAAGACAAGCCCCGGCCAGTGACTATTGTGGGAAATGAGGACAAAAAGTACCGGGCTATTGGGGTGAACTGTTAGTGGTACTAGCGGTCTGGGAATATGGGGACTATGGCGTCTGCCCGTCGCAATGTTCAGGGAACATGGAAAAATGGGCAGACGGTGACTCGCCACTCGCATGGGCCCCTAAAAATGCCGTAAAAGGCAGGGGCAACATGGGTGTGAGTGGCTAAGGGGTGTAGAGAGGTGGGCTGCAGGTTCACCGAAGCTACTTCCGACGTTAGGCCATTTATCGCTTCCACCCCTGGAGCTTGAGTCTTAGCTCTAGCGATCTCCACTCCGTGCCGGCTGGTTAAGTGGCCCCCGCAGTCAGGTACGAGGTGTCGCCACTCACCTAAGGCTTCGCCACTCACCTAAGGCTTCGCCACAAAGCCCCCCTGCGGGTTGATTGTTATTATTATTATTATCTGACCTGTGATAATTTTGTTATATAACCGATATTAGTTGCCCAAATATATCACTAATAAACATTAATTAACTCTGTAATGATCACCAGTGTCGCAAAAACCCCGATGTCGTTTGAAATTAAATTGCTTCGGAATATTTGATGATCGTTGCTTTTCATAAAAAAACTTTGATTAATTTATCTCAAACGAGCAATACTTCTTCATACAATATGTTGAACATTTGTTAGTGATACGTGTATACACAGTATACGTTTATCAGGGGTCGTGTGGCATAATAACGATAGTTAAACACGCGATGTGCCAGACAGCGCTGTGCCGAGAACGCTTTGCTAACTAAACCCCCAGGGAAAATACGACATAAGCTAGAAGTTGCAAAATTATATATTTTATGATTATAAGTGAAATTTTAAACGATTTATTCATCAGTTGCTCAAAACTAATTTATATAAAAAAAAGAGATAGATACTGAAAGAGTATCTAATATTGGGACGAAATTGTACTAAGATTTTATTTTTAATATGTTGATATATATATTTTTTATTTGGACAAAAATACAGTATTTTACAGAATTTACAACTTATTATGAAACTTATACATGAATATTTTAACTTGATACAATACCAACATCATTTGCCACTTATTAAATAGTTTAAATTATATTAGCTACCGTAAAATACTGTAAACATAAAAATAAAAAGTAAGAAAAAAGAGAGAAAGAAAGACAGGAAAAAGAAGAAGAAAGGAAAACCTCACCAGAACGCAGAGCCGGAACAAAGATCACACCGAATGCCTGCAACCAGCCGCAAGGAGGACGCCTATTACCAGAAACACTTGATAGTGATAGCGGTTTACTTGTTTTTCAAATTCACGGATCATTTGTTTGTAAGTGCTAGGCCTAGTTGTCGCTATATCTATCAATAGAAGTTCTGATTATATGAATGCACTAGATGGTAAAGCGGGGATTTTATAATTCTATTGAGTTTCATTATTTCGAATGAATTAATCGTGCGTTGTAAGTGTTTTCATATTATAAATTCATATAAATCGATTCTGATAAACGATAAGTTGTTTTATTTTTGTGACCATACTATCAAGATTTCTCGTCTTCCAGATATAATTTACGGCTGATTTTATATATTTGGTGACAGAAAAATATAACAGTTTTCTATAAGCCATACCTCAACTCATCATTCTTAAAAATCCCATGAGATAGTGCAAAGAGAAAACCGCGGCGGGAAATTCTCTCCAGATCATTTTTGTACGCGGAACAAATGTTCTAGAATATCGTTGCGTAGTTGAGTCCCACAACCAAGGTCAAGGAAATGGGGTTAAACAAAAAGTAAGGCGTTTGCACCAGAACCGACACTCCCCGTTCTACAGGTGGTAAAATACGCAGAGGGACGTTAAGTCACTCCGTAGGATAAGCGGATCTAAGCCGCCTGTTAGTATGGGATCGTCGACTATTCGGACGGCGTGACGCTGGATGGAGTCTTGTAGACCGTATGTCATCGCTGCGGAGTGAAGTACTGCTGAACAATTCTTAATTGTATTTTCGATATGTACGATATATACATTGCTTGCATCAATCCATCGACCTGTATCACACAAAATTACCCAGAGCTATCATGTAGCTCAATTATCAAACAAAGCAACATCTATTTCGGGTCGTGCTCCACCAAATGTTAATGTAGGCCCTCTGTATGTTGATACATGTGTGCGGTGGCTGAGAGCTAGTATTATATTATTAAAATTAATGACAGGCTTCCGAACTACTGTGCTATTTTAACATACCTGAAAAACAGAATACTCTACATACTTGTTTGGGTAATAAAATACAAAGAATGATTTATTAATAAACGCTTACTGGTACTTGTTTTGCAAAGATTTATATATTTTGTAGACTTACGTCCATAGCATTTATACGGCATCGTTCGCGGAAATTTCGAGGTCGTATCCCGCAGGAACCAGGCGAGATAAAAAGAATTCCTTATTTATCCACGTTCTTGAAAATAAGTCGTCTTTACCAAATTGAATGAATAATTGGTATTTATTTACAAAATTATATTTGTAATATGTATTTATGATGGGTATTTTGTTTTTGCTGGTGCGTACTTTTGGCCTGTTAGGGACGGCTCGAAGGACCAAAATTTTAGGGACTGTATGAATTTAGTAAAGATATTGAAAATTATACGCTGGACAACGATGGTGAAAAATACATATATTTGGTAGCCAAGTAAACAGAAACGTCATTCTCCTAACTATCAGAATATATTTAAAAATAAATACGAAAAAGTTCGTAACACGGCCTAACTTGGAAAGTGACCACTTTCGCATATGGGAATGGAAGGCTCATAGGTGCTATAAATAGCTAGATAGATAACAATTTATTGCTCACCAAATATACAATTTCAAAAACACACAGTTACAATATTGTCATGGTAGAAACAGTAGGCGGCCTTATCGTCTAAAGCAATCTCTTTCAGGCAACCTAACTTAAGGAATAATTTAACCTAATCTGGTGGTGCAGATCATTAGGTATATCCATTTGATATATAAAAAATACTAGATACACATTGTCGAATAAAAGTAACGCTCGGGGTTGTCCCAAGCGCTCACCAATTATAAATACGTAGTTATAGTTATGCTGAAGCGTATATTTTTGCAAGTTCAACCTTACGCAAATGGTATAAAGTTATTACAACGCAGTGTTCGAAAAGCAATACGACCGAAGTTGTTAGTAGGACAAGGATGAGTCGAGACGAACTTTTATATTTTTTTTTTCTTGCGACATTTGTATTTTAAGAGTTTGTTAAATTGTGTTCTAAACACATAATTATACTTTTATTTCAGCGTTAATATTATTTTGGATAGGACATGTATACATATATATATCAATAAAACAAATATTAACTGTTATAATCATTTATTTATATTAAAGGTATTAATTTTTAAAACATGTGACGTTCACCACTGATCCAAAGGTCAAGCAATGACATACTCAAGCCGAAGCATTGAGTGGAATATGAAATAAAAGAAGTTATATATTGGAAATATATATAAAAATATTAAATGAGTAAAATATATAATATTGGCCATTTGGCCATAAACCGTGATCATTTAGTAGCAGGAACCCTTCGCTGCAATACCGTTAACCCTATATTCACAAGGTAGGTTGTATAGAAGTGTTGTTCAAGAAACAGGTAGACTCTCAAAGATCGGTATATAATATATATAATAATTTGTAGTAATATATTGTAAGTGTAAAATGTTATATTTTTTATGATCAATGACAAATATTTTATCTTATGACATATGCTCATCACCTGAGTACGCCTTGCCTTGTCTTTTTAACAAGTCTCGATTTTTTTTTCTTAAGTTGTTAATGACTTTTTCCTTGCTATTTAACCTTTTGCGGCATTTGTGAAGTTCGCTTTTTATACGAATCTTTTGAGGTGTGTCCTAAATTGACCCTATGCTTAGAGAAGTAGTAGGAGATTCAAATTTCTTTTCATTTTCTAAATCAAACATTGAATTCATGCCATAGACTTCAGTGTCACGGCCATCATCCGGTACTTCAATCTGTAAGCAAAATCAAAATGATAAGTATCTGCTAGCACACAAAATAATATTTTGAAATACAGCGGCACTAAGGTTCGTTCCGTTCGTTCTTCATCGCAATTACTTAAAATCTTGAGTTCCTGTGGTGACATATCCTGTAAAAAATAATTGTGATTACAAAAAAATAATTGAATGAAGGTACGATACTACTAGTATTTGACAAATATATTTTTCTGGCTAATTTGTTACATACCACTACGCGAGGAACAGCCGTTTTACCAAGTTTTATGCTCTTTGCAGTGACATACACATCTTCGTCCAAAAAATGTTTTGAACAAAAGACGTTTGAATTATTCGGCTTAAAAAATTCTTCACGCCTTTGTCGACTAACAAGTGATCTTCATTCTTCACATTATATAGGATCACGAGGAAAACTAAAATATAAAAAATAGTGTATTAAGTTTTCAAGAAGTCTTTAATGTGACGTGTTGCGCTAAAGCGACACTCATAGACTACGCGACACTTCTGACATTAGCATGCCACATGTCGCGAACCCATCAGTTGTCCCGTAATTAATCGATATACATTATAATATTTACGAACATTAAAAAAAAGTCAATTTGACTACCTCTTCTCCTACATTAAATTATACAACGTAACCATATTTGTCAAAAACTAAATACAAAAAAGTTCAAAAATACATAAACTTATTAATTAAAAAAATAAACACAACAAAAAAAAATCGACTCCATTGACAAGAACAGGGTATTTTTTGTTATTCGACCGTTGAGTGAAGTTTTTAGACAAATTAAATCTAGATCACATATTGCTTCCTATATTCAGACATAAACACAATAAAAATTAATCAATTAACTCTTTTACTCAAACTCTTTGCCGATGGACCCCACGGGCCTAATGTCTCAACTCCAACGGCACAAATAAGTAACCCCTTCCTAAGGTTCCATATTTGCGCCGTTTGAGACCTTCAGCTATTGAAGCAGCATTGCCAGCCTCTAACTCAGTCATTGGAAGATGTCCCAAACAAGCGGCCGTCCCATCTTCCAAGGAATAAGTGACATACCATCCGGCCTCTTGCCATCGTCGCGTACCAAGCCATTCGGTTCTAATACGGCCGGTACGCCGACGCTGACAGGAGCCCGGCGGATGATGTCATTGAAGCTGGCCTGGCGAGATCTTCGACCAACACTATATAAATTAAATACACATACTCAAATTAATAAATTAAATACATACAAAAATATTTTTATGTATAATAGTTAGGCATAATTATTTCAGCAAAGGTAGAGTTTTCGGAGTGCGTTCTTAAATGTAGGCGATGCTTTGTCTTCTCTGACAGTAAGAGGCAGCGCATTCCAAGGTGCTACTAATGTGTTGACTGTCTGGTAAGAAGGAATTGAACAATTCTACTTATGACGGAACAGCTTGTTATGGGGGCTTACTCTAGACCAGAGGTTGTGGCGATCTAGACGGGCAAACACCCTACCACCCGACTGTGGGTTGTTTTGCCGCCTCTTACGACAGGCCGCAGGAAATTGTATTCTTTCCCTGTTCCTGCACAAATGGTATTTAATTGGTATGCTCTCAAGGACGCCTCCTTCTTTGTTTACACTATTATTGCATATAATCTTGAAGGTCATACTTATATATATGCTTCAAAAGATATTCGGTTTAGTTGAAATAAAAACTTGTAAATCTGAATAGACATTTTCTCATCAATGACTAGAAATAAATATCCATATTAATACTTGGCAATGAAACGTTTAAATGTTGGCACAAAGTCGGGGCTTTTACGTCCGGTGCGGCATAATAATCATGATTGGACGGCATTCAACGTGCTACACATGTTAATAACATGCAAATTGCACTTTAACTATTGTGATAAACATTTCGGAATTTTACAATCCAATTTTACCTATATTTCGGTGAACATTTCCGCCAATATCTTGAAAATGTAACAACTTTTTGACATTTGCAACACCATAGGTGCTACTAATGGCTGCTGTTCTCTTAAGGGAGACTGGAACCTGGTCACTAATGCCGAAACACAACTCAAAGTTCTTATGGCGGCATACTCTACACCAGGGGTAGCCACCCAGTCGGGCAAATGCCCTACCACCTGGCTGTGGTTTGTTTTGTCGCCTCTTACGACAGGCCGCCCCAACGCAGGAAATTGTATTCTTTCTCCGTTCCTACACGGATAAAAAACGAAAAATATTCACTAAGTAATGCTTTTAACATAGATAAAATATCATTTAAATTCATGCAATTAATACTAATAATATTGTGTGCTTTTTTTTAAATAGACTTTATAATTAATGAAATACTTATACATACATACTGTGTCACTTCCGTTGATAGAAACAACATTATGAGAAATGTTTACTAAAATATTCATCAAATAAATTAAATTGTAAATATATAAAATAAAATAACATAAATAATATTAAATGTGCCTATTATATAAATCACCTAAATAAAATATAATAAACATATATAATATAAAATAATGCAAATACATACACTTAAAATTAAATACGTTAAACCATATTCTAAAAAATAAAGTGAAGTAGACTGAGGAGCAGAGGATCAGCTGCATTCATGCCCATTAACCAGGTAAGTGCGTGCTCATTCTCGAATTCCCGTCCAAATTGTCCCAAACTTCTTTTCCTGTAAAATTGACACAGGTCGCTTATCGCAACAACGCCTTTAAAATCTCGACTTATAAAATTGTACTATTTAACATTGACACCATCATTAAAGCACAAATTTCGAACTACCCTGACTTTAATACGCCACAATATTTCCAACCCATTAACAAACCATACACAAATATAACTAATCAAAGTCATGTAGCTGGAAACGTCGACAAAGGAGTATTTGACAAATGAACGCACACTCGGACCGTATTACCCGGATAATAATGCCTAAACCCGGTTGAAATTAGTCCGAATTCACTGGATGCTGATCAATCATTTTATGATTTCAGTTTAAATGTAAGTGAAATAGTGCATGATGTAGTATGTACTCGTATACTATTGTTATACGCGAACAAAGTGAAGCCAAATGTGTAACATTAATTATTTTTTTGGTGGAAACTTAGCTGATTTGTGTATTAATTTATGTATCGTTGGTACCTTAGAAGATGGGACGCCCCTTAGTATGGGACGCAACGTGTGTCGATACGTAGGCGGCTTTCCATCTTCCAAATACAACCGTCACTGCCGGGGGAGCTGCCACACTTCAAGAAGGCCTGAAACGCCGCAAATATGCATCCATCGGCGACGGTTACATATTTGTGGCTTTCAGGGTTGAGACTTTGGGGCCATAGGGACGTGAGGCTTATCAACTTTATCGAGACCTTTCAAGGCGAATGAAAGAAGTCTCGCGTGACCAAAGGGCTGGCCTATATTTATGGCAACGAATTAGCGTTGCCATACAACGAGGGAATGCGGCCAGCATTTTGGGAACGCTCCCCACCGACAGCGAT
Source organism: Dendrolimus punctatus (assembly GCA_012273795.1). NCBI lineage: Eukaryota > Metazoa > Arthropoda > Insecta > Lepidoptera > Lasiocampidae > Dendrolimus > Dendrolimus punctatus. Next base: position 10,783,193 of record CM022531.1, read on the forward strand.
TTGGACTACATCTTTTACTTGTAAATATGTTTATAGTAGTATTTAATTTCTAAGTTTTTGTTTCTTAAATTAATTTGAGTTTTTATGTTAAAAAAAAGTAAAAAATGTATGTGTTTTATATCGTAAGAATTAATAATAATTATTATTGACTTACAAAACCAGACACGATGGAAATATCATACGTGGATATGTCAAACATACAACACAGTAGTGGCTAGGAGACAAATTGCGACATTTAACAATCCGGTTGTAAAATCTACCGCGACATTATCCGGATAGCGCGCAACGGGCTTATACTCATTTATCATACTGTGCTTTATCAATGTTTCAGTGAAGATCAGGGATTGGTTAGCCAAAGAGAATTTCAAGTTTCAACCGGATATTGTTTGTATACGGTTATATGTAGCATTAATTTTAATTTGTCCGAACTACGGTAAGTGTCACGGAGGTTAAATCCAGAAAAAAATATTATTAGTGGCCAATTCTAATATTGTCTTAAACTCTAGAACAAAACAATTTTTTATTCATGTTATATTTCTGCTCCACCTGGGCTAATTTTGCGTTTTGTTTATAGCGTTAAAAATATTAATAGCAATGTTGCATCACAATTAAATAACGCATTGAGCCCATTGCTACATTTTCGTGAAACTGTCACTGAGGTTAACAATATCCCAGATGTAGCAGTAACATTATATTAAATATTTCCTAATAAAAATGGACATAACGGTGTTGTACAATTATTTTAATCAAATCCTGCTAAAGCTGAGCGTATTCGCCTATATTTTTTGCTTTATAGGTACGGTGCGATAATAACCATATATTTTTATTTATATAATCAAATACACAGAGATTGTCTTATATAAATATATATACAGCGTGTTTCAGATTTACGACAATAAATCAGATCACGTTTTCGTCATGACGTACTCTACCCAAATACAAAAACGAATCAAGGTATCTTCTTTGGTTTAGCCACAGGACGTCATTTTTCATTTCAGAATTTTACAACAACATGTATCTGTTATTGTGATTAAATCGGTAGGTTAGTGACCAAATATATCATGTTGCCAGCTCGTCTCTTCATCATTAAGCGCGGAAGATGTTCATTCTTACCAAGGTCAGTGAACCAATATTTACAAGATGTTCTGTTTTTATTGTCTTTTTATCGTAATTAATTTGTTCGAAAATTGCTTTTTTTAAATTTTGACATTACGGTTGATTTAATAGTACCAAAAACTTTGTATGGAGTAAGACTGCTAAAATTATGATTTATTGTCATTTGAAATGAAACACGTTGTATAACAACAGCCCATAACTGTCCCACTGCTGCGCTCGGGCCTCCCACTGTAGGGGAATGGACAGTATACCCGCCACGCTTGTCCAAGGCGGCTTGGCAGGTTTGACACATAGGTTATCTCGATGTGCAGGTTGCATCACGATGTTTTCCTTCACCGTTGTTAGCACGTGGTAATTGTAACAATATGCACATTAGGTCAGAAAACAGCCTAAGTGGTGCATGCGTTCCGGACAGGATCGAACTCGCGACCTTTGAGTTTAGGACGCGTGCGCTAGCCATTACGCTACCATGACTTCAGATTCTTAGATTGTCACCAATATATACAATTTGTAAAAATCTACACTCTTATTATACAGAACGATTGTTCGTTTATTTAATCTACGTGCTGCGTACTCCTTTTATCTGCAATTTTTTATATATGTTTGTTAATTATATAGAAGTTGACTTGTCAAAAATTTCGCATCTCTGTCTGCCACATTGTAAACAATTCCATGGTATTCTAACATTTCTCCATTAAACACATTCATTATCCAAAGCTTATCATTCCTTAGGTTATATCCGCAACACTACGGTTATGGCTTTCAATATCCTGGACTTAGTAACACACGTTTTGCACAACCCCGTGATACCTCATAACTGTCCTTTTTTTTTGAGGCGAGGGAAAATGACTAACCGATTTACGCACTCTCTGGGCCGTCACTAGGAAACGGCACGAATCCACGGGGGGCGGTAACGCTAGCAATTGTATGCTTTATTTTGCGTTCCGCCCGCTATGGACTACACAGAGGAGTGTGGAGACTCCGAGTGATGCCGCACGGGCGAGCAACCTCAATACCCACTAAAACCCCCTCCTCCCTGACGACCCTGCGCTTTTGTGTGTAGGAAAGACTGAGATATAGAACATAGTTACGACCTCATAACTGTCCTTGCCTCAACTTTGCTGTCCCTTTTCAGGCAGGGGGGGAGCAAGGCTGAACGGGGCTGTGCTCCACGTACCGGGCTAACAGCATATCCAAGATATATAATATTTAACACATTTTATTATTATACAACTTTAATGTACCTACGCTACATAGGTACTGTAACGACTAGAACCTTTTTAGTCATCGTTTGTATTAAGAAAATAATTATTTAAATTTGAATTACATCGAACGCCTCGCAAAACGAAGGATATCATTATTGTATCGGGCCGCGCACGGAACAGATGTAATAGCTTCCTGATTGAAAATATAAAGAATACATTCCTTGAACCAGTCCATCATTTCAAGATCCGTACCAAGCTCGAGCCGCCGGCCGCCACAGTACCAACTCTCACTCACATAGCTTTCCGCGGCTTATCGTAATAACTTTACGCTGCCAAAATTTGGACAATCTATTTCAGAACATCGGATTGTACGATTTTTTTAATCCGGCCCTGGAATAACACGAATAAAAAATAAAAAATATTTTGCATGTTCTTCTGAAGATCTGTTAGATATGCCGACTTTTTTTTGAGGCGAGGGAAAATGACTAACCGATTTACGCACTCTCTGGGCCGTCACTAGGAAACGGCATGAATCCACGGGGGGCGGTAACGCTAGTAATTGTATGCTTTATTTTGCGTTCCGTCCGCTATGGACTACACAGAGGAGTGTGGAGACTCTGAGTGATGCCGCACGGGCAAGCAACCTCAATACCCACTAAAAACCCCCTCCTCCCTACGCGGCCCTGCGCTTTTGTGTGTTGGAAAGACTGAGATATAGAACATAGTTACGCAACAGTCGATCCAGCGCAATAAAGTGCTTGAAGTGTGCCCTGGGAGAACACACTCCACTACGAAACGGGGGTAGTTGTTAAATCCCTTGCTTTACCTAGTAGCTAAGGGCCCCCATCGTTCCGGATTCTAACTCAGGGAGGGAAGTAAAGCGCGTACCTGCCTCTCCGGGTGCCGGCTGAAGGCCGGCGACCTCGAGAAGAGACCGTAGTACGCGCCGAAGGACTTCGCTCCCTATCCCTTTCTGCGGCCTCTTTCAGAGACATTACTGCCTCACAAAAAGAAACCACAGCATCCCAGCGGTCGTCGCTCTGCAACATGGCCGTTACCAAGTCGCCGAGCGATCCGACGGCTCCTACTTTTGTCTCGAGCTCGAAACGCTGCGGCGCCCAGGCAGCGCACTCGACAAGCGTATGAAACGCCGTATCGGGTGCGCCACACTGTCGGCAATCCGGAGAAGGCAAGCAGCCCACAATGCGAAACAGATACTGATCGAAACAACCGTGTCCGGTCAGTATCTGTGTCGTCCTGAAGGTGAGGGTACCGCTAGTGCGGTTGACTCATTCCTCCAGTTGTGGCCTGATTGCATCCACCGTAAAGTCGCCGGCCGCAGGGTGTTCGAGGTCACGGGACCAGTCGACGAGGCAGCAAGCGGTTTCCCGCTTCCTGACCGTCTCTATCTCGACTTGACAGAAGGTCAATCCTCTAGCTAGGGCATCCTGCTGGGTACGACGAACCCTGGATAGGACGTCTGCCTGGAGAGGCCAGGGCAGCTCGCCTGCCAAGAGTGTCGCCGCCGTCCAAGACACTGTACGATACCCCCGTATGGCTCTCACGGCCAGAACCCGCTATTTCAACTCTGTCTAGGTAACAATTTATTGCTCACCAAATATACAATAACAAAAATGTAGAATTACAATATTGTCATGGTAGAAACAATAGGCAGCCTTATCGCTTAAAGCAAACTCTTCCAGGCATCTTAACTTAAGGAATGATTTAACTTACTCGGGCGATGTAGGTGGTGCAGATTATTACGTAGAACTTATATAGACTTACTTAAACTACATACATACGTAACTTCACGCCAGGTCCCTTGCGGGGTAGGCACGAACAATCATAGCTCTTGTCATGCACGCTCGTCTGTTCTTAAGGCTCCTCTTAAACTTAAACTGCATAATTTATAAATTAAATACTGTACTATAAGAATTAGATATAACATACATACATATTATTAATCCTGTTCCCATGGGGGTAGGCAGAAATTATAGATCTCCACTTCCGACGATCCTGACAAAGCACTTTCACTTGGTCAAATTTCATTAACCTCTTATACATGCACATTTATTTGCTGTGCTTTTTAGATGATCTGGTTTTAATACTTCTGTTATTTGATCATGGCGTGTACGTCGTGGTCTACCAGTACTAACTCTACCATTCACAGTACTGTCATACAGTTGTTTTGTGATTGTATTTTCATCCATTGTCTCTTCATGCCCAAACCACATTAATATCTAAGGAAAAGTTGCGTTTTCTGAGTTTGTTTCAGAGCCACATAACATATCTTATACTAATATATAAAGCTGAAGAGTTTGTTTGTTTGCTTGAACGCGCTAATCTCAGGAGCTACTGGTCTGATTTGAAAATTTCTTTCAATGTTATATAGTCCATTTATCGAGGAAAGTTATAGGCTATATATTATAACGCTTAGACTTTAGGAGCACTAACGAAGAATGTTTCAAAACCGGGGTTTTTTTTTTTCAAATCATCTTTTGTTTTTAAACGACTTCAAAAAAAGGAGGAGGAACTCAATTCGTCGGGATCTTTTTTGTTTTTGTTTTTTTATGTATGTTCACCGATTACTTCGAGATTTATGATCTGATTTACGCGATTCTTTTTTTGTTCGACGCGGAATAGCTTCCAATTGCTTCCCTACAAATCTGACATAGTTTGGCCTAGTAGTTTTCAATTTATGAACATTTTTTATTCCCGCTTTTTGGCCTATATTTTGTAAATAGCGCGGCATCTTTCGTAGGTCTGCCCATGCATAGATAGCTAGGCACTAAAAAGTAACAAATAAAATGAAAAACTTCGTTTAAAAAAACCGACTTCAAAAACTAAAAGTATAAAATAACTTACTTCTAAAGCTATTGAAGAGTGTGCTATGATATTATTGTTGTGATGTCAGGTTCTTGAATAAATATTACTTCAATCTTAAACTGGCTTTTTATTTTCACTTTCTGCAAGTATCTTTTTTGTCGTACAAAATGGTCTCTCTGCTTGACTCAATTAAAAAACGGTGTCTACTTTCATTTTTGAATTCCCACCAATGAGAGCGACTTTTATACTCGTCTCTCATTGGTTGGTCAAATCTTTACGTCCTGGCTAACAGAGGCATATAGGCATTGAGTAACAAAATAGAATATGATGTAGCTGATAAATTAAAGTATTAAATAAATAAGGAAATTGAAATAGATATTTATATGTAATTTGTTTTATGATTAGAAATTATTATTTAAACATAAATGGAAAACATACCGTAGATTAAAATAAAGTTTTTGCTATGTATTTTATACGCTAGCACTTGTCAAACGTCAAAAGTCAAATGCCAAAAGGCTGACCTTGAACTTGACCGGTTTTTGTTTACGAATGAGAATTAGGTTAAAATACAAGTTTTATTTATTACAAATGCCTCCAATAGAAATAAATTGAAATACTATAAATGTAAGCAAATAATTGAGTTGAAAGCCTGAGCTTGTGGTAACCAGGATCGTGGTACATTTCGAGCAAATATAATATAAAATTAGCTATGACTAAACGTGGTAAGTGCATCCACTACACTATGTATTATTATTAATATAAATTATCTAAAACATCTTAAAGTCGGTGCTTAGTAATTTTCAAAATATAGTCATTTTTATGTTTTAGTTTGCACCGACTTCGAAGTCGCGGGCAGAAGTTAGTCGTAAATAAATCGTATAAAATTCACCTAAAATTAGTTTTTTTAAGCATACAAAACAAACCAAAACTTGTGTACAGTTTTATAACTTCCTTATATAAAACACACAACTCTTACTTACCTTTATTTTACCCACTTGGAAAATTCCGTGGAATATTTTACGAAATAACAACAGGAAGGACCCGAAAAACGTTATTCGCTAACACGAAACTTTCAAAGGGACAAACCATAAAAACTTTTGATTCATAGGCAACTTTTTTATGGTTTTCATCACGTATACCGCTTACTTATATAAAGGTTCCAGTATGAAAGTATATGAATTAATCTATCTATATAATTAATACGTGAAGCAAAAAAACAGCAAAAAACGTTGTGCCGCTTTTTTGAAAATTGCTCGGTCGGAGGAGTATGAAATTTCGCACACTTATAGTTTATATAGAGAAGAAGCGACAAATAATAATAATATAATAATAATATAATAATTATATGGTGTAGACAGGGATAATCGCCGGTCAGTGTCACGCCACATATTTACATTAAATTTGTCAAGGGGCCTCTACGTGTTGGCCTCCCCATGGCCCCACGCAAGCCCTCCAAAAGTCCGGGCCATTTTCATGGCCCGTGGTCTTGAAAGACATACAAATATATAATAATAATATAATTATAATATAATTATAATAATCGGCAGACAAACACACACACATTGTATATCCCCAAATTAAGCAAGTTACGCTTGTGTTATGTGTAATGTTACATTGACGGCCTCTGTGGTTGAGCGGGCTAAGCCTTTGCCGGCCTACCTCACTGCAACGCGGAGGCTCCGGGTTCGATTCCCGGTATAGTAAATTTCGGAAACGTATTTTCTCCGTTATTTACCATGGTACCTGGGTGTCTGGGATCGGCCCCAGAGTGGTCCGTTGTATATTACCCATAACACAAGCGTAACTTGCTTAATTTTGGGATATACAATGTGTGTGTGTTTGTCTGCCGATTATTATTATTATTATTAATGTACAACTGACCACTCTAGGGCCGATCCCAGACACCCAGACCATGGTAAATAAAGGGAAAATACGTTTCCGAAATTTACTATACCAGGAATTGAACCTGGAGCCTCTGCGTTACAGTGAGGTAGGCCGGCAAAGACTTTGCCCATTGCCCATTCATCCACAGAGGCCGTCAACCACAAATAAAAATTATATCCGTGCAGGAACGGAGAAAGAATACAATTTCCTGGCCTGTCGTAAGAGGCGACAAAACAACCCACAGCCAGGTGGCAGGGCATTTCTCCGACTGGATAGCTACCACCCCTGGTCTAGAGTATGTCGTCATAACAGCCTTGATTTGTGTTCCGGCATTAGTGACCAGGTTCCATTCTCCATTAAGAGAGCAGCAGCGCATTTGTAGCACCTTTGGTGTTACAAATGTCTATAGGCAATGGTCGTCAAGTGCCGTCTGCCCGTCTGCTGAACTCCTGCTGTAATAAAAATAAAAAATGCTAATATATTTTAATCTTACTAATATTATAATGTGAATTTGCACACTACAGTGTAATAGAGGCCTCAAAGTCCTCAGCCCGGTATGAAAGCGTTTATTCATTCACTATCTCTGACGAACGCTTTCATGTTTCATGTTACTTTATTTATACCGAAAGTCAACGTATCTCGTCCCAAACAGAATAAAAGTTCATGAAATTGTGACTTGTTATAAAACAGAAAGTGTTAAGTGAGAGTGAATTGTGAATTGGGGAACAGTTCTTTAGAACCGGGCTCCAATTCTGCTATTACAATATCGTCAGAATGGCCAATCACTGGCGTCATATTAATACTTACACGAGAAACCAGCCAATATGATGCCAGTGGTCGAGCATTCTGACGACATGGTAATAGCAGAATTGAATCTCTGACAGTAAAATAGCATATTTAGTTTTCATTTATTTAAATTAAAATGCATAGTCATGTAACGTGAATATTTTTTTTTCAGATACATAATGGCATAAAATTTTAAACATGCTGTACCTGTATTTTTCAGAAATTTGAAAAAACAACTGGAATAGACTATATTGTTACATACCGACCAAGAAATGCGCATCTGGATTATTACCCTTCCAGCATTTGAAATTCTTTTGTTTACTTTGTGTTTAAAACTTGCTATTGGACAATAGCCTACTTTTATTGGTTTCGACTTTGTTAGCCGTTCGCATAAATAATTAACCAGGTGTGCAGATGACGTTTTCTTGGAAACCTCAGTCACTTCAGTCAGACGATGCCCAAATGGGGGGGGGGCAGTCAATCGAGGATTACGATACGAGTAAGACTTGTGCATTTGATGAGCGACATAGTGACGGACTTTACGCGTGTTATTAAATCGTGCAGTTTGTACTGGTTGTGTCAAGTTATATTTGTACTTATTTTATACGTGTTGGTACAGTTCTAATAAATTCTATAGTAATCCGAACGGCATTTTAATTCGAGTCCTGTATGTCTCGTAACAATACAAACGTTAAAGAACACGGTGCGATTTCTTTTCAGATTTCTTGTCAGTTTGTTCCGGATTCATTTAAAAACTGCTGGGCCAATTTCGATACGATTTTTGCTGATAGATAACAAATTCTTAGACTTAAAATCTGCTCTACTTCTTTCTCCTGGGACTCCTACAGAATTTTTTCTGCAAATGATTTCAAATTTACAGATTACAAAAAAAAATATTTCAAAGTGTTTTCACTGATCAATAGTAAATTTTATGTGATAGCATGTGTCTGCTTTTTTTTATCCCGGGAATCTAGTTTGTGATTGTTCGAGTGCATGAAAATTAGTTTATTCCGACACTGTGTTCACTAAAACGATAGCTGCTGTACTTTATGCCCCAGGGATTTCACGGGAATTTTGTAAAGTTGACGGACATAACCTAGTAGTATATAATTATTTGTTTGTTTTATATGTTTTGTTTTATTTTATAAGTATTTATGAGGGGCAGTCAAAGGTCGCAACCAATAACCATAACAGTGAGTTAGGTTCGGTTAGCTTTAGACCAAAGCCTACGAGCCGAGCGAGCGGAGCGAGCGTGCCGCGGCAGCGGCCGGCGAGTGGCAGAGCCGACTGTAACCATTGTTTAAATAGTTACCAATGAATAAATGGTTACCAGTCGGTTCTGCCAGTTTTAGATAAGTTTTTAATCCTTACTTAAATATAAGCGGTCAAATTGCACGTGAATCTGCATTTAGAACCCTAAAAATACGATTTCAAATAATTCCACACAATACAGAAAAACGATGTCCTAAATACAACTGTTTTCTATAGAAAACCGAGTTACTTTTCACGCTACGTTACGTGAATGAAATGTACGCTTCAGCTTGAATGTACACTTTATACATTACTATTGTTAGCAGTTTCGCTTTGAAATTGCAACAGTTTTATTTCTGACGTTTGCACTAGTTTATAACTGAATCATTTTACCTTACAAAACAACCGACTTCAAAACTAAAAAACTAAAAAGTATAAAATAACTTATTTCTAAAGCTATTATTATTGACATATATTATCTAAAACATCTTAAAGTCGGTGCTTAGTAATTTTCAAAATATAGTAATTTTTATGTTTTACTTCGCACCGACTTCAAGATGTTTAAGATAATATATATTAATAATAATAGCTTGAGAAATAAGTTATTTAATAATTTCAAGTTTTTGAAGTCGGTTTTTTTAAACGAAGTTTTATGAATGAATGAATGAATGAATGAATCTTTATTTGTTGAAATACAGGTAATAGTACAAAAGATAGTTTACATATCGAGTTGGCCTCACTGTATTTGACCGAAATATGGTCATACAAATATTTGGTACATGTCAATTTAAAAAAAACTATAATAATTCTAAATTTATAAACGTAGTTTGATTAACAATATATTAAATACAGAGATTATAGAATGTCAAAAAAAAGAATAAATTTAAAAAAAAATCAGATGTCAGAGCTAAAAATATAAATTAAATATATTATTTACCTAATAAAATCCCTAATGTCATAAAAACACTTTTCTATCAGCCATGAATGTAATTTTAGTTTAAATTTTCTTTTTGACATTTCTCTTATTGATGTGGGTATTGAATTAAAGACTTTTATGATCATCACTTGGCAGTTTTTTGTCTTAACGTGGTGTTGCATTTTGGTGTTACTAATCTAGTGGGATCTCTAAATTTTACTTTAGAACTAACACAATCAGAATATTTATCAAACATTAACGGATTGTCTTTTACAAAACTTCCTATTTGAAATATATATAAACAAGTTAACGTACCTTTAATTTTCTAAAAGGTGGTCTACAAGATAAGAAGGGTCCAACTCCGCAGACTGCCCTTACGCATTTTTTCTGTACAATGAAAGCTCTTTTAATGTCTGTGGAATTTCCCCAAATAATCAAACCATAACGTAACACCGATTCAACATACCCATAATATGCAGTTAGAGCCGCCTTTTCATTGGCTGTGCGTCTTAGTCCATTTAGGGCAAATACAAATTTGTTCATTTTTTACATACCAAATCCACATGTGCTTTCCAGTTATAATGTTTGTCAAGTGATATATTTTTATTTTTTATTTATTACTTTTTAGTGTCTAACTATGTATAGGTCCCAAGAAACGGGAACGAAAAAATGATCGTAAAACTACAGGGCTAAACTATGTCAAATTTTTAGGGGACCAAATGGCAGCTATATCGCGTCGAACAAAAAAAGAATCACGGAAATCGAATCATAAATCTCGGAGTAATCGGTGAACATACATAAAAAAAGATCCCGACGAATTGAGAACTTCCTCCTTTTTTTGAAGTCGGTTAAAAAGTAATAGTATATACGAAAATCGCCTAAAACGTTTTTTACTGTTCAATTTTCGACTTTAAATCCTTCTGCCGAGACACTAAGCAGCAGATATGAAAATATTGTTACGAGCTACAGGAGTCGAATTAAAATGCCGTTGGAATTACTATAGAATTTATTAGAACTATACAAATACGTATAAAACAGGTACAAATATAACTGGATACAACCAGTACAAACTGCACGAATCAATAACACGCACAAAGTCCGTCACTATATCGCTTATCGAATGTACTCGTCTTGCTTTGATCGTGATTCTCGCTAGACTGACTCAACACTCCGTCCGGGCATTGTTTTATAATAAACTGTACAATACAACAATCGACTGCGTGGAATGAGTTTTTCCAAGAAACCGTAATCTGAACACCTGCTTAATTATTCGTGTGAAAGGCCATAAACGAAAACAATAAGCTATTGTATGCAAATTTTAAACATAACGTAAACAAAAGAAGTTCAAATGTGGGAAGTTAATAAACCAGGTGTGCATTTCTTTGTCGGTATATAACAATATAAAATATATTTATTAAGCCTTTTAAAGACAACAAATAAAAGTACAAAATCAAAAATGAAACACATTTTAGAGGCTATAAACTATATGGAAAAAGGATAAGTGTCAAACGAGTCAATCAGAGCGAGTCTTCACGCCAAATTGCCAGTGTTAAAAATTAATGATTTACATGTAGTGTGAACCATATCAAATGTTACAAAAAAATTACAAAAATATTTCATTTTTCTAGATAATCTCCCTTCAATGCAATCCAATTAGAATAACGTGTTTCTGACTTCCTTATTCCTTGCGAATAAAATGTTTTTCTTGAGCCTCGAAAAACTCCCTACGGCAGCCATAACCACGTTATTATCGTAAAATTAAGTTGCACGAATTTCTTATTTTAATTTTGGGAATAAGTGAAAAGCTCCTGGGGCTAAATCCGGACAATGCACTGAGTTGTCAAGTAGATTGAAACCAGCACAGCGGATTGCGTTGAGCGTAACTTCCAGTCTATGAGCGGGAGCGTTATCGTGACGAAACAACACACACAACAGTTTTCCTCAAAGTTTTTCTTGAATCGCTTCACGCACTTTCGGAATTAAATTTGCATAATGAGGTCCAGCAATCGTCTGGCCTATTGGCATGTAATCAATATAAAGAATTTCTTCACTATCCCAAAATACTAAGGCCATAACTTTTCCGACGGTAGGAATAACACGAAATTTTAAATGGATGGACGACCATCTTTCCTTTCCATGGCATTCTTTGTCCCTTAGTTTCAGGATCGAAATATTGGAACCACGTTTCATCCATAGTGACAAGGAACAAACAACGGCAAAAAATATTCGAATAATGCTGGAACATTTCGAGATTGCGTTTAGAAATTTCCAAACGTCGCTTTTTGTTTTCGTCAGTTAATATTCGTGGCACCCATCTTGCTGACACTTTTCTCAACCCCAGTGAATCAATTAAAATGGATTAAGCACTGCCACAAGATGTCTTTAGGAACTCAGCTATATGTTTTATAGTATTACGTCCAGAACACGGGTTATCTTTACAATTTCTTTTTTTTAATTTAGCCACGTAGAAAAGTCATTTTTTTTTGAGGCGAGCGAAAATGCATAACCGATTTACGCACTCTCTGGGCCGTCACTAGGAAACGGCACGCATCCACAGGGGGCGGTAAGGCTAGCAATTGTATGCTTTATTTGCGCTCCGTCCGCGATGGATTACACAGAGGAGTGTGGAGACTCCGAGTGATGCCGCACGGGCGAGCAACCTCAATACCCACTAAAGACCCCCTCCTCCCTGTCGACCCTGCGGTTTTGTTTGTGATGGAAAGACTGAGATATAGAACTAGTTACGCAACAGTCGATCCAGCGCAATAAAGTGCCTGAAGTGTGCCCTGGGAGAACACACTCCACTTCGAGACGGGGGTAGTTGTTAAATCCCTTGCTTTACCTAGTAGCTAAGGGCCCCCTCGTTCCGGAACCTAACTCAGGGTCCCTCCCTGAGTAATGCGCGTACCTGCCTCTCCGGGTGCCAGCTGAAGGCCGGCGACCGAGTCGGTCGAGAAGAGACCGTAGCACGCGCCGAAGGACTTCGCTCCCTATCCCTTTCTGCGGCCTCTTTGAGAGACATTACTGCCTCGCAAAAAGTAACCGCAGCATCCCAGCGGTCGTCGCTCTGCAGCATGGCCGTTACCAAGTCGCCGAGCGATCCGACGGCTCCTACCTGGGTCTCGAGCTCGAAACGCTGCGGCGTCCATGCAGCGCACTCGACAAGCGTATGAAACGCCGTATCGGGTGCACCGCACTGGCGGCAATCCGGAGAAGGCAAGCAGCCCACAATGTGAAACAGATACTGATCGAAACAACCGTGTCCGGTCAGTATCTGTGTCGTCCTGAAGGTCAGGGTTCCGCTGGTGCGGGTGACCCATTTCTCCAGCTGTGGCCTGATTGCATCCACCGTAAAGCCGCCGGCACGTAGAAAAGTCATACCCTAACGTCTGCTAAATGCCCGAAAATTTTTCGTTCGTAGACATTTTGTTCAACCTAAGATATTTTATTTGTTACCGCACGTAACTCAATTTTATCCATATTTTTGCGTGTTTAGCAACTCGTTGCACAAAACAATTTATTTCGAGCGAACGACTGACAAAAACAAGTGACATCTGTCACAAATATTTTATGATTGACACCCTTTAATTTGAATATCGAACTTCCCTCCAAAAAGGTTTTAGAAAGAAAGAAAAGAAAATATTTATTCAGAATACATACACACCAATACGTACTTATAAATAAGGTAATACATTTAAAATGAAGTTCTGAATCGGTCCTAACTCAGCATGATGCTGGTTGGTTCAACCAGCGCTGGTCTTCCGTTAGGGCCGCTCAAGTGACTCACGTATAGACAAAACGAAACAAACACAAAACAGAACAAAAACAACATAAATATGACGAGTACTATTGCACTATTGCAAACATATATAAAACTAAACTATATCATTAAATAACTGATATAAAAACTAATTATAAAGCTTGTCTGCGAAGACAAGCTGTTAGTTAGATAACGGTTTATGATGGTACAGTAGTGACCTTCAACCTGTAGTGGCAGTAACGTATAGAGTAACGTCGCAAGATACTATATATCCTCTGCTACGGGAGGTAGGGATCATTGTTTCTCTGCAAATAACAACCGTCAAATTGAATAATATTGTACACTTTGGATTGTTTTATCCTGATTGTATGGTAATGTTGAATTATAAAAACGAATGCTAAGAAGCGAATCTATAAAGAAGAACATAATGTAATGTTTTATGTATATGCCCTTTTAATAACTTTTTGATTCAATTAGATATATATTAGTATGTGTAAGGTATCAAGAGTCAATTTAGTAGGCGCGAATGTCAGATGTGCCAATAAGCTGCTTATTCATGCTTACGATACCCACTTCCCCATCAACAAGGTGGTACTATATTTGTACATGGAGTACAAAGAAGAATCGAATATCAAAGCAGTGACTAATAACACTTATGCTACCCTTACAATAGGTTAAAGAAGTACAATTGCAATACTTAACAACCATCCTCGTAACAAGTTACTAACAAAGGAAGCTGACAAAAATATATTTCCCAATACGGTGTTGTCAGGTAAACGAATTTAATTGTTTTTTTTTTTAATAACCGGCAGACGAACACTTATATTGTATTTACTCAAATTAAGCAAGTTACACTTGTGTTATTTGTAATATACTACTGATTACTCTCGTGCCAACCAACACCCGGACTGTATTAAATAACGGAGAAAAAATATTTCTGAAATTTACTACCAGGAATTGAACCCGGAGCCTCTGAGTTGCAGTGAAGTAAGTCAGGTCCACATAATTACCTATAAAATATGTTTTCTGCTATAATATCGCGAACGAATTGCCATGTTGTTTCCACCCCCGGTTAGGGAAACCCACGAAAACCCTTGGGTGTTCTGTCCTTTGCCTTATGCTAGGGCTACGGGTATATGACCTAGCCTCTCCGCAACCCTGGTAGGCATTAGCAGCCCTCACGAGGCCTCTTCCATGGCCTGGGGACTCATCCCCCGGTATCGTCATGCTCTCTTTGGCGTGGGGCGGTCTGTGGCAGATAAGAAGCTAAAAATTTTATCTCAAACAGAATTTGCAATCGCTAATCAAGATTAATAAAATAAATTAGACTTCAATTTAATATATATTCAACTGCCTATTTCTTACAGGTAAGCTCTCAAAATCAATTTTATTAATGTTCAATAAGAATAGGAAAACATATCGATACACCTGGCAACACTGACGCGAATCCATTTTACGTCAACAAGGTCGAAGAAGATGTTCTATTTCCGTTGTAACTTTTAGTTCACTTAAGGAAATGCCGAATCATCTTTTAATATTGGGCCAGACTTGTTTTGTTGTTTTTTGATATGGGTCGTGTTTTATTAAGATTTATATAAGTGTTTGTACAGGACACGTGAACACAATATGGCGACCGTCGTAACTTCATATAACATATATCCAGTATAGAGCTTATTGTTTTGAAGTGAAACTTCTTTAGAATAGTTGTGAATTGAAAATCGATGAAACATAAAAGGCAACACCAAAAAAGATTATTATTTCTCATAAAGATAGAATTCGAAATATTTTCAAGTTCTGAAGCTCATAAATAAAACCGAGTCTAAAGCATTATTTTCCTATTTTAGTTGTCATAAGCATCTCGTGTCCGTTTTTCAAAGTGAAAACATGGAATTTTCTCCGTGTAGGAACGGAGATAGAATACAGTTTCCTGCTGCCGGGCGGCCTGTCGTAAGAGGCGACAAAACAACCCATAGCCAGTTGATAGGGCATTTGCCCTACTGTATGGCTACCACCCCTTAAAGTATGTCGCCATAACAACCTTGAGATGTGTTCTGGCATTAGTGGCAGTGTGCCTGTCTGCTAAACTCATGCAATAAAAAAACGGTATCTGAATAATGTGTTATAACGAATCTAAAATATGTATAGGTAATATATGAAATGTAATATTTTGCAAAATATAAAATCATTTTTGAGCTTGGTAAAATATTGTTACGACCGACAAAGACCAATTCACAGCTGCAGTTTATTACCTTTTCGAGATTTGAACTTCTTTTGCTTAACACCCTCATATTAGAACACTTGTATAGTCAGTTATTTATGCTGTCATGCTAATATAGAGCGAGGCGCGGTAGATTGATGTCAAAAAATATAAAATTCGAACAAAAAGAGATATGGAACAAACGTATCACATCTCGCCCCGCAATCTTCACGCGAATAATATGCAAAAATAATTCTAAGCCTGAAAGGCTATTTGTTTAAAACGACATTTTTAAAGAAAATGTCAGGAGAACAGTTCAAAGTTTTAATTGACTGAAAATAACGTACTTTTTTTACTGTCTGTTCAGAGAACGACGTTATCTCTCACCGCGGTATTTCATAACTCACTTAAGGCTTCTAGCAACGCGAACGGCCTTGAAGATTTTTCGGACTATAGCGTCTTATAGCGGAGATGCCATAAACGCGGTAGTTTTTCAGATGCATTATAAAATAAAAAAATATCTGTCTTTTTTAAGGATTTAGATACTTATTTAGTTTGTTTTGACAAAAATTAAAGGAATAAAATGGTTTCATGACAATAATTTAGAGGTGATTTGGTGAATTTGTCTTATAACGTAATATAATTAAATAAAAATTTCGAAAAAACCACGTTACGTTTCATATCGTGAAGAATTATGAAATACAGATATTATAAGTATGAATATTTGTAATATAATATATAATATGTCGTGGTAGCCTAATGGCTACCGTAGGCGTCACAAACTCAAAGGGCGCGGGTTCGATTCTGGCTGGAACGCATGCACCACTTAGGCAGTTTTCTGACCGAATGTGCATATTGTCACAATTACCACATGCATACAACGGTGAAGGAAACCGTCGTGATGATAGCTGCACATCGAGATAAACGAGGTGTCAAATCAGCCAAGCCACCTTGGAAAAGCGTAGCAGATATATTGTCTACAGTGGAAACCCCGAGCCCTGCAGTAGGTTGTTTATAAGCTGTTATTTATGTTTATTATTTATTTTAAAGTACGAATAGTAAATAAACAGTTTTTGTTTTTGGACAAAAACATTGTATACTGTGAAGTATTCTAATGTTAGATTAATTGTATAAGTATTTTAAATAATATTGTAATTTATTTTTTTGATAATTTTGTGACAAATAAGAGAAAAATTAATAACAAGATGGCCTGGCAACATTACAAACTGTCTGTATTGCACGTTCGAAAGGAAAAACTGTCGTTCCAACAAAGAACACAAGATCTCCTTTAAATTATATGTATGAGACAGTTTATGCAATAAATGATATTCTATTCTATTCTACAACTGGCATAATTAATATTATATAAATTTTATTGTTCAAATGGCTAAGCTGTTGGGTTACATACCCGACCATCAAATAAAATATCAATGAGAGGCGTAAATATTCTTTTTTTTTTCTTTAAAATAACGATCTAAACATTACGGTTTTATTAAATAGTAAGGGAGATACTTTGTTGAGACATTATGATGAAAAAAAATCAACAAATTCTTTAAAAAAATGTCACATAAAACATATAGCTTTTCACCCGTCGATATGATTTGTACGGACCATGTACGTTTTAGTACAATGGCGCGTATCAATGCGAGATGGCGCATAAACCTGCCCCACTTTACTGCAGACGATACGGACTACTCGTAAAACGACACCGTATTATAATACGGCCGGCGTAACTTGGCCAATGTGAACATAGGCTCTGCGAACTTTAGAGCATGTACACTCGTGTAATGAGTGGGCATACGACTCGTCAGTGAATACAATTGGTCGCCCTTCATCCCTGTATTTTTTCATTGCTTTGTACTAGTTGGTCAATGTATTTTCTTCACGAGTTTACATGCGCTAAAGTTCGCAGAGCCTATGTTCACATTCGCCAAGATACGCCGGCCGTATTATAACCCGAACGATTGATTTTAACAATTCCTACAATATTTTATACAAGGGTTATTTTAAAACTGAAGCTTTAATTCCCATACAATAATAGTGTTATAGTCACCTGTATTACTGTTCTTTTGTTTACTTTTTGTTTAAAATTTGTACTTGGAAAAACAGCCCATTGTATATTGTAATCTTTATGGTTGTCATTAGCCAGGTGTGATTCTTAGAAATTCAGTCTACAAACATATTGTATTTGTACTGTATAACGCAATGCCCCAATGGAGGTGTGAGGCAGTCGAGCGATAAGCACAAGCGAATCAAGATGTGTGTACTAACTACATTTGATAATCTATTTAGTTTTATTTACACTTTACGCGTGTTATTTATTGTATTTGTACCTGAGTTATACGTGTTTATATAGTTCTAATAACCAATTCCAACGGCATTTTAATTCGAGTCCTGTAGCTCGTAACAATATGTTAAGTTTCTTTCTTCTTTCGTCTCATTGACTTTTCAGGTGATCAGAAGGCTGGTGCCTACCTCGGCCAACGGATCAGTATGGCGATCTAGCGAGGAAACGTAGCCAGGGCACCTTACCCATAGAAGACGGTGATCTGGGCTCAGTATTCTATTGTATTCGATTGTATGTAATTTTATTATTGTTTTGTGAATATGAGTATCTTTTAATTAGTGAAATAAAATAATTCAGCGATCTTTGAAACATCACTATCCACCTTCATAAATATTTAATAATTCACGAAGTCTAAAAGTGAGAAAGCATAAACTTCGCTTTTGATATTATATATTCAAGGAGTTTATCAATTTATATTTTCACCAAAATTCTAATTTACTTCCTCGGTATGTACTTAATCTATCTGGTAATTAATTATCGCATTTTTGAATTTATTTATCCACCTTCCACATAATTAAACCTTCCCCGCCCGTCCTATTCTCGCCGCATCTAATAATTTGTAAAATTATATTAAAAACGCACGACAAGAGATGCAAAGCCCCTTCCGTCTCAGTACGTCGCTCGCACCACACGCATAAATTTCACCGCTCCGTCGTTATAAAAAAACCGCTATTAAAATTAAGACTGTGCGCACGTCTCGCGAAGTGACAATTAAAAAATAAGTGAAAAACTCTTCGGACCTGTTGTTGACCTGGAGCAGAAGAAGCCAATCAAGAGCAGCTGTATCCGGTGAGTTCCTTCCACCCCCATTGAACCAATATACAGTCCACAAAAAACCTCAAAATCAAATGGTGATTTTATTTTCCCACCATTTTCTGGTCCTTCGAGCCGGATTTTTAGTTTTTTCGATAATTATCGAGCCACTAACCTTGAAGGTACCTCTTTTTATATATTATATATTTAATGTACATCTTATTTCTAATATATTTAATAGTATTTCACAACTAATCATTTCATTCTCTTATATACATTTATAAACGTTTATCCCGGTTTGTTCCCGAGTACTCTCGGAACCCTGGGATCCGTTTTATATACGTTTCCGCTATACATTTTAACTTTAATTTATGCTAATTACATTGGTCAGAACACCTTATATCGGGAAATAGTTTGCAATTATTGCAACGTTTCTCTTTTACTTTTATATCCGCAAGATACTACGGTGGGATGAGTTATCAATTAATTAGATGAATTGTTCATATTTACACCGCATTCCTTTTTCATTTGGTATTCCATTTAGTTGTGAATTACATCTATTTTGTCGTATATAATATTGAGGTACTGGAACCATCTTTGTTCGCGAGTCGTAGTTGCGCAGTGCATATTGTAATTTTTGTATCTACCTACGGTATATTTTTTCGTTCACACTTTGTGTTCATTACTTACGGCGGATATTGGACTTTGTCTCGTATCATTTAAGTACTATAACCGCAGTTTATATTCTTATAACTTCATTGTTAAGAATAACTTCGTTTGTTCTCTCATAAGGGAGCGTTTACACAACCCGCATTATTAAACTTTTATATTTTGTGATATATATTTTTGTTTTACATCAAAACAAAATTAATATAAACTCACGCGTATAACTCGTTAAGGGTAGGCTATCTCTTACCATTTGCTTATTAATATTTTTTATTTATTTTTTCCATTTGAGTTTGAATTAAATTCAACATGCCTAAACCCAAGGGTGACGAAGTATATGAAGAATGTCTGGATCAGCCCCAGCTGGCTGTTCTTAAGGCAAAACGGGAAGTTTACTTTCAACGTATGCAACAACTTTATGATCATGCTAAATCATCTGATATTAGCCCAGATGATTTTCTTCATAAATGTTCTACTATTGATGAAATTCATTCTAAATTTGAACAAATATTGGATGACTATAATTCATTATGTTTAGAACTAAACTCAAAGTATCAAATAGATTACAAGGTTTGGTTGGCATTCGAAGATTTGTATAGTTTTGTTAAATGTGTTATGTCTCGCTATCAGGCATCTTCGCGAGAAACTCATCAAAATACTTCTACTTTTGTCAAACCGAAGCAAAAACTTCCTCCCATTGATCTTCTTTCATTTAATGGCGATGTCAAAAAATGGCCATTATTCTACGCCCAGTTCAAAAGTATGGTGCATGAGAACGCGTCTTTATCCAATAGTGAAAAGGTATTTTATCTAATTGGAAGACTTTGTGATAAGGCCACCTCTGTGTGCGCAGGGTTGCCACCAACGGGAGAGAATTATTCCTTAATCTGGAATGCATTAATACAAAAATATGATGATCCTCGTTCATTAGCATGCACATATTTCAATCAAATGTTAGATTTCAAACCCATAAATAATAATAGTGCTGCCGGCTTAGAATCTTTTCTCAATAATTTTAATTCATCCGTCGATGCTCTTAAACAATTAAAATTGAATGATTTATTGGATTTTATAATTTTACACCTCGCACTTCAAAAACTCGATCAAGAAACTGTCAAGCTTTTTGAAATTACTTACCGGAAGGAACAGATTCCCAACTACGATGACCTGGTACAGTTCTTGAAAGAACAGACTAAGGTTTTGTCCAGAACTACTTCTACTTCTAAAGTGAAATCGTCAAAATCTTTTGTTGCGGATAATAAATTAAATAATCATTCTAATTGCGTTTTGTGCAAACAGTCAGAACATAAACATTTATTTCAATGTGAATCCTTTATGAAAAAATCTCCTAAGGATAGATATAGTTTTTTGAAAAATCATTCGTATTGTCATAATTGCTTAAGCACTAATCATAAAACTTCGCAATGCACTTCAATTCGTAATTGCAATCATTGTGGAGCTAGACACCATTCTCTCTTACATTTTAATACTCAAGATAAACAACAATGTAATATTTCAACTAATTTGAATTGTCATCAATTACCTGCTGACTCAGTCAGAGATTCAGCACTCACTTTTACGCGCGATGGGCAAACTTCACTTACCACCGCGACGCAGTCACGTGACAGTCACGTGCGCTCGAGCAATTTAAACCCGCTTCCGCAAACCAATGTGGTTCAGAATCATACTTCGTTTTGTTCTGTATCACGTGATCAACAATTACCTTTAAGCTCAAATACGGTTACGTTATTGGGCACCGCAAAAATAAATGTGTTTGACAACCATAACCGCTTACATTCACTTAGATGTTTAGTAGACTCAGGCAGTCAAAATGAATATATTTCTTTAGAATGTTGTCAACGTTTGTCTTTATTTATTTCTAAGGAGCACCGTTTTAAGGAAGTGCAAGGAATTGGTGGTTCTTCGCAAACAATCCACGGCACTACTGCCGTGCGATTCACATCGCGCCATAATAGCAAACCGGTTTATAACATAAGGCCTTTAGTTGTCGAGAAAATTACGTCACAATTACCTGAGGCGCAAGTAAACACGTCTACCTTTTCTCATTTAATTAATAAACTGAAGCTCGCTGACGATGATTTCTATAAACCGGGCCCTATTGATATGTTATTAGGAGTAAATATATTTTGCAATATTTTATTACACGGTAAAATTATTAATGGTAAAAATATTCCATCCTTTTTAAACACAACGTTAGGTTATATCATTATGGGTGATTCGCCTATCGATTATCAACACAGTTTTGTTTCCCGCGCTTTTTGTAGTTTTACCGGTGAACCGTTAGAAGGAGCTTTACAAAAGTTCTGGGCAGTTGAGGAACTGCCAGAAAGGACATTTTTAAGCCCGGATGAACAGGAGTGTGAGAATATTTATTCATCAACCACCACTCGTAATGACGACGGGTCATTCTCCATCTCTCTTCCTTTTAAGGAAAACCCTGATAAATTGGGTAACTCTTATATAACGGCTAAACGCCGCTTTGCGCTTTTAGAAAAACGATTTGCTAGATGCCCAGACCTTCATGTAAAATATAATGAAGCCATTCGGGATTACATCTCTCAGAATATTTTAAATGAAGTTTCAGAAAATAATATTTCGTCTTCTGGCTTCTACTTACCCCACCACCCAGTTGTGCGTGAGGATAAGGCTACCACGCGCTTGCGCATCGTACTCGATGGCAGTGCTAAGACCGATTCTAATTTATCGTTGAATGATATTTTGCACTCTGGCTGTAATTTACAGACTGAGATTTTTCATGTTTTGTTAAATGTAAGAATATTTCCTGTTGCTTTTCTTGCCAACGTTAGGCAAATGTATCTTTGTATTTTTGTTCAGCCTGAACACCGCAAATTTCAACGGATTTTATACCGTTTCTCTCCTGATGATAAGCTGGCAACTTATGAATTCACTCGAGTCACATTTGGACTTCGCTCCTCACCTTTTCTAGCTCTTCGCACGCTTCGCGAGCTAGCCAAGCTTGACGGAAGGAAATTTCCATTAGCAGCTAGTATCTTAGAGAGAGATATTTATATGGATGACATCGCATCCTCTGCTTCTTCTCTTGAGGAAGCAGTAGAGACAGCAAATCAATTAATTTATTTATTTAAGTCAGGTGGTTTCGACCTAGTCAAGTGGACTAGTAATTCACTCGATTTTTTGCAACACATCCCTGTTTCTCATAGACATTCAGAATCTATTTCATTTGAAACAGATGACGTCTTTAAAATATTGGGCTTACGGTGGTTACCATCAACAGATACATTTTATTTGGTGATTTCGCAACCACCGCCCCATTGTACTAAACGCTTTATTTTGTCTGTGACAGCTAGACTGTACGATGTTTTAAGACTCGTAGGTTCAGTTATACTTTTCGCTAAACTGCTTATTAAAGAACTTTGGCTACTTAAAATTCCTTGGGATGAGTCACCGCCTAAGCAGATTATTGATATGTGGGAAAAATACATTTCAGCATTACCATTAATTTTCACATTAAGGTTTCCTCGCCACCTTGGCATTAGAAGGAGCTCTAGGGTTTCGTTACTTGCGTTCTTTGATGCCAGCGAAAAGGCATATGGGTGTGTCATTTATTTAGTTAGTTCCAAATCTCGCGTGTCGTTCCCGTCAAAGATTGCAACTTTAGCTCGATTACAGCTTAGTTCTTTAGTTTTATTAGCAAAGTTAGTTCGCAGTGTTTATAATTCAATTTCCAACCGCCATTCTATTGATAACGTATATATATTTTCTGATTCGATAGTTGCGTTATGTTGGATTTCATCTTCGCCTCATCAATTTAATACTTATTTTGCCACTCGTATATCACAATTCCACACTTTAATTTTAACTTACAATTTATTTTACATAGCAGGTGCTGCAGAGAATCCTGCTAGTTTTATATCTAGAGGTTTAAGACCAAGTCAAATCATTAATAACGGTCCATGGCTTTCAGGCCCACCATGGGTTTCTAGTCCCATTAATGAGTGGCTTATTAGGAAGTTTAGTCTAAACGTAAATAAACGTTTACCGGAAAGTAAAACCGTCATTTATTTAGCCAAAACTTATACTAAAAGGATTTATTTTCATAAATCTTTTTGGAACCGTTTTATATTAAAATATCTTTGTCGCCTGCAAATGCGGAATAAATGGAATATTTCATCTAATTCTCCTGCTGTAGGCATGATAGTTTTGATTAATGTTGAGAATTCATCACCACTTCATTGGCCTCTAGGTATCGTAACTAAACTTTTTCCCGGTAAGGATGGTGTTACTAGGGTAGCCGATGTTAAAACCTCAAGCAAAACTTACCGACATCCTATAGTTAAGCTCTCTCCACTACCTGTGCAGTAGATGGAGTGTTCATAATATTAACATTTACATTAGTTTGTCATATTACTTTTATATTTATATTATACTTATGTATACATAATTATGCATTTTTGTTTCCTTTTTATTCGTTTATATCACTTACATCTAAGTTTTCATTAACTGTCCCACGCTACTGTATTATTTATTTGTTTTTTTTTTCTATTTCTTAAAGGGGTACCTTTAAGGCGGGGGGCATATGGTAATTAATTATCGCATTTTTGAATTTATTTATCCACCTTCCACATAATTAAACCTTCCCCGCCCGTCCTATTCTCGCCGCATCTAATAATTTGTAAAATTATATTAAAAACGCACGACAAGAGATGCAAAGCCCCTTCCGTCTCAGTACGTCGCTCGCACCACACGCATAAATTTCACCGCTCCGTCGTTATAAAAAAACCGCTATTAAAATTAAGACTGTGCGCACGTCTCGCGAAGTGACAATTAAAAAATAAGTGAAAAACTCTTCGGACCTGTTGTTGACCTGGAGCAGAAGAAGCCAATCAAGAGCAGCTGTATCCGGTGAGTTCCTTCCACCCCCATTGAACCAATATACAGTCCACAAAAAACCTCAAAATCAAATGGTGATTTTATTTTCCCACCACTATCTAAATAACTCAAATCATCCGAATTCCTGCTATATAAATGTGCTTCGATAATTCCTTTACAACTTCCAAAACTCGACTTAGCTGAGGCGCGAATCTTAAATTCTTATGGATTGGTCCCATTTACAGCGATTTGAAGTGTTTTTATTTTAATTATATTGAGATTTTAATGATTTAACCAAATAATAATAAATTATGAATCCTATTATACTTTATTTTTTTAAAGACCACGGGCCATAAGAATGATTCGGACATTTGGAGCGCTTGTATAGAGCCATGAAAAGGTCAACACGTAGAGGCCCTTTGACAAATTTAATGTAAATGTGGCGTGACACTGACCGGCTATTATCCCTGTCTACACCACATAGTAATGCACTCAAGGAAAAGCCCCGGTCAGTGTAGGACTATTGTGGGAAATGAGAACAAAAAGTACCGGGCTATCTGGGTGAAGTGCTAGTGGTACTAGTGGTTGGGAATATGGGGACTATACATACCGCCATAATAACCTTGAGTTGTAATTTGGCGTTAGTAGCCAGTCTTCCTTTAGATAGCGGCAGCACATTGTTAGGATCTTTGTTGTTTCAAATGTCCATAGGCGATGGTAACCGCTTTCCATCAGGTGGTCCATCTGCCTGTCTGCTGAAATCATGAAAAAAACACGAAAACCTTATAGAAGCGTCATGGCCTTATAATTTTATAACATATATAACAGCAATTTTTGCTCGGAATGTTTAGTAAAATAAGTTATTTATAAGAACGAACAGTTTCAGTGTTTATAGCCGCGTGGGGTATATATTTTGTGATATTATGAGATAATAAGATATACCCGCGACTTCGTTTACACCAGACTTGATATTCCCACAGGATTCACGGGACACCAAATACCGGATCATTTGTAAACGAAGCTATCATTTTAGTGAAAACTGTCGAAATAAGCTTATTTTTACGCTCCCGAACAACCACAAATCGCTACCAAGAAAATAGCCGCGGAATTTCTGGAATAAATATATCACACATTTTATTATATTCAATTTGGTGTCGATCAGTGAAAAAATCGCATTGAAATTTGTTTTTTTTCCTTCTGGCTGTTTTAATAATTCTCAGAAGAAATTTCTCGCTCGATTCCTAAGATACAAAGTAACGCAGATTTTAAGTCTATATGAGAATTGCTGTCTATCAGCGGAAACCACATCGAAATCGGCCAATTAATTTTTAAGTGAATCCCGAACAAACACAATGCATCGTGCTCTCCGTCGTTTATGTAGTATACGTGTATATGTAAATTGTGTTTTATGATTTCGGTGTTAAATTACGAAAAAATTCGACGTTTGTCACCTCTACGAAATCCTTCTAGCTGCTGATGCTGCCGCCACTTGACCGATTTTTGTAATTATTTTAATGAACAATAAAGCATTATATATGTTGCCAAACATCGAAGCTCTGCTGCTCCTAGGTTTGACTAGTCAAACCTCAGGTCTAACGTCTTAGTCAAAGTCCAAATTAATGACAATGACATATTTCTTTCTGCCTTTGACTGACGAATTTTTGTCCAACCTAAAAAAACTAATTTATACAATCACTAGCGATCCGCCGCGGCTTCGCACGGGTGCAATGCTGATATAAAATTAAATACACTACAGAAAAACTATGAACGTTGTATATAAAAACATAGCGGCCCGCTCCGACTTTGCACGGGCATCACTACATAGAAACCTCTAAAATTAGCAATGTTGCCTTAGTATATGATGCATGTATTATACATATAAACCTTCCTCTTGAATCACTCTATCTATTGGAAAAAACCACATCAAAATTCGTTGGGTAGTTTTAAAGATTTAAGCGCACATAGGGATATAGGGATATAGGGACAGAAAAGGCGACTTTGTTTTATACTATGTAGTGATTAAACATGTAACAATGCAGTAAGAATTGACGTTTGATCGAGTCTGCCTTACTCGCTTCTAGAATCGACTATGCAAAATCCGAAACAGATTATTTTACGTTCGACGTTTTGACTAAAAAGTCAGGTAAACAAACAGATTTGACTAAAAATACTATAGTGAAAGGTCGAAATTGGAATTTATTTCGGATTTTGTCGAAAGGCCTTGATCAAACCTAGGATAAACTAGTCATTCTGGAAAGAGATTGCATATCGAGCTTGTCTATAACATGTATATTCGCTTACTTAACGCTGATATTCAGACCGCTGTTACTTAAGAATAGGGAATACTTACGCTGGTCCCCGGAGTCTCACCAAAAACTATTTCGGTCGGAACAGTTACATTATATTTTATTCAATAGTAAACATTTTAGTTTGTAAAATATTATATGAGCAAGAATTATCTGAGACTAATATATAAAGCTGAACAGTTGGTTTGTTTATTTGTTTAAACGCGCTAATCTCAGGAACTACGAGTCCGATTTGAAAAATTCTTGCAATATTGGATAGCCCATTAGTCGTGGAAGGCTGTAGACTATATATCATCACGCTTAGACCAATAGGAGCGGAGCAGCAATGAAAAATGTTTCAAAATCGGGGGGACTTTGAAAACAAATTCCAAGGGAACGGCGTTGCGGGCACAGCTAGTACTTAATAAACACACACACACACAACACAACAAAAAATGTATCGTATGTCCATTCTAGATTGAAATTACATATATACCATTTTTTTATAAAATCAATAGCGTGGTTTTTCCGTAATTGCGTCATAGACAGTTTTGGAAATGCGACCAGCATTTTGGACACGGTCCCCGCCGTTAGCGGGAGTAAATTTTTATATTAATTTATTTCGAACTTAGTCTAAATTTAGTTAAATCCGTGTTGTTTGTATATTCCTAATTAAATTAGAAAGTGTTTTTTTTTATTATTGCATGATATCAACAGACATGCAGATGGCCCACTTGATAGAAAGCGGTTGTCATCGCCTATGGACATTTGCAACACCAACAAGTGCGCTGCTGATCTCTGAAGGGAGACTGGAACCTGGTCACTAATGCCGGAACACAACATAAGGTTGTTTCGGCGGCATACTCTAGAACAGGGGTGGTCGCCATACAGTCGAAGAAATACCCTACCACTTGGCTGTGGGTTGTTTTGTCGCCTCTTACGACAAGCCACCCTTTTTTTTTTGGCCAGGGGAAATCCGCTTGAGGACTAAGCCGCGACAGGCACAGAAGCCTGGGGGATGCTCGTGACCCTGGTGAGACAGTGTGGGATTCGCCAGATCGGGGGTGGCACTAGCATGCCCGGCCAGAACCGGTACCACGCTATTGCCACTCCCCAGTTAGGGATACCCACTAAAACCCCTGGGTGTTCCGTCCTGCGCCTTTTGCCAGGGCTACGTGTATGCGGTTTTCCCAACTCCGCTACCCTGGCAGGCGTGGGCCCCGCTCACTGGGCCTCTTCCAATGCCGGGGGAGCTACTCCCCCGGCGACGAACGACAAGCCACCCGGCCTAAGTAATTAAATAAATAATTAATATTCTATCAAGATTTTAACTCTTTTAGTAGAAAGAGATACTAACAAATTTATCCTAGATTTTTTGCCATTCATCATTCCAGTCCACTGCCCTCAGTTTCATAACTGCAAGGCTTTATAACAATCCCTTTTATTGCTACAGTTGTCGTTGGAAAAACGAGGAGTAAAGAGATCCGCGACCCATAAATAATGCGGGTTCCGGTTGCAGCGGACCGTGATGCTTGAAGCAAGGCATAAATTCAAAACGCCAACGATTTGTACAGACAATAAATATTACTAGCAGTTGATACACAAACAGACAGGCCCGTTATCTACACCAAGTGAGATGCGGACACATGTTACAGTAGATTAACACTTTTTGGACTTATAAAACTCAGATCGTTAATAGAAAGTCAAACATTTGAACTTTCAAAGTAGACCCGGGTAAAGGAATCCGATAGCACCGCAGTGCATTAAGAGAACTCAGAGAAAGAAAGAGAGAGTAACTATATATATATATATATATATATATATATATATGTATATTAGGGCGGGTTATTTTTTTTTAATAAAGCGTATAGCAAAAACGTAATCTATAGGTGATTCTGAGAAATTTTGCTCAAGAGACCATAGCTCTAAGTCGGATTTGGAGCGCCCCAAAATTTCAAAATAGATAATTTCCATATATACATAATTTAATTAAATTTGACATAAAATCGCATAGAATTATAGTAGATTTCTCAATCTTGACTTGTTTGAAAGGTATTTTTATTATCTTTCAGAATCTGTATTGATAACACACATATATATATATATATATATATATATATATATATATATACCAGCTTCTGCCCGCGGCTTCATCCGCGTGGAATAACAAACAAGAAGGTAAGCTAAAAAACCCGATTTTGAAACATTCTTCATTGGTACTCCGCTCCTATTGATCTTATCGCGATGATATATAGCTAACGGGTTATTTACCACTAAAAGAATTTTCAAATCAGACAGTGGTTCCTGAGATTAGCGCGTTCAAGCATACATTCAGGCTCTTTTGCTTTATATGTTAAGACTATAGTTGTTTCTAACATAGAGGTTATGTTAAATCATGTTCCTCTTTTATGGGCTAGAAAACAAATGAACCAAGGATAAATGCCTGTCTTTTGTTTTATGGGAGCAAATAAGTTAATAAACAAACAAATTGAGAAAACATGGCAAAGGGCTCATAGAATTCGAAAAAAATATAGCCTATAACCATCTACGATTAATTCCGCGTCGAATGGTTGTGGTTTCATGCTGATCGGTCTAGTAGTTTTTGAGTTTACCTCGGACAAAGAAAACAAACTTTGCTTATATATATATATATATATATATATACATAGATATCGTTACAATATATATGTTTTCTATTGCATCCCTATTATAATTAAAAGATACCTATAATAATATGTTTCATTTCGACGATATAATTGCTTATTATAATCTAATTATGGCTACTGTCGATAGAGCCCCTAGAGTAAACAAGTCCCGACAAAAATAGCTCCAAGGAATATAAGGGGCTAAAAATATCTACAAAGTCAGTATTATAAGTAACTACCTTATTTTTAGTAATTGTTCGGTCCTTGCCTAGTATGAAGTGGGTAGAACATCGCTCCATTAATTTTGTTGTCTACCCTCTTTCTGTGTGAGGCGACGGCCAATGCAGAGCAGAGAAGGGCAACTTTTTAGACTTGAGTCAACGTTTTTGACGCGAATCAAACCGCACCGTGCGCTAATACCTTTTAGAAAACGAATGAATTTATTGTGATTATTGCCGTGCCAAAACATTTATTATTTTGAAAACCTTGTACGAAGGACGAAGTGTTAGCTCTAAAAGCGGAATTCAGTAACGTGTGCTGTTCCTGCGTGCAACCTGAACCGAGCCAGGAGAGGGCGGATCTCAAGGTTGGTGGAGCTTCTGCTTTTCTAGTGCAAGAATCAAGGTCATATCTCCTCCTATACAGTCCACAATTACTGAACCAGCATATAACCCGTGCGTTATAGCGCCTCACAGTAATGATTCCGCTTGTGGGACGATCAGAGCTCCAAATATGCTATTACAATATATTAATGTTGCAAAGATAAGTGTGATGAGAGAAAAGAAATTTCAAAACCAGGCAACTTACGATAGAGACGATACTGTCCAGCGATTTTGATAAGATAGCATCATAGATACTTAGAGTAGATAAATAGTAGCAGACAGAAAGTAGTTATTCGTGCAGGAACGGAGAAAGAATACAATTTCCTACGGCTGGGCGGCCTGTCGTAAGACGCGACAAAACAACCCACAGCCAGTTGCTGGGGTACTTGCCCGTCTGAATAGCTACCACCCATGGTCTAAATTATGCCACCATAACAACCTTGAGCTGTATTCTGGCAATCATGGACAGGCTCCAGTCTCCTTTTAGAGAGCAGCAATACATTTGTAGCAACTTTTGTGTTGCAAATGTCCATAAGCGATGGTAACTGCCTTTCATCAGGTAAGCCAGCGCTGTGGTGGAGGAAACTCCAACACAGCATGAAGTTGAGTTGCCGACCTCACTTGAAGGAAATGCGATGTAAAATATATATAACGTCATAAAAAAGCATGTATAAATATTTCTGTATTATTGTATCGCTTTCCTAGCAAATAAATTATTTCTTTCTTTCTAGCCATCTACCTGTAATAGCAGAATTGAGCCCCTGGTAATCAACGAAGTAATGGATTTAGCACTTTGGAAGAATCACTACTACGTTTAAATTCAGTGGACTATGTTGGAAAATATGTTAACCATCCGATGGCCCACATCCTCCCCCTATTCCTGTCCAAACGTCTCTATTTCTATCCCATATCCCTTACCTCTTGTCTGATCCCAGTATCTCATCCTCCTATCCCATCCTAAATGGGCTAATGAGCACCGAAATAAATAGGTGGCAACGCCACAAGATGACGTCATGAAATTTAAGACTGCTCCTACCGCCTATTACACAATTAATGAATGAATATGCCGTACTGTGTTTTAAAGATACAGTTAACAGAAACAAAATTTTACAATACAATAGACGGTCTTATCGCTATTAGCGATTTCTTCCAAACATCCTTTGGATGGACAAAAAATTTGATAAGAACAGGGGTATAGTGCATTATTCTCACTATCGAATCAGTATCTTATAAATATACATAGCTTATAATAAATACATACATAAATAAAAACATAAATATTATACTAATACGATATATGTAAATAAAATATTATAAAATGCACTTACATAAATAAATATAAAACAAGAAAAATATGACAATGACTGCTGCATATTTAATTTGAGCTATTTGAGCTATAATAATCCTTCACAAGTCTATTGAAAATGGAGAATGCCATACTTATTTGACCCCCTCTTCTCCCCTTAATGTATGACGTAATTTATGTATGGCCCCTTATTTGTATGCAACAATCTCACTACAGATTTATTACAATATAAATTATCCTTTCCAGTCCTATGCAACTCCTCCATAAATAAGCATTTGTTGCAATGAGCAACAACCTCCTTGATAAAATTAGCCATAATTACTACGAGACATGACGATTTTTCATGTTCTAAAACTATTCCAACTAATAAGTAAATCAGCCAATGGCCCGTCTCCCCATAAATTCCCTTCAGGAGCAAAGCGGCGCTTCTGTCCCCGCGTCCCTGAATTATGAGGGCATTATTCCCATTCGAAGCACATCGGCAGTTCTGGAAATTGCACCTACGGGGTCAAATAATTTTGACGTTAGCTTTGGTTTGCTTTTGGCGGATGACATATTTCTTCCACTCTTAATGTTTTTTTCTAAGTATTAACACTTTTTGTACATCTGAAAACTAATAAATGCTCGCTGTAGTGCTGATAGAAATTTCATCCCTCAATTACGTTGGTATACGGCAGCCATCCCAATTGTTTTTCACGATTTTACTACACCATTGTATATAAATAGTACATGCACCTCGAAGAAAGTGTTTATTTATTTATTGCAGGAGTTTAGCAGATCAACAGACAGCCCACTTGATGGAAAGCGGTTAACATCGCCTAAGGACATGTGCAACACCAAAGGTGCTACAAATGCACTGCGGCTCTCTTAAGGCAGACTGGAACCTGGTCACTTATGCCGGAAAACAACTCAAGGTTGTTATGGTGACATACTTTACACCAGGGGTGGTAGTCATCCAGTCGGGCATATACCCTACCACCTAGCTGTGGGTTGTTTTGTCGCCTCTTACGACAGGGCACCCGACCGCAGGAAATTGTATCCTTTCTCCATTCCTGCACGGATAGAAAGTGTAAATGAATCCTTAATCGGTGGCAAGTAGTTAGTTCGGTAGTTCTGAGTAGTGGTTAGTTTGTTCGCTAACAAAATTTTCATCCTTCAGATACACATATGGCGGACATTCCTAATTTTGTTATTTAGAATATTTTACAACACCGGTGTATATAATTAAGTCAAAAAAGTGTGAATGAACCCTCAATGCCGGTGAGAAGATAATTATATAGTAAGTTGTAGCTACTGAGTAGTGATTAGTGAGAAGTAGTTAGTGAGTTGCAGTTAGTGCGTAGTAGTTAGTGCGTAGTTGTTAGTAAATAATAATTAATTAAAGTATTAATCACAGCACTATGTGGTACTTCTGATGCCAGGGTAAAATTTCAGGTCCTTCCCCACCTCCCCTATAGCACACCACGTGGCGGCGGTTGTAATTACTATTGCCCTACCTCCTGGACTGGTGCGGCCTTCGATAATATAGCTCAATAGCAGTGGACGGCAGGACAATCAGATCAATCGTTGCATCCGATTGATGATATGGGAAGGAAAATCAAGCCACTAACCTTAACCTCCCGAAACTGCACTTCTCCCAAATCGGCAAGCCTGGAGACGTCTGGCAGCGGTCGTCGAGGTTCAAATTTGATTGCACACGCAGTAGAATATAATAAAGTCTTTTTTGTGGTCATACACACATTCACACAATGGCGGTTAAATATTAAAATAGGTAGTTCATATGACTACGGCGCGGGTCGTTATACGCGCGCGGTCAGGTAGGCGACTTTCGACTTATTGTCGGTGGTGCGGATTTGTCCCTCCAGTCACATTACGTGACGACACAATGTCGTTGGCCAATTAGCAGGGCACAGATCGGAAGATGTCGGCGCGACTGACTTCATTCCGATCATAATATAATCAAGGAAATGAACCAATCGAAATAATTGGCCTAAACAGGTACGTTAACCACGCCCTCAAATTTCTTTAGAATCGATAGTTTGAAGGCTGTTAAATACTATTAAACTGAATAAATATTCTTCTCCAAAAGGCAAAAGAAAAGCCACTTTCTAAGGGGTTAGCGAATCAGAAAGCAAACTCATAACCGAAAGACCCAAACCAAACACAAGGTAATAAAGTAATTAGTTCCTAACTGCTTAGTTAAGTTATAATGAGGCAGTGTTGGGACGTATACCGGCTTTAGAACCTAAAATATCGTTACACGCGAGGGGGGTTACGCACTTGGGATTGGAAGGAAATACCTATTTTTTTTAAACTTAATACTTTTATTAACTTACACAGACGTACCTGATTCTTCTCCGCAGAGTTGCCCCTACACGCCAAACTAATGGCGCACTGTCCCGACGATAAAATGTCTCACCTACAATATCGTCGCAGATATTGCGTAGACCAGCTCCTGTTGCTGCGTGTTCACCTCCGAATTTACCGCACGTAGCTCGCTTCTGGATCTCCTTTTGAACTATTCTAAGCTCCTCCTTTACTTAATTGCCCACTGAACTTTTATCTAAACTCGCCAGTGTCTTCTACTTAATTTATCTTCCAACTCCTTAAACTTGTCACTATCTTCTATTTAACTTATTTTTCAACTCTCTCATATTGCACTTGTCGCTTCGTTATCTTCAACTGAACTCCTTGGTACCCGTGCTTTACGCTGCTAATATCCCCGGAAGACTCTTCTGGAATCCATAATTTCGATCTTCTTTTCGTTATTCTTTTATTTACTGGTTTATCCCTTTCTAAAAATCTATCTCTGTTTTTTCTTCTGAAGTCTTGTGCATTTTTCAGAAACTCCTTAAACTAACTAGATCGTTCTATCACCGCTCGCCACAATATTAATCAATTGGCCACTTTTTGACATTTTATTTTAAAAATGTATCATCTCAGAAAGACAAATAAACTTATAGATACCGTACTAAAATAGCTAAAAAAATACATATATCCCGACTACTTCCACTTATAGCAGTGAAAGCGTGTTAGAAAACGATGAATATATATAAAGTGGCACGTTCGTTATTTACAAAGTTGTCACTAATAAGGCCTGGCACACATCAAAGTGGGAATCTACAACATTTAAATCTAATGCAGGCTGTAGTACGCGATGCGCCCGATTCAGGAGATCCACAGCTTACAGATAATGGAAATAAAATTGCAGCCCGAATTAAAATATAGCGTTGAATCATTAGTGCGTGCGCTTGTATACAGTTCCATAGGTTACATATTTTGCGGATAAAAAATCGCACTGAAATATTCGTAGTGCCTGTACGGCCTTAAAGCGAGACAGAAATATATTAATAGCTCCACCTCCAACTGCAAAAGTTTCATTATTCATAACCACACAATCATCGATTTAAATCCAAAGCCGAAACAAATAGAAATACAAACATTCTTCATTGGCGCTCCGCGTTTATTGGTCTTAGTGTGATGATATATAGTCTATAGTCTTCCACGATAAATGGGCTATCAAACACTGAAATATCTTTTCAAATGAGACCAGTAGTTCCTGAGATTAGAACGTCCAATCAAACAAACAAACAATTCAGCTTTATATATTAGTATAAGATATATATGAAAAACTGTTTCACAGTACATGAAAAGTGGAACAAAAGAAATAACCGTGTTAAATTTTACAAGCCAATCTCTTTGTGTGAAATGTCAACATAATATTTTAAATCAACTATATTTCATTTCCAATATTGCTCATAAAATAAAATCGAGACGCTCGTACAATTTTTATTCGTCCACCATCACAACACTAAAGCAACAACTAAGTTGGCCACAGTTAAACTTGCGTCGATTTAACTTGGTCATGTAGTTCGAAAAGATTTCTATACGATGAAAACTTGTAACGTCGTTCTATTGAAAGTTGCAAAATGATCGCGACATTGTATTTTTGATCGACAAGTAAACATTTTCGAAGCGACGTTGTTGGAAATAGTTTTGTTAAAGTTGACTTTTGTTGTTTTGTGGCGTAAAAGTGTATGGTTTGCTTTAAAGGTTTATTTTCGAATAATGCACATTTTTTTGTAACTGATATGAAAAGAAACAGTGATAAGGGAACGTTGTGGATTGAAATATCCTAATATAGTGATAAAAGTTGAAAAAGGAATAATATTTACTTAATCGCGACTTGTATACATAATAAAACTACGTTTTAACGGTTTTAAGCGCGGTAATTTATTTGATTGTGGTTATTCCGAAGTTTCACAAATGTCATCTTTGTGGTCACGGACGACAAAGATGACATTTGTCCAACGAGTATTGTTAAAGTTTTATTTAGCCTACCGCCAACTTGTCCGTTTTAATTCTTTAGTTTTAATTTTGTTTGTGATTATTATTTACTCTATGGGAGCCTAATCTAATTTACCACCGCTTCACAACATGTTCCGTTCGATCCCTACTAAAACTTGAATGCTGTAACCCAAGGTGTAAAACATTGTGTTTGAGTGGGTCCGGGGATGATTTAGATTCACAATTGGGATTGTTTACTTTTTTCAATCTAGCTATTTAAAAAACTATTTCGAGGAATAGTATCCCTAATCATTTCTGTCTAGTTAAAATTCCAAAAAACGTACGATCTTCTTGTATTTTGTAAGAAATGCGTTTGACCTTTACTTGACCTTACTAAATCCAATCAGGTGGGCCGTCTGCCTGTTTGCCTGCTTCAGGTGTAAAAAAAAAACTAGCTGTACATTATTTGATTTAAGTTCTGTAACATGGATTTTCCCTAAAGACCACTTTAAAAAAAATAACGATAACTATAGAAAATAATAATGGTTGATTGAACACGAAAAATTATAAGCCTAGCGACAAAATAGTGTTTTTTGATTATTACGATACGTAATGAGTAATGAAAGTGACATTTAAATAGTAGCACAGATTACTATGATTATATATAGATAAAAATTACTTTTATTATTTTTGTTTTCTAGGCAAAGAAATCAATGTAAACTTGTCCCTTATGACGTCATCGGAGAAATAATTTGAAATGGAATTATAAAAAAACTAACGCTTAAAATACAAAAATATTCAAATTAGTATCTTAAAATACCCTATTTTACGTAATAAAAATTACCCGGTAGCTGGCGCTAGAATCGGATTCTAGTTTTTTTTTATGGCAGCACAATGTTTGCCGGAACAGCTAATGTGTTATGACTATGCTTTTTTCACGTAATTGATCTATGTACAGTCAAAATATAAGCTGACAATTTTGAATGCAAGATATCTCCAAAAATTTCTAACTATTAGAACACTACTCAGGAAATAAAATAATTTAGCATGTTCTTAGAATCAAATCCTGAATCTTCGGATTGTGGACAAAAGGTCTAACTGTTAATTTAAGCTACAAGACGCTGTAGTGTATATGTTATGGTCAAAGATAGATATGCAATCTCATCCTAGAATGACTGGTTTATCCTAGGTTTGACCAGGCCTTGCGACAAAAATAGACCTGGAAGACACCGGAGGAGAAGCTCACCAGGCAATGGAAGAGGCCTAGGGAGAGAGGCCCACACCTGCCAAGGCACGCGGAGTTGAGATTCCTGCTGTCCCATAGCCCTGGCATAAGGCGCATGATGGAACACTTAGAGGTTTTAGTGGGTATCCCTAACTGGGGAGTGGCAATAGCACCAGTTATGACTGGGCACGCTAGTGCCATCCACAATCTGGCGAATTCCAAACTCACGAGTTGCGAATTATCCTCCCAGGCTTCTGTGTCTGTCGCGCCTTAGTCCTTAAACGGATTTCGCTGGCCAAAAAAAGGCCTTGTGACAAAATCCAAAAGAAATTCCAATTTTGGTCTTTGGCTAAAGTAATTTTAGTCAAACTTCAAACGTAAAATAATTTGTTTCGGGCTAGTCGATCCCAGAAGCGACTAAGGCAGACTCGGTCAAACATCTATTCGTACTGCACTTGTTACATTTTGATGATTGTATAAATTATTCTATCCTAGATTAGACAAAAACTCGTTGGGTCAAAGGCAGAAAAACTTCATTTATTTGTACTTTGACTAAGATTTTATGTCAGACCTGAGGTTTAACTAGTCAAACCTAGGAGCGCCAGAGCTTCGATGTTTGACAATTCTGCCAGCTGCCATCTAAATTGCCGCGCCAAAACCAAGAGAATTGTGTCGTCTATTTCGTTCTAATACAAATCCCAAGTAGTCAGAGGGAGAAAGCATCAGTTCAATGTTCGATCAATTATCTGTATTTGACCACAAATTTGTGGGACTTCGCAATGACCCGCGTGTCAAGATCGGCAACTTTGTGGTCCGTCCGTCTTACAGCTTAATGAGGATACAAAAATCCTTTTGTGCGGTAACTTATCAGGGAAATGACATTGGCAGACACGAAATGGGTCTCCAGACGAAGCTTACGCGAGACCATACAATTTAGACGCAGACGCCCAAATACGTGCACAGAGCTGTCCTTTGTAGAAGTTTTAACGAGACGTCTATTTTGCCGGCTAAAGCTCTCTCCGCTAAAGTATAAAAACGACTATACTATTTCCTTTCACTTCACACACATCTTGCTCTAGAATGTAACAGTTACGACGAGGATGGGATGCATGCGAAGTGAAAGGCAATTATTAGGACACTGAAATGAAACGTTTATTATATAACGAAATATTAATAACTTGGGTGCGGTACACGTGGTCCTGTCTAACTTATGCACCTAATTAAGTACTGATATTGCCGGTATCATCATACAATAAAACAATTTATACATTAAAAAGCAAATAGGCTATATAATATATATCATCACGCTAAAACCAATAGGGGCGGAGCACCAATGAATAATGTTTTAAAATCGGGAGGGTTTGTTAACTTACTTTTTTTAACTATTCCACGCGGACAATGTCGTAGGCTGAAGCTAGTATGTAGTATAATTTGTGTACACAACTAAAAATATTTTTTCCTAACAAGTAAAAAATCAAAATTTCACTTCCACTATGTTCTTTACGTAGTACGTACCTTGCACGTTCGTATGTACATTGAAACTTTTTCTAACTACACAATATATTATATTCACTATTTGAGAAATATATTATCTTAGGATTAAATAAGACAGTAAGAGCACTCCTTGGAAATATATTCAGTAAACGATATTCCATCTTAAGCGAGAACGCAGCCGTCTGTGTATGGTTATTCAATTACTTTGCAAGGAGCTCGTTTCCCTCCTCATTTCCTATCGTTTGGCAATGGCCTCAATATTTTTCTTCTTTCTTTGAACTGCGAACCACTGAAGGTTTTTCAAGTTTCCTAGTCGTTTTTACAGAAACGGAACCTATGTAAATAGTTATGTACGTCCATCCGTCTGTTAGTCTAACTGCCTGTATGTCTGTCTGAATGTTATTGTATTGTATTGTATGTATTTATGCAGTAATTTTTCTGAAAACCTAATGAGTTTATATTGATGAACTTTGACAAGAAGGTGTATTGTATATGCTGCTATACATGATTTTCAATGTATCAGCAAAAAAAAATCAATATACATAGACGTGCGAGTTAGATTTTAAATAATAATAGTGAAGTATCTTAATGACTTTTCTACCGATATAAGTCAATAGCTGTATCTCCAACTATAGCTTTATTTATATCCAAAATCAAAACACCTCATTTCTAACTTTTGAGTTCGGAGAGAAAAGTTAAAAAAAAATTGATGCGTTCAAAATGATTCATCACTATGGATTCGTATTTTGGAAGGTAATCGCGATTTTTCATGATTCCTGCAAAATCAACAGGAAAGATATAAATAAAAATACATCGCATTACATTACACGCACACTTCATAAACAAACCAAGTCATACAAAGAGCCTAAAAATGAATAACCCAGACACAGAAAGGAAAAATAACACACATGGCATAGACATAAGGCACACACTGCACATGCACTTCCTCACAACACCAGCATGTAACAGATACACTCTACATTAGTATAAGTTTAGTATACAAATTAGAATAAATTAGTATAATAAGTTACTCGTAAGGTACACCACAACACAAAATCATTAAATTAATGTCACACACAAGAACCATAAAAACTAATATGTGTGTATAAAGTCTAAAAATGAAATCTAGAAATTAATTTGTAAAAAAGGGTATGGAGCTCGAGTCCGTAGAGTTGTTAAAAAAATACAGTATAACTTCTTTAAGTCGAAAACCTACTAAACTCGAAAAACTTAGTTTCCTTTTGTTCAATCCCAAAAACCTCCGATGCTCGTAATGTAAACCCTCTTTAAGTCGAAATAATTAGTGAGTTCCTACAAGCAAACCCAGTAGTTATTTTCACTCTACAACTCGAAAAAACGAATTGAAGTTTTGTATCTGTAACATAACAATATTTAATTTTACAATCTCTATTAATCTTATATATATAAATCTCCTGTCACGATGTTTGTCCGCGATGGACTCCTAAACTACTCAACCGATTTTAATGAAATTTACACACCGTGTGCAGTTTGATCCAACTTGAAAGATAGGATAGTTTTTATACCGTTGGAACCGGTTGGTGGCGCTGAGATCGGGTTCTAAATTTTATTTCTTCAGGGCAGGACAACGTCTGCCAGGACAGCTAGTATAATATATATCTTAACGTCTACAAGTCGAATGTTTCCATAAGTTGAAGACTCTATAGCTCGATTTTTCTGGCGTCTCCCTTCAAGTTCAACTTACAGAGGTTTTGCTGTAGTTAATTCAGCTGTCCAGGAACCATAGATGTTGAATGCCAGATGATAACGTCCTCAAAACACCCAATTTGCAAGGCAATAGTATGCAGAGTATTGAAGAGCGTAGTGTCCGGAAATTTGCATACTGTTTATAACACATGAGCAATCGGTGAATCAGTAACTAGACGTATTTTTCTGAAAAACTACTCACATTCATTGTTTTTGAGACTGTGTCTATTATAGTATCTATCTATCTGTAGTATAATCAATTTGTAGACGAGTTGAGTTTGTAAAATGAATTTAAAATTGTGAAATAAATCAACAAGCCTAATTCGGATCAGCAGATTCCAAAAATATAAGGTTAAAAATTTTCGTCTCTCTGACTGAACAGAATGGATTGTGTTCCGCTTCCATTTTATTTATTACTTGTAGTTCAATATCGTAACCGTGTTTAATAACAAGTTCTCGATCATCTTGTACCTCACCAATATTATCTTCAATTGTGTTTCAGTGGTCTAAGCTTCGCCCTTTTAGCTCACTGGAACAAAAGGCCCGTTGTTCGATTTCTATCATATTAAATCAAACTTTCCGTTATTTACAATAGTCTGTATGTCTGATGTCATCTTTACAGTTGTCCGTTATTACCTATAACAAAAGTTCAACTTGCTTACTTTGGAAATATACAATGTTTGCTTATCAGCCGATTATTGTTATTGTCCACATATGCTATAACTAGGTACAAATCTTTTGCTCTATTGTTGGAATGTAGCAGATATGCAGACGACCTACCTAATAGAAAATGATAACCATCGCCCATAGACATTCGCAAGACCACAAAGGTGTTACTAATGTGCTGTTGATCTCGAAAGAGGACTGAAATATGGCTGCTGATGTAACGTAATACATATTTTAAAACATTAAAAAAATTAAAATAAATATCAATAAAATAATAAACACAAGCATCGCCGAGTCTTTCGCTAACATAGCGTGGTCTGAGAAACCGGTCGTCGGCGGCTCGCGGCCGGCGGATGGGACAGTACATCGATGCTCGCTGCATTCGTTCGGTGTCATAATTTCAAACCACCAACACTAAAGATACAATTAACATTATTTAATATTTATACTATCATATTATAGTATATTTTACTAGTAAATTGACATGTTATAAGTGTTTATAACCCACGTTTTGGGTTTTTTCTGCGTTTTTAATTTGGATCTTGGATTGTGGAGAACCCACTACTCTTCGCGCCCGGGAGGTTATTCCCGCGTGTCCAGCATACCAAGCGCAGCATCGTCGGCACCACCACTGGACCTGCAGACACTTCAGGGCGGTACCGCCATAAAAAGCAAAACGTCTGCCAAGGCAAATAAAACTCACCCCACTCTCGTATTTTTTTTATTTTAAATACATGTTTGCAGCAGTAAAATAGTCATTTCACTATCTTACCCGCTACACTGATGACTGACGGAACTCAACTCAAGGTTGTTATGGAAGCATATTCTAAACTAGGAATAGTAGCTATCTAGATGGACAAATGCTTTATCACCTGGCTGTTAGTTTTGTCACCTCTTGCGACAGGTAATCCTGTTACAGGAATTAGTATTCTATATCAGAGAATCTTTCCTTTTTATTTTTACTTTTAAGCAAACTGGCAAATGGGTCCACTTGATAGCGAGTGGTATCCGTCACCCATTGACATCTACAACACTGAAGTAGCAGATGTGATGGTTATTTTGTAGAGACTTTGAATATCTGTTTACGTCCATTTTAAAAGACCCCATATTGTACGCTCTGGGAAAACCGCGGGAGTTCATTCCATAGCCTGCTCACGTATGGCATAAAGGAGCGTGCGCCACGTGCAATAGATTACTTCTAGGTGTCGAGAAAATGTCGATGAACTCCTAATCATCAGCGAGTGAGCTTTAACATAAAAAAAAACTTTTTGATCTAATCCATTTTTGATCCAAAGGGCATTAATTCATGAAACTCAACATTGTGCCTTGTGAATATTAAGGTTATTAGGTCATGTTAGTGATGTGACAATAACGTGTCAGTCACATAGGCTACGTTCCACAAAAGACTCACAACGACCACTATCCCGACCGCTATTTTTCCCATTCCACTTGCTTGCCGGCGTTACAATCATAAACTCTTGGCGAACGGATTATGGAGTATTGATTACATTAACCTCGAAATACACAATGGTCTTAATTGATGCATTTGTATTATCATTTGATTTTTTTATCACTATTTATTAATTAAATACTTATAAAATTAGATTAATTAAAAAATATAATTAGTGGAAATCAGCGTTGTTTGTGATATAATTCGGCCACAGCTCTAAGCTGAGTGCAAACGTTTTTGGTTAATTAAGCGGCGCACAAATTCTAAAAATATGTAGTCTTTTACATCAGAGTCATGTAACTATATCGTTATTTCGTCAATTGATATTTTCTATCTATCTTTATCTTTAACATAAAAACGTAACAAAATTGTATAATACCGTATTGTGTTTTATACAGATTGTAGATATCGCACGGATGATTTGCCGCACAAAGGAGGTATTGAGTTTCAAGGGACAAGCATTTCCATACAACCGGAATAGCAAAGCCGTGAGCGTTTTGGAAACGTTGTGATACTATAATACAATTGTTTGTTGGCATTTCGTCTTTGTATTATTCAATGCGGTCGTATCCCGCGGGCATATTCCTTAGGACTGTTGAATTTAGATTATCTCCTTCTACTTTGACGCGATGGTGGCAAGGTTGAATTACTATCTTGATTATAGCTTCTAGGGCTGCTTCAGTCAGTATAATGTATAACGGAGAAGGGACCTTCGGAGTGCTTATAAAGAGTGTGAAGCCAGCAATGATGACGTCACGATTGCTGGCTTCTTGGTGACGAACCATATTTGAGTCCTCGAAATAGAATTTCAAGAGTACTCGGTACGTTTATTCCAAAAGCGCTATGACTTCACGGAGAGGTCCGTCACGTTCGGCGGCTCGAACAATAATGACTGACTTTCTATTTTGTTTGACTTGACTTTATGTTGTTGGTCCGAAGACCTGACAACTTTACCGGGGTTTTCGGGGCGAGCGCAAAGCGAAGGTGCTCGAGCCCGGGGTCAACAAGGGAGCTCCCTAGGGAGTTTTACCTCGGCAGGACTGTTGCCATAAGAGGGGAATGAATCTGGTGATGCCCACCATAGGGCGACACAATGAACTAATTGAGAACGGGCGACGCGTAATGTAAAGCCCGAGGAAAAGAATCCCGGCGGACTGGGATCGGCGGCCTACGCTATCTTACTGCCGTTTCGCAACGTGTTAGGGAGGGAGTTTCGCTGGGAGAGAAAAACGGCGAAAGAAACTTCCCAGCAACACGTCTAGTCTATCCTGTGGGGGGGGGGGGCTAAGTCTCCTCGCGTACCTCACGAGGACGTGGAGAGATCGTGATTGGCGTTGTCTGAGACGCCGCCGAAGGACTGAGTGTCAACAGTGCGGCCGTATTTAAAGGGCTCGGTGCACGTGATCACAAACTTTTAGCTTAATTATTGAGATTACAATAAAATCTTGTTTTTTAAGTTAATTTTGCATTAAAATAAACTCAGGGTAATTAAATCAATGATTCTTGTTTTTAAACTCGTTAATTGTTGTGTGTGCGCCGAAATATTATATGATACCACGCTCTCACAAAACATCTTGACATAAGCGTATTTCGTACGATGAATGAAAGTTCCAATGGCCTATATCCCGATGGGCATACCATTCCCATATTCCATCCTGTGCACTCCCCAATCTCGGAACCGCGGTTGGAGCGGACTGTATTTGTGCGTTTTGCGAATATATTCAGGCGAAAAAGCTGGTCAGTGAAAGCAAAAATCACTACGAGTAGTCAGTAGTACATAGAAATGCATAAATTATTTCTACATTCTTGTTCATTGATTCCTAGCAAATAAATGGTTTCTAGTCCGATGGTCGGCGTCGTAATTTTAGTTCAATAAATAAACACAATCTTTAAATCACTTGCGATAATGATATGGTACTCACAGTAATTGGGGAAAGTTGCGAATATTGCAAAAGAAATTCAACTCTTCCTATGCATATTCAACGAACGAACTTGCGAGTGACTCTTTGCAACTTCTACCCTCACTGGCTCGCGTGACAAAAAAACTAATCTAACCCAAAAGAAATCTGTTGCTAATTTCAGCATTCTTTCAAAGTTTTTACACTAGTCA
This sequence comes from Dendrolimus punctatus, assembly GCA_012273795.1. Classification (NCBI taxonomy): domain Eukaryota; kingdom Metazoa; phylum Arthropoda; class Insecta; order Lepidoptera; family Lasiocampidae; genus Dendrolimus; species Dendrolimus punctatus. The sequence continues at coordinate 10,827,567 of CM022531.1, forward strand.
GCTCTGGATGAAATGCTCCAAGAAAGCTTTGGAAGCCATTAGGGTGCAATATAATAATCCATATCGTATCCTTATGTAACTGCCTCGATTCTGTAGCGCTTCGGGCATGTTCACCAAACAGGGGATTGCAGATTTCTTTGCGATAAGGTCAGGCATCGCGGATTCTCCACATGTTTTCAGATGGGCTTGAGAACCCTAATTTTAGGAGCTGGCATTCTATGCACCGTGACGCAAATATATCCACACACGTGTAAATTATCGAATACGAGTGAATTTGGCGGGTTCACAGTCCTAAGTAATTATATGTCCAAAACTAACTCCCCCAGGGGGTCCTGCTGGGCAGGTTTCCGTCTAGGTGTACATTCGAGGAAGCGAAGCCAGGGCTCCAGCCCCGCTGTCACACTAACTTTGTTCCGTGGTAGTGGTGTCCCACCTCTCCTTGTTTCTAGTTCCCTTTCCTCTTTATTCCCTTTCTTCCCATTCTCCTTATCACATCTCCTTCATGTGCTAAGTATCTCCTTTCCCATCCAAACCCTCCTCCAGTCGTAGCAGTTTCCGCTCCATTGGGCCAAGTAGATTGAGGCAAGTGTGTGTACCTGAGTTCGCGCAAATGCTTGTGCATCTAAATATATCCCGTGTACTTGACCGCTTCCGATCATGCCCAAAAGTGTAAGTCCAAGTCGTCCAATGGGTTTAATGTGTTCAGTGGGTTCAGTGGACCCATTGCACCCACTATCCTATGGTTTTCTTATAAAATCGAATATAATCGAATATAGAATCGCTAGAGAGACACGAATTCCTTTCGCATTTATAATATTAACAGCCATTACTATACAACTAACATCAAGTACGGTTATATCGCGAAGAATCCAAAGAAGGCGTAAAAAGAAACATACACTTGAAGAGGTTGCCCTGTATAGGGTGGAGCAGCGAGATGGAATGCTCCTCTGTCTCAAAGGAAGAATTGTTGTTTCTCGTAGGTCTAGTCTAATTTGTTACTATTGAAATTTGTATATATTCTTTGTAAGTTTCGGGAAGCGTTTGTGACCTCAATAACACAAGGCCATCTAATGCCTTATAAGTGTTCCACTACAAACTACACAGCGGTCAGCATTTTTTTTCGCTTAACACGTAACGTGCGATAAGAAACTTCGGTTCAATAATATGATTTTTATAAAAACCTATAATCTCATACAGAGTACATTGCATAGGCATAAAACTGAAACTTTTTCTTGCTTAAACAATACGCGGAGATATTTATTATGAAGAATATACTAACAATATCAATGTTGGAATAACTCGCTGGATCCTATCACAATGGAACTCATTACGAGTCTCAAAACAAAAGTCCCAATTCTGGCGTATACTAGCTATATATACATGGTGCTACATTTTATTTAAATGTAAGTATTTAATATTATTGCAGTTTGTAATTGAAAATGAATAAACGATCATAAAAATCTAATACATAATGTAAGATAATATGTATATTGTATATAAATGCCAATTGTGTTATTTTATGTTTGCTTGTGGGAAAGTTGGTGGAAACTAAGAGTGATTTGGTCCTCTATATGAGTGTCAAAATTAAAGGACAGTTTATTGGGTATTCATTCATGATGTTGTTACGACTCTTGCTCACTCTGCTTAGCAGGGCGGTGGTTATTTTTTTGGGATTACTTGCAGCTATCAGTGATTGCAGTCAAAGACAACCTGGACGTAGTGCAGAAGTGCAGGAGCCGCAATAACGCCCTGAACGCAAGCATCATTATATTGTACACGTAGGTCATCGTAAATCAGTTCAGCAAACACGAACCACAAACTCGTTGAGTACACGAATGTAGTAGACTTTATATAAACCCTTTTGACCGAATCCAGCGAATCTTTTTGCTTGTTTAGATGTATGTTTGCTGCATCTACAAAACCATGAGAATGTATATATGTCAAACTCATAAACTCGAGTTTGACATATATACATTCACCAACAAAACTTTAAAAAAAGAAAACAGTCAAAGCCATGAGTACGCGCTAGTATATTTCTTAACTTGCCAAAACATTACCTTACACTGCAAACACGAGTGAAGTTACTACAAAACTTAAGAAGCCACAAACTTTTAACATACCCTGCATTAAACTTGAACTGCCCGAAAATAAGTTTGCAAGTTTGCCATCACCCTGTATTTTGGCCCAAAACATTATGATAATGTGGAACTCTGTTTCATTCCGCTATTGTGGGGGTCTACAATTGTCTTCAACTTTGTTCACATTGCCGACCATGTGGATGACAATGGATGAAAGTTGCTTTGACTTTGGATCAGGTTGTCATCTCTTGCTTTCGTATAAGTTTTTCTTTTATATTAGAATTAAAGGTCAGTTACGTTATTGACCTGCCTTATTAATTTTTGTACGTAATTTTCTTTTTAATAATAAACTAGGTGTGCCAGCAGATTTAGTCCTGTCTTGAGAAAATAAAAATCTAGGACCCAATTTTAGTGCCTTCTACCGTTTCTAATGGTGCATCTAAACCATCCAGAGATACACTCAACATATACATACAACTTTTTTATTAAATTCAGTAAATTCAATCTCAAGTTACATAACTTGAGAATGATTGTACATACATTTATATGATTCATTATCTATATATATAAGCAAAGTTTGTTTTCTTTGTCCGAGATAAACTCAAAAACTACTGGACCGATCAGCATGAAACCACAACCATTCGACGCGGAATTAATCGTAGATGGTTATAGGCTATATATTTTTCCATGTTTTCTCAATTTGTTTGTTTGTTTGTCATTCGCTGGGCGAAGCGGGCGGGAAAGGCTAGCTATTTATATAGACAGATAAATTGGCAGACAAACATACATCATATGTATATCCACAAATTAATCAAGTTATAGTTCGGGGCATATATCTTGAGCGGTTGGCAGAATAGTGCAGTTGGTAACAGCGCTGGTGTTGCAAACGTCCATAGGCAATGGAAACAGCTTTCCGTCATGTAGGCTATCAGCCAGTCTACTTTGCTCCAGTTATTTAAAAAAATACAAAAATTACCAAAACGTCGAAAATGGCAAATCATATAAAAATACCTAGAAATTTAGTTTCTCTTTCTTGTTGCATCGAGTTTCAAATAACATCGGTTCTAAACAACTTTTATTTCTAAAATTTACCCCAAATCGTTGTCCGTGAGAAGCGTTCTCAAAATGTCGGATAGCAACGCATCAGCGTTGGTAATACGTCAAATTATAGATCCCAAGAACTTAAACTAAAATTCTGTTTATTACCATTAACACCGACAGTGAAAGAATATTGAATTAAAACAAACAACACGGCAATGAAGCACCGAGGAAGCAATTTGTCTTTTGAACATAACAAATTTAGTTAAATTTCCTGTTGATAAAGTCGAGTTAGACCGAGAATAATTTAGGACAAACTGAATTAATTGCCAGAGATAAGGGAGCACAGATAAATAATAGGAGCTGCTTCAAGTCTTCATAAAAACTTAAGAATTTTCAAAGGAAATTGCCCGATGGAGATATTCCCTTTGTTCGGATTCTTTTCAGGCTTGTTTATTCTAATTAGTGAAAAAGATACCCGATGTCTATTTCTTCAAATAAAGTGTTGCTTTCTTTCTTTCATATCGGTAAAATATATTTTTATATGTATCCTTTTTAACCGACTATAAAAAAAAATAGGAAGTTCTCAATTCGTCGGGTATTTTTTTTTGGTCGACCATAACTTTTATGTTTCTGAACCGCTGTTACAATTATTTTTGGCTGAATCCCATCAATCATGGGATTCGGTGGTGCTGCTATGATCACCTCCTCCGGCATTGTCCTAACTGGCAAGGATCGTACGATGACACGATGCGTTCTCGTCATGCGATGAAAATGGCCGTACGATGCTAACAGGGTTTTTATAATAGACCGCACGATGATCATCGTGCGATGCCTTCACATGTTCATGTGCTTTACTATGGTTCAATATTTGATATAAACTCTACACAGGTAATGATATAACACAACCATCAGTTGTCAACCAAGGCAAGTGAATATCAAAATAGAGAAACCATTGGTGAATGTGTATTCAGAACCTAGGAGGCCAGCATACCTTTTGTTGATCTTTCCCAGGTTCCTAGGCTATACGCAAATGCTTTCTCGAAGCATTGACCAAAAAATGCACACAACCTTCCAATCTTTGAAACCAATCAATTCTAACATGCACCACAATTTCAACCGGTTTCACACATAGATTGACGTGAACAATCCGCAGGCAGATTCAAGCATGCATGAGGATATCAAGTATTCATGCAGCCGCGTGTACCGTGCAGATAGCTCCGCTCAATGTGCCTCAATAATTACGTTAGATAATTGCCAATGTTGTTCGTTAGACTATTAAACTTGCTTTAAGTCTTTATTCATAATAATTATTTAAGATGTATGTTCGTAAAAATTGTTTCGTGATTACAATATATCTATTTTATTTATTTAATTATTATCCTGATGTCAGGAGCCTTAAGAACAGACGAGCGTGCATGACAAGAGCTATGAATGTCAAAGAAGCAAGTGAGGTGTGTAAGAATAAGCCTGTATGGCGCTCTGTTGTTCGTGCCTATCCCGCAAGGGACCTGGCGTGAAATTATGTATGTATGTATTTAATTTTTATATGGGCGGCTAACAACTAAAAGTTACAAGAGTAGTAAATATAACTCAATACTACATAGAGAGAGAAGAGATGCTATTTGAAAGGCCTGTATAGATGGCAGAAGAATAGTGAAAGAAATAATAGATATACAAGGAAACAGTAACAAAACCACAGAGATCTAGTAAAAAGTCCATAAATCACTTTAATGTATTATTCTTCCAATTTACACAGAAAACTTGCTCAGAACTTATAGCCCTCACACTTGTCTGTCACAGAATTACACTGAATTCTGTACGCCTCCCGCCAGGTTATCTCTAATATATAAAATTCTCGTGTCACAGTTTTCATTGCCATACTCCTCCGAAACGGCTTAACCGATTTTGATGAAATTTTTTGTGCTTATCCGGTATCTATGAGAATCGGCCAATATCTATTTTTCATCCCCCTAAATATTAGGGGTAGTCCACCCCTAAATTTTTTTATTTATTTTTTAGACAAAATTTTTAATTTCTATTTTTTTATGATACAACATACAAAAATACATACAATCCTCAATTTTCACCCTTCTATGAACAACCCCTATTTTTTACCGGGCAGGACGACGTCTGCCGGGACAGCTAGTATACTATAAGAATGAAAAAAGACAACTTTATGAAGGTGGTTAATGTGGCTCACATCAGTATTTTAGTAAACAGTTCTCATAATTTGATTGAATCAACGGAAGCGACAAGAAAACTGGTTGATCGGAAGTACCGCACTCAGTACTTCATTAATTTAATTATTTACACTATTTATGAAAATCACACAATCATTATTATTAATTACATTTTAACAACAGTAATTTATAGACGATATTACTAAGTGTTTAATTGACATTTATCAATATTGTTACGGGTCGCGAGACTCGAATCAAAATACCGTTAGAATTACTATAGAGATATACTATACTTATTAGAACTATACAAAGACGTATAACACAGGCACAAATATTACCGAACACAACAAATCCAAACGTAATACAAAGGTCGTAATTCCATAAAAAACGCGCAAAGTCCGTCATTAAAAGTTTCATGATAGTACACACGTCTTGCTTCGCTCGTGGTTAGCGCTTGACTGAAGCAACTACAATATCCCCGTATCTCAGTCGATTTTAATCCGATACACCTGGCTAATGACTGTCATAAAAGATTACAATACAACAATAGGCTGTTTTCTAATCACAAATTTTAAACACATATAGAATATAAATATAAATGTTATTAGTTTACATTCCGACATGTAATAAAAATATCTTTATAAAGATATGCAGGTGTGGATTTGTTTTTTCGGCGCCTTGTATGTAACAATATTTAAATAAGTTCTTACACTAGTAAGTAAGATACTTAAACGGCTAATTCATTTATTATTTAAACTTCTTTTTTTATAAATTAGTTAAAAATTATTTGTACAGTTCAATTTACCAAATGGCCTCAATAGAACAAATTGAACAATCTTAAGACAGAAAAAATCTTTGAAGTCTTAAAACAACTACTCCAATTTTTTCCATTACTCTCTTTGTGACGTTAGAGTGAATGCCCTAACAAAATACTTTTTTCTTTTGTTACTAAAATACTCAATTACTAAATACAGTGCGCGTAGGCGGAGTTACTTAAATAAAGCAATTTACCTTTTTAAGATTCCGTGACCAAGTGGCCAGGGTTTGAAAACCGGTTAAAAATCGAACCGGTCAAAGCCTAACGCTGTTAATCATATTGAGTAAGAGTAAGTTTGAAGGCATCTGTCGCAACTGTGCTGAATTAAATAATAACAGAGACTATATCAATTTGGTAGGGAAAATAGTACCGTATGCATGGCCCCAAAAATATATAATAAAATTCCAAAAGAGCTGAAAGCTCTTCAAATTAAATTATTTAAATCACTACTAATAAAAAAGCTGCTACAGTGTAACGAAATTCCTAAATGATAAGTTTTATAGGATATGCTTCAGCCCGGTTGACTGACGACCAGCGCAACGTCGCAGGGGCTGGATGAGAATGATAACAGACGGGGATATGTGGCGCAAACTTACGGAGATCTAAGTCCACCAGTAGACAGTGACAGACTAAAGAAGAAAATTCCTCTTTGTATGATAACAATTGTACTCCACAAATGATGGAACTTGATCTTCCAACAGAAAGAAAGAAAAACTTTATTTGAAAAGAAAATAGTGACTTAGTTACATTCTTTACACGTTATCATACACAAAGCATTATTTGAATTTTTACGCCGCATTTTCAGCAAACAAGCTTTGCACTCAGCATATTGATGTGCTGGAATTATATCCGACACAACGCTGATTTTCAGTGCGAAGAATTGTTGGTTTGACGTCGTGAAGGATGACATGCGTGCCAATAATGGTCTCAAAACGGGGGATGCCGAAGACCGCGCGAAGTGGAGTAGAAAAAGTAGGAAAGCGGACCCTGGGCGTCGGAGTGGACGCTCCGAACGCAACCGGGATTTAACGCTCGGATGATGATGATGATGATGATGCTGATTTTCAGTGCGACCCAATTTTATTAATATAAAATAAAAAGTAAATATTAATTAATCAAACTAATTGTAATTATGTAATACATAATGATTATAACAACTAAATAAACTTTAATATAATTATGTGAGGAACAAATGTCTAGCCATGCCGCCTCTGCCAGGTCCCTGTTGAAGGCGAAGGCCCAAGAAATGATGGCTTGACGTCGTGAAGGATGACATGCGTGCCAATGGTCTCAAAACAAGGGATGCTGAAGACCGCGCGAAGTGGAGTAGATAAAGTAGGAAAGCGGACCCTGGGCGTCGGAGTGAACGCTCCGAACGCAACCGAGATTTACCGCTCGGATGATGATGAAATAAACTTTAATAAAACTAACAAATAAAATACCAATAGAGGAAGTAACTTCTCCTAAACTACTGTATTCTTCTTCGATGACGCTAGTTCAAACATGACAAGATCAATCAATGTATAGAACACATGAAATAGTAAAAATGCTCGTAAATATATGATCGAAACTCATTTATTACGTTACGTTTCTGTTTTACGGCTGTTTTATGAGTAGTTTTCTTACAATATGTGAGTAAGACCGTTTAAGGTCACGCATGAAAGTGGCGCAAGTAAAAATTTTAAGATTTTGTATATGTAGCGGAATAATTGTTAGTCTTTCGGGTTATGAAACATTAGTTAGGTAACTTACAATAATAAACCACTTGCTTAGTCTAGCCTTTTCAGACAGAACCACACAAATTTATTCTCGAGTGTCACACACGGCTAATTGGGAAGCACCACAAATTTGTGGTCAAATACTATACGTATTGAAACGAACGTTAAACTGATGCTTTCTCCCTTTAACTGCAGAGAATTTGTTATAGAGAAAAGAGACGATATAATTCTCTTAGTTTTGACTTGGCAATTTTGATGGCAGCTGGCAGTTTTGGATAAAAACAATATTAACTTTGTACCCTCAAAGGCATTGAATTTAAGTCTAGCCTAATTTGAATGTAATGCTTTTTAACCTCAAAAGCATATAATCCAAAATATCGAATTAATCAAAATTTACCCTTTTTTATGAAACTAGCAAGCAAATAGACTGCCCACCGTATGGAAAGCGCTTACCGTCGCTTCCCTTTTAAGATGATATAATTGGATAAGAGGAGAAAAAGGTCTCTCTCTCTCTCTCTGCATATCTAACTGTTTCATGCTGATATTTTATGAAAGTATGTTATCACAGCGATGGAATCAGTTTAAGTGTTCAATCACGTTGACTTGCGGGCGCGGTAGCGGCCGAGGTCATGAAATATCAAACATATGGCGTAATATCCAAGTGTTCACGTATGAAACGTCTAAGTAACGTCTACCGCGCCCGCGTTCACCGTGAATGAACACTAAGAACTGTAATGTATATGATTATTTCAGCATGGTTGTAACACGTCAGATTGATAAAAAATATAACCACGTTTAAACAGTTTTAAGCGTGTTAATTTATTTGATTTTTATTATTGCGACGCTTCGGCCACTTTTCAGTAGCCGTGATCACAGAAGACAGATATGTCAAGTATCAATGAGTATTCTTAAAGTTTTATTTAGCCTACTCTACTACTATTTACTACTATTAGCCGCCATTTGGTATGGTTCCTACACTAGTTAAAAAACTTAAGAAAATGTTATTAAAAAAATACTTTGAATACGATAATTCTTGATTTAGGCACTTTTAACTTTCGGATGGGAATCGCGTGCCCGCTGTAAAAAAATAATGTTTTATACACATAAAATGTCTATTGAGGGTTATAAATGTTGAAAGTTTCCCTTAAGGGCTCATGGGATAACCTAAAGTGGCATAATATAAAAGTAGAATATAAAAGTTTTGTTTTATTTCCCTAAAAAATTAAAAACTTCCACGAAATAAAACTTTTACATATAAGGAAATTTCGAACCGTTTTTGGGTTCCATATCCGTCTATCATGTTGTCTGTCTGTATGTATGTTATAACTATTTTTCTTAAAAATTGCTAAATCTACCAAATGAGTCATTTTAATTTCACCAGTCAACCAACAGAAGTCATTTCGTAAATAATAATTATTTATTTGTTTCAGACATATAGATGAATCCATAAATCTGCAAAATAATATATAATACATATATTACTATGAAAAGTTGTGTTTTGACAAGCCATTTATTATTAACTAAGAAAGGCGATAAAGTTTAAAATATTTTTTTCATAAAATAAGGTTGGAATAGAAGTGAAAAAATCAACACGTTTCTCCTGTTTAGGGATGAAATAGGTGTCTTTACTGAGGGAGGAAATCGTTTTCGGGATCACACGACTCATCCCGAGACCACCCCTTAACGCATTGTAGTACAAGGTGCGATGTGTGTTTCCATTGTCTTTCATGCCAAAAATGTATTTTTATAAAACGACAGACGTAAATATACACACGCATTACAACAATATTAATTAACAATCGGTATATTCCGATTCACAAAAGCGTTTTAGAGTTTTATCTTAGGATCTTTTTATTGTTGGAGGACATCAGACAAGCTGGCGGCCCACCTGACGGAAAATGGGTACCGTCACATATGGACATTTTTAACACCAACGGTACTTACCAATGTACTGCCGCTCTCTAAAGGAAAACTCTACTAATGCCGGAACACAACTCAAGGTTGTTAAAGCGACATGCGCTATTCCAGGAGTGGTAGCTATCCAGGACAAATACTCTAACCACCTGGCTACAAGTTGTTTTGTCGCCTGTTGCGCTATTCCAGGAGTGGTAGCTATCCAGGACAAATACTCTAACCACCTGGCTACAAGTTGTTTTGTCGCCTGTTACGACAGGCCACACAGTCGCAGGAAGTTGTATTCTTTTTCTGTTGTTCCTGCACGGATAAAAAGCTGTAATCAAGATAATTATTCCAGCATGGCTCTACCACCTAAGGAAGTAGAACAAAGTATACTCTTGTTATCTTAAAATTTTGTAACACCAGCAAGAAGACCTATAAACAAGTACCTTACTTTCACAGCAATGAATATCTTATTAAGTTAAGTATGTTAAGTCAGCATTCGAGTGGTGAAAGACTCGAAATGTATATATAAGGGAAAATTGTTGGAAGTATTCAGATGTTCCGTTAGTTATCTTCTCCGTTAGTTAAATTACATGGCGGCCGCCTTGAACGGTGATTGTTATTGTTCAAAGGATTGATTAAGGGGGTTTCAGTTTCCCTGTATGTGTAATGTCTGCGTCTGAGAAGCTAAGATGGACGTTCTTGGTCGACGAGTTATCTAATTAATGTATTTATTTTTGTAGGCAACAAAATTATACTATAATGTTAGCTTTAGCGGCTTCGTGTGTACGGAATATGCGGGGTTTTTTTACCTCCGGAATTCGCGCATACAGTAGGTTTCATTACAATGTTTTCAATCACCGTTGACACGTGGTAATTGGAACAATATGCACATTAGGTCAGAAAACACCCTAAGTGGCGCATGCGTTCCGGCCAGGATCGAACCCGCGCCCTTTGAGCTTGGTAATCCAAGCCACTACTATTTTTTTGTAAGGATATATACTTTTATTTGTATTAATCTTTATCGGACTTGCAATAAACCACCTTGGAGGATATACAATGGAAACCCACTCCAACACCTGCTTGCATCAGGAAATTGGATCTGATGGTATCTCGGCCCGTGTTAAGTGGGAGCCTGCCGTGTGAACATGCTGTCCAATTCTCCGTATTCAATCTTCAGACTATAATATGGTCGTTGTAATTCAATTTGGAACACCCATTGATACTGAAATGAATCAGAGATTCAAATAAGCACAATGTATATGTATGTATAATGTATATCCTAGGACCGGGGTCTGTTATACATTTTGCATTTAGTTACTTTCTTTTCTTTCACCTTCTCTTAATTATTTGGGGTTGGCACAATATGTCTTTTCCTTCCAAACTCCTCTATTAATACGTCCCTTATCACATGACAAATTATCATATCATCCTTTACACACTCCTTTTGTAGTGGAACACTCACAAGCCAATAGATGGCGTTGTACAATAATTGAGGTCGCAAACTATTCCCGAAGCGTACAAAGGATAGATACAAATTTCGAACAATAACGGACAGGTCTAAGTCTGCGAGGGACAACAATTAGCAACAGCCTAGCTAGAAGACCTTCCTTGGAGACAAAGGAGCATTCCATCTCGCTCCTTCATCAGCCTCCATCTAGTCGGTTCATCCACAGACATTCACCATAGTCATGGGAAATATCACTCACCAAGAAGAAAAGAGTGATATATATCTATTTGATACAAAGATATATATATCACTCTTTTATATCTTTAACTCTTTATCTTTACAGTGAATAGTGTCAGTGTCAATTGCAGACAAGATGAGTTATTATCTGTGAGTGATATACTAGCGAGTTATTATCTGTGAGTGATATACTAGCAGAGCCGACACGCGTACCTGTGGCAACGCAAAATATCTGACATTTAAATATCATACACTCCATTTGGATGGCCTTTGACTTTTAGTAAATATTACAAAATTACACCATAAAACTATATTTTTACGATTTATTTTGGCTTGCTATTATATTCGGTTTCCTCGTTCACTTACTACGCATGCGCAATGCGCGGGCTAATCATACAGTACAACAGTTAAAGATATAAAGACACATTTTGAACGCAAGTGATATACAGATCTAATCACTCTTCGCGTCGGATATATATCTTTTGAGTTAATCACTCAGGAGTTATACACCTCTAATTCACCAGTTTTTTGTTCTACCTTGTCATTTGTGTCAATCTGCAGTTTGACACTCTTTTTGTTACATGACTTTCTTCATCCCTTCTCGTTACATGCCCATACCCCCTTAATATTGTTCCGTTCAATTTTTCAGTCACGGGTGCAACTTTCGAAGATGCCCTTATGTACCGTGAAATCTGGCATTTTAACCAATGGTTGACAATTTAGTAATTATAGGTTATCGTTTACAAGATGACAATTACCTCTCACAAAATGTCTTTTTTGAGCAAATTATACGTGACTTTATATACTCAAAATGTAGTTTTGTGAGAAATATTGTAATTTTGTGAGAGGTAATCGTAATTTTGTGAGAGATATTTGTAATTTTGAGAGAGGTGATTGTAATTTTGAAAGAGTAATTGTAATTATGTGAAAGATATTTGCTATTTTATGAGAGATATTTGTGATTGTGTGAGAGGTAATTGTAATCTTGTAAACGAAATTCTAAGACGTATAACGGCCAAATTATCAACCATTGGTTGTTGCCATATTTCACGGTACTCATATTTCACCTTGTCTATTCGTTTTACATATATGTAGTATAAACTATATATGTATATATATATACATATATATATATATAATATATATTTATATATATATTATATATATATATATTATATATATATATATATATATATATATATATATATATACATATATATATATGTATATATATGTGTCGGAGAAGGCCTCGTTCTCACGACATCTTCTTTAGTTATTGCAGGTTTACTGGACGTCATCAGGGTAAAATGCGAGCATAAAACACGATAGCCACGGTTTATACACTTTTAATTTAGATTTAAAAGACATTTTAACATAGTTTAGACCGAGCAGCGGGTTCAGGGCACCGCTCATACTTCCAACTTCAATACTTTCTTTAAAATTCTCAAAGGTCCAACTCGACCTGTTGCCACCAACCAAATGTACCACAAAAACTCCTCCGTCTACCGAAGTAGATACTACTAAAGTATAGAGGGCGTCTGACCCCGCTCCGAGCCATAAGCTCTGTTCTCATTGGTCGTTTGTTAAATTACAATATTCATAACTTTTATAAGGTTAGAACGATCTTTAAGTTATAGAAACATTTAACAAATTAAATTAAATTAAGAATTTTAGAAGTAATTAAAATGTAAACAAATGATATTGTGCGTTATACATCCAAACAACAATACATCGAATCCATAGCTTCCCTCCGACACGGCCTTCCTGACGTATTACACGCCCTCGTGTGATATTTAAGTTCGGCCACTCCTGACCAAGGAGTACATCGTGTACATTTTATCTTCTGCGCAACAACTTCATTCTGGATTTTTTCCGAGATCCGAGTCCTAACAGACTATAGATATATGTATAATTCAACTATATAAGTATAACGAAAAACGTGACGCTGCAACCCCGTTTTTATGATATTACCGTTACAATTACAACGGCCTCTGTGGTTGAGCTGGCCTTTGCCGGCCTACCTCACTGCTACGCAGTGGCTCCGGGTTCGATTCCTGGTATAGTAAATTTCGGAAACGAATTTTCTCCGTTATTTATCATGGTCTGGGATCGGCCCCAGAGTATTCCATTCTATATTACCTATAACACAAGCATAACTGGCTTAATTTGGGGATATAATGTGTGTGTTTGTCTGCCGATTTAAAAAAAATGTTTTAAGAAATACGTGATCAAAATAGTAACGCAAACGAAGTTTTGCTGGCGCATGCTAATATATAATAATCCCTATTAATATTATAAATGCGAAAGTAACTCTGTCTGTCTGTCTGTCTGTTCCGTTTTCATGTAAAAACTACTGGACCGATTTGGCTGAAACTCAGTATATATAATATGTTATCGATACCGAGAATGAACATAGGATACTTTTTATCCCGAAAAGTGGGATAGTTTCCGGGATAAAAATATACTTGTCTTTCTGTTTGTTATGCTTTTACGGAAGAACTAATGGGCCGATTTGGCTAAAATTCGGTACGTATGTAAATTAAATACTGAGTGTGGACAAGGGATAATTTTCATTTCGGCTTTTTTGGTCATTTTGGCCTTTATGGTCATTTTGGCCTTTTTTGCCTGTTCGGTCGTTTTGGCCTGTTCGGTCATTTTGACCTTTATGGTCACTGTGGCCTTTTCGGTCATATTGGCCTCTTTGGTCAAGTTTTGTTGACAGATAGACGGGGGATGGTATAATTAGCGATATAAAATGAAGTGAATGTTCCGTGGGCAAATACATAAAAATGTAATATAATATAACCTGTAGCACTTGATCTGTAAACACGAGACACGCACTAGAGGTTAACCCGCGGCGCAGCAGCGGGGTAAACTCTAGTAACTAATAAAAATAACAATAAATAATGCGATAATTATTAATAGCTTAATAAGAAATGTAATCATGGAAAAAGTATCAAAAATTCTAAGTTTTAATAATTTTCTTTCTGCATATGCCGCCATCTAGTCATGAAGGATTGCAGATATTTTTATAGTACATAGTACAGTTACTGGGCGATGGTTGATCAGTATTTTATTCATGAAATAGGTGTTAATATACTACATAAACAACCAGAAAAAACTCCTGGAAATGTCACTAATATTGGACGCAAGATATAATCTAAAACCCTTCTTCAATATAACGGAAAATCCCTGTCTTGTAAAATAGTGATGTGCTTTAGAGCAGGAAATTCGAATTCAATTTTCGGCATCGGTCTTCCTGTGCCATTCGGTTCCTAATGCCTTTTAACTCATAAATAGAAAGTAAGGCATTGAGGGCGATAGAAGGCCGAGCCGTAAAAACTTTGTTTGTTTTTTTTTAAATTACTTATTATGTCAAAGCAATGTTATGATTATAACTAATCTTAAATTATGATTACACATTTTCTACTAGATTGACACAGTAAATTTAAGTATTAAATAACTATCAGACTTTGAATAATAAGTACAAGGAACTATTCAGAATGGTGCCTTCGTCTTCTTTTTACCACCGCACCGCACGCCTACGACTGACTTTATCCCCACTTCCTGGAGCCGCTTCGCTCTTGTTAACAACGGTTCTCTAGAACGTTTCTCTTGTGCACCGTGGGGCTTTGGAATGAGCTCCCAGCCGTGGGAGCCGTTTTGCCATAGCGCTACAATATGAGGTTTTTATAAAGATTGTCATAAAATTCCTTCGAGGCCGGCAACGCGTTAGTTGAATACGTCCATAGGCCGGTAATCGCTTTCCATCAGGTCGGCCGTCTGCCTGTCTACTGTACTCCAGCAATTTAAAAAATCTGCGTACTGTGTCGTACTACTTTGTCCCGACCAAAATGGGATGTCGTAATAATTAAGTTTTAATTAAAAGTTTACTTACGCAGCCGTTGAAAATTTACACAACCGTCAGTAATTTCACCATTAAAAGGCATTTCAAATTTGCTGCCATAAATTTCTATTTGAGTGGTTATTTAAAATCGTTATATTTCATGTTCAATCATTAAATAATGAGCAACGACTGATGCGTTCATTTACACATTTATTTCCTCGCGTAGGCTATTAAATTCGCTCTTGTGTTAATTTGAATGTAATATTGTAAAATTTGCATAAAATCCAATGTATTGTTAGTTAGTAGTTCAAAATTAGTCAAATATATTTGAGTGAGTACAATGATGTTATGAAGTAACAAAATTTCCTATACAATGGTTTTGATTGATTTTTTAAGTCCTAGCGACTATTACACATATTAAAACTAGGTTTGTTTGATTTTTATTCCAACGTTTCGGCCAGAAAATTAAGATTAATAATCAAAATGAACAAATTGGCGGTAAGCTAAATAAAAAAATAACATTACTAAATTACACTTGACATCGTTGTCTTTTTGGATCACGGCTTCTGAAAGTGATCGAACTTCGGTATAACAATCAAATAAAATACCACGCTTAAAACCGTTAAAAGTAGCTTTAAACCTTTATGGATATTTTCAAATTCAGATATGGCATGCGACACAATCTTCATAACCGTGAACCGGTATAAAATCGGATTATTGTTTTTAATTGTGAAACTCGGAAGCAGGTAAACGGCTTAGCTCATAGAAAGTGGTTTCCGTTGCCTATAGGCGTTTGCAATTTCAATAGCGAAGACAGCGGTTCCCAGCCTTTTGGGTTGGATAAAGAGGATAGAATACTGGAATGTGATAGAGACATCATTCAGAAAGAATTGGATAGACGGGATGGATGGATGACACGAGTCCTCGTAAAACAAAATCAACTCTACTATTACAATACACACACTGATTTGGAAGTCAAGGTCGCCCGTCCTATCATTCACTTAATTAAAAATGCCAGTAATTAATTTTGCCAGGAAAGAAATTGTAATCAACAATAACCCATAGTTTTAAAAATTGAAAAAAAATAAACACTCATTATAGATATATGGGCCAGATGATCAGACAAATGATCGAACACGACAGAACCAGTCCGTGTAGGAAGAGAGAAAGAATTCAGTTACCTGAAGCCGGGAGGCCTACCGTAATAGGTACCAAAGGCAACCTACGATAGAGACGATAGTGTCTGACGATTTCGACGAGATCGCATCATAGATACTTAGATTAGATAGATAGTACAAATGGTAATTATCCATGCAGGAACGTAGAAAAAATACAATTTTCGGCGGCCGGTCGGCCTGTCGTAAGAGGCGACAGAAAGAACTCACAACCAGATGCTAGGGCACTTACCCGTGTGGATAGCTACCACCCCTAGTTTAAATTATGCTGCCATACCAAACTTAAGTTGTGTACGGCATTGGTGGCCAGGTTCCAATTTCTCTTTTTACAGAGCAGCAGCATATTTGTATTACCTTACAAATATCCATAGGCGATGGTAACTGTTTTCCATTAGGCGGTCTGTATGGTTGTCTGCTGATCTCATGCAATAAAAAAGCCGAAAAAATGTAGCCAAACCGAAGATTTAAATTACCGCACATCACTAACTCTCTTTCTACGTTGCCTTCAATAAGCGAAATTGGGCAAGTTGACGGCTGACGGGAGACGAGACGTTTTCAGTTATTCGATATGGTTCACAGATTGATTGTGTCTTTTTCTATAACGTCCTTATTTTAGATTATGTTATTTTTAGCTTTGAGATATAGAACAAATTCCCTAGTTACATCTATCAATACGTAGGTTCAGAAGGTACCAGGTTCAGAAGCACTAATACTGATACAGTGAAGGATTTACACTAGGAGCATTAGTTGCTAGTGCCTTGGGCGGCGAAATTTTAAGTGGCAGCAAAAAAATGATTTTCAAAAATAGGCAAGTTATTGATTTCATGCCATTCTTAAAATACAAGTTCTCAATAGACGTTTACGTTTTGAAATCTTGTTACAATGCGTAGATAATAGGGCGGTATTTTTCATGGTGCCAGGGCAGCTCTTTTGCCAAGTGGTAGGGTATTTGCCCGACTGAATGGCTCCCACCCCTGGTTTAGTGTATCCGCCATAACCACCTTGGTTTGTGTTCTGGCACTCTGGCATTCAGGTTCCAGTCTCCCTTAAAGAGCAGCAACAAATGTCCATAGGCAGTGGTAACCGCTTTCCATCCAGTGTGCCATCTGCCCGTCTGCTGAACTCAATAATTTAAAAAATCTTGTGGTAAATCCGGCTCTATATATATATATATATATATATATATATATATATATATATATATATATATATATATATATATATATATATATATATATATATATATATATATATATATATATATATATATATATATGTCGGAGGGAAGTTATAATTGGATGTATTATTGACTGGATGTATAACGCACAATATAATTTGTTAACATTTTAATTACTTCTAAAATTCTTAATTTAATTTAATTAGATTTGTTAAATGTTTCTATAACTTAAAGATCGTTCTAACCTAATAAAAGTTATGAATGTTGTAATTTAATAAACGACCAATGAGAGCAGAGCATATCTAGACCGGGGTCAGCGCCCTCTATACTTTGAGTAGTATCTACTTCGGTAAACGGAGGAGTTTTTGTGACACATTCGGTTGATGGCAATAGGTCGAGTTGGACCATGGAGTATTTTAAAGAAAGTGTCAAGTTAAGAAGTATGAGCGGGTGCCCAGAACTCGCTGCTCGGTCTAAACTATGTCATAATGTTGATCAAATCTAAATTAAAAGTGTATAAATCGTGGCTATTGTGTTTTATGCTCGCATTTTATCCTGATGACGCCCACTTAACTTGCAATAACTAAAGAAGATGTCGTGAGAACGAGGCCGTTCTGCGACATATATATATATATATATATATATACTAGCTGTCCCGGCAGACGTCGTCCTGCCCGGTAAAAATAAAAAAAATAAAAGTTTAGGGGTGGACTACCCTTAACATTTAGGGGGATGAAAAATAGATGTTGGCCGATTCTCAGACCTACCCGATATGCATACAAAATTTCATGAGAATCGGTCAAGCCGTTTCGGAGGAGTATGGCAACGAAAACTGTGACACGAGAATTTTATATATTAGATATGTATATCTATATTTGTATTGTCATATATATATAAGTATATACGTATATATTTATATTGTTTTTGTACTTACATGTATTGTATATACTTATCATTTATAAACTGCACCAACGTTAGTATGAATAAATGAATGAATGAATAACTTTATTGCACATAAAATTAAAGAACAATGGGCGGTCTTGTCGCGAAAAGCGATCTCCTCCAGACTACCCAATATAATTATTATCCGACTACATTATTTAGTGACTTAATAATTATTAAATGGAAGATTACACTGTATATTTATTTGCATTCGTCATAGTTATATAATTAAAGTTAGCATTATTATCGTTATCATTTATTTATTATTATCACAACAGTAAATTGTTTATCTAATATATAAAATTCTCGTGTCACAGTTTTCGTTGCCATACTCCTCCGAAACGGCTTGACCGATTTTGATGAAATTTTTGTGCTTATCCGGTATCTATGAGAATCGGCCAACATCTATTTTTCATCCCCTAAATGTTAGGGGTAGTCCACCCCTAAATATTTATTTTTTTATTTTTACCGGGCAGGACGTCGTCTGGCGGGACAGCTAGTATTTTATATATGTCACTCATTCTACATTAGAACATTTAATTTAAATGTATCCCAAATGTTATTGTGAAAAAAATTCTTCAATTGAATAGAATGTTTACCAATTGGTCAAATAACTTAATCCTATAAATTTTAAATGAATTACATTTTCTAATGTCAAGGACGTAACGGAAAGGATCCAACCCACACAGAGGTAGTTTTGAGATATTTAAGTTTTAAGTTCAGATCGTATTACGGCCTGACATACAAGTGGGTTGGTAAATCAGGACTATAACTTCATGGGGCGTTTGAATTTCACTTGGATTGTTTTTGTGATAATAAAGTTTTAACTTCAAAGAGTGTTTTGGTATAATACATAAATAATATACTCATCTTCGGCATAGTGTAAGGTTGGATCTTTTCCGTTTAACTACGACCTATTTTTTATTGACATTGAAAATATGTTCCGCAAAAATAATGTCGTGTATTTTTATTTATTAAATGTTAATATGTTGCATCTAGGTGTGCTTCGAATATTTTCGTAGTACTCAGGACGTCTCATTACATGGACTGCTATTTCAAAAATGCAAACTGCTATTTTAAAAATTTATTAATTTCTGTTAAGGGTTGCCTGAAAGAGATCGCTTTTTGCCGCCCGTTGTACTCTATCTCTTGTATTTTTCTATTACTGCTTATCAATGCTTAGGTGTATAATAAAGTGTTGTCTATCTATCTATAGGTAACTTTTTAGATCCTTAGAGTTGCAAATTAAGTTATTTGTTTTCAACTGGGTAACAGAATAGAGAACGTACCCATAGTATGTGACCATTTTTTTACCAGTTTATTAACAGCATAAGCCTTGGTCAAATCTGTGATTATAGAAGTATAAGTTTTTGACAACTTTAATAAACTTTATTTCCAAAAATAAATTACAGCAGAAGATGGGACGCCCCTTAGTATGGGATGCAACTTGTGTTGATACTTTGGCGGCTTCCCATCTCCCAGTAACAGCCGTGACTGCGGGGGCCGCCGCCGCCAACCAGGAGGCCCTGAAACGCCGCAAATATGTGTCCATTGGTAATGGGTACATTTTTGTGGCTTTCGGGGTTGAAACCCTGGGGCCGTGGGGGCCTGGAGCTCATCACCTCTATCGAGACCTCTCAAAGCGACTAATTGAGGTCTCGCGTGACCAAAAGGCTGGCTTGCACTTAGGGCAACGCATCAGCGTTCCCATTCAACGCGGAAATGCGGCCAGCATTTTGGGCACTCTCCCCGCTGAGAGCGACCTGGAGTCTATTTTTTACTTATAGTTGGTATTTATTTTATTTTATTTATATTTTAGTTTAATTTTAGTTAATATTTATTTATAATTAGTTTTATTTCAGTTAGTTTGGTTTAATCTATGCTACTACTATTTAAATGTCACTGTCATTACTCGTTACGTATCATGATCATTTTAGTGTTTTTTGTCGCTAGGCTTATAATTTTACATTATAATGTATAAAAATTATTTAAACTTTTCCCTTATATAAAAATTACAGCAAGGTAGCATTACAAAAATGTTACATGTAGTACAGCATAAATATGTTTGTGACTAAGACCGAAACTAAGAATAAACTTTTGTCTTCGGTATCAGCACCTTCCCATTAAATTTAACCATATAGTAACAGATAAACGAATATACTGCTGCAAAACTCTTAAACAAAACCTTAATAACGTTCAAACTTATAATTTAAAGTAATTATGGTTGAACTTCAACCATTGGGCGACCAATAATATATAAAGGTAGATAATTATATTATATCTAGGGCGTTCCACTAGCAACGCACAACGCCCAAAATGCTCAGTTAGCCGTTCCACAAGGCGACCGCGAGCGTTGCGGTCGTGGCGAAAACGTCACTAATGACGTCATCATTTTCGATCACACAACGCCCGCAACAACCCATGTCAAAAGGAGGGTCGAAGTGGGCGTTGACCACAGAGCATTTATTCTCGCTTGTCAATATGTTGACAAGGGCGCGAATTTTGAAACAAGATGGCGAATGAAAAATATCTTTCTTTATTAATTTTGTAAAATTAATTTTAATGTATTTTAAACAGCCATCTATCATTTTCCTTTATTTGTTATTAATATTTATTTACATGATTTATTTCTAATCAGTTTTCATTATCGTTGACTTGAATATAATTATATAATTAATGAGAAATTCATTGTTTGTAGACATAGCTTTTGCTGCAGAGTTATACGAAAGAGTTATAACTCAAAATTCAGAATTATAGATAGATAGACAACAAATAATTCTATGTATTTCTTGAAAGTCTAAATGGCTTTTAAATTCTTCATCTGAATAACGATCGACTATATTTTTATATTGTGTAATACGTGGTCTGAGATCACGTTTTTTAGTATTACGTTTATAAACTTAACGTCCACTCTTCATCTGAGCTAGGCGAATTGCTTTCTTCGAAATTATTACCGCGATGAAGTAGCCGATACCAATGGGGTCACCCATTAAGGACATTTTGTATAAATAGCTATATTTCTTTTAACATAGTCATCCCTATTGAAAAAGGCGCGATTTTCATATCAACCAATGACATTTGCTTATGACATTAATGACATCAACGCCCCATAACCCGTTCCACTAGCTTTTGGGATTGTAACGTCCGCAAGCAAGTGGAACGGCAAAAATCGCGGTCGTGAACGTGGTCGTTGTGAGTCCCTAATGGAACGCCCTGATCGTAGATAGACGTGCCAAATATCTAATTGCCACGAAGGACGAATGAGACAAGAGAGGAACTGGGGAAACGACAATAAATCATGATTACGGTAAATTTGATTTGTAATGTTTTCGCTCTGTTTTATCCCAATGACACCATTACATTGTTATGTTATCCATCATGACTGAACGAATGAATGAATCAGACCACTTTTAAAATATATTTTCAAAGTGATTTTATGAAAGAGCACCAACATTTACAACGCGACCTAAAACATGATAGAAGTAGTAGTTAATTTAATTGTTATATAATTTCAATTAATTTATTTATCATTTTTTAAGAGCTTATCTATAACAATAATATATTTATTATCGATCATGAGTTTCTCTATCTCTACCTGGTATCGGCAAGTAACCTTATTTCGGCATATATAAACTATTCTTCTATTAATTTAAATCCTTCCTTTAAATCTGACGGCGCGTCAATCATTAATCTCATGACATCAAATAAAATCGCTCCGCATTTTAAACATTTCTATCCGTGCAGGAACGGAGAAAGAATACAAATTCCTGCTGCCGGGCGGCCTGTCGTAAGAGGCGACAAAAAACCCACAGCCAGGTGGTAGGGCATTTGCCCGACTGGATGGCTACCACCCCTGGTCTAAAGTATGTCGCCATAACAACCCTTAGTTGTGTTCCGGCATTAGTGACCAGGCTCCAGTCTCCTTCAAGAGAGCAGCAGCGCATTAGTAGTACCTTTGGTGTTACAAATGTCCATAGGCGATGGTAACCGCTATCCATCAAGTGGGCCGTCTGCCTGTCTGCTGAACTCCTGCAATAAAAAATAAAAAAAAAAAATCTACGTGAAATAATTACTACTTCGACAATGTAAATATCTTTAATAAATTAAAGTAAATACTCTCAATAATATAAACTTCATTACTTCGCCGCATATATTAATAACTAAATACATTATAAATATAAGTGATAAGTAATAGTGACCGGTAAAATGTACTAAGAGGAGCAACTGTGTTTCATGTCCATTTATCAGGTGAGTGCGTGCCTGTTCTCCGATTCCCATTCAAAATTGTCCCAATCTCCTATGTTCTTTCGTTGAAGCTGTCCGCTTGTACTGTTTGTACATTTGTTCTTGCTTGTTGTGGATGGATGCTGGGGTACTTTCTTGTAGTAGGATGATGAAAATACACCTTGCTGCTTTCAGGAATTTATTCTTGTAGTAGTTTGGCTTGGATGCTGATCCCTGGTCGCAGCTCAATAGCGACTCGGTAGCGACTCAGTAGCGACTCATATATTATTATACTAATGTTATTATATTAAAATAGCCTCAAGTAGGCCGCAGCGTCAGCAAAACGCTGTACATTGAACCGTACACCGCTTATCACTAAACCCAGCGCCGCCGCAACACTACCTTTTGTGTATGTATGTGTGAGTGTGTATATATATGTATATAGTTTAAGATTCTAGTCTAGATGCTTTACAATGATGTAATGTCTACGTGATAATACCTTAAAGGCTCAGCGAAAGATCAGCGCTGGTTTTCAAAGAGCAGCATTATGCTGAGTGTGATGTCACTTTTATGACAAAATTATGTTACAATTATGTTACCCCTTTTAGGGTAACATTATCTTACTTCAGTTTTAAATTAGTTAACAATTAGACCTACACTATCCAATGTAATGTGTCCTGAATAAAATGATTTTCTTCCTTTCATTGGTCAGTGTTAATTAAATTTCAAAAGAAATCGTTAATCAAAAATGGCATTATCAGCACAGAATCCAATATCATTAGCCGTTATATGTAATTAATTTTACAGCCTATCTGGTTTAATTATGGGATCCAATTAAAATTAGATTGGATGATCATAATTAACAATGTAATCGATAAATATGCGATGGTGAGTCACAGATTTTGTAATTGATTGATCTACATACCTATACATATATGTATGTGATAATTTTATATGCAACCATTTATTGTTACTACTGGTCGCCAGTGGTCGACATTCGACCACAATAATTGTTATGGTCGAATTTCGACCACTAGTTTTATATTAAATTCATTAATTTAAATTATAAGTTTGAACCGCTGACTCTGTCACGTAGAACGGATGTAAAAGGGTCGCAGCTTGAGAAAATTATAGCGTGAGCATACTTGGTACGGACGGTAGGCCGGCGTCCGGTCGGCCGTCCCAAATATCTCTAGAAGGACAGAGTGGAGGCTGACCTGTCGGAGCCAGGAGACAATAATTGGCAAGAAACCGCACAGGACAGAGGAAAGTGGCGTGCTCTCGTTTCGGAGGCCAAGACCTACTTTGGGACGTTGGCCCGACGGAGTAAGTTAAGTTACGTATAAGTTTGAACATAATGAAGGTTCTGATGTCAAAGACTATACTTCTATAATCACAGATTTCACCAAGCCTACACAGTTAATTTGATTTTAACAATATACAAAAGAGTATATATGCGTGTGTGTCAAATACATGGTAGTGTGTGTAATGTTTTTTTTATTGATATAGGGACGCTTGCATAACGATCGCCTTTAAATAAAATTAGTTAATCCTATTAAACTGCCTAAATACCCGTATTGACAGTTGTTTAAACATATTTAGCGGCAAATTTTGCGCTGTGCAAGACGCTAATTGTATTTGAGGGTGATAAATGAGTTTTTTGTTTATTAAATAAATTAAGAAATCTTATGCAAGCGGCTATTCATGTATTTTTTATACATAACTTTTTATAAATATTAGCATTCTCCACTCCTTCCGATATAAACTGTAAGTGTGCAAGTTTCATACCTCCGCGCAGTTTTTGTAAAACACAGCAAAAACTGGGGTACTACCACTAAGTTTTTACTGTTTTTGCTTCACATATAGATTTAATTTCTTACAAAAAAGTTTTAGAGACTTAATTGCTTTAATGCAATCTATTCCGTGATACTGAACTTTAACTCATAAGCTGTATAAAATTGTTATCTTGTATTTCTCAACATAAAAATCGTTGAGAAACAACGCTCTGCGGATAGTAACCGGTAGTATTCGAGCAAATATGCAGCCATTTCATGATTGCATTATAATTCCAAGACGAGAAGTGTTTGCGTACTAAAACAAATGTGGAGACATGTGGAGATGTGTTTGCATCTTATAGTTGTGCCATATTCTAAACACGTACAACGTTTCACTGAGTGTTGTGGAAAATATCCGAGATAATGCGGATAATATAGATATAAGCAGGCCTTTTTTTGTCACTTATTTTTTTGTCTATAATTTTTTGTTTGTAGTTCCACTCCAAAAAACCTATTAAAAATCTATTTTTTTGTAAAGTTTACCAAAATTATATTTTTCACTTTTTATGGCAATTTTTCGAAATTTCCTTTAAGGGCACTGCGTGCCCTCGCGTGCCTCCACAAAAATGTCCTGGATATAAGTAGTATAATGGATATAAGTAAAGTCTGGCTAACATTATGTCAAGAGTATTAGATTAGTTTTGATACTTACTAGTAATTTTGAGTATTACGTCAAACGTCGTTTAAGTATCAAGTTGCTTTATACGACTAGCTTCTGTCCGCGGCTTCGTTCGCGTGAAATAGTTGCTTTTGACTAACGCTAACTCTACCCGCGACTTTGTTAACGTAGAAGGTGAAACGCACGCAGCGGAACCTCTCAAAAGGAAAAAAAAACAATTTTGAAACATTCTTCATTGGTGCTCCGCTCCTATTGGTCTTAGCGTAATGATATATAGCCTATAGCCTTCCTCGATAAATGGGCTATCTAAGACTATAATATTTTTATAATCAGACCAATAGTTCCTGAGATTAGCGCGTTCAATCAAACTAACTATTTATATAGTATCTTAGGCTTTGTATATTAGTATAAGACTACCGGTTCCGGAAAACTTTGTCCTGCCGAAAAAAAAATCTAGATCCCGATTCCAGCGCCACCTACCGGGTCCAATTGTGATTCTAAGTTGTAATTTTTTTACACCTTGGCTTACATTATTTGAGTTTTAGTAGCGATCCCTTATTTTTCTAGTAATATATCCTATACTAATCTAGAATAATGTAGCATTCCTAATGGTGAGAGAATTTTTGACACCGGTCCGATATTTTTTTATTTTATTTACAAATAATAACATGGATAAACTACGTTTGCTTACAATTCACTGACTGACTACAGATAAGATAGACTAGAAGATTGCCAGAAGAATATATATATATATATATTGTTACGACCGACAAAGACCAATTGAAGACGTGAGTGGATGAAGGTGATATGCCGTATATTCGGTTTTTTGCTTTTTTTGCGTAGATGAATGATATAAGTCGATACCAAATGACTACAGACCTTAGACCATAGATATAAGGCATATTTGAAAAATAAAAAAGTTGAAAAAGGTGTTAAGTTCAGTTCAGTTTCAAATAAAAGTAAAACTTTTATCTCGATTTACTTAGAATTGGAATTATGCGACTTACCACCTTCATCCACTGATGACTTCAATTCTTACCTACAGTTTATTACCCTTCCGCATTTGGACTTCATTTGTTTACTTCGTGTTTAAAGTTTGTTATTAGAAAAACAGCCCATTGTGTATTGTAATCTTTATGATAGTCATTAGCCAGGTGTGATTCTTGGAAATTCAGTCCACGCGGTAGATTATTGTGTCGAGACATATTGTATTTGTATAGTATAAAACAATTCCCCAGCGGAGGGGTGAGACAGTCAAGCGATAACCACAAGCTTGGCAAGAAGTGTGTACATTCGATAATCTATATAGTGACGAACTTTGCGCGTGTTATTGCATCGTGCAGTTTGTACTGGTTGTGCTCAGTTATACTTGCACCTGTGTATACGTGTTTGTATGTTTCTAATAAATTATTTAGTAATTAATAATAACAATATCAAGATCTAGACGACTTAGGTATAAAGCTAGGTTATATTTTAAAACTTTTTACCAAAGCTGATAATTGATGACCAAACTTTGCTATTAAAATCACGAAGTCATAAACCATTGTAAAATTACTCAATAATTCAGAAACTGGCAGTTGGTTTGGTTATCTTTTTGGGCGTCTCCTTTCATTTGGCTTGCGTAACTTTTCTGTCTGAATTTAAAATCTCGTAAGTCATGTTATGAGAAAACAGAAAAGATTTTGTACTGAAAATATTCCATGCCTCAAAAACAACATCGTATTATGAGTTAAATGAGCTATATAAATAAATACAATTGAAAACTTGACTGTGTAACAAACCGCTGCCAGATGGGGGCGTACCTAGAAGGCTAACTGCATTGCCGCATTGTATGGCGATGCTTATTTATTGGGTGAAATATGAGCCAGCCTTCTGACACAGAGTTACTTACAAATCTCTTTGAAGAAACTCTTTCCGATGGACCCAATGGACCTAATGTTTCAACTCCAAACGGCACAAATATGTAACCCCTTCCTAAGGTAATAAGTGACATAAGTAATGTTGTGTTTAAGCAACATTTTCAATATATTTTGAAGTGAAACTTCTATAGAATCGTGATTTGAAAATGGATCAAACAAAAATGTGACACTTAAAAAAGATAATAAACACATGGAATTCAACTTTTTTTTAATGCGAAATAAAACACATTTTTCTTTGCCCGTTAGTATCAATTTTCAATTTAAATCAAACTTAAAAGATTTCAAATGATTTTAAGCTCTATCTATGCTCGTATATACTTATATATGCTGTATATACTACTTAGGGCAGATATTCTTGTATATATGTAGATCAAAGGAAATCGTATGTACAGTGCATTGTATTTTGATCTTTATGGTTGTCGTTTAAAGTATAATTTAGATTGTTTTTTTTTCTGATTGTAATATTGTGGCGACCGAGGGTGGAAATGCCCAGCAGCGTAAATCAGTTTTAGAATTTTTAGAAAGAACTAGAAATTTCTGGAAGGAAAAGATAAGGACGGATATATTGATAGGCGATAAACGAAAGAAAGAGATAGATAGATGTTAGAAAGGGATAGATGTATAAATGAAAGTTCCCGAACAGAAGATTCGGGAAAGAAAAGACAGAGATAGATGGGTTCTAGAAAATTCTTCCGGGTATATAAACAGCGTAAGGCGCGCCTACCGGGCAGTTTAAAGTAGAGTTCAGTCCAAGACGGTTAAGTAACAAGTGCGATACTAAAGAGTTGTAGAGAAGATTAATAGAGGACAGAGACGAATCAAGTGGTGAATTTAGTGACAAGTTTGGTGGACAGATACGTGAAGGAAGTGTGTAGCGTAGTTCAAGAGAGGAACCAGAAACGAGCTACACGCGATAATATCGGAGGTGGTCTACGCAATATCGGCGACGGTATTGAGGGTGTGACAACTTATCGTCGGGACTGTGCATCTTTGGTGGTGTGTTTAAGGACAGCAACCCTACAGGGAGGTACTGCGCGCGGCTTTGTAAGTCAATAAAAGCTCTTAGTTAAAAACTGGTGTTTTCTTCCAATCCATAAGTGCGTAACCCCGCTCGCGCGTAACAATATGCTCACGGATGTAGGCTTAATGAATTAATTAAATATTTATATTAATAAAGGTTAGAGAAGAATTATCTATGAGTATATTCTTTGAAGTTTCACTTCTACTGCGTGTGAATTGCAGAGCCAAACATTTTTTTTTATATCTCTTATTATATTCTAAAACCATATATTACTATTATCCACACAGACGCAAACCGCGTGTATATTACAGAAGTGTAATAAAGAGGCTTCACTTCAATTCATGCTTTTAATCACGCAGACTCCGTCTGTGCTTTCGTTCGTCTTGGAGGAAATTTAACTTTCGAATTATTTATGTAAATATTAGTTATAGCTACAATTTCACTAATGCATAATATTACAGAATATCCGAGACAGTTACGGATATTCAATTCAGCGGATACACGTTGTGTTACAACACTACAAATTGTTATTATAATACCACTATGAATACATTACACTGCATTCGTAATAGTCCTGTACATATGGGAGAATGGCTTCATACTCAGACTGCATTTTCAATTTCCCATCATTTCTATTATATTAAAATCCTTTGTTCGAATTGAACTTACGACGCGTTGTAACGTTCTTTTAACCTTTCTTTCATTTTCCTCGTATCTATAACTAATATTTCAATATTTTTTAAATAAGCATTTCACTTGCTGCTTGTTTTTATTTCACGTAGGAAATAGGTTAATAAGCGAATCGCTTTGTCTCTATCTTCATCATGAGCTCCGCAAAACAGTAGAACTCATTGCCGGAGTGTTTTTCCCGATAATTACAACTTCGCTGTCTTCAAGTTCTTTGTGAATAAGTACCTTCTAGATAAGCGTGCTCCATCTTGGACCACATCTAGGGGAATCAGGGGCAATCCGTTCACTGAAGAAAAACTTTTATATTTATTCTGAATAACTTTGTATTAGATATTGAAAAAATAATACAATTGTTCATTTATTCTGTAAATACTATTTCGACATGAAACGTATGAAATGTTCCATAATAATCGGTAATTAACAAATAAAGAAGAAAGGCAAAGTCCTTGTACACCATTACTCGTCTATGGGCAATACCGTTTATATGTAAGCATATTGACGTCTAAAGATATGTGTATGATAAAAACCAATAAACTATATCCTAATGTATCAACGAATTATTGCTAAATACAACAAATGTTTGTCTAAATCAATAGTAGTAACAATGAGAAATGTGTTCAAATATTGAAGCTAGCAGTAAAAATCCCTTAGAAGGTTGAGGAATTTCTTACCCACTACCACCAGAATTAAGCTAGCAGAGTCCTTATTACTTCCTATCTTTGATTATGCTGACGCCAGCTATCTAAATTTAACCCAAGAATAACTTAATAAACTTGAGCGCCTCCAAAATGTTTGCATAAGGTTCATATTTGGACTACGCAAATATGACCATGTCTCTGAATTCCGAAAAGAACTCAAGCGGTTGCCAATTCGATTTCACCGGAATACTCACATCCTTGCTCTTCTCTGTAGTATTTTATTTGTCCCTAGTACTCCTGATTACCTTAAACAAAGTTTTGAATTTCTTTCGTGCTCTCATGATTTACGCCCTTCTACTTAAGTTAAGTTGAACACTCCTGCGCATAACTCAAGTTTTTATAACAATTCTTTTACTGTTAAGGCTATACAGCTCTGGAACGCGCTTCCTGTTACAATCAGACAAGCAAAATCACTAGCGATATTTAAAACTATGATTAAAAAATATTACCTGTCGTTGGAATATGATATATAAATTCACTTATAAACATTTATATATTTTGTAGATATGTATATTAAGTATATATCTATGTAATATATAAAATTTCTCCATATACTTATGTATATATATAATTTATGTATTTATTATTAAAATGTAAGTAGTTTGTACTATATGTTACGTATACCACCATCGCCATCATCATCTAAATTCATTACTGGGGTTGTCTGGAAGAGATCGCTTTTTAGCGATAAGACCGCCCTTTGTACATAACTAGATATGATTTAGTCTTAAGTTCATATTTGTATTGGTGTACAATAAAGAGTTATCTATCTATCTATCTAAAAACGTTCATCGAATAATTTTGTTAACGGGACCGAAAACAAACATATGTACTTCTGGTACCCTCGCTACTAGCGGATTTATAAGACTAGTTGCGGTTTGCTGTCGCATCATATCTCCCACGCTTATAACTTGTGTCCCGAAATCCAAAGCACTGATTTGGTAAGTTTTACTTTTGAGCGCCATTACCCCTCTTTCCCTTACGCACCACATCGGGCGAGATAATGGTTAAAGGCGAACTTATAACTACGATTTAAAAAATCTGTGCAATGTTGCGGGTAGAAGCTAGTATTTCATAAACGTTAATCTTGTCGCCATAAGTCACCCTCCTGAATACAACAATCCCTTCAAATCCTCCCTACATACACATACATACAATCCTTTATATTTGTAAGTCTGTGTGTGTACCCATGACAGACGCCAGCGTTAGACATTGGAAAAACGTTGCAGCTTTGGATTAAAGATCCGCTGTTACACCGAAGCGTTCTTAATAATCAACTTTACACCAGTAAAAAATGTTTTGATATTGAGTAAATATGTAACAAAATTTAGTAATAATCATTTATGTATAAAACATGTTTAGATAAATTTAAGTAAAATTGTAACCTAGAAACGTAACAAGAATGTAATAGATTTAGACCACTTTTTGAAATAAAGATTAAAACAAAAGAAAAGAAAAACAAAAAAGAAATAGACCAAAATAGCAAAAGTAGATAAAAGAGAGAAAACAAAAGCCCCTAAAAAAGATAAAAAACCCAGGCAATCAAGTTAGCCCGGAGAGAACGAAAAAATAATAATAATAATAATCAACTTGCGTTTAGTATATTCGCAAATGTCAAAAACGTTTATATATCGAGGGCTTCGTAACAAATGGGCGTACAGACAATCGTGCAATGTTACACAAGGGCCAAAATTGTGAATAAAACAAAACTAGTTGATTGTATAAGGCTGAAATTTGTAATGCCCTTATTTATAGGTCTACTTCCACACAAGACATTTTAAATTGAAACATGCATAGATTTTAATTAAACAACAAAAAAGCGGTAATTGTTATGAAGCCCTCGATATATATTACACTGTTTTTTGAAAGTTCATCATAATTTTTTTATGTATAGGAATGTATAGGAAGGTGAAAATGTAGTCTAAGATTGACCTACTGACCTGATGCTTACCTACCAGGCAACTGTTCGCTCGTTTCTTAAAAACACCTACATTGTGCTTTCAGGAAACACAAACGACGGTAAGGAGTCCCTCTTTTTTTTATAATGAATAGGTTCGCGTTTGACCGACATTGCGCCTCATGTCAGGCGGAAATGCAGTCTAAGGTGGAGCACGCTTACCTAGAAGGTACCTGTTCACGCGAGACTTAAAGACACCTAGATTTTATTTTTCGGGAGAAACAGACAACGGTAAAGAGTTCCATTCTTCAGCGGTGCGTATGATGAATGTGAAAGCATAGCACTCTTCAGCAGTGGGTGCTATAAAAATGAAAGCATTAAAAGAATTTCATTTTTTATGGACAGCGCTTATTTATCTCACTTAGCAATATAAATAAACTGTGGAATTTAAAAAAAAAAACGCAATTATCCATTTTTTTCTGTACATCGTATGTTTTTGAATTGTCTCTGATTTTTCAATTTAAAAATACACAATATATAGCTATACTAGCTGTCCCGGCAGACGTTGTCCTGAAGAAATAAAATTTAGAACCCGGCTGGAGCGCCATCTGCCGGGCTTATTTGTGAATCTAAACCATCCTCGAATTCACTTGAACACACAAAAAAATTCATTCAAATCGGTCCAGCTGTTAAGGAGTTCACTGTCAACACACATACAGAATAATTATATATATAAAGATATACAAGATAAATATAATAGATAACAAATTTCCGCTCCCCAAAATTAACAGACACAAAATTCTAATTACAAGATTTTTGGGAAACATCAGGTGGCTTAGTCATTCAATGGGAAATTGCTGCAGTATTACAAAAGGTATTTTAATTAGTGATCAACACCTCTCTAGTATATTAGTCACTATTTTACACCATTCCCTATAACCGTCGGAGTGTACCAGGTCTGTCCTCAGTCCGTTTCTGTTCAGCGTGATACTAGACGAAGTGTCCAACAACATCAGAGACCGACATGAGCAACCACCATGGTTGCTTATGTATGCGGACGACATCGCACTGACAGATGCGGATGGGGCGCGCTTGGTGCGACGTGCGGATGTGTGGAAGGAGTCGCTTGAGAATGGCGGTCTAAAACTAAGTGTGTGGAAGACGGAGTACTTGGCTTGCAACGTTACGGATACCACGTCCGTGCGCATAGGCGAATATACGGCCGTGCGCACGGACTAGTTTAAGTACCTGGGATCTGTACTCAGCACGTCCGGGGACATCACCATAACGTCAAGGCCCGAATATCAGCAGCTTGGGCCAAGTGGCGTGAGGTAACAGGTGTCATTTGCGACCCCAAAATGCCGGTTAAGTTAAAAGGACAGGTCTATAAATCCATTATTAGACCTGTCCTTTTAATGGAAGTGAAGCGTGGCCTGTACTTGAGCGATACAAGCAGGAGTTGCGTGTCACGGAAATGAATATGCTTCGGTGGATGTGTGGAGTCACGCAAAAGGATCGCGTCAGGAACTTCCGCATCCGCGGTAGCCTTCACGTCCGTGATATAGCAGACAAACTGCGGGAGAGTCGCTTACGCTGGTACGGCCACGTTTTACGGAAACCGGCTAGTTAGGTGGGGAACAAATGTCTAGCCATGCCGCCTCCGCCGGGTCCCGGTCGAAGAGGTAGGCCCAAGAAATGCTGGCTTGACGTTGTGAGGGATGACATGTGTACCAATGGTCTCAATACAAGGGATGCCGAAGATCGCGCGAAGTGGAGAAGAAAAAGTAGGAAAGCGGACCCTGGGCGTCGAAGTGATCGCTCCGAACGCAACCGGGATTTAACGCTCGGATGATGATGATGACGTCTCTAGTTTATATATTATTGAGGAGGTGTGATGATGTGAGATGATGGTTGATGAATGACGGTTGATGGTTGCGTTGTGGCCGTTGAGCGGTGTACGAAGAAATAAAAGATTGCTTGCGTCGTACACTTTTAATCACACACTCCCTCTTAATGTTACAATATTATAGTTCAGAAGGATTTTTGGAAGGCAAGCAATAAGCGCGAAACTAACGTTTGTACACGAGCACGTATGTCGTACGGTCGCGTTGAAGACGTGAGTCGGACTGTGTCGAATTGTCCCGAAATAGCTTCGGTTCTCGACTGTTCGCGGCAGAGAATTGCCGCGAAAAACTGGGCGCGCGCTTGTTATAAACGGCGCGATGTTTTGCTTGCCACAGATAAATATTGGTTCCGCGCTTGCGTTCTTGTTTTAATGTTGGCACTAATGTCGCCACATTATGTTTATTATTCGTGTAGAAGCGGATAAAGTATACAATTTCCTGCGGCCAGGAGGCCTGTCGTGAGAGACAATAAAACCACCCAAGCCAGGTGGTAGGGTTTTTTGCCTGAGGGGATAGCTACCACCCCTAGTCTAAAGTATGCGGTCATAATTACCTTGATTTGAGTTTCGGCATTAGCAGCCAGGTTTCACTCTCCCTCTAGAAAGTGGCAGTACATTGTTACCACCTTTGGTGTGCAAATGCGATGGTAACCGTTGTCCATAAGGGGGATCGTCCGTCTGTCTGCTGAACTCATGCAAAACAAAAAACCAATACGTTGGCGTTATTCGTTTAGCATCTTAATATGTTTTACCTTTGTGCAGTTGTTTTTATTGTTTACGTCAAGATTTCACACATAATACTACTATCTCACATAGACGGCGTTAGAGTTGTACAAGATAAATAAATAACAATAAATTTATTTATTTCAAACAACAGAATACAACCATAAATACATCTATATATTTTTAACACAATTTTGGAATCTACATCGTATTCCTAGACATGCGAATACAGAAAATTTAAAATACAGATATAGCGTGACATAAATAATAGTGTGGCGACCGAGGGTGGAACTGCCCAGCAGCGTAAATCAGTTTTAGAACTTTTAGAAAGAACTAGAAATTTCTGGAAGGAAAATACAAGGAGGGATATATTTAGAAAAGGATAGACGATAAACGGAAGAAAAAGATAGATAGATGTTAGAAAGAGATAGACGACGAACGAAAGAAAGAGATAGATGTAAAAACGAAAGTTCCTGAACAGAAGGTTCGGGAAAGAAAAGACAGAGATAGATAGATGGGTTCTAGAACATTCTTCCGGGTATATAAACAGCGTAAGGCGCGCCTACCGGGAAGTTTTAGAGTTGAGAGTTGAGTTTAAAGTTGAGTTCAGTCCAAGACGGTGAAACGACAAGTGCGATACTAAAGAGTTATCATAGAAGGTTAATAGAGTACAGAGATGGATTAAGTGGTGAATTTAGTAACAAGTTTGGTGGACAGATACAAGAAGGAAGTGTAGCGTAGTTCGAGAGAGGGACCAGAGGCGAGCTACACGCGATAATATCGGAGGTGGTCTACGCAACATCGGCGACGGTATTGAGGGTGTGACAACTTATCGTCGGGACTGTGCATTGGTGGTCGTGTGTTTAAGGACAGCAACCGTACAGGGAGGTACTGCGCGTGGTTTTGTAAGTCAATAAAAACTCTTATTTAAAAACTGGTGTTTTCTTCCAATCCATAAGTGCGTACCCCCGCTCGCACGTAACAATAGTATACCGTACAGTACTTAAAATTATATGACATCTGTTTATTGATAACAAAACAATAATAATTAGTATACGCCAGAGAAAATTGTTGCTCTGGTCAATCACTTAAACTCTCTAGTGCTACCATTAAATATATCTAAAATGGGATTATCGCTAACCAGCTCATTATATAGACGACGCATTCTTCTCATTGGGTTGTAATAGGATGTATTATTTTTGTAGGCTCGCAAGGCAAATGGTGGTAGATTCGGTCTTCTGTAATTCGTGTTTATATTAAGGCAATTAAAAGATAAGGGCTATCTATGTACGACTGAAGAATTTTATGTAGTAACATTAAATCAATATGCTGTCTACGGGTGTACAGTTTTCGTAATTTAGATTTAGTGAGTCTATTATCATAACTATAATTAACACCAGATAACGCATCATGCCGGCCATTAACTAGTATTTAAATAAACTAAAAAAATAATTAAGAACCATTAAGAAGCAATAATAGCTAATTACACGAAGAGAGATAAGTAAAGTGTCGCCGATATTATTTTGTTTATTGCTGGATTATAGCAGATAGCTAGCATCAGGTAGGTATGTAGGGTATTTGCCTCCTGGATGGCTACCAGCCCTGGTCAAAATTATGCCGCCATAATAACCTTGATCTGTGTTTCGGCATTAGTGGGAGGCTCCAGTATTCGCCTAGAGAGCGGCAGCAGATTAGTAGCACCTTTGGCGCTTTCCATCAGGTGGGCCGTCTGCCTGTCTGTTTAACTAATGCGTTTTTTTTTAAATATGGATAGCTGGAGCACTTGATGGAAAGTGGTTATGGAACTGAAACCTAGCTACTAATACCGGAACACAACTCAAAGTCACTATGTCCATCCACTCGGGCAATTGCCCTATTCTTAAACAGGCGCCCGACCACTGAAATTAATATTCTTTCGCCGTTCCTGCAC
Organism: Dendrolimus punctatus; assembly: GCA_012273795.1. NCBI lineage: Eukaryota > Metazoa > Arthropoda > Insecta > Lepidoptera > Lasiocampidae > Dendrolimus > Dendrolimus punctatus. The sequence continues at coordinate 10,863,587 of CM022531.1, forward strand.
GGATCCAATAGTTATAGTTTCCAATCAACTTTATAAAATACTAGCTGTACGACGTCATCCTGCCTGAAAAAGTTCAATCGATATGCCGACAGCAGCGTCACCTACCGGGTCCGATTCTGAACCAACTCAGAAACCTCTGGCTCGTGCACAACAACTTTGCTAAAGATCATCACATGATCGAATGTATAGTTTACGATTCTATAAAGGACATACAGTCAAACATTCATTTTTATATATAAGAAGAAGATTAGCGATCTCAGCAGGTGTTGTTCTGCCCTGAAAAAAAAACACAGAACCCGATTCCAGCGCCAAATACTTTGTTTACATTTATGGGTTACATTTTTGTAGTTTTAGTAGGGATCCCTAATTTTTATATAGCTTATATTCGGTCCTGTACTTTTTGAGTTTATATGTTAAAAACATACGAAAATAAAAAAATCTTTTCGCTTTATAATATTAGTATAGATAATAAAGTCGATCGTACCGGTGTGATAGGAGGAAGGATTTAAGCTGACCACTAGTGGATATTAGAAACGGCGACGCTGTAGGCCGAGGGGAGTTCCGATGTCACATACGGACTTGCAGTGTTATCACTTTTCCAACAGTTTTCTAACGTATAATTAAATATTTTATTAGACATTTATACACATGCTACAACAATCTCTAACATTATCTAAATAATAACTTTTTACAAACTTAAAATTAAAATAAACAAATACATCCTATTCTAAAAATATATATACAACTTAATTTTTAAAAAAATACAAACTACAAATAGTAAACAGGTCCCAAATCACCGTCAGCCAAAACGCTGGCCGCATTACCACGTTGTATGGCAATGCTTATGCGTTGTCCAAAATACAGGCCAGCGTTTTGGTTTCGTGAGACATCTATCAGCCGTTTTGATAGGTCTCGATAAAGGCGATGGGCTTCTGGACCCCATGGCCCGAGAGTTTCGACACCAAAAGCCGCAAATATGTATCCACTGCCAATGGATGCATATTTGCGGCGTTTTAGGCCCTCTTGTCGGGCGGCAGCTGCACCACATTATCTTATATATAAAATTCTCGTGTCACAATGTTCGTTCCTATACTCCTCCGAAACGGCTTGACCGATTCTCATGAATTTTTTATGCATATTCAGAAGTCTGAGAATCGGATACTATCTATTTTTCACACCCCTAAGAGGTGTCAACCCCAACATTTTATTTTTATTTTTTAGATATTTTTTTCTATTTTCATTTTTTTATGAACAGCATTAAAATATACATACAACCCTAATTTTTCAACCCTCTACGATCAACCCCTATTTTTTAATAGCGATATTAGTATTTTTATAATTTTCTATTGGGACGATTTAGATTTAAATTTGAACCAGGTAGATGGCGCTGCAATCGAGTACCAGAATTTAAGTTCTTTTTGTTGTTTTATGTGTTGAAGTTTGTCCCGGAATGGTTTAAATTAACAATCGGACCCAGTAGGTGGCGCCGCGATACTCTTAATCGGTGGGCCTGATTTTGATGAAATTTTTTGTTTGTTCAAGTGGTTTTGAGAATAGTTTAGATTAACATTTGGTCCCGGTAGATGGCGCTGGAATCGGGTTCTAGATTTTTATTTTTTAAAGGCAGAATAACGTCTGCCGGATACGGCCTGTCGTAAGAGGCGACAAAACAACCCTCAGCAAGGTGGTAGGGCATTTGCCCGACTGGATGGCGACCACTCCTAGTCTACAGTATGCCGCCATAACAACCTTGTGTTGTGTTCCGGCATTAGTGACCAGGTTCCAGGCTCCCTAAAGAGAGCAGCAGCGCATTCGTAGCACCTTTGGTGTTGCAAATGTCCATAGGCGATGGTAATCGCTGTCCATCAAGTGGGCCGTCTGCCTGCCTGCTGATCTCCTGCAATAAAAAAAAAGCTAGTCTATTTATAATATTCGTAAATTCTACTATGTAGTAGCCGTGTAACTCTTTTCGACCTATTCAAACTTTCTTCTAACATATTTAAGTACCCTCTTCAAATCTGATGGCGTGTTACCATTTTCGCACGCACGTCAATCAGTCGTTCATTGTTTTGTCATTATACATACATACATATTGTCACGCCTGTTTCCCATTGGGGTAGGCAGAGACAATGGATCTCCACTTGTTACGATCTTGACAAACACTTTTCGCTTCATCAACTTTCATTAATCTTCTCATACATACACGCTTATTTAAACTACTTTTTATCTAATAAAATGTAATCACCCCATACATTGTAAATATATATTAAATTAATATATAATATACTATAACCCACACCGCAAAATATAATAAACATATAACATATAATAAAATTGTAGAGGTCAAATATCTGTACAATTAAAAAAAATGCTAAAAACCGAGTCAGGGGGATGTAAGAAGTATAATAGAACTAATTTGGATTTTTTTAGAATGTTTTGTTTCTCTGTTTGCTGTCTGTTTGTAAAGGCTAATCTCCGAAACGACTAGACCGATTGAAATGAAATTTTGTATGGTGGCAGCTTATATCCCTGGTCAACATATAGGATACTTTTGATCCCGAAAAATTAAAGAGTTCCCGTGGGATAGTTAAAAAACTTTAATTACTTAAACAGCTTATTATACGATTATTTGATATTGATTATTTTGAAAGTCTTTTGGGAATTCAAAAATATGGCGGTACGAAGTTCGCCGGGTCAGCTAGTATATAATATAAAATAAATACAGAAAATACTATAGTACCAACCACGTTTCGCCACTAAAATAAATATATATACAAGATAAATAAGCTATCAATAGAAGTGCATTTGTGAAGAGGAGAGAGAAAGAGAAGTGAAAGTAAGGAGCAGCTGCATTTCATGCCCGTTAATCACGTACGTGCTCTTTCTCAAATTCAGTTTCAGTTCTGAATTTCAGCCAAATCAATCCGGTAGTTTTCCGTGAAAACGAAACACACAGAGTTACTTTCACATTTATAAAGTTGTTATACGCCGACAAAGTAAGTGCACACCTGCATTTTATTCCTTATATACCTTACTCGCATTTGAACTTCTTTTGTTTACTTTGTGTTTAAAGTTTGTAATTAATAAAAACATCCTATAGTTACTGTACTCGTTTATGGCCGCAGGTGTACAGATTACGTTTTCTTGGAAAATTCAGTCCACGCGGTCGATTGTTGTATTGATTAGTTTAGTATAAAACAATGCCCGAACGGAGGGGTGAGGCAGTCAAGTCATTCGATAAGCTATATAGTGACGGATTTTGCGCGTGTTGTTGTATCGTGCAGTTTGTACACGTTGTGTCCAGTTATATTTGTACCTGTGTTACACGCGTTTGTATAGTTCTAATAAATTCTATAGTTTTTCCAACGGCATTTTAATTCGAGTCCTGCACTCGTTACAATATTAATAGGAATGATATGTATATATAGATTTAGATTTCATATAGCTACATTCTTTCCAGTACCCCAGTAGACTGATGTTAAAATAAAATAAAAATCAGAACCGTGTATTAAAAGCGAATCATAAACCTTTCAAAAAAGCCTCGATATAAGGCATTTACAAGAAAAGATGTTTGCCATAAATATTAAATATCGACACTATCCAAGGGCGGCCGCAGGGCACGTTAAAATATTTAAGGTCCATTATTTACTCTGTGAAAAATGCGAGTCCCTTCCGTGTCCGCACTTTGTATGCAAATATGACAGCCCAGTTAGTTTCAGGACGTTACGAGCGCAAAAATCCTGAAAAAACGTAGCAGTTTTAATGTATACGCTTTATTTTAACGACTACCAAAAACACGTGTGATTGTATCAAGATTTTAGGGGGTAGATGGCTACCATTCCTGGTCTAGAGTATGCCGCCAGACCAGCCTGTGCAGGATTTTTCGCAACGGAGAAAGAATATAATGTCCTGCGGCCGGGCGGCCTGTCGTAAGAGGCGACAAAACAACCCACAGCCAGGTGGTAGGGCATTTGCACGACTGGATTGCTACCACCCCTGGTCTAAAGTATATCGCCTTAACAACCTTCGGTTGTGTTCCGGCATTAGTGACTAGGTTTCAGGCTCCTTTGAGAGCAACAGCGCATTTGTAGCCCATTTGAAGTTGTGAATGTTCATAGGCGATGGTTACTGCTTTCCATCAAGAAGACAGCCTTGCCAGTCTGCTGAACTCCTGCAATAAAAAAATGATTCATTTTAACGACTGCCAAAACCACGTGTATTTGTATCAAGATTTCAGGTGGTAGGGCATTTGCCAGACTGGGTGGCTATCACCCTAGTCTAGAGTATGCCGCTTTAACAGCTTTGAGTTGTGTTCCGGCGGCATTAGTGGCCAGATCCTAGCTTCTCCTTCAAGGGCAGCTGCACATAGGCAGCACCGCTGGTATTGCTAATGTTCATAGGCGATAAACAGTTGGGCGATCAACAGTTCAGCGACAAAAAAAGATTCATTAAAATTTTCTTATTGATGAAGAAGATAACAAGAATTATCATCGCCCAGTGTAACTCTGATGTTACTGCTGCATCTGAGACAACTTCATTGTAAGTTTTCACGCAGATATAGCGATAGGTTTAATACGTTATATACTAATCATGATGGCGTTATTTTTAACAATATAACCAAGACGTATTTGGCGCTAGCCGCTAACACTAAAACATCCCAGGTAGTGGAGGAATGATTAATGATTAATTTCACATGAGTAGGTAACACAACATTCTTATCTCGTCGTTTGATTTTTTATTATTTAAAACTTTTTAATAGGGTTTTAAATAAAAATATATATTTTTTACAAAACATAATGTTATTGACATTTATTTTACATTGACATTATTATCTTATAATTTCAATGTAAATATGATACATTATACTTTAAGAACACACAACTTGGATTTGATAAAAACAGGTCGTTATTTGTTATTTTCATTTTATAATGTTATTGACATTATAATTTAATCTTAATAATAATTAACGACCTGTTTTATCAAATCGAAATAAATTTCAATAAAAATTATAAAGTATCTGTAAACATATTTACTTAGCAATAAAACTATACAAAAAGACTTGTACTAATTACAACAGCTATGTATGAAGTTGTATACATTATTTTTTATTGCATAAATTCAGCAGACGGGACACTTGATGGAAAGCGGCTACCATTATCTATTGATTGACATTTGCAACAGCAATAGTGCTACAAATGTGCTGCTGTTCTCTTAAAGGAGACTGGAACCTGGGCACTTATGCCGGAACACAAATCAAGGTTGCTATGGCGACATACTTTAGACCAGGGGTGGTAGCCATCCAGTCGGGCAAACACCCTACCACCTGGCTGTGAGTTGTTTCTCGCCTCTTACGACAGGCCGCCCGGCTGCAGGGGATTGTATTCTTTCTCCGTTCCTGCATGGATAAAATATAGTAGTATAGTAGGAAACGTAACGTCCCAATACAAAATATTGACCCATATGTTTTCAAACAACAAGATTTCGTACATCGTCGTTATGTTAAACAAGATGCCCATGTTCCGAACAGAAGTGTGCGATAAAGTGCTTTTGCCAACTATCATACAGAAATTTCGAGAACACGAAAGACATGCATTTTAAAAATGGAAATGTTATTTATTCCTTTTCTTTGTCGATATAAGAGGGTGAAATTGAGATTTTTATATTTATTAAAACTACCTTATTGCAACTACCGACTTCAAAAAATGAGGAAGAGGTCCTCAATTCTTGGTTTAAATATAATTATTTTTCTATATATTCACCCACAACTGTTTTGTTTCTTAACCGATTTTGATGATTCTTTTTACATTGGATTCAATAAAACTTCAGAATAGTTTCATATAATCAATTTTTATTAGTTATAAAACAAGTAAAACATTATATTGTTACGTGCTTACGCACTTAGGATTGAAAGAAAACACCAGTTTATAACTAAAAGCTTTTATTTACTTACACAGCCTCACGTAATACATATCCGCAGGGTTGCCCCTATACGCACGACTAACGTCATGCACTGTCCCGATGACATGTCTCACTTATGATATCGTCGCCGGTATTGCGTAGACCACCTCCTGCTAATACAGTGCTCACCTCCGATATTACCGCGTATAGCTGCTTCACTTAAGTGTCCACTAAACTTGTTACGCGTGTAGTTCGCTTCTGGACCTTCTCTCAAACTGCGCTACACACCTCCTTCACTGAACTGTCCATTAAACTTTCCACTAAATTCACCACTTAACTCGTCACTGTCTTCTATTAAACTTCTCTTCCAACTCTTTTGTTTCACACTTGTCGCTTCGCTGTCTTCAACTGAACTCAACTCTAAACTGCCTGGTAGGCGCGCCTTACAATGCTTATATACCCGGAAGAATTTTCTGGAACCCATAATTTCAATCTTCTTTTCGTTATTCTGTTATTTAGCATCTGATCCTTTCTAAACATATATCTATCTCTGTCTCTTCCTTCCTGAACTTTCTATTGTAGAACTTTCCTTCATCATTTATCCCTTTCTAAAATGTATCCGTCCTTGTCTTTTCCTTCCAGATTTTTCTACCTTTTTCTAAGTCTTAAACCAATTAGTTGTTCCATCATTACTCGCCACAATACGTGAAGTAAAAAGCTTGTACCCCTTTTTACGAAAATTTCGCAGACCTGTAGTTTATACAGAGAAGGAGTCATTTTGGAAAAGATCTATGTCAGTTATATACAGGAAAAAATAGTGACATTGCAATGGGTTCCAGGTCATATTGGTTTAAAGGGCAATGAAGTAGCGGACTCTGTGGCCAAATCTGGAAACACGAATGGTGTACCAAGCGATCAGAGTTACCTGACTACACTGAAATGCTTGGTAAATTTAAATTTTTATGTCATAGCAAATAGAAAGACTCTTTTTGTCAAAAATCTAAGGAGAAAGGCATCTGGTATGCAACAATTCAAAGGGTACCAATGAAAGTTCCCTGGTTTATAAATTCTTTTTTAAACAGATCTCATATTAAGTTAATGTTAAGATTACGTTCTGGTCACTATCCATCAGCAAAGTTTGCATATCTCATGAGAAAAGTAGATTCACCAAACTGCAGTACCTGTGGTGATTTGGAAGATATCCAACATTTGCTGATGAATTGTGTCAGAAACAAAAAGGAAAGACAGGCACTGATGAGAGACTTCAACCTATGGATGTTGGTGTCATTCAAACAATTCTGTCTGAGCCCACATCAAAATTATCTCAATGGCTGGGTGGTTTAATTGGAGTCCTTCATCAGTGACGGCCTTTATTTTTATAATGTAATGTATTTAGAGTAAGTTAGATTAGGTTACGATGGGGTTGACGTATCCGTGTGGATAAAAACCCCCAAAAAAAAAGAATAAAAAAAAGGACTAATTAAAAAAAATTCTTACATCAAAAATACATTAAATCAATAAATAAAACCTTACACACTACCATGTATTTGACACATACAAGAGTATTTATTCTTTGATTTATTGTTAAAGTCAAATCAACCCAGTAGCCTTGGCGAAATCTGTGATTATAGAATTATAGTCTTGAACTTTAATTATTATGGTCGAATTTCGACCACGGGCGACCACTAGTTTATTTGTAATCGATAAGTAGTGTACATTATTATATCATTCATACTTACCTTATTAGCATTGATGTGTATTGACATTTTAATTATAACGTAATTAATCTTAGTTATTCTGCAGGGATTATGTTGCCATTTGATTGGATAACTAATCCTTGGCTATCAATTAGCTCCTGTTGAGTACATGCTTGATCGAGCTAATATACGTTCACATACAATTATGCCCATTTACGTTGTAAGCATGGAACAACAATACTTACAATGGCCGTCCTAGTACTTTAAAGTGATGTTTTGATGGTTAGTTCCACAGGATTTCTCAAATCCTGTGAAACTTCTGTGTGAACACTTCTTATGGGAGGGTAATCCGCTTCGCTACGTAATACGTTACGGCGCCAGTCTGTCTTCTTCTCTTCGCAACGGTTCTTTAGAATGTTTGTTCCACGTACGATAATGATCTGGAGGGCTCTTCCTGCTGAGGTTTCTCTCTGCGCTTTGATACAGTCTTGTTTAAGAAAGACGTTATAAAATTCCGTAGAGGCCGACAAGGCGTTGGCAACGCCCTTAGTGTTGCAAACGTCCATGGGCCATATATATCTACATAAGATATTCGAAAATCAAAACTGGTGAAAACCTTTTTTATAGTTGCATGAATGATGAATCTCTATTTTTAGAGTATGCCGACAATAGATGGTAAACAATATGAGTAATATCACAGTATCTGGACGACTATAGCATCCAAATATTTAGTTTAGTAATCGTAATATTTTCTTAAGTTTTCGCGACTTGTACACATAATAAAACTACGTTTTAACGGTTTTAAGCGCGGTAATTTATTTTATTTAGGTTTATCCGACGTTTCGGCCGCTTTTCAGTTGCCGTGGTCACGGAAGACAAAGATGACATTTGTCAAACGTGTATTGTCAAAGTTTTTATTCAGCCTACCGCCAACTTGTTCATTTTAATTATTTAGTTTTAATTTTGTTTATGGATATTATTTACTCTATGGGAGCCTTATATAATTTACCACCGCTTCACAACATGTTGTGGCTTGAAGAGAAGAAGCGGCGCAAGAAACTCTTCAGCAAACATGCTGTTCTAAAAATTTTTTATATAATATTAAAATGATTGGAAGGAAAAAATAAAAGAATATCCTGATAATTTCTAAACAAAATTAAAACTAAATAATTAAAATGAACAAGTTGGCGGTAGGCTGAATAAAAACTTTGACAATACACGTTTGACAAACGTCATCTTTGTCTTCCGTGACCACGGCAACTGAAAAGCGGCCGAAATGTCGGATAAACTTAAATAAAATAAATTACCGCGCTTAAAACCTTTAAAACGTAGTTTTATTATTTAGTAATCGTGTTCGAATTTCATGCTTTATTTAGTTGTGGAACTCTGTAGCCCACAATAAATATGCCGATCACAATGGACTATATGAGAGACAGCTGAACCTGATTCTTTTTCTAGAATAGTAGAAGCTCCACCTTTACCCCAGGGGGTGCCGCCCTGGACTCGTCTCCGTCCAGGAAGCGGTACAAGGGGATGCGTCCCCGGGGCCCCGAGCGACCACTGTCATATTGCCCCCTTTACTCCATGACAGTGGTGTCCCACCTTCTCCTCATCCTAGTATCCCTCATCATTACTCCTTCCCACACACCACTTCCTATTCCTGGTTTCCCTACACGGGTTGTGTAGGTCGGGCGGCAGCCGCTACACTTAAAACCGTAACTCGCCACATCAACTATGGAAAGTTTGGTAAGAACACTGGGTATGGCTAGGGCGTCGCCGCATAACGACGCGCAGGCACATCGCCCTACACCTGCGATAAGTGGGCAAGGGCTACCGTGCCAAGGGCGGGCACGGCTAACGACGCGAGTCCACACTCAGATTAGGAAACTCCGCTTCGCGACGTAGAATATTGGTACGCTGACCGGACGCGCAAGGGAGTTGGCCGAAGTACTCTCCAGGCGGAGGGTGGCCGTGGCGTTCCTGCAGGAGACTCGGTGGAAAGGCTGCAGATCCCGGTTCATTGGGAATGGCTACAAGCTGATCTATACCGGTGCCCCTGGTGGGGAAAACGGGGTTGCTGTAGTACTCTCCGAGGAGTTCCAGAACAACATCCTAGAGGTGAAACGCTTCAGCGACCGGCTTATGGTCGTGTCGGTTCTTATTGAAGGGGTTGTGACCCATTTGATAAGTGCCTACGCGCCACAGGCTGGTTGTAGCGACACTGATAGAATGAGGTTCTGGGATCAGATCGGTGATGTACTGCGTGGCATCCCGTTATCACAGGGGGTCGTTTTGGGTGGTGATCTGAACGGTCATGTGGGTGAGAGGTGGGAGGAATTTGAGCGTGTTCACGGTGGTTTTGGATACGGAAGCCGCAACGCAGAAGGGGAGGATATCCTCCGAATGTGTGCGGCTGCCGATCTTGCCATCGTGAACACGTATTTCAAAAAGAAATCCGAACACTTAATCACCTACAAGAGCGGACGGCATGCTACCCAGATCGACTACCTACTCACCAGGAGACACCACATCGGCAAAGTAGCCAACTGCAAGGTCATACCCGGAGAGAGTCTCACTGCACAACACCGTCTCCTTGTTATGGACCTCTGCGTTAAACCCAAAGACAAACCCGTTGAGCATTGTCGACGCCAAATTAGATGGTGGCTGCTTGATGAAGGTAAATCCCAGGAGTTCGCTTCAGCATCCGTCGAGATGTGTGTCGGAGCTGACAGCGAATTAGTCCAGAGCCACTGGGATAAGATCCAAGCAGCCATTACTAAAGCGGCGAACGCAGTGCTGGGTGTGTCTAAGGGTGGTCGCAAGTGTGACAAGGAGACTTGGTGGTGGAACGACACAGTCCAGAGGGAGGTTAGGGTGAAGAAAACCCTCTTTAAAAAGTGGCAAGCGTCTAGATCTCCTGAAGATCGCGACGCATACAGGGCCGCAAAACGTGCCACTAAAAGAGCTGTAGCCAGAGCCAGACGAGACCACTTTCGATCGTTGTACGATAAGTTGGAATCGTCTGAGGGGCAGAAGCTCATTTATAAGTTGGCACGTTCAAGGATCAAAGCGGCACAGGACATTTCCAAGTGCCGCTGTGTTAAAGATCCTGGCGGCAACCTGTTATGCGAGGACCTCGCGGTGAAGGAGAGATGGCGCTCTTACTTCTACGAACTGCTGAATAAGCAGCACAAAGAAGTACAGCCACCGAACCTCCCTCCGAATCGAGGACTAGTGCCACTGATAACGCCTGATGAAGTCCATAGGGCTCTTCGCCGCATGAGGAATCGGAAAGCTGTCGGAGCCGAAGGAGTCCCCATCGAAGCCTGGAAGGCGATGGGTCCTCGTGGTGTGGGCATTTTAACAAACCTTTTTAACCGCATACTCCTCACCGGAAACATCCCGAGCCAATGGAGACTGAGTGTTATCACTCCAGTCTTCAAAGGTAAGGGATCGGTGCAGGAGTGCGAAAACTACCGCGGAATAAAGATAAAGTCCCACACCATGAAGCTCTTTGAGCGCATAATCGACTCTCGGATCCGGCAGGAGTGCACTGTCTCGGGATGTCAATATGGGTTTCGTCCTGGGCATGGAACCATGGACCCTGTTTTTGCCCTAAGGATCATCATGGAGAAATACAGGACGAAGAATACGCCTCTGCATTTCCTGTTTTTGGATCTACAGAAGGCCTTTGACTGTGTTCCTCGCATGATGATCTGGTGGGCACTGAGGTCCAAAGGGGTGCCAGAAACCTATATTGACGTTATCCGGGATATGTACCGTGATTCCGATTCCATAGTTCGGACCGCTGTTGGCGACACCACACCCTTCCCCATTACAGTAGGCGTGCACCAGGGATCGGTCCTTAGTCCGTTTCTGTTCAGCGTGATATTAGACGAACTGTCGAACAGCATCAGGGATGCGCATGAGCAACCTCCATGGTTGCTCATGTATGCTGACGATATCGCGCTGGCAGATTCGGACAGGGGGCGCCTGGTGGGACGTGTAAATGCGTGGAAGAGATCGCTAGAGAACGGCGGTTTGAAACTAAATGTGGCGAAGACTGAGTACTTGGCCTGCAACACTACAGATCCCACATCCGTGCGCATAGGCGAAGATACGGTCGAGCGCACGGATCAGTTTAAGTACTTGGGATCTGTCCTTAGTGCGTCCGGGGATATCGACCTCGACGTCAAGGCCCGTATCACAGCAGCTTGGGCCAAGTGGCGTGAGGTGACAGGTGTCATTTGTGACCCCAAAATGCCGGTCAAATTAAAAGGACAGGTCTATAAATCCATCATTAGACCTGTCCTTTTGTATGGCAGTGAAGCGTGGCCAGTACTTGAGCGACACAAGCAAGAGCTGCGTGTCACGGAGATGAATATGCTGCGATGGATGTGTGGAGTGACGCGGAAAGACCGGGTCAGGAACTCCCGCATCCGCGGCAGTCTTCATGTCCGTGACATAGCAGACAAACTGCAAGAGTGTCGCTTACGCTGGTACGGCCATGTTTTACGCAGACCGGCTAATTACGTGGGGAACAAATGTCTAGCCATGCCACCTCCGCCAGGTCCCGGTCGAAGGGGAAGGCCCAAGAAATGCTGGCTTGACGTCGTGAAGGATGACATGCATGCCAATGGTCTCAAAACGGGGGATGCTGAAGACCGCGCGAAGTGGAGTAGAAAAAGTAGGAAAGCGGACCCTGGGCGTCGGAGTGAACGCTCCGAACGCAACTGGGATTTAACGCTCGGATGATGATGATGATGAGTAGAAGCTCCACCTTGAGATCTACCCTGTCCTGGAGGAGTTACAGATCTGCCAAAGTTTTAACTCTGTTAATTGTCGGTGTTCACTGGGAAAGTTGAATGCAAGGAACTTCGCGGTAGATCGCCAAATACTGACCAGCTGGACATTACATAAATTCAACCCGAAAATCGATCTCGGTGAAAGAGAACAATTATTCACTTCGATCAAAGCCACGATTATCAGCAGTGAATAGGAGAAGAAGCGATGTTTGCACGGTCAATAACCAATGCAGAATATAATTTTAAAGCAAATGAGCCCACAGCGCGATGTTTCGTCAACATTGATACATGTGTGGTCAAAATGGCTGACTATCCTTTTTTGTGCTAGCCGTCGTTTCACGCAGAAAGAAGGTAGGCAACTAAATTAGTGAAGCGATGTTCTACTTACTTTATTTTAGGAGCGGATCGTTTTGATGCTTACCTAGTTTTCGAAAGGATTGGATTACAGTATCCAATTTGGCAAAAATTGAAACCTATTTTTTCGTAAAATCTATCACATCTTTATCTCTCCCATATTTATGTAATCCTATATATTTTTATTATGATCGTCTTTTGGAGGGCTTTCACGGGTCTACGGGAAGGCCAACACGTAGGGCCCCTTGAAAAATTTAATGTAAATGTCTACACCATATTATAATGTACCCAAGGACAAGCCCAGGTCAGTGTAGGACTATTGTGGGAAATGAAAACAAAAAGTACGGGGCTATTGGGATGAACTGCTAGTGGTACTAGGGGTCTAAGAACATGGGGACTATCGCGTCTGCCCGTCGCAAAAAAATTAAAATGAGGATGAGGATTCTAAGATGAAGAAAGTACCTCAATTAATTTCACTGTCCGGCGTCCGCTCCAATGTTGTGTTTTAATAGAATTACAAAATAATAACACAATTCTTTGTTTTCTCTTTAAGTAAACAGTAAAGCTTAAAATTAGTAACAACATTAACTAAGAGGCTGATGCCTGAATTAGGTTAAATAAATCTGTGGTACATGTCATCAGGATCAACCCGTTGACCGTGACATTTGCCTAATTAAGAGAAGAAACAAAATACACTTCTATAATTATAAACGTGTTATAGTGAGACCTTCAAGTGCTTAGATGTGATGTATTGCGAGATTAAATGAGTCAGAAAATCTTAAGATCCATATCGACGGTTAAAAGGTAATAGGGTATAAGCGACAAAAACTAAATTGTTCAGGAGAGCAGTTTAAAGTTTAAAATTTCAGAAAAATGGAGATAACTTTTTCATTTCTTGTCATATCGTGAAAATGGAAACAGCTCTAGAATAAAAAAATAAAAGCATTAAATGGTAGTTTTATTTATTTGATTCCACGTTGTTTTATGTGGTTTAATGTCGCTTAAATCAATTGATCTTATTTTCTTTATGGAGTAATTCGGCGTAAGTTACATCTACATTGAAAAAAAAACGAAGGGTAGAGTAGACTTAGCTACATTTGACATCCTTATATCAAGAGGTAATAGGGCATAAGTCACACGACTGCAGAATAACATAAAAGGGTAAAAAGTATAAGTGGTAATTCTCATTATTATACCAAAAGGTAATGGAGCATAAGAAACGGTGTTTAGCAAAAAAATCAGTAGGATGTTTGTAAACTGGAACTTGTAAACGGACGCTTAATGTCTTTGACGACAATGGTAAAGAGGCATTAGTTCCAGCTTTCAAAACAGGTACTAATGGTAAACAGTAGTATACGCCTGGAGCCTTTACGGCAGTAAAAAGTAAAAATGTATTACCGAAAGTGATGCCTTTTTACAGAAGTACAAGCGCCTTTAGAGTAAAAAAGGCCCAAAATTCGGTCGGTTAAATGAAATGACTCTTCAAAAACGCAGTTTTTTGCTTGGGCAAAACGATACGAAAGTCATCGTAGAGCCATGAAAGTGAGCGCATTCGAAAGAGCGAATTTTTTTAAGTAGGATAGCATTCATAACTCATTTTCGACCAAAATGTCGCTTATGCCTTATTACCTTTTAACCGTCGATAAGAAGTGTCAAAAATAAAGTTCACTTCACTTCACTTTTTTGTTTATTGCCAACTGGCTCGTTCTTGATTGAACCGCCAATGTCAGGTGTGAAAAAATCAAGGTATAGAAAGAATAAAGATGGGACGATAGAAAAAAGAACGAAACCTGTTCATATGTGCAGATTACCAGCACCTACATAAGCAACACAAATAAAATAAAAAACCAACAAAACACGTGGGCAATGTAAATATGGGCATCACAATTTTATGTTATTTACAGATATATATACTACTCGCCTCTGCTCCTATTTATTAAAATAAAAATATAGTGTACACGACTCCCTGCGGCACGAATAAACCCATGAGGTTTCTGTGCCACAGTTCAAATGTGAATGTAATGTATATGAATGTAAGGATATTGGATAATAAATTACAAAAAAATATATATAAGATTAAAAATAAATGGGTTACATATATGGGCAAGTAGGATTTTAACATTAATTGGTTTAGGGATTTTAGCAGCAAGGGTATCGTATAAAGAGACAGGGAATCAGGGACAGTTGAAGATGTTGAATAGTACCTTCCTCAAGTAAATAAAAGTCCAAATTTCTCACAGTACGTTGTTATATCTTAACAATGCTGATCTTAATTGTGAAATGATGTAATTTCTGCTTAATTTTACAATTTTAATTTACGTCATATTAACTTATACTGAAGTGTATTGTACTATATTGCTAAGGAGATAGAGTTCAATTTAATATGGATCTAATGAGAAAATTTTATAAAGATCGGAACACACTTGCGTACAAACCTCATTATGACGTTACTTAATGAGCGAGAGCTGCAGTTCCGTTTTCAGTGACAGCTTACGAGCTACACAGAGCTTTGATATTGTGTGTCCTAATTTTAACAACGAAGCGGTCAAGTAAAGTTGTATATGCCCGAATTTCAAAAGAATACTTTGTGAACGTATCCGGGCATCCGATTAAAACCGCTGGTTAGCAAATAGCTCAACTTTGTGTGTCCGTTGCTTTGTATTTAAAAAGTAATAAATTTGAGTACATATAACTTACATAGCACGTAGTTTACGTCCGCTAGCACGTTGCACTTTGCACAACACAGAAATTATAAATTGAAAGTTCACTGGGCCGGCCTTTGATATTGTATTTGTTTTATATTATGTTTAGAAGTTAAGTGTCCCAGGGTTCGAAGAGAAGTGGTACAGCCGCGCCGTCGCCGCTGCATTTCGCGCGTATTCGGTGTTTTGGGGGGAAGGAGATAGATATATATATATATATACATTACCATAGTAGAAGCAGAAGAGTTATACTATGTAATTGATGAAAGTGTATGTCTGGCAACCATGCTCAAAATTCTCGCTTAAATAATAAACAAAAGTAATATAAAGCAATATTGTAAAGGTATACAAACGACTTTCAATAATTTGACACTCGTTGATTTGAATCTCTCGATGATTTGACGTTCTGTTCTGGTCTGTAGAAAATACTCGATAAATTAAAAAAAAATCATCATTAATTGGTAGCCTCGGTAATTTGGCATTGAAAAAATAGTATCTTGCCCACCATAATAATTTGAAGTACGGACTTATTTAATAATGTTTATTGTTTAATGTAGTCAAGTCATGATATCGGCATCTCATGTTACATGATAACATATTCCTTCTCTTTTTGTATAATAGTATGTACGTATATTTATCTCTGTCCGCCCAAGTTTTCTTACAAGTGGGAAGATGCCGCCATTTTGTCGTCGGATTCGATTACGGTGTTAAGTGCAGTGAGTTGTTGAATTGCTATTGTTTGAATGATTGGTTAAGGGGGTTTTAGTTTCCGTCTATGTGTGATATCTACTTCTGAAGCCCAGGCGAATTCTTACTCGATGGGGGTTTGGGTGAGTTTATATATATTAGTATATTCTATTAATTATTATTATTCGACAAACATGTACACAGCAACTGAAGGTAACAAAATTATACTATTATTTTCAGCGGCTTCATGTGTACGTAATATCCAGGGTGTTGGTTACCTGCCATTACTATAATCTTATAAACAGTAACAAAAAATAAATATATGCATAAAAATTAACTAGCTTTCTCTATAAAATTAAACCAAGAATGATACTCGCTCTTCGCATTTTACTAGCACCACCCAACAAGGTATGTCAAGAACGGTCTAAGCGGAGATGTCTTGCGAGCACAACATTATGTTCTTAACTCGCGTCATAATTGCACATTATTTCAATATTTCGAATTATTTCACCAATGTTTAGGCCAATTATGTCGATTGGATGATTCGTTTAATTATATGATCGGAATGAAATCAGTCACACCGAAATCTTCCGACGTGCGCCTTCCTAAGGAGGCTCATTGGTTCTTTCACACAAATGCCGGGTATGGGATCCAGGTTTAGGCTTAGGAGATAGTTGATTTAGTCTAGGGGGGGAGACGTGTGAGATTCGCCATATTTGGGTTACTTTAGTCACCCGAGTTGGGGATATTCACAAAAACCGATTTAGGTCAATCGCCTTTTGCTATGCCATTCCGCAGGCCCTGGCAATCGGCGACCAAAACGCCTCTTCCACTGGCAAGGGAACTAAGCTTTCGGTGACTTCATGCTCTCTTTCACGTGGGACCGTTTGTAACGCGCCTTATGCGAGGAGAGGTGACCGCACGCAGGCCCTTATCTTCACAGTATTAACAGCAGACCCAAAGTGCTGTTTTACTGGCGGGGGGAACTAAGCTCTCGGTGGCTTGCTGCTCCCTTTGACGTGGGATGGTTTGTAACGCGCCCTATTGGAGGAGAGGTGAGCGCACGCAGAACATTGGGCCATACCATAATCTTGAAGTCATTAACAGTAGATGAGTAGCCCTTTAACAGGAACCCAGGAAACCAAAGGTCAATATGCCAACAGTACCCATCGGTGGTAGTGGTGCAAACTGATATGGTCCTCCTTGTCTTTAACTAGCACGACACGCTCCCAGAAGGAAGAGACGGCGTCCTTCCCGGTAAATAATAAATACGAGTTACTACATAACGGCATTTTAAATACGAGTCTTGCGACTCGTATTTAAAATGCCGTTAGATTCACTATAGAATTTATTAGTACAATACAAACAAGTATAATACAGGTACAAATATAACTGAACACAACAAGTCCAAACGCAATGCAGAAGGTCGTAATTCCATTAAAAACGCGCAGAATCCATCACTCAAAGTTTCCCAATTGTAGTAAACACGTCTTGCATCGGTTGTGGTTACCGCTCGACTGCCACGTCCCTCGATCGGGGCATTGCTTTATACTGCACATATGTAATGTCCCCGTATAAGTTGAGTTTAATCCGAGACACACCTGGCTAATGACTGCCATAAAAGATTACAATATACCAATGGACTATTCTCTAGAATAATTAGTAAACGTATGTCAATAGATAAGTAAACAAAAGAAGTCCAAATGCCGAAAGGTAATAAAATGTGATTTACAGGTATGCAGGTGTGAATTTGTTTTAGGGCCAACTAAGCAGTACTTATACACCTCCAACGTCCTACGCGTAGAACGGCATGTTATAGATAGATGCTGCTTACAGTCTAGGTAGCAAATTAACTAACATCTCCTTATACAGCTTGTCATTAGGAGCTAACCATATAAATAGGGTTCAATCAATCAAACATACACAAACAGGGGTAGATTCGTCAATAACCGTGTACGACGATCGATTAACAACCAACGCGGGCCGTAACTGACGGGGCTCATTAATAAAACCGGCGATGCGTATTTTCTGTCAGGCGACGCGACGCGTCGTACGAATCAGTGGGCTGGCGAAGTAGCTAATTTGGCTACAGCCCTGTTATGTTATATTTAGACCTTCATATGTTATCATCTATTTCATATAGCCGGATGAATACACGAGTGAATAAACGAATGATACCAATTATACAATAAGTTAACACCACACAATGTCACAAACACACAATCAACAACAAAACTTATACACTTACTCACACCAACGCGCACTACCACTGCATTGCATTACACGCACAATTCACAAACAAACCAAGGCACACAAAGAGCCTAAAAATTAATAAAGTACGCACAAAATATAATATATACTAACTATAATACTGTATATAATATATTGTCGTATAGACATAAAGCACATACTGCACATGCACTCTCTTACAACACCAGCTTGAAACAGATGCACCCTACTGTTGCGGCGGCGCTGGATTTAGCGGGAAGCGAACTGTATCAAGTTTGCGGGAAAAGAAGTGTGGGACAATTTAGATGGGAATTCGAGAACGAGCACGCACTTACCTGGTTAATGGGAATGAAATGCGGCTCCTCTTCTTCACTATTCACTTCACACACACTTTATTTTACTTTTATATTTACAGTATTTTATATAATGTTTGTTTATTTTATTTTACAATTATAGAGCGGAGCGGGTTATTTATATAATATATATGTGATGCGGGCGCGGTATATTTAAGTTATTTTATGGTATTTTATTTATTTACAATGTGGATCGATTTAATTTATTTTAAGTAATGACAATGAGTGATTGAAGTGACCTGCGAAAGGGGAACGCGCCGTCACATTTTAAGAGGAATTTAATATGTTAAAGAAAAGTATCAATAGGTCGAAAAGAGGTTTACATGGCGGTACCACCTACATTAGTATAAGTTTAGTATTAAATTAGAAAAAATATGTAAATTACGCTTAAGGTACACAACGCAACATAAAAACCACAAAATTAATGTCACACACAATAACAAAAATAAACATTAGGATGTATGAACTCAAAAAACTGTAATAGTAATCAAGTTGTAAAAAGGGAACGGACCTCGAGTTGCTAGGGGTTGCCGGGTTGCTAGTTTATCGGTTTTTTACAAGATTCATTTCGGAGAGTGTGCGGCTGAACTGTTCGACCTGATTCCCCCTACACCATTCTATCTTCGGACTACAAGGCGCTCTGGTCTACGCCATCGTTTCACAGTGGAAACGCTGCCGGTGCGTACTAAACGTTTCGCCTCCACGTTCCTTGTGCGTACCGCAGAATTGTGGAATGCACTACCAGAGTCCGTGTTTCCCGAAAAATACAATCCGGGTATCTTCAAGTCTCGTGTAAATAGGTACTATCTAGGTAAGCGTGCTCCATCTTCGACCGCATCATCGTTCGGCATCGGGCGTGATCGTGGTCAAACGCGAACCTATTTAATATTTAAAAAAAAACCTCGAGTCCGTAGAATAAAAAAGAACAAATGACACCAATATTGCCCTGAGTGCTATGTACGTTTCTTTTTAAAATGATTGTATATCTTATACTAATATGTAAAGCTGATGAGTTTGTTTTCTTGAACGCAATCAGTGTTAGATAGCCCATTTACCGAGGAAGGCTACAGACCATTGGTTCCTAACCTTTAAGTCATGCGGGACCATTTTACCAAATGTCTGTCTTGCCAGGGACCACCTATTCGGTTATAAATATTGTATATGTAAAAATAGCGATTGAATTTACTATTAAACAATTCACTCGTACGTAGGTTGAATGAATTAGACCTGCGCTGCTCGATCTCCCGTCACGCGGACCTCTGCCGAAGGCAATACGCAGTGCACAAGTGCGGGACTTGTGCTCTGCTATTGCCTTCGGACTTGTGCTGCGGCGCGGTTTGCGTTGTAATGACACGACACAACACATCACGTCACTTCTTTATTACGATGGCTTCGCGGACTACTTGGAATGCCTCCAGGGACTACCAGTGGTCCGCGGACCACCGGTTAGGAACCACTGCTATAGACTAATCATCACGCTAAGACCAATAGGAGCGGAGCACCAATAAAGAATGATTAAATCGGGGGATTTTTTAATTACTTTTATTTCATAAAGTACTAATAGCCTTATGTTTTATAAGTGTTTTTATTCTGATAATTTAGTACATTTTTGTGCTAGTATCTGATACAATTACTTTCTTTTTTCTATTTTAAACGTTCAACTTTTCATCGATTTTATTAAGATCAAGACGTAAGTAGATCTTCTATCTATCTTTAGAATATTTTGAATGCAATTAAGAGAAGATAAACGTAATTACATCAAGTTTATATTCAGAATTAGAAGTTGGAACTAAGCCCGCGAGTGGTAAAACGTGTCTGAGCATAACCCGAGGACTCAACTGAGAGAACTGCGACAGCTGACAAGCTAAGACGTGTTCACAAGGCCGTCGACGGTTTCTGTTTGATTATGAAGGGTAAGGCTGTTATGACAAATATTCACTAAATATTATTAGTAGAAAAGTTGAACACTAATAAGGTAGAGGGCAGTGAGGTGCGAAACGGCGGACTTACATATAGGTCGTAGATGTACTGTTGGAGAGAAAATAAAAATTTTGAATGAAAGACATCTGTCAGTCGCCTTTTGGGCGCGCTGATAGCTAGCTATTCAGTGAAAAAAGGAACGCATGCACCACTTGTTTATTATTTTATTTTTTTACCAGGGAAATTCTGATTGAGCACTAAGCCGCGACAAGGGCAGAACCTTGGGGGGATAATTCGCGTCCTAGTGTGAGATTCGTCAGATCGGGGCTGGCACTAGCATGTCCAGTCAGGGATACCCACTAAAAGCCCTAGGTGTTTCGTTCTTCATCTTATGCCAGGGCAGCGGGTATATGACCTAGCCTCTCCACAGCCCTGGCAGTCGTAAGCCTCGCAAGGCCTCTTCTACTGCTGGGGGACTACTTTATCCCCCGGCGTCTTCAAGATCTCTGCGCATGGGGCGGATTGTAACTCGCCCCACGGGAGGAGAGGTGAACACTCTATACCCCAAGGGGTCACCCATGCACCACTTATGACCTAACTAGAGCTTTACCTTGTGGCTGCGCCGCTGGTCAACCTCTGGTGCATGTCTCTTGTATAAAGAGTTTTATCCATACATATAATAAAATTGTAGAGCTCAAATTTCTGTACAATGTGAAAAAAAATGCTAAAAACCGAGTCAGGGGGATTTAAAAAGTGCAATAGAACTAATTTGGTTTTTTTTTTTCAAATTTTTTGTTTCTCTGTTTGTCGGTTTGTACCGGCTAATCTCCGAAAAGACTGGACCGATTTACATGAAATTTTGTAAAGTGGTAGCTTATATTTCTGGTCAACATATAGGATACTGTTAATCTCGAAAAATTAAAGAGTTCCCGTGGGATAGTTAAAAACTTTTACTTACACAGCTTATAACAGACTGAAAAGTAATTTCTCTGCAATGTAACATAATAGAAGCGGAGATTTTGACAGAGTGGTGTCGGTGAGAGAGTTTTATATGTATATATATATATATATATATATATATATATATATATATATATATATATATACATATATATATATATAAAGCTGATAAGTTTGTTTCTTTGTTTGTTTGCTTGAACGCGCTAATCTCAGGAACTTCTAGTCTGATTTGATTTTTTTTCAGTGTTAGATAGGCCATTTATCAAAGAAGGTTAAAGGATATATTTCATAACGCTAAGAGCAATGGGAGCGGGGCACCAATGAAGAATGTATCAAAATCGAGGGGGTTTATTTAACTTACTTTTTTAAAACTAATCCACGTGAACGAAGTCGCGGGCAGAAGCTAGTCTTACACTATTATTATAATGCCTCATCAAACGGTTAGAACACATCACACACATCAAACGTAAAAATATTTAACCGTAACTGTCTTTGGGTTTCGAACAAACTTAAAAAAAAATCTTATTTGACCATCAATTTCGCCAGAGAGACCTTAAATACGACACATGTATTTTATAGTACCTATTATAATACTCGTATGTCAATTAATATGATGTATCTAACCTTTGCCAATTTATCATTTCTGCCTTGTTCGTCACTTCTGTCCGTTGTTTTTTTGTTTTCTATTATTTGTTATTATAAGAGTGTTCATATACTAATCATTTTGCATAATTTTATAACGAATGTTTATTGTTTTAATTTGCTTTGTGAAGCCGTGGCATCACTGGCAGGTACTTGCGGAAGATCAGCGCTAGTTGTGAAACTAGCATTATGCTGAGCAAGAGCCTTTTTAGGACATTACAATTAATTGTAATATAATTATATTATCATGTAAGTAAATAAATACTTTTTCTTTCTTTTCTTTCTTTTAATAAAATCTGCCCTAACAACAACGGGATTCAATTTTATTTAAGCAAAATCTTTGGTCACGTTCCAGTCGTAACAGTTTTAAAACTAACTACAACGAATTATATTTTCATTTTGTTAGCGTCTACAGTCAGGAAGCATTTTTCTACAAAGTTTCGGAGAAAATGAGATTTATGAGTCGACGTTGCCGTGCCGTTTTAAATTTTAAGCGGTGTTCCTGGTTAAGTGAGGAGGCGGGTGCACTTTGCTGAATGTGCGAATTTTTAAAACTATCTTCTGAAACTGAAACACTGAAAGGAGTAATTTTCCAAAATTATGGAAAATAGTTAATGTATGGAATTTTTTGTGATGAAATATTTGAAATATTTATTCTTGCATAAATGTAGTTGTATACAGATGTCATTCTTAGAAATACATGGTTAAGTACATTTTACCAGTTTCACCGGTGTGCAAGTAGGATTTTAATCGTCATTATTTAATTGGTTTGTTATTTATTTTATTAAATCTTTACTTTTATCCCATTGAGTCGTATTTATTACATTTATTTATTAATTAATAATATTTATTACCTGTATTAATTACATAGATGTCTGTTTTTTTTTAAATTTATTATTCCTATCTCTTTGTCAATTATTTAATGTCATTAATTAAAATATTATTATTTATTATGTATAGATATTTGTTTCAAATTTGTCGTTTAGGAATTCATTTGTGGAATAATAGGATTTATCTAGTAATATTGTTTTCAGTCTTGTTTTAAAAATATTAACTGGTAATATTTTCAACGGTTTTGGTAGTTTATTAAATATTGCAGGTGCCATTTCGTACACGCTCTTATCCAACAGTGCCGTATTATATCTATTGATACAAAGTATATTTGACTCTCTTTTTCTTAAATTTTCATGTCGTGGTGGTTTTATTTTAAATAGATGGGGGTTTATTTTAACGAACATTGCAATTTCGTATATATACAGACAGGGCAAGGTTAAAATTTTTAATGATTGGTAATGAGTCTTGCAACTGTCTCTGGGACCCAAATTGCAGATTGAACGTATACATTTCTTTTGTGCGATAAATATATTATTTTATCTGTGGAGTTACCCCAAAATATAACTCCATACCTTAGTATAGATTCAACATAGCTATGGTAAGCAATCAATACAGCATCTCGATTTACAAATTTTGACAGTTTATAAAGAGCATAGGAAAAACTATTCACTTTTTTACATAATTGTTCAACATGTGTTTTCCACGTTAATTTATTATCAATAAATAATCCTAAAAACTTTGTGTGGTCTACTCGTTCTATTAATGTATTATTGTATGTTATATTCAAATTGTTACTATTATTTTTACGTTGACTGAAGTGCATAATATATGTTTTTTCTAAGTTTACAGTTAAATTATTAGATTTTAGCCATTCTATGGTAACTTTTAAAGTATAATTTATTTCTTTACTATAATTATAGGTTTCATCCGATTTAATTACTATAGTGCTATCATCCGCGAATAATATAGTAGGATGATTTACATTTTTTGGAAGGTCATTTATATAGATCAAGAATAGCAAGGGTCCCAGGACGCTTCCTTGGGGCACTCCATTCCTGATTATTCTAGTATTAGAGCAAACCCTAATCTCGCGTTTGGTTTTAAGATCAATATTATTTATTTCCACATGTTGCTTGCGATTTTGTAAGTAGGATTTCATTAAATCTAGTCCTTCACCACGTACTCCATATCTCTCTAGTTTTTCAAAAAGTATGCTATGTTTGACGAAATCGAATGCTTTTGTCATGTCCATGTATATAGCACAGATTGGTTGCCTCTTATCCATACTTGACATCACTTTTTGAAGAAAATCATATATAGCAATATTAATATTTTTGTTTTTCCTGAAACCATTTTGTTCTTCGACTAAAATATTTTTACTTTCAAGAAAATCATATAATCTGTAGTGAATTATTTTTTCAAAAATTTTGGACAACACGGGTATTAAAGCAATAGGTCGGTAATTTTTTAGTAAATTTTATAATAATAAGTGATAACTTCTTATGGGAGGGTAAACCGCTTAGTTACGTAACGCGTTACGGCGCCAGTCTGTCTGGCTTCCGTTTCTCTCACGCATACGGCAGCGGTAGGCAGGCTCCTCCTCACTCACTCTAACCCACGCGCTATATACATAAAATTTAAGTAATAACCTAAGCTTTTCTCAATTTAAACAATTTCAATATTAAATTGTTTAACTTAGATTAGTTTTTTATCACTTATGTCGGGCGTTCCGAAACGCAAACGTTTTTTTAGGAAGGCTTAGAAACTAATAATTATCAGTTATAATAAAAAAAGTAGTATATAGAAAAGAAACGCTGATATCAAGTCTCCACCTATTGGAGGTTTTGTTTAAAAACTTTCCTTTGGTTTTCCGCCTGTCATTCCTTCACATAAATTATTATTCTCAAACTACACTATGATTTGGTATAATGATACGGTATGTGTTTATTTTTCCAAAATCAGCCGATTCGATACCTGACAAGAGTACTTGATTTTTTTTAAATGTACTGATACCATTTTAATGTTGGTCCAAAGCGGTCTCGAAACTCCTTTGAGTGTTTTTCTCTAATTTGCATATTTGCCCTGAAGGCCCACTTAAAAAAATCATCCTTTATAGGCAAGAAAAGGCCTCCTTAAATACAGAGCCGGTAAAGAACAGTCAACAATTTCACAAAAAAAATACCAGCAAAATACCTGGATGCCATTAACAAATTACATTCACTTCAAAACAAGACGCTTTCTCCGGTAAAGTTAATTTTAATCTCAACTTTGGCTTAATTTCCAATATCCATCAAATCTGTTAAAAATAAGCCAACTAATTAACAATGACGGAACTCAGTACGCCAAATGAGGAAATTGTGAAACCGTTTTAAATGAATCGCATAAAAAAATCTATCGGGAAGCTTTTAGCTAAATTAGAGAAATTCGAGAGTTTCTTTATAAAATGGATAAAAAAATATTGTTACGAGCTACAGGACTCGAAAAATGTCATTGGAATTAATATAGAATTTATTAGAACTATACAAACCCGTATAACACAGGTTACAAATATAACTGAACGCAACCAGTACAAACTGCATGATTCAATAACATGCGCAAAATCCATCGCTATATCGCTTATCGAATGTACGTATCGTAATCCTCGCTTGACTGACTCACAACCTTCCCCCCCCTTGCGGGCATCGTTTTGTACTAAACTGTATAATACTACATAGAACCGCGATAAAGAAGTACAATAACAATAGGCTATTATCTAATTGCAAATTTTAAACGCAAAGTAAAGAAAAGAAGTCCAAATGCGGGAAAGGTAATAAAGGTAATACCAAGTGTGCGTCTTGTCGGCGTGTAACAATATTAATGAAATATGACCATCATCAGTCACATAGGTTAGTTATTTTTTACCAAAGTTCCAATTTAGATTACGGTTTTTTCCAAAATAGCCCCTGTGATCTCAGACACTCAGAGGAGACCATGCAGAGAAATCACGAACGCCCTAAAACTGCGCAGAGGTGCACAGAAGCCACAAAATGGCTAACCAAGCCGCCGATGCAGCCTACATAATGTCTGTGAAGGCCACCGAAAGCCGCTGATGGTCAACTAAAACCCGAATGATCTCCGTTTCATACGCTGGTCGAATGCGCTGCATAGCAGCCACCGAGGTTCAAGCTCGAAGCCATCGTAGGGCCGCTCGATTCGCTGATGGGCCAGCGGTTTTTTCCTTTTGCGACCTCTTCCTATTCCTGACGACGAAATTGGCAAGGGACTCGTAAATAGCAATTTTCACATAAATCTTGACGTATATTTTACGTAACAGCTGAACAAGCTTGAGCGGCTTCAAAATTTTTGTATCAGGTTCATATTTGGATTGCGAAAATATGACCACGTTTCCGAATATCGTAAAAGACTCAAGTGGCTTCCTATTCATTTTCGCCGGAATACTCACATTCTCATTCTCCTTTATAACATATTATTTACTTCTAATAGTCCCCAGTACCTTAAGGAACGTTTTAAATTCCTTCGCCTTTCCACTGCCCACAATTTGCGCCATGAAACGTACCGAAAACTTATGACGCCTGCACACACTTCATCCTATTATGGTAATTCTTTTACGGTGCAGGCTGTCAAACTTTGGAATATGCTGCCTCTTACTGTCAGAGAGGCCAAATCTTTACCAATATTTAGAAATTTGCTCAGAAAGCACTATTTGTCCACAAATAGCTATGTCTGATTAACAGAATATAACCATGCTAATACTTTTATTATAATAACTTGTGTATTATTCTATACATAATCGTGTATATATGTATGTATTTGTGTATATATATTTATATATATATATATATATATAATATTAGTTATGAATATTTATGTTTCTATTGCCATTCTTCTGCACCACCTATTTCGCCTGATTCAAATTTTTCTCATTTAGGTTGCCTGGAAGAGATCGCTTTGAGCGATAAGGCCGCCTATTGTATTGCCTGGAAAATATTGTAAATGTTATGGTCTGTTTCTGTAATTATATATTTTGGTGTGTAATAAAGTGTTATCTATCTATCTATCTATATTTTGAAATAGATACTTTAATTATATTAGGATATGGTATGTTTGCTTTATAAATCTATTGTCATGGTTTTTAGACTGACAGTTAGTGTGTTAGTTAATTAACTATGATTAGTTATAAAGATTTACTTTTAAACTAAAAGACTGTTCTGGAACTTGTTTACAAGATAGGGAAGTAAAGGGAACTCGTTCTACTTATAGAAGGGAGTGTAAAATAAAATAAATTGCGTAATTTTCTTACACCTCCTCAGCTGAGGCGCGGTAGATGTCGCTGAGTGCAATCTAATTATATTGAAGCAACTCGGCGCTTGCGGGCGCAATCTAGGAAACGTTCAGCTAAAAATATATATCAAGGAGGCATTCTGCATAATAAGTCGTGGTAGTAGAAAGTAAATGTTAGTTATAGGTTTTATCCGTGCAGGAACGGAGAAAGAATACAATTTCCTGCGGCTGGGCGGCCTGTCGTAAGAGGCGACAAAACGACCCACAACCAGGTGGTAGGGTATTTGTCCGACTGGGTAACTACCACCCCTGGTCTGAAGTATGTCGCCATAATAACCTTGAGTTGTGTTCCGTCATTATTGACCAGGTTCCAGTCACCCTTAAGAGAGCAGCATTTGTAGCACCTTTGGTGTTGCAAATGTCCATAGGCGATGTAACCGCTTTCCATCAAGTGGGCCGTCTGCCTGTCTGCTGAACTCATAAAAAAGGTATTTTTTATTTTATATTGCGTTGTTTTTTTAAGGTATATTATTGTACAATGATTAGATATATAATTATACAATATTTATTTGATATATAAACATATATCTAAACTGTATTTGTAAAGACAGGTTGCAAAGGCTGCTATGATGCTATGAAAAATATTTTATGTAAAAGAACAAATATTCCTATTATATCCTTTATCAATCTCATTCCTGTAATTTGCGCTCAAATGAAAATCTTCTAACGATACCTAAACACACTTCGTCCTTTGTAGAAATTTCCTTTGTCGTGCAGGCTGTTCGCCTGTGGAACTCCCTCCCCTTGAAAATCAGACAAGCTACATCCATTGGTCCATTAAATAAAATTTGTTGCAATAAATGGAATTCTATTATTATTCGCACGTAAGTATATGTAATTTATATTATATTAATCTATTTAATTATGTATGTCTTTATTAGTTTATTATTGTAGTAATTTTGTTTTGTCTTCAATTACGAAATATCTCCTTGGACACCGGGTTGTCTGGAAGAGACCGCTATAAGCAATAAGGCCGCCCATTGTTCTAATTAAAATATATTTATATTAAATATCTAGGTTTAAGTTATGGTGAACAATAAAGAGTTTTCATTCATCCATTCAAATATTACCAGTATTTACAACATATATATACGAATGTATATATATTGTAGTAAAGAAAGAAGAATCCATTCAAAGAAGCAAGTGAGGTGTGTAAGAATAAGCCTGTATGGCACTCTGTTGTTCGTGCCTACCCCGCAAGGGACCTGGCGTGAAGTTATGTATGTATGTATGTATATACGAATATCATTAATTTTGACCCCTCCCTCTTTCATGCCACAGCTTGTCACATTGATGGGACTCCTTCCTCCCTAGTGTGACATCAAATTTTGCAATTTTACACCAAGAAATTATTCAATTAAAATAGCAGTTCCGTAATTACCTAGCTATTCGTTTCCTTAGAAATGAGATGGCTGAGCCCTGAAGTAAAGAAGGTAATAATTGTATAGAGAAAACCATACACACATACACACTCTATACACGATAGAGACGCTACTTTTTGTTCTCATCCCAGTTCGACTTTTCAGAATTGAGTAGTTAATGAGAACATGTTATTATAGTTTCTCACATTCTTTACTTATAAAAAAAATTTAAATAAATATTTTAATATTACCTTTATAACATCATGATAGAAATAATTACTTTTTAAACAATAATTAATGTGCTATAATTCCTTCTATTTACTAGTACTAAAACTCGTACAAAATCTACGAGGTCGCTAAGTTTTGTAAGACAATAAAAAGTATTTCACTTATGTTTTAATTAATATATAAGTTATTCTTTGTTCACATTTCTCCTTTATTAAAGTCTTTGCCTACGCAAAACATCTTGAATGTCAACATAAAAATACAATAGCATGCAGAACCATTATTTCGTGTGTCTAGTGTCTAGGTCACCTCTCTCGTCACCCATCCCCGTCACTAATCTCGTCAAATGTCTCTGTCACCTGTATCCGTCACCTCTCGGTCACCTTTCTTATTTGCATACTTCAAAATCTGTATTCATTTTTTGTTCACCTCCTCCAAACCCGTTCGTAAATCCAAACTTCACGCCCAAGAGTCGCATTGCGAATAAAAAAGTACTGTTTCTTTTACAACGTCGTCTGTTGGCTCAATTTTGAAATTCAATTTAGAGTTAGTGCTAAATGTATCCTAGCAATCTAGACCACTGCATTGATAGCGTAGACCGACTTACACGGAGCTCTAAGAAACCCAATACTGGTTGGTACATTTACCTGGCTGGGAATCCACAATCTATACCTAGAAATTTTATTACAAACACAAAAGTTTGTTTAAAAGGCAGATGTTTTGACGTGGCTTCGTTTGCGTAAATATTTTAATAAAATACATGAATTTGAAAAGGCAAAGATGGCCATATCCTGCGGAATCTCATTCTTACTATGAAAATATATTTTTTTATATATTATTATCTTGTTTACTGTTTGCTACGAATTCAATATTTTTTTGGAAAGAAATTATATAACATATTTATGCAATTATACAAAATAAAAAATAGAACAGGAAAAATAAAAAACTAAAAATAATATTGAGACAGATAAATATGAAGTAAATAATTTTTAGTTAGATATGTTCCTGGGGAGTTCCTTGCAGCATCTTCTGCTTCAAACTAAAGTAACACGTGTAAACTGCTGTACTTAGAATAGGAAATATAGCTAATTTTATAACTCTAGGACCTACAAACAATGTTTTCCAGTAGAACTTCAGAATTTGTATAAAAAACACGATTATCAGGATCGTAGGCAGTAGAGATCCAACGTGTCTACCTACCCCAATGCGAAGCAAGCGTAACAGTAGCGTGTATATGTTAAGGGCAATTTGATTAACCGGGCAGTATTAATATGGACCAATCATTATGAATAATGACCAACACAAATAGTACATTAATATGATAGGAGAGACAAAGACAATCGGAAAAAATGATTACTTTGGCCAGTCCATATTAATATATTGACATATAGATGCGTTGATATTTATCATAATAACATCTTCACACAACTAAAATTATGATAAACAAAAAAATCTACAGTTCATTTGCTTTATTTCATTGCCCAAGATAAGGTAGTCATTATCCTTACTGACCAGGAAAGGTGATTAAGAATGCAGTTCTATTTGTATTGCCCACTTGATACGGGCATTATGTATACAGACCGGTCATTATTCATAGTGACCGGATTTCTCAAATTGCCCGTAACTTATATACATATCAAAAGAATTTCTATTGATCTGCTTGTCTGTTACCCACCCTACTGTGTTCCTCCCGCCATTTTAAAAGCTTCGATTCTAAATGACATTGTTTGCAATTAAAATTATATCAACTGACATAATTTGCTTATTGTGTTAAATTACTTAAAGGCAATAACATTTAATTATGCGCTTTATCGCCTACGACATAATGCTGGTTTTACGATGAAGAAATTATTCGAATTAATATAGGGAGCAATTTAAATTGGTTATGCCATATGCTTTTAGGTCGTCAAGTCGTTCAAACCTCTAAGTTCGCTATTTTAAGTACAAAACAGTTAATTACTATTTGAAATGTTTAAATAACTAAGTTTTTAAAGGTATTTATATAAATATATAATTGTTTATTGTACACCAAAGCATAGATAGACTAACAGAAGTAGAAAAAAAGTGTGTGTGTGTACTTATGTACACGCGTTAGAACTTATACTTCTTTGGCCTAACAAAATAAATAACAATAGAAAAACTAAAATGTTGACTATAGCTAACTTCAAGCTGTCGGTTGACTGTAGCCAACTTCAGGGTGACTGTTTTTCGTGACAGTGTGCGCGCACATCGTAAAAGTATAACTTCGAAACTAAAATGTTGCACTATAGCTAACTTCAGGGTGTCGGTTGACTATAGCTAACTTCAAGGTGTAGCTTTTTGTGTGACGGTGTGCGAGCGCATCGTTAAAATTAACTCTCATCATTTTTCCCTAACGCGCCTAAAGAAGTATAACTTCAAAAGTAAGAGATAGTACAAGTGGCGGCCTTATCGCTAAGAAGCAATCTCTTCCAGGCAACTCTTGACAGGGATAGATAGATTTTTAATACTGATGGTGGTGCAGTTAATAAAATAATGATTTATGATAAATAAACATAGTACATATAAGCACAAAAAGGATATAAATTTATAAATGTCCACGCATGCGTATACTTATATAATATTTAGTATTCATGTAAATTAGAAGCTGGTATTTTTACAAAACAAGAATAATTCACCAAAATTCTTTGAGTCAACTCAAGCTCGCAGGCCCATAGAGTTGTGCCAGTGATTTAAGTTAACTCAAAATTGCGCCACGATACAGCAAGACGGTTTGCACCCTGTAAACCACGATGCACACACCAAATCGAAAGCAGTGTAATAGACCAGGAGAATAAAATCGCCGCTAAGTTAATAAAGCAACAACAATTTGTGAATGAGTTAATACACCGCGACAGTGCAATGAGATAACGCAATTGCGCTATAGACTAACCAAAATATATCTCAAAAGTCGGTGCAAGTGTACTATATAAACAAAAATTACTAGAAGGTGCATCGTTAATCTATTACAACATGACGTAATCATTTGTCCAAATGACAACCAAGGTCACTGGACCTATCAATTTGTCCGTTTTATGTGTCACCGTAATACTATAAAAACCATAACTTTATAATTTAACTATTAGGACTACAAACTATTGCTAAATTGAGACATTTTGTTATTTTATTGCATGAGTTTAGAAGACAGACAAACATGGACTGACTGATGGACAGCGGTTACCATCGACAAATTGAGAACCTCCTTCTTTTTGCAAGTCCGTAAAAAATTAACAGATTTTTAACAAAAGCTTTAAGTCGGTACAAAGTAAAACATAGAAAGGCAACAACACATTTGCTGTACTATTGTTAAAAAAAGATATGTTCCAGTCTTCGATGGTTTTATTTTCTTGTCCACAATACAGGTATCTTAATTTGTAAATCTTAATATTATGTGCGTCAAGTGGCTCCATGTAAAAAACCAGAGAGGGGGTGTGAAGCTCCGGCACGTCACGGTTGACGCGCCTGTTAATTGACGTTGACAGACGCGTTCCGTTTCTATTACATTTGCTATATTTTATATATTACTTTGCGCCGATTTCAATTCTAATGTAATAATAATGTAAGGGGATTTCTTTTTTGTTACAAAAAATCGAAATGTGTGCTGGGACACATATTAGAAGTGAAGCTTCAACGGACAAGTGGAAAATCTTCAACTGATAAGTGATAAAATGAATCGCAACAAAATTTCAACTTGAAGTTTTACGGGCAGGTTGTTAATGTACTTGTCCAATTTGAAAACCTTTTACCTACCAATTTAAAAATGTAAGTGACTGAGTGTTAGACATCGTGACTGTGACACTTTTTCGTGAGCGAAAAATCGTAAGACCCCCCCGTCTATATAAAAGTTTCACTTTAAAAATTTATAACTAGCCGATAGACCTGGTACAATTATAATAAATACGAAGGCAAAGGCATGAGAAATAAGATTTCTGACTATATCATATGATTGTTTGCAATTTAACGTCTGTCTATAAAAAAAATACAAATTTACGTACATGCACAATCGTTTTTAAATCAACCTTTCATAATGTAACGACTATTTATAATGCTAGGCAGCTAAATCGAAAACTTACGTTTTTTTATAATATTCATGTGACATATACCTCCACAAACAACAGACAACAAAAAATGTAACTGGTTTTATTAGGTAGTCCAATAACGGAGACATACAAACATACACGTATAAACAATGTTATTTTATATTTTATTGGTTTTGTGCTTCATATTATTATACCGGCTTATCTTTGTCAACAAAAACAGAGATTACTGGAAGAAACGTAACGTAGTTGAAGTGAACGGGACTCTTTGGAAGTTTTTATTCAGTGGACGATCTTTGTCAGAAATTTACAAAGAAGTGTATGAAGAGCATAACGAATCTCACATTGGTTTGTTCTTAGGATCTAGTCCAGCATTAATAATAAAGGATTTAGAGGATATACACCTTGTTTTATCCGGTGAATTTCATAATTTCTACAGTCGAGGTATAATTAAGAATCCCAATGATGTATTAGCTGACAATATTGTATTCATTGATGAATTTCCAAAATGGAAGGTAATAAGACATAAATTTTCACCTGTCTTCACAAGTTTAAGACTCAAAACGATGTATGTGGTGATAGAAAAGTGTGCTAAAGATTTTGTTGAATTAATTGCACACGATAAAACTATGAATGATAAACCATTTAATGCTCTATACACTTATACAACTGCATCTATAGGTGCTTCAGTATTTGGCATAGAAACTCTAACAGGTAAAAACCTAATGGAGTCTCCATTTTTAGATATGGCCTGGAAATCTATGATGCCATCTTTAAAGACAAATTTGAGAATTTTAATTGGAAATGTATTTCCCAAATTATTTCTATGGCTCAATTTGAAAATTTTCGGTGAATATGAAGATTTTTTTGTAGATGCTGTCAAAAAAGTTTTAAAACACCGACGTCGTGCTGAAAGGCGCCCAGACTTTATAGATTTGTGTCTAGATTTACAAAATCAAGGTACAATGATAGATCCTATTACAGGTTACAAGCTAGAACCATCAGATGAGATTATTGCAGCTCAAGCGTTTTTCTTTTTTATTGCTGGAATAGACACAACAGCAAATGCAATGCATTTTACGCTTCTAGAACTAGCTAGTAATCCAAAAGTTCTTTTAAAGCTCCACGGTGAAATCGATGCAGTATTTCAAAACGATAAGCAGGAGCTATCCTATAATGATTTAGACAGAATGCAATACTTAGATATGGTTATTAATGAAGCATTGAGAAAGTATCCTCCAGTAGGAGTTATACAAAGAAAATGTACCAAAGATACTGTATTACCATCGAAAACTGTAAAAGTAGATAAAGATACTATTATAATAATTCCAATATATGCGTTACATAGGGATGAGAGTTTGTATCCCGATCCTGATTTGTTTTATCCGCAAAGATTTGATCCAAATGAGAAGAAAGTACAAAAATCTAGCTTCCTGGCTTTTGGCGAGGGTAATCGAATTTGTTTAGGTAAGTGGTGTGGTGTGTATATGATTTCTTTATTTCTCTTACGTGTATATTATTATTACTAACATTTCTCAATGTAAGGTTTTAGAGACGCTTTTATTAGGTTGACCTATAGCCCTACTTGTATGTCAGTATTTATCAATCAATAAAAATTATAATCTAAGACATCTATCTGTCAGTCGCATGCGAGGCGCGCTGAAGGCTATGTATAAAAATCAAAAATTCCTTGTGTCAAATCAGTGACAGTGATAGAAAGTTACATCAGTGATTTGACTTAAGACAAAATTGCATCTTAATGCAGAATACCCATAGGCATAATACGGAATTTGGAAAATATAGAACTTGGAAAATACAAAATGTGGAAACTTAACTGAGAACGCAAAAAAATGCCTACTCGTCGTTCAGATCGCAAAACGCGCCACAGTCTAATAAGTGGAGGCGGGGGAATAATCTCCTAATAACTCTGCGCTAAAGTTCTTGCGCAAATACTTTCTGAATAAGCGAACTAACAAACCGCCACAGTGACCTGAGTTAACACAATTGGGTACTTTACAACCAAATCTATTTCCATTATGACATCAAAGTACTGCGTTGTGACGTCATAATACTAAAGAGGTCATTATTTATTTAAAATTTATGGAAATTATTTGTTTGGGCATATTTTGGAAGCAATATGATAGCAAGGTATGTAAACGCAAGCTCTTTTTTATATCATATCTCAATGCTGATAGCATTGAGATAAATTTCAAAATAAAAACACACGACAAAAGTAGTCAAATAATGGATCTCACTTTCGATATCAAGCGAACATATATCGGATATCGAGTAACAGATAGACAAAAGTTGTGATGCATTTACTATAGACAAGCGACAATATATTACTTATTTAGCTGTCAAATAACTGGAACGCCAGCGCCGCCCTAGCGGCGCTTCACGGAGTCTACAACGTGGTAATATGATCGCGCGATGGAGCGAGGAACAACACAGTTATACACACTTCTTTGGTGATTTTTGAAGAGTAAACTCCTTACGTTTGTCCGGTGAATATACGAGTAATTATGAAGTGTTCATAAAACTTATAATCGCGTACAATGTCACATTGTAGTTTGTTTTAAATTTTATTTCAATCTTCAAGATACGACCACAACGTTCAAACATTGAGTACTTATTCGGAGAAAATGTATAACTACTTATCTCCGTCATAAACATTATAAGATAATAGGGTACCTTGCACAATGTGATGTCTGTTCTTTAATAGCTTACATGAGCCAGGCACCAATATCATACTCTCACATTAAATTAATTATCTTAAAGTTTTACCAACGACGCGGCGCGGTCGATTACTTTTGACCTCTTATTTAAAGATGATTAGTAGAACTTTTTGAGTTCATATGTGTGCGTCACGGGCGAGCTTGGAAACATCACTTTTTGGAAAGAAAGGGGGAGATTTTGAATAAGGAATAGATAGGAGCGAATGAATGGAAAGAATGACGCGTACAGGTACACTCTTTTGGAAATTATTTCAAACTAGCTGTCCCGACAGACGTCGATATGCCAACAGCAGCGCCATCTACCGGGTCCAATTATGAACCAAATTAGAAACCTTCTTTGGTTCATGCACAACAACTTTACTAAAGATCATCACATGACCAAATGGGTAGTTTACGATTCTATAATAGACATACAGACAAACGTTCATTTTTATTAAGATGTTTAAATACTCTATCACGCTACAATGATAGCCATATTATATTATTATTTGACTTGACTTTATGTTGTTGGTCCGAAGACCTCACAACTTTACCGGGGCTTTTGGGGCTCGAGCTCGAGCGCTCGAGCCCGGGGGCAACTTGCTTGAGGGAGCTCCCTAGGGAGTTTTACCTCGGCTGGACTTTTGCCATGAGAGGGGGATGAATCTGATGATGCCCGCCAATGGGCGACATAATGAACTAATTGAGAACGGGTGACGGGTAATATAAGGCCCGAGGGGAAGGATCCCGGCGGACCGGGATCGGCGGTTCGCGGCGGCCTACGCTATCTTACTGCCGTTTCGCAACGTGTTATGACTGGGAGAGAAGAAACGGCGAAAGAAACTTCCCAGCAACACGCCTAGTCTATCCTGTGGGGGGGCTATGACTCCTGGCGTCCCTCGCGAGGACGTGGAGAGATCGTGATAGGCGTTGTCTGAGACGCCACCGTCTATGTCTGTCTATCGGTGCCTGCCATCCTGCCGTCCTAACCGCGGGCGGGCTGATCCGGGCCAGCCGTTTTGTGATAGTGTCGACCTTGTTCGTAAGGACATTACGCGGTCGTCGCACGAGGAGCCTTTAGCCGAGGCTTGTTATCGGACGCGGATATGATAGCCATGTCCAGTGCCTAGTCATCTACTAAAATATATATATCCTAATTCGGTGCAGGTGTACCACGAGATCAACAACAATGACTCTGTTGTAACTTGACCCAATCATTGGTTGTCTTTTTTGATACTAGCTGTGCCCGCCTGCAACTTCGTCCACGTAGACTTTTTTCGCAGAAGTCCAAAAAAAGTAACTAAGTCACTCCTTATAACATCAGCTATCTGCCATTGAAAGTCCCATCAAAATCTGTCAAGCCATTTAAGATATTAGCCGGAACATCCAGACAGACAGACAGTGAGAAAAATTCTAAAAATGTAATTTTCGGAATCTCCTGGTCCGAATTATTCCCCACTGATTTTAACCCTTTTCTATTTTGACATCAACAGATACCTCAATTTTATTTATCTGTATGTGTTCAAGCTGTGACAAAGGTCACTCGCCTTATCAATTATAAAAGTCACCGGCATTTTGTGAAAACCGTAACTTTATAATATACCTAATCAAATTATAAACTATAGTTAAATCATAGACTGTGATCACAGGATTTCACAATTTATAGAACAAGTTTATTTAAAGAGTTTCCGCTTCGGCCAAAAGTTCCGTTAACCCGAAAAATAGTATAAAATCATTCGTTTTTTGAACATTCAATTCGTAACCAAATAATAACTTTCAGAGAATACATTTATGAAACTACTGGTATTCATTAAAAATGCCAAATTAGTTTTCTGTCTCTATTCATTTTATAATATCTGTACTTATATTCTAGTACTAATCTTTGCTCGCGGTTTCGCACGTTATGAAGAATGAAGATGAATCCCTAACGTAATCAGGCCACACATCAATGATGTTATCATTCGCGTTGCTATGACGTGGTGGCAACAATAATAACGTGAGCTCAGTGACATATTTTTACATATATATATTAGGGTCGTCGTTAAAAATTAAATTTCTTGCGACGCCCCCTAAAAAGCTTCCTTTTAATGAAAAAACACTGAGATTTTTTTTATAATTTTTTCAAGTCAAGACATCACGTGCCTCAAGACGATTCAAGTTAAAACTAAAAATATAAGAAAAATTGAAAGATAAGCTTGAATCACGAAGAATTTTAAACTTTTTCTGAAACTATAATTTGAAATTCATCACTGAGAATGATAATACGGAAGGTATTTCATTGTTAAAACTTCTCCAATCTTAAAACAATTATTACTTCTAAGTATGAAGAAGTTTCCTGAAAAAACATGATATTACCCAAAAATTAACTTGAATCGTCTTGAGGCACGTGTTGTCTTGACTTGAAAAAATTAAAAAAAAAATCCCAGTGATTTTTCATTAAAAGGAAGCTTTTTAGGGGGCGTCGCAAGAAATTTAATTTTTAACGACCAATGATATGCAAAATTTCGTGATGACGAATTAAGTAGTTAATGCGTGAAAGACTCACATACAAACAATCCAACAAACAAACTCACATCTCATTTATAATACTAGTTAGGATCTAGTCTAAGGATAATAAGATATAACAAATAACATAAATTCTTATGTTGCACTGTGATTTTTATGAATCTTTCATAATTTAACACCAGTTTAAAGTCCGATTAGTTAAATTTTAAACTTACAGTTTTTATAATATTTCTGTGGCGTATAACATACAATCAGACACAACAAAAAATATAACTGGTTTAATTAGTCCAATAGCGGAGAGGTACAAACATACACGTTTATACAATGTTATTTTATATTTTATTGGTATTGTGCTTCATATTGTTATACCGGCTTATCTTTGTCAACCAAAACAGAGATTACTGGAAGAAACGTAACATAGTTCAAGTGAACGGGACTCTTTGGAAGTTTCTATTAAGTGGACGATCTTTGTCAGAAATTTACAAAGAAATATATGATAGGCATAACGAATCTCACATTGGTCTCTTCTTAGGAGCTAATCCAGTCTTAATAATTAAGAATTTAGAGGACATACAAGCTGTGTTAGCTGGTGAATTTCATAATTTCCACAATCGAGGCATTATTATGAAGAATCCCAGTGACAAATTAGCTGATAATATATTATTCATTGATGAATTTCAAAAATGGAAAATAATTAGAAATAAATTTTCACCTGTCTTCACAAGTTTAAGACTCAAAACGATGTATGTCGTTATAGAGAAATGTGCCAAAGATTTTGTTGAATTAATAGCAAATAATAAAGCTATGAATGATAAGCCATTTAATGCTCTTTACACATATACAGCTGCATCTATAGGTGCTTCAGTATTTGGCATAGAAACTCTAACCGGTAAAAATCTAATGGAGTCTCCCGTTTTAGATATGGCTTGGAAGTGTATGACGCCGTCCTTAAAGATAAATTTGAAATTTTTTATTGGAAACGCATCTCCTACGTTATTTAAGTGGCTCAATTTGAAACTTTTCGGCGAGTACGAATATTTTTTTATAAATGCAGTTAAGAACGTTTTAAACCGCCGGCGTTATGCACAAAAGCAACCAGACTTTATAGATTTGTGTCTAGAATTACAAAAACAAGGTACAATGACAGATCCTGTCTCTGGTTACAGACTAGAACCATCAGATGAAATTATTGCAGCTCAAGCATTTTTCTTTTTCCTTGCTGGAATAGACACAACAGCAAACGCAATGCATTTTACGCTTCTAGAACTAGCTAGTAATCCAAACGTCCTTTCAAAACTCCATGATGAAATCGACGCAGTGTTACCAAACAACAAGCGGGAATTGTCATATGATGATTTGGATTGTATGCAATACTTAGATATGGTTATTAATGAAGCAATGAGAAAATACCCTCCAATAGGAGCGATACAAAGAAAATGTACCAAAGATACTGTATTACCATCAAAAAATGTGAAAGTAGAAAAAGATACTATTATAGTAATCCCAATATATGCGTTACATAGGGATGAGAGTTTGTATCCCGATCCTGAATTGTTTGATCCGCAAAGATTCGATCCCAATGAGATGAAAGTACAAAAATATAGCTTTCTGGGATTTGGCGAGGGTAATCGAATTTGTTTAGGTAAGTGGTGTATATGTTTTCTTTATTTTTCTTACGTTAATATTTACTAAACTTTCTCAATATGATTTTTTATTAGCTTGACCTTTATGTATGTTTATATGTCGGGATGTAAAGAATTTTTACAACGAAATTTTCACCAGTTGAAACGTCAGATAAATTTTAAAATTTGCACACGTGTAAAGGACCGGATGACAATACAATGATTTTATAACGTTGTCTTCTTAACCAGTCAGGATCAGTTAAAATATGTTAACTATAAACTGTCCGTTCAAAGAGAGTGCCACATTTTAGATCTATTGCCAAACATACCATACCATATATTTCTTAATTATGCTTACTTTCAGTTTGTTTCAAGACAAAAAATAAGAAAACAAAAACTGTAGTTTAAAAAAAATAAAAAATTATTTAATATTTTCTTAAGTTTTCGCGACTTGTATACATAATAAAACTACGTTTTAACGGTTCCAAGCGCGGTTATTTATTTGACCTTGGTTTATCCGACGTTTCGGCCGCTTTTCAGTGGCCGTGGTCACGGAAGACGAAGATGACATTTGTCTAACGTGTATTGTCAAAGTTTTTATTCAGCCTACCGCCAACTTGTTCATTTTAATTATTTAGTTTTAATTTTGTTTATGGTTATTATTTACTCTATGGGAGGTTAATCTAATTTACCACCGCTTCACAACATGTTATGGCTTGAAGAGAAGAAGCGGCGCAAGAAACTCTTCAGCAATCATGCTTAGTTCTAAAAATTTTATATAATATTAAAATGGGTGGAAGGAAGAATATTAGATATTAGGATTGTAAAAAATCATTTTTTTGTATAACAAGTTTACTCTGTAGTGTTATTGTGAAAATTGTGTGGTGCATTATCTTATACTATTATTTTCAAAATAATTTGAAGTTGATTTTAATGATTTACCGTTTTTGGAAATTCAAGATTTTGATGATTTTGATGTTTAACATAATATGGTATCACTGGCGTACTCGTTAAACAATTAATGAGTCAGTCCGTGTAATTGCCCTTCAAATACAAATGTGTGTGCCGAAGTAATTTATTGGGTTCAGGTAATCCATCGCTAAGCCGAGACCGTCTAAAGGATTTGGGTGTAAAGGCGTCAATCTTCGGAAACGTCAGATCCTATATCTGATGGAATATTTATCAAATTTTCTTAGCATTTATACTACTCAACTAGTTATACACCCGTGACTTTCCTTTTAAAGAAGAAATAAATTTTATATAATTTTCTCATACAACAATTTACAAGGGGCAGACCCCTGGTCTATTGTATGTTGCTATAACGACCTTGAGTTGTGTTCCAACATTGGTGGCCAAGTTCCAGTATCCCTTAAGAGAGCAGCAGCACATTTGCAGCACCTTTGCTGTTGCAAATGTCCATTGGCGATGATAACTGCTTTCCACCAAGTGAGCCGTCTGTCTGTCTGCTGAGCTTCTACAATAAAAAAATCATGTCCGTCTCGGGACGCCCGAGAAAAGTGATAACTTAAACTAATCTAAGTTGAACTACTTAATATTGAAATTGTTTAACTTGAGAAAAGCTTAGGTTATTACTTAAATTTTGTGTATATAGCGCATGGGTTAGAGTGAGATAGGATGAGAATACCTACAGCTGCCGTACGCGTGAGAGAAAGGGAAGCCAGACTGGCGCCGTAACGCGTTACGTAACAAGCGGTTTATTCTCCCATAAGAAGTTATCACTTCAAAAATTTATATGACGTAACAGTCGTCAATATTCCCTACCCACCCGTTTTCCTACTGTCATTTACCCCGTTTTATTAATTTCAGGTGCCAGATTCGCCAGGCTCCAGATGAAAGCAGGCCTGGCTTGGCTGCTTAGAAGGTTCACCCTAGTGGAACAACATTACAAGAAGGATAGTTTTGAACCCAGCGCGTTCAGTATAAGAGACGTGGACGCTAAATATGAACTGATACCCAGAAACGTGTGAAATAATTATGAGGTTTAGCTGATCAGTTGTTGAAATTGGACCATAACGTCTATGTTTTAAGATTCCTTTTTCATAAAATAAAGCATTATGTTTAGACAACATTTTGAAATAATGAATCCATGTTTTCACGATTTTAAGCGCTGTATTTTATTTTAATCCACGATCAATATATAAAATAGGTACTGCGTTTAAAATGTTAAAATTGCAAAATGCACCAACTTCAAGATGTATGTAGAAAATATTTACCTATTGATTTCTTGTTTGAAGTCATTTACTTTTATTTAAAAAAATTATGCCAGAATATTCAAAGTGACACTTCTTTAGAATCGAATGTAACGATACTAAGATGAGATAAACATATAAAGGTCTGGCCAAACAGCGGATGGGACGGGACGGCGAAGCTACGCTAGCGGAACGGCATCGCGGCGTGGATGTCACACTACGAGCGTGATGATCGCGCTAGCATAGCGTCGGCCGACCCATCACAATCGGCGCGATTTCTCGAGCATTTCGAAAAGAGATTCAAGTCCTTGGCTATGGATTCCCATATCGCAGCTTTCAAGTTCGCATTTTTGTACTGCTGATGGCTCAAGTCATGTAGCCTCGAACAATTTCGATTAATTTTTCCACTTTCTCCACGTTCATTTTGTAAATAGATACAAAATTGGTGTCACGCCGAACGCGACGTGCTCCCGTCGCGCTGTCTATTTGACTACTCAAATGAATATCCATAAAACACAAAAAGATCATCGCGCCCACGTCGCTATCGCGCCCCGTCCCGCCGCTCTCGTATTGCATTTCCACCGAACGCGGCGGCGACGTGACGCGACCGCTAGTCGAGCGCCGAGCGCGACGGCTCTATGTGACATATTCTACATTAACTAATATATTACAACTCTTCACGTCCCGCCAGCGTCGCGTCGCCGTCCCGTCCCGTCCGCTGTTTGACCAGTCCTTAAATCTATAGAACTGAGCCTGCAAGAGCATGAGACACGAGTTTTACATTGTGCAACACAGATTAGAGAGTCAATAAGACCGATCGTTAAACATAGGTCTGGTTTGCATCGAAATAGAACTGATAATAATATTGTTTAGACTTGAAGGTGACACTTACCAAGTTTATTTTGAATATAATATGTTGATTGAGTTAGGCTAAATGTATATATATATATATATATATATATATATATATATGAATATATTTATATTATTACTAGCTGTCCCGCAGACGTCATCTTGCCTGGAAAAGCTTCAATCGATATGCCGACAGCAGCGCCACCTACCGGGTCAAATTGTGAACCAACTCAGAAACCTTCTTCAGCTTATACACAACAACTTTCATGAAGGTAATCACATGATCAAATGTATAGTTTACGATTCTATAAATGACATACAGACAAACATTAATTTTTATATATAACTAGCTGTCCCGGCAGACGT
The DNA here is from genome assembly GCA_012273795.1 of Dendrolimus punctatus. Taxonomy (NCBI): domain Eukaryota; kingdom Metazoa; phylum Arthropoda; class Insecta; order Lepidoptera; family Lasiocampidae; genus Dendrolimus; species Dendrolimus punctatus. The sequence goes on from CM022531.1 coordinate 10,906,919, forward strand.
CATCCTGCCTGGAAAAGCTTCAATCGATATACTGACAGCAGCGCCACCTACCGGGTCCACTTTTAAACCAACTCAGAAACCTTCTTCAGCTTATACACAACAACTTTGCTAAAGATCATCACATGGCCAAATGTATAGTTTACGATTCTATAAAGGACATACAGACAAACATTCATTTTTATACAACGTGTTTCATTTTAAATGATAATAAATCATAATTTTAGTAGTCTTACTCCATACAAAGTTTTTGGTACTATTAAATCAACCGTAATGTCAAAATTAAAAAAAAGCAATTTCCGAACAAATTAATTACGATAAAAAGACAATAAAAACAGAACATCTTGTAAATATTGGTTCACTGACCTTGGTAAGAATGAACATCTTCCGCGCTTAATGATGAAGAGACGAGCTGGCAACATGATACATTTGGTCACTAACCTACCGATTTAGTCACAATAACAGATACATGTTGTTGTAAAATTCTGAAATGCAAAATGAGGTCTTGTAGCTAAACCAAAGAAGCTACCTTGATTCGTTTTTGTATTTGGGTAGAGTACGTCATGACGAAAACGTGATCTGATTTATTGTCGTAGGGTCTGAACCACGCTGTATATAAGAAGAAGAGGAGGAAAAGTTAGAAAAGAGTTATCTGTGAGTATATTCTATGAAGTTTCTCTGCTACTGCGTGTGAACTGCACACACACTGTTTCTATAATTATATAATTTATCGTTTGGCTCATATGAAGCAAGATACTAACAATAACTACGTGTTACAAAAAACATGCCAGGCCAGGGGTCGGCAACCTTTTGAGACGGAAGAGCCTAAAACACAATTTACAAAATTTCGAAGTTTTCAAAGAGTCACAATTTTTTCTTGCCAACAATAAATATTACTTGCATAAATTAAGTGTTTGATAATAACAAACAAATCTATTTATTCATATATAAGTAGTGTTTTTCACAACAAAAAGATAATATTTATGTGACATTATTAGATAATTACTTATTATTAAATAAAAAAAATGAAAACAATTAACTTACAAGACTAACTTGTGCTCCAATAACAAACTCAATGGAAACCATGTCTTTTGTACATATCGAGAGCTTCATATACGGGCATATGTAAAAATGACATTTTCTGTTGTTTACAAAAAATATGTATGTTACAATTTAGAAAACCTTACCAGTATGCAAGTGTACCTAAGAAGAAGGTTATTCCGGATTTCAGCCTTATACGATCATTTAGTTTTGTTTCATTCACAACTTTGTACATTGCGTAATACTGCACTTTTGTCTGTACGCCCATTTCGTGTGAAGCCCTTGATGTATAACTAAAGAGCCGCAGCCCTACATCCAAAGAGCCACATGTGGCTCGCGAGCCGCAGGTTGCCGACCCCTGTGCCAGGCGATGTAATTGATGCCCGGTAAGTCCTCCCCACGTCGGTTGATTTTCATTACTGTCAGCGCGAACACCTGTCCACCGAACTTATTAGTTGGAATCAGATATATATTTTACACATACATATTGGCTAGATAAAACTCTCTCACTGACACTACACCCTGTCAAATTATCCGCTTCTATTATGTTACGTTGTACAGAAATTACTTTTAGTCTGTTATAAGCTGTTTAAGTAATTAAAGCTTTTTAAGTATCCCACGGGAACTATTTAATTTTTCGGGATCAAAAGTATCCTATATGTTGACCAGGGATATGAGCTATCACCATACAAAATTTCTTGTAAATCGGTCCAGTCGTTTCGGAGATTAGCCAGTACAAACAGACAGACAAACAGTCAAACAGAGAAACAAAAAATTCGTAAAAATTCTAAATTAGATCTATTTCACTTACACTTATATTCCTCTGGCTCGGTTTTTAGCATTTTATTTCATTGTACAGAAATTCGACCTCTAAAATTTTATTATATGTATAAATAGATATTTGTTTTTACTAACAATTGATCGTAATCTGATTGCTACTGAATATAGCTAAAGGTTCTATCAACTGCGATAAACTTTTTTCCAGTATTGAACTTCGCACTCAACAACAAAGACCGCTGCTGCACGTACCATTTACATCTACACTAACTACAGAAAAATCACTTTCTTCGTAGCCCATTGAAATTTAACCTGAACATTTTCTAACTTAATTATTATTATCCTCACTTAATTCTGTAATTTCTTAATCTTTTTCTTCCTTAACTTAAATTAAATAAATATGTATTCTAAGCTACTGAGTAAGTTCATACGTTGAGGCTTGTAATTAGCAATGTTTTTATTTATATATACTTAATTTATATATGTAAGCTCGTCAGAGCCGTATAAGCTCACGACGAGCCTATTCATCAGAAGTTATCATGGCATGGCATGATGTATATGGCTATATTCATGGAATTGACATCTTTTGTGATCTTTGCCAATATAATGTTTCTATTGTTTAAATAACAATCATCTTTTCTAAATCACAATGCGCTTTGATAATAGCGATTTGTTGCACACTTGATGCTCTTGCGACCACATAACATCATATATATCCAATATCAATGTACTCTTTTTGACCAACACCCCCGAGACATGTTCCGACATGTCTATCCATGTCTCCATATATTCAATATACTCTTTGTGTCTATCTGTCATTACGGTGGTCGCTTCCAAAGCATAGATATGCAACACTCCGCTAAAGTGTCATTGTCAATATATTATCCTTGGCGACGGTTCGCCGACATATGAATGTTTGTCGGTAAGATTTACTAAAATAGATAAACAGTAATTGCTTTCGGTCTGGAAATTTTTATAATGGGGTCATGGGAACGAAGTCATCGTTTACGTGAAAGTGGATTCTGTATTGCTCCAGACTTATCGATTTACGGCTCCGTAGATTTGGCAAAACAGAATATATACTCACCATTACAATAATATTTTATAGACTTATTGGGAGCAATACGATATTTAGATACAGTTACAGAGTGAGATTCTAGTCACCCCAGACTTACGTAATTTTAGGAAGGATGAAATTTTTAAGGATCGGTAGTTTGACATAAACTTAGACAGGAATGGATACTCGCAAAGCTGAAAGCAGGGCTCTCGCGCTTCCTCGCATAGCGGAACTCTTAAGGAGTCTGGGATGATGTTTGGCCGTCAGATTGGTCTGGCTCATTATAAAATATTTTAGAATATTTTACTTAATAATATATATAAAATTCAGCCTTCCTAAAATGACGTGATTCTCGCTCGACGTTCCCTCCCTCAATCGAGACGTTGTTTTATACTGTAACAGTGCAATATGTCCGCACGACAACGTGGAACGAATTTCGTAGAATCATTTTTTACGATAAAATCCCTAGCACCTGGCTAATGATTACAATACAACAATAGGCCGTTAATTATATACTGCTAATAAGTAAACAAAAGAAGACAACCATAAAAGAATTTCAATGTTATTGTTTCAAATGTCGACGGGTTATAAATGAGCTTTATTTCAGATATGCAGGTGGATTTTGTTTTTGTCGGGACCTGAGTTGTAACGATATGAAGGTCACAGCTGACTAGAGCAATCCGAGACCCGATCAGCAGCAGATCGTTTCGCTCGAAAGCTGTCCACACGCGGACGACAAGTTAGCCACTTTATGATAGTCCGCTGCTCGGAGTGATTTATAATGACAGACTACTCAGCAATTTGTAAACCAATTATATTATGCATAACGCGTTATCCAGACGCCTACGGCGATCGTTTTAATAAGCTACGACCCTAAAGGTTATATTCTTGTTAAAATAGCTACTGAATCCAAAAAGAAAACATGAACTCTTTTACCAAAAAAGGCAAATTACAATCCTTTGAGCTGAAACCTTTACTTACGTAAAATTGAAAGCTAATGAAGCGAAAAATCCCGATATTCTCAAGAATGTATTTGAAATTGAAAATTATGAATTGAATCCAATACTCTGGTACGTAAAACCTTGGATATGGTTTTGTTCGGTTTCCATTTGCATTTTATAAAGGTGGTTGTGATTCTATAGGTGTCCCTTGAGGGACGCTATCTAATCGATGGTGTATCGAGCAATTTTGAACTTTATTCTTCACGCTATAAAGTTCATTGGTATTTGTTCTAGAGGGTCTGTATTAACGTGACTCTGAGCTGTCCAGTATACTAAGGTATTTTAGTGTTGTGATCTTCTCTAAGTTTAGGAATGTCTTTAGGGAGTTCAGGAAGATTTACAAGTAGCAAGTGAATTGGATTCTTAGAATTCATTCTCTTTGCTATTAAAAATGCTAGTCTGTAGCAAAGTTGGTTAACTTTGGAAAATCAATTTCAATTTGAACAAATCAATCAAGGTTAGCCCCCTTGATTAGTTTTTCTATCTATCTATCTGGGCTAACAGATTCCGAATATAAAACTTTTAGATTTTGTTGTCCGACAGTCTGTTTGAAGATCACGTGACTACTATATTACTTACTAAAGCCCATAAATGTTAAACACTATTGAGGAATATTTAAATGACAAAACTTCATTTACATAGCAGCTCGCTCCAACCTCTTATACTGTATTTTTGTACGAGTATAACGTTTTTATCTTGCGGTACTTGTAAGGAATAAATATATGGAGATATATTGCAAAAAAATAGTACGTTATGTTTTTATACTTAATAAAATAAAAAATGCCTTTTATTCTTATTTTTTACAGTACGTATTCTTAGTATGTTAATTGGTTAGTATTAGTTATACATACATACATACATACATAACTTCACGCCAGGTCCCTTCCAGTATTAGTTATTTTAAATTAATTGTAAGTTTTAATATTGTTAGTTGAATTAATTAATTAATAAGAAGTATTACTTCCATCTGTCTCTATCCTGGGCTATTTGATACCAGTTGGGGCCGGCTAGAAGAAGAGAAGAAGAAAGAAGAATTTTTCTAATGTCTTCTTCCCAACGCATCAATGGCCTCCCTCTGCATCTCTTGCCTTGTGGTCCTGTCCACAGAGTTGTTGGTCCATCTCTGGTCTGTAAGTCTTGCTATGTGACCTGCCCATTTCCATTTTAGCTTCTGTGCATAGCTCAAGGCATTGGTTGCTTTTGTTATATTTGTCTTTATATTTATAACTATAATAATATTTTCTATCCTTTTATTGCGCTCTGTCTTATTAAATATGCACTGTTTGCTACAACTCCATTAATTCTTCAAAAGTCATTCTGTAACATATTTAATATTAAACATTATCCGTGCAGGAACGGAGAAAGAATACAAATTCCTGCGACCGGGAGGCCTGTCGTAAGAGGCGACAAAACAACCTACAGCCAGGTGGTAGGGCATTTACCCGACTGGATGTCTACCACCCCTGGTCTAAAGTATGTCGCCATAACAACCCTTAGTTGTGTTTCGGCATTAGTGACCAGGCTCCAGTCTCCTTCAAGAGAGCAGCAGCGCATTAGTAGTACCTTTGGTGTTACAAATGTCCATAGGCGATGGTAACCGCTATCCATCAAGTGGGTCGTCTGCCTGTCTGCTGAACTCCTGCAATAAAAAAAAATCTGTATAAAACTTAAAAAAAGAACTTGAAATATAACAACAAATATAAAGAAAAACAATTTTTAGCTAGACGTGTTGCTGGGGAGTTTCTTGCCGCTTCTTCTCCTCAACAGCAATAACACCTTACGAAGCAATGTGCATAGACTAGGAAGTAAAATTAAATTTTAACCTATATGTATGACCTTCAAAATGTGTTCTCCAGTGGAACTTATTTTGAATAAAACTTTTGAATTTGCCTCCCACTATGGGGGTACGGACAGATATACCCACCACAATTGTCCAAGGCGGCTTGGTAGGTTTGACACATCGGTCATCTCGATGTGCAAGCAACCTGCACGGTCACGATGTTTTCATTCACCGTTATCAGCACGTGGTTATTGTAACGATATGCACATTAGATCAGAAAATTTCCGAAGTGGTGCATGCATTCCGGCCAGGATTGAACCTGCGCTCTTTGAGTTTGGGGCGCATGCGCTACAAGCAATGGTCGATTGTTACTAAAAACAATCGAATTATTCGATTGTTCCGGTTATTCGATTGCAATCGAGAAACATTTGGTGATTGTTTGTCAATTATTATTGATGTGTTACTATTTGGTGTGCATGGCTCACTTGTCAATTGGCCTGCACTCGATTGCTTATGATTACTGACCCGCACAGCAATCAAAGATTGCACAGGACGATTGGTAAAATATGTTTTAGTACTATTGCAGCGCACCTGCGCCATAACTTTATATCGCGCCTTGCGCGCAAATTTATTGTATTTTTATTTACATTCGATTGTTATTTATCTATGACGAATGAATCGATAAATTGGCTATCTAACACTGAGAAAAAATTTCAAATCTGACCTGTAGTTCCTGAGATTAGCACGTTCAAGTAAACAAATAAAGAAACAAACTCACAGCTTTATATGTTATAATATAAGATAAAACTCTTTCACCGACACCACACCCTGTCAAAATATCCGCTTCTGTTATGTTACTTTGCAGATAAATTACTTTTAGTCTGTTATAAGCTGTTTAAGTAATTAAAGCTTTTTAACTATCCCACGGGAATCCTATATGTTGACCAGGGATATAAGCTATCACCATACAAAATTTCATGTAAATCGGTCCAGTCGTCCGTCGGAGATTAGCCGGTACAAACAGAAAAACTAAAAATCGAAAAATTCTAAATTTGTTCTATTTCACTTCTTACATCCCCCTGACTCGGTTTTTTTCATTTTAAAGAAATTCGACCTCTACAATTTTATTTTATGTATATAGATAAGATTGGCTCTTCTTTTATAAATAAATAAATTTGGCCGCCATCTTATGACAGAAGAAATAATAGTTAGGTAAATGCTAATCCTTCGTAGGACTATGAAAGACGAATGGTCTCATATCAAAAATATTGATATTAGACCTTGAACTCCAAATATAGAGCTGGGAATTCCTTAAAACCGCTTTAAAAAAAAAACAGTGATTGAGGGTGTAGGGGTGGTGATGGTACGGCGTTATCCTCCAAAGTTCCGATACCAAATAACACTCACATATCAGAATGAGTAAATAATTTATTCACGAGTACCAAGCCAGCAAGCAAGTTTTATAATTATGTTACAAAATATTAACAACGACAAAACACACGACAAATATACAATTATTCAATTCATAAGACGGTATGCGCGCGTGTCACCGGACAAGGTCATGAGCCGCACTGCCGATCGAATGCCTCGGGTGCGTCCACAGGCGATACCCGTCGCATCGCGCGGGCGCACTCGCGGCGGGCTGCGCTCGCGCATGTTTAATAAATATTATTTAATGTGGCGGAAGGCCACAAGGGTATAATTACTTTTTTACTCCAGGAGTTCAGCAGACAGGCAGACGGCCACCTTGGAAAGCGGTTACCATCGCCTATGGACATTTGCAACGCTGCTACAAATGCGCTGCTGCTCTCTTAGGGGACACAGAGAAACCTGGTCAATAATCTTGGAACACAGCTCAAGGTTTTTATGGCGACATACTTTAGACCAGGGGTGGTAGCCATCCAGTCAGGCAAATGCCCTACCACCTGGCAGCATTCTTCTGTATACTTCCCTACAGCTAGTAAAACCAAATAATACATATATTAATCTAAACGAGCTACACTATGTGTTAGTGTAATTACCACAGCATATTTTTTCAAATTCATCGTTTGTCTTCCTCACTTGCCCCTTGAAAGAAGCGGTATTTTTTTTTCAAAAAAAATAAATTAATCGTACCGCCTTAGTTTCATTCAAATCAGCCCAAGACCGAGTATTTTTTGCATCTCTTAAATTTCATATGAAAATAATTCATCACATTTAATAATTTAGAGCAATACATAGTTGTTTCCATTTCTTAACAATCAATTACTGCAGTCTGGATAGATGGCAGCACGCGTATGTTGAATCGCGGTATGGTTTGTATTTATGCATAAGATAAATTCGTTACTGTTTGATCTTAATCATTATGACATGTGTTGACAGGAAAGAAAAAAGAAATTTTTAGAAGGTATAACTTCATCCGCATCCTATTTGGGAAATTTGGTGAAGCTATACTAAATATATAAATTAATAAAAAAGTAAAACAAGGTAAGGAATGAATGAAATTCATTCCGTACCTTGTTTTTTCATTCAATGAATAGACTTTAGTGTTTTAAGTGTAACCGACTTCGAAAACGAAGGAGGTTCTCAATTCGTCGATTTTTTTATGTATCTTCACTCATTACTCCGAGATTTATGATTCGATTTACGTGATTCTTTCTTAGTTCGACGCGGAATAGTTGCCAACTTGCTATTTGGTCGCCTAAAAATTTAACATACTTTGGCCCAGTAGTTTCCATTTTATGAACATATTATGAAAAAAAAATCTCATTCCGTTCCATATGTACACCGATTACTCTGAGATTTGTGATCCGGTTTAAGTGATTCTTTAGTTTGATGCGAAATAGTGGCCATTTGTTCCCTAAAAATTTAACATAATTTAGCCCAGTAGTATTCATTTTACGAACTTTTTTGTTTCCGTTTCTTGGGGACCTATATTTTTTAAGGCGCGCGGCACCTTTCGCAGGAGTACCACCCATAGCTAAACACTAAAAAGTAACAAATAATAATAAGAACTTCGTAAAAAAACCGACTTCAAAAACATAAAAAATAATTGATTTTTAAAGCTATTGTTAATTATAATATCTTATTTTTAATATATATAATCTAAAACATCTAGTTATTTTATACTTTTAGTTTTTGAAGTCGGTACAGTTTATTCTCTCTTTCTTTTTTTTTCAAAGTCAAAGTAATTTATTTTGTGTATACAGGTTTGAATATGATGTCCATAATGATAACAAATAGGTATCGCTGTATCCTGCCACATATGTAGCTTACAAAATAATATAATTTAAAACTAATAGTGTCTAGATTAATATACAATTTATAGTGCGAATACTGAATAATAATTACGATTCCTCATGTCACAAAATCAGACTCAGGGTCAGAAAGATACTCATGTATTGTGTAATATGCTTTTTTATTAGTAATTGTCTTAATTTTAATTTAAAGCTTATGATGTCGAGTTCCTTAATTTTCAGTGGTAATTTATTAAAAATTTTAGTCGCTATACAGAAAATACTGTTTTGTAACAAAGTGGTTTTCGAAGGAAGTGTAAGAAGGTAGCTGTTATGGCGTTTACTGTTGCATTTAGTGTATAAATGTAGATTATTTTTAACAAACAAAGCAACTTCATAAATGTATAATGATGGTAATGTCAGTAGTTTTAGGGATACAAAATATGGTTTACAAGAATCTGTTTTCATTATATGACATATAGCACGTATACAGCGTTTTTGCGCTATAAACACGCGCTCTTTACCAGTGCTATTGCCCCAAAATATAAGACCGTATCGTAACAAAGAAACAACATAGCCATCATAAGCCATTATAACTGCTTTTTGGTCGACAACTTTACTTAAGTTATAGAGGGCATAAGAAGTTAAAGAAGGCTTTTTTCTTTCACTATAGATATCCCGATGACTTGGTGTCGGCACAATATGTCTTTTCCTTTCACACTAGAGTAGGGGCTCTAACATACATCTTCTGTCACACCACATATCATCATATTATCATCCTTCACACAAGTCATCCACCTTTTTTTGGTCTACCCCTACATTTGTATCCATCTAGCTGTATGTCTTTCAAGACCACGGGCCATAAAAATGGCCCGAACTTTGGAAGGGCTTGCGTGGGGCCATGGGGAGGCCAACACGTAGAGGCCCCTTGACAAATTTAATCTAAATGTGGCGTGACACTGACCGGCGATTATCCCTGTCTACACCTTATAATAATGCATCCAGGGACAAGCCCCGGCCAGTGTTGGACTATTGTGGGAAATGAGAGGAGAAAGTACCAGGATATTGGGGTGAACTGTTAGTGGTACTAGCGGTTTGGGAATATGGGGACTATGGCGTCTGCCCATCGCATTGTTCAGGGAACATGGAAAAATGGGCAGACGGTGACTCGCCACTCCCTGCATGGGCCCCAAAAAATGCCATAAAAGGCAGGGGCAACATGGGTGTGAGTGGCTAAGGGGTGTAGAGAGGTGGGATGCAGGTTCACCGAAGCTACTTCCGACGTTAGGCCATTTATCACTTCCACCCCTGGAGCTTGAGTCTTAGCTCTAGCGATCTCCACTCCGTGCCGGCTGTCTAAGGCAAGCATGGAGGCGGGGGCCTTGCCTTGGCCCCCGGAGTCAGGTACGAGGTGTCGCCATTCACCTAAGGCTCCGCCACAACGCCCCCTTGCGGGTCCATCTAGCTTATTATTAGTATAATTTATAGAATAGTTTATTTTTAATATTTAGATATATTTTTTAAAAGTTAGTTTAGTAGAGCTACATAGTCCTTTCCACTTCTTAACAATCGATTTACTGCAGTCTGGATAGATGGCAGCACGCGTACGTTGAATCGCGGTAATGTTTGTATTTATACGTTTGATAAATTCGTTACGGTTTGATTTCGACTACTCATTATTCGACAGAGTTATCACTTGGGCTAACGAAGTCAAATATCCTGGGGTAACCCTCGACAGAGGCTTGTACTTCCTAGCGATGGGCGTTTTCGTTAAATTTTGTCATCCGATGCGCATCGTTATTTCTGGCCTCGATACGATTTGCCAAAATTAGTTGCCGGCTAAAGTATCTGCAACTCTGCGTATGAATTTGGATGCCTGTTGTCTAGTAGTTATGTAAATTATTTAGATACGATATTCAACATTACGACTTCTACTGGTATATTGTTTTAAAAGTGTGGAAATTAAAAATAAACATAAGTTAATTAATATTAGTTTTTATTTTTAACAAAATTAGAGTTTACATTAAGAAAAACCAATTTTTCTAATTTGGAACTTGTAAGACGAGTTCTTCGTTCATTCAAAATATGGCTTTGGAGGATATCTGTTCGCATGGCATAGAAGTTATAATAATACTGCACCTCGAACGGTATATTTCTGCCAACGCCGAGTATATTTTGGAATGACGAAGTCACCATTCAGTGGGATTGTTAAAAAATACATGAGATACTTTAAAAAATAAATAAGTACCTATATTATTATAAAATTTTCTTACAGTTACGCACGCTCCCAGTGTTGTATTACGTTGATTGTTTGCCTTGCACAACCACCGATCGTACCGACTACCGAGGGCACCCGAGAGTTAGCGAGCGAGCGATACGTCGAGTCTTCGGTTTGTCATCGTTGAGTTTTCCGTGGCGTGGTCAACGGTGCCTCCTCTCGCTCGCTCGCATTTGGTGAAGTTGGCATCGGATATTGCGGGCATCCGTTTTTCAATATATCGGCTCAATATTGCCGGCATCGTCTACTGTTATCGTTGCACAAAAACGTTTTTTACAAAAACGACCATCTCTAGTACTTCCACAAGCACACCAGAGCGGTCGGGAACAGAGCATACTGGATCCTCGGCCGATTCTATCCGATGATATGCAAGAGGAGTAAGATGAGCCTTAGAAATAAGGTGATTCTTTACAAAACTTGCATCCGCCCCATCTTGACCTATGCGAGTGTGGTCTTTGGCCACGCCAGCGACCTGACGAAATCACACGTCTAATCGCGAACATGAACCCTCCGAGGCTCAGAACATCAGCCTGGCATAACAGACGCAGACACAACAGACGCCGGAGAGCCCCCGGCTCGATTCCTCTTACACAATCCTAAGACCCACCAATCCAAATCACTCATTACAGATATCAGTAGCCATACAAGATTAGCCTAGGCGTGTTGCTGGAGAGTTTCTTCGCCGCTTCTTCTCCTCCAGCTATAACACGTTGCGAAGCGGTAGTAATGATAGACTAGGATCGGCTCCGCCGGCGAAGTCGATGACGAGTCCCCAAATATTCACTTCAGCCTGTTGGCTTAGCTCATTCAGTCCTTTGCGGCCTGTTCCCAATATAGAATCAATCCCCCGCAGTGGTCGAGCCGAGGTCGAACCTCACAGGAGGTGCCTCCTCGAGTGTGCTGCATCCGGGCTGAATGCCTCCGCTCCCACGAGTCGGGAAGCCCCCAAAGCCCGGTATCGCTGAAACAGCCATCTGCGGCTATTCAGCTGAGTCAGCTCCAAAAAAAAAATCGACTACATGTTTGATTTAATTTTTGAAGGAATGGTTTCATCTTTCTCCTTTTAGGGGTGAAACTGTACTAATTAGGTAACTTTAATTGTATAATTTTAGATAAATATATTAACTATTAAGTAAATGAATTGACCTTAGTTGGTAAATATAGATTGTTATTAATTTAATTATACTTAGTATACTTTAAATTTAGTTTCGTTATTTTTTATATTTAGTAGTATTTTTCAAAGTTTGTTTATAGAATAAACTATTTATAAACATAAATAATTATGTTTGTGATGACACTACATTTTGGATTGCTGCCCCTATTCGACTGGGGGCACCGGCTGTAGTCTCTCATCACTGTCAGTGCGGAGATAAAGTCGGTTGTTTAGGTTACCATGGCTTGTCGTGCGTCAGAAGTGTCGGCAGAATACCACGCCATGCTGCACTAAATGACATTATCCGCCGGGCTTTGTCACCACCGGGATCCCAGCCATTTTAGGGCCAAATGGACTGTGTCGCGACGATGGCAAGAGACCGGACGGGATGCCTTTGGTGCAATGGAAGATGGGACGACTATTAGTTTGGGACGCAACGTGCGTTGACACTTTGGCAGCGTCCCATCTTTCCGATACTGCTGTGGTAGCTGGTGCAGCTGCCGCACGACAAGAGGACCTAAAACGCCGCAAATATGCATCCATTGGTAGTGGATATATATTTGCGGCTTTTGGTGTCAAAACTCTCGGGTCATGGGGTCCAGAAGCCCATCGCATTTATCAAGACCTATCAAAACGGTTGATAGATGTCTCACGAAACCAAAACGCTGGTCTATATTTAGAGCAACGCATAAACGTTGCCATACAACGTGGCAATGCGGCCAGCGTTATGGGAACGTTCCCAACTGACGGTGATTTGGGACCTATTTATTATTTGTAGGTTTTATCTTCTATAAATTAAGTTGTCAGGAGCCTCAAGAACAGACTAGCGTGCATGACAAGAGCTATACATGTTAAAGAAGCAAGTGAGGAGTGTAAGAATAAGCCTAAATGGCGCTCTGTTGTTCGTGCCTACCCCGCAAGGGACCTGGCGTGAAGTTATGTATGTATGTAATTAAGCTGTATATATATTTTTAGAATAGGTAAATATAGCGGGTAAAAATTAATAATTCCGTAAAAACAATAAATAAAATATTATTTTTAGAATTTTAATAAATTTATTATGGGGGTGAGGTAAAAAAAACAATATATATTATAACCTGTAAACTAATGGCCTTACTTATAATTGTTTGATAAATTTTAAGAATTTAATATATTAATATAACCCATAAACTCCTCTTAAGCATAAGAGGTGGTTAAGTAACTCATAAATAACTGTCACAAATAACCAATATCGAGAGGTAGTTTAAGTGACTCCTGAGAGGTAAGATGGTAAGTTTTATTTGAAACAGCCATTGATTGGCTTAAGAGTCTCTTATTTAAGAGATGGCTAATCCTTTCTTAACGAGATTATTATAAGTAAGGCCCTAAATATCTAAGAAGAAAATGGAATATTGTAATAATAATTAAATAATAAAAATTGGGAAATAAATATTTGCAACACCAAAGGTGCTACAAATGCGCTGCTGCTCTCTAAGGGAGACTGGAACCTGGGTAACTAATGCCGGAACACAACTCAAGGCTGTCATGGTGGCATACTCTAGACCAGAGGAGGTAGTCATCCAGTCGGGCGAATACCCTACCACCTGGCGAGCATCTTTAAATAAGAGGTGAAAATTAACCATAAAAAAGTTCAAAATATTATTTTGTAAGTAGTTTTCTAACAAGATTATAACACGTGCCTTCGAAAGAATGTATTCCCTAAAACAAAACAACAGTAAAATACATTCAGTGTGAATCCTAAAAGATACGTGTAACGCGAAATATATTCGATCTCACCTTTGGCTACATGATTTATCAGCTCTTGGAGCAGCGATTCACATGCAAATAACACTGTTAAGGCTACCCGGCGTATAATGTTCGCCAGATTATGCGATATATGCTGATATTTTCATCCTGAGGGATAGCCTTTTGGAGTAGTTGCTCTATCCGCAAAAACCGGTGTAGCCCTCAAGAAAAATGTGAATCTTTTGGAAATAGTTTCAAATTGAAATTCAAAAGTATTTACCCAAAATAAGTTCCACTGGAGAACACTTGTAGGTCATACATATAGGTCAAAATTTAATTTCACTTCCTAATCTATGTACACCGCTTCGCAACTTGTTATTGCTGTTAAGGAAAAGAAGCAAGAAACTCCCCAGCAACACGTCTACCTAAAAATTGTTTTTTTTTTATATATTTCTCTTATTCCATTTATATCTCAAGTTTTTTTATAACTTTTATACAGAAGTATGTTACAGAATGACTTTTGAAGATTTAAGGGAGTTGTAGCAAACAGTGCATGTATAAAGATGTTTCAAATCAGAAGGTTATCTAACAGCTCAGTTGTGCCATTATAAAATTTGCATTTGACAATTGTAAATAGACGGCACTAACCACCTGTTGCCTGCTTCAGACAATAAAAAACAACCGGATGATCTTCAGAGTTTTTGGATGAGCTGATATATAGTATAATTTTTTTTTTAAACTTTACAAAGACAACAACGAAGATCAACAGGATTAGATCATCGGCTTGAAGCAACCACCATACCTGCGCTGCTAGGATTCTGCGCTTGATAGCAAAAGTAATAATAATATATCTAATCTAACCCGCAGGAGGGCTTTGTGGCGAAGCCTTAGGTGAGTGGCGACAGCTCGTACCTAACTCCGGGAGCCAAGACAAGGCCCCCGCCTCCATGCTTGCCTTAGCCAGTCGGCACGGAGTGGAGATCGCTAGAGCTAAGACTCAAGCTCCAGGGGTGGAAGTGATAAATGGCCTAACGTCGGAAGTAGCTTCGGTGAACCTGCAGCCCACCTCTCTACACCCCTTAGCCACTCACACCCATGTTGCCCCTGCCTTTTATGGCATTTTTAGGGGCACCGTCTGCCCATTTTCCCATGTTCCCTGAATATTGCGACGGGCAGACGCCATAGTCCCCATATTCCCAGACCGCCAGTACCACTAACAGTTCACCCCAATAGCCCGGTACTTTTTGTCCTCATTTCCCACAATAGTCTTACACTGGCCGGGGCTTGTCCTTGGGTGCATTATTATATGGTGTAGACAGGGATAATCGCCGGTCAGTGTCACGCCACATATTTACATTAAATTTGTCAAGGGGCCTCTACGTGTTGGCCTACCCATGGCCCCGCGCAAGCCCTCCAAAAGTCCGGGCCATTTTTATGGCCCATGCTCTTGAAAGACATACATATATCTAAAATATAATAATCAAACTTTATTACACTAGAATTATTAGAATTACAATATTAAATACAGCACAATAATACATAGAAATATTAAGACAACTCCAAGAGTTGTCGCCACGCTTCTCAGGTGTCGAGCATCAATTTGCCCTTAAAGAATACTGCGATTATCGAACAGTAATTATCGACCGCAATATACTATGGGCCTCTTTCCCAACAGAGCTTGCGCTCTATTCTACCGATGAACGTAGACTCGTTTGTAGACTGGTAGACCCTCGTTGTTGACTATCGTTTGAAGACTCGTAGACTGGCCCCCTTCTGCCCGAACACCGAGTATTTGTAAGATACTCGTAGTAAGTCTGCAGCGACACCATCCTGTAATACTTTCGCGCCACTCACTTCCGTTATAACACCAACTTCCGCTATCCGTATAACTTCCGACTTCCGGTTACTCCATTTTCGATATCCGTTGGCTTGATAATAAATGCTTCCACGTTGACATCCGGTTATAGGACTTTATATTACTACATTAATGAAGACTATCCAGTTATTGACTACTTACGTCATATGGTTACTTTATAATAACAAATGCGATTCTAAGACGCTCATAATAGTTAAACTGAAAATATTACTGTTATATATAAACAAAGTAAAACGAACCTTTTGCCCTAAGAGAAGTAAATTGCTGAAACCAGCTTTTAGCGTATAAATCAAAGTTACGAAGCGTACGTGGTTTTTCTGGAGAGGCACAATTTCACGGTCGACGGAGCCCACCCTAATCGCCCAACTTAGCACTGGACGCTGAAATGTCTTGATTAAGTTCATACTAGTTCCAACAAATGTGGTAGGTATTCATTTATTTTCAAGGCGGTTTCATCAAAAAGATAAAGTCAGGTCAATTATAATAATAACTACGTTTTAACGGTTTAATGCTTGGCATGATAATTTAAGATCCCAATGACTCCAGACTTAGGTGAGTTAATATAATGCTCTAATGCACTCGTACTTCTTAGCACAGCGGAACTCTTAATGAGTCTGGGAGGATGTTTGGCCCGTCAGATTTGTCTGGCTCATTGAAAAATATTTTAAAATATTATACTTGATAATATATATCAAATTCAGTCTTCCTAAAATGACGTAAGCTCCCACACTTTTTTTACGACTTTCAAAGTGTCTGTCAAAAGTTATGGCCCACAGTAAGTGTCTGGCAACTGTATATCTTAATGTATACAACGATCCGATTGTAGGAGAAGGCATAATAAAATAGAAATAGGAAATATTGTAACAGATAAGAAGAATAAAACAGTGACATTGCAAAATAAAATAGGAATGAGAAACATGCAATAGAATTATGAGTTTATTAAATAAATAAAGCAAAAAAGGAAAAAATTAAAAAGATAAAAACAAAATAGAGATACAAAAACACAAAAAAGAAATTAATAACCGTGACACATCTAGTTCGGTCAGGATGGAGGAGAACTTTAAAAATAACCGTATATCTTAGTTTAGAACAATATAATATATGACATATGTATATGTGTTAGCAGAAGGTGATGTCAGGAGCCTTAAGAACAGACGGGCGTGCATGACAAGAGCTATGAATGTCAAAGAAGCAAGTGAGGTGTGTAAGAATAAGCCTAAATGGCGCTCTGTTGTTCGTGCCTACCCCGCAAGGGACCTGGCGTGAAGTTATGTATGTACGTATGTAAATTCTGGCCTTGCTACATTGACGTAAGAGCTAGCATGATTTTTTGCCACCTTTTTAAACACGGCCCCGTTTTCAGCTTAGTGAGTATCTATTCCTTTTTAAGTTTATATCAAACTATCGATCCTAAAAATTTCATCTTTCCTTAAATCACGTATGTCTGAGGTGACTGGGATCCTAGTTCACAATGACAAAGATGTAGTGCCAATGAGTAATGTTTTAAGTTATTATTTGGCCTACCCCAAACTTATTCATTTTGACTATCGTGCGTCCACGAACTATGCAGGATTTTTTAGAGATGACAAACGTCAATTTCTCCCATCCCTTTTATATTGTTACGAGTTGCAGGACTCGAATTAAAATGCCGTTAAAATTACTATAGAATTTATTAGAATTATACAAATACGTATAACAGGTTCAAATATAACCGGACGCAATACGTACAAACGTAATGCACAATTCAATAACACGCGCAAAGTCCGTCACTAAATGTACACACGTCTTGCCTCGCTTGTGTTATCGCTTTGACTGCTTCCCCCCTCCCTTCGGGCGCTCCTTTTATCCTGTACAAATATAATATGTCTCGACACAATACTTGACCGCATAACAATAATTTCCAAGAACCACACCTGGCTAATTCCTACTATAAAGGATTACAATACACAATACTGGTTTTCTAATTACAAACTTTAAACACTAAGTAAACAAAAGAAGTCCAAATGCTGAAAAGGTAATAAGCAGCAGGTGTGAATTAGTCATTGGTCCTTGTCGGTCGTAACAATATCATCGGACAACCAGATGCACCGGTTTCCTAGCGGAACGTTCTGTCTGATTCTGGGTAGAGGTGCTAGTACCACCCAGACCTTGCATATTATAATGCATGTCTTTGAAGACCACGGGCCATAGAAATGGCCCGGATTTTTGGAGAGCTTGCATGGGGCCATGGAAAGGCAACTTTAATCTGAATGTGGCGTAACACTGACCGGCGATTATCCCTGTCTACACCATATAATAATGCACCCAAGGACAAGCCCTGGCCAGTGCAGGACTATTATGGGCAATGAGAACAAAAAGTACCGGGCTATTGGGGGAACTGCTAGTGGTATGGCGTCCGAACGTGTAAGGTTCGGAGAACATGGAAAAATGGGCAGACGGTGACTCCCCACTTACTCTGCTTGGGCACGAAAAAATGCCATAGAAGACAGGGGCAACATGGGTGTGAGTGGCTAAGGGGTGTCGAAGGGTGGGCAGCAGGTTCACCGAAGCTACTTCCGACGTTATGCCATTTGTCACTTCCTTAATCTTATATATAAAATTCTCGTGTCACAGTGTTAATTACCACACTCCTCTGAAACGGCTCGACCGATTTTCCTGAAATTTTGTGTGCATATTGTGTAGGTCTGAGAATCGGACAACATCTATTTTTTCATCCCCCTAAATGTTAAGGATAGTTCCCCCTATTTTTTTTTAAATTTTTAGATAAACTTTTATATTTTTAATTTTTTATGATACAGCATTAAAAACTACATACAACTCTAAATTTTCAACCGTCAATGATCAACCCCTATTTTTTAATAGCGATATTAGTACTTTTATAATTTTCTACTGGGATGATTTAGATTTTAATTTGAACCAGGTAGATGGCTGCAATCGGGTACCATAATTTAGGTGTTCTTTTTGTTGTTATGTGTTGAAGTTAGTCCCGGAATGGTTTAAATAAACGATTGGACCCAGTAGGTGGCGCTGCGATACTCCTCCTAAACGCTGGGTCTGATTTTGATGAAATTTTTTCTTTGTTCAAGAGGATTTGAGAATAGTTTAGATTAACATTCGGTCCCGGTAGATGACGCTGGAATCGGGTTCTAGATTTTTAATTTTTTAAGGCAGGGCAACGTCTGCCGGGTAGAGCTAGTTAAATATAAATTATTGTAAACAAGTTTCATTGAATTGTATCTATTAGTACATTCCATAGCTACTTCACATGAGTTACAGCACATATCCTTAGAACAGATCAAAGCAGGTAGCTCACCTGACTTCCTGCAATTACCTCACCACCTAATCCCAAAAGCATACCAATTGGTTTTGTTTTCATTCATCCAACATAAAATTCATATGTACGAGGTAATACTTTAAGACGTGCGTTTGTGTGTTGTTTCAGTTGTACGCTTTTACATTATTAAATTTAAAACCTAAGGGGCGGTCAGACAAGCCAATTGAGGTAAATCTATATGTATTGTTACGACCGACAAAGGCCAATTCACACCTGCCGTTTATTACCTTTTCGGCATTTGGACTTCTCGGTTAACTTTGTGTTTAAAATTATAATTTAAAAAAACGGTCTAATTTGTATTGTAATGTTTATAATAGCCATTATCCAGGTGTGATTCTTGGAAATAATTGTTACGCGGTCGAGTGTTGTGTCGAGACATATTGTATTAGTGCAGTATAAAACAATGCCCCAACTGAGATTAGGCAGTGTAGCGATAGGCAAAAGCGAAACAAGACTTGTGTACATTCGATAATATATTTAGTGACGGACTTTGCGCGTGTTATTGAATCACGTTTGTACTGGTTGCGTTTAGTTATATTGTATTATACGCGTTTGTATAGTTCTAATAAATTCTATAATAATTCTGTAGCCGCAGACGTCCAATCACCACGGCGGCCGCTCACAAATGATCGGCAAACGCGTAGCGCGTTGCCCCTGCCGGGCCTCACGTGTTTACCTCCGCGCACACCTCGCCTCACCTCACCGCGACACTCGAGTGCGCGTATTATTATTATTAAATATTATATTTTGTTTAGCAGCTAAGTGTGTGCTCTATTGTAAAATATTAATCGGTATTTTTACCAAATAAATATGCATTCCTGAACTGCAATTCAAACACACAACATTGTTTCACTTCTACCTGAAGACCTCTAAAATTCCAACGGCATTTTAATTCAAGTCCTGCAACTCGTAACAATATTATGAAAAACGCCGCAGCCTCATACAATTTGTACTGAATAGCAAGCGAACCAAGAGCGATCGACTCCATAATTATTATCTTATATCTTATCTGAGACTAATATATAACGCTGAAGAGTTCATTTCTTTGTTTGAACGCGCTAATCTCAAGAACCACGGGTCCGATTTGAAAAATTCTTTCAGTGCTGTTTACAACATTTATCGAGAAAGGCTATAGGCTATATATCATCACGCGAAAAATGTTTCAAAAAATTTTTTAACTATTCAACCCGGACGACGTCGCGGGCACAGCTAGTGTATTATATACAAAATGCTGTTACGGCGATTCGTTCGTTAGCAGCCACACAACACCCCGAGCGGCAATTCATCCCTGTAACCTAATTACCTTGCGAAACGAGCACTATTTATTTTCCAAAGGTTACTGCGGAAAAAGGAGATACGAATAATCAGATATTTTTACCTATTCGTTATTTTGTAAGGTTTAATCTATTTAGTGCAGGAACAGGGATGTGGCTGTTACAATAAATTGGTACGCCTATTTAAAGTTATTTATATACTCACATACATCCACATCTATACACACCCGCACCCATACACACATCTCTTATTCTGACATTTATTTCTGCGTCTTAACAGTGTAAGCTTCAATTCAAGTTAATTCCAAGAATCTTATTTTTGGTAACCATGAAGTGGAGCACTGGTGACCTGTCATACAGATATCTTATAAATCTATTTCAGGCACCAGTCTCAGACACCCGATTTCTAGTGAATCTTTTGTGTTGAGAAATAAATAAAGTTTTTTTATCATTATTGATACATACCGAGAAAGAAACGCGCACCTAGTTTATTGGCCCACCTGGATTCGGAGTTCTTTTGTTGACTTCTTATTTAAATTAAATTTGCAATTAGACAATAGCCAATGTTTAATATTTTCGACTTTGTTGGCCGTTCGAAGGAATAATTAGCCAGGTGGGCAAATTTCTGTATAGTTAATATAAAACAATGCCCGAACGGAAGGGTGGAGCAGTCAAGCGAAAAATACGATACGAGCAAGACGTAGATTCGACAAGTGATATAGTGACGGACTTTGCGCATGTTATTGAATCGTGCAGTTTGTACTGGGTGTGTCCAGTTATATTTATACCTGTTTTATACGTGTTTATACAGTTCTAATAAATTCTATAGTAGTTCCAACGGCATTTTAATTCGAATCCTGCGTAACTCGTAACATTATTAACAATAAATTCTATTATAATTTACATATAAAAGAACAGGCGTCAAAATAACATCTTGTCATCTTTATTTCAAATAATGAAAATACATAGTCAACGTGAAGGAGTCCGTCATTGGGGAACTCCATACACCTCTCATAATAATGAGTAGTAAGTGTTAAGGTGGATTCCTGGTTCAAGAGAGCTACTACTGGGTAAAATAACTAAAAGAAAATTTGGATAAAATTAACTAATATATTGAAAAACCGAAACTAAGAGAGACATGTCTATATAAAACTTATAAAAGAACTACATACTAAAGAGGTTAGATACAAACATGCCGCCCACCAAGGACTTCCCAAGTCCTTAATCCCAAAATCTCTATACACATTAATAAAAAAATAAAACAATAACTTCTTATACCAAAAACCTAACATTGAACTCATAATACATTAGCACAAATAAAGAACCAGGTGCTCTTGGCAACGTACATAACTTACACATCGCTACTCTTAAAACTAGAACCCCTACAACTTTTATTATCTGAACCAGGGTGTTTCGTTTTGACTATGCCAAGTTTCCGCATGACTGGATAGAGTTCACTTCATCCATCAAACATTACAATTAGGTTCTGGTTTAAGTTGACTTCTCTTGTATCTTTCTCTAACATAGAAATTCTCGAAAGTATTTGCGGCAGAAATGCTGTACAAGCTTGTGCATAAACTGCTATATGCAATACATAAACACATTCATATACAAAACATACATAAAACACTCATATATTCGATAACTCAGTGTTTCTTTAGCAATCAATCTCAAATAAAATCAAAATTCAATCTCATAACTACTTAAACGTCTCAAACACCACTTTACAAAATGCTAGTAAATATCAGCACAGTACCTATCACATTTATGTAGGTTCTAAATCAATCATACTCCTAACTTCTCAAACATTATAGATCTAATATAATACAACATTATCAAAAACCGCCATGAAGACTATATCTGAATAATTGGCTTAAAATACACAACCGTGTAACAAACTAACGCTATATTAATCATACTCTGCTTCGCTGTAATATATTTAGTATGTACTCTAAGCCACAATCAACACAAAATATCTTTATTCATTGTCATTAATTCAATGAAAAGAACGTCATCTACTACTAGTCACATTTCTCTTTTCATATATACATACCAAGACATGCAACTTCTGCAAAAAAGACTTTATACTGACAAAAAGCCAAACATTCATAACCCCATAAATTACTCTAGCACATCATATGTAAGATCTCCACACGCATGTTCAAATCCATGCCGAAACGTCTCGAAAAATCATCTAGACCAAGCATCAAGCCATACTACGATTTAAAAACATGAATATTTCTTCCTAACAATGAGTCTCTGAAGTACATAATGATTACTAACAATCATATGTAATTTCACAATCTTTCTTCTGCATTTGATTTAGGAAAGTCCACATATATGTTAGTATACTGAACCTGCACTACCCATTCAGGATCATTCAAACAGAACTTTATAAATTCATAAGGGTTTAAATTGCGAGACACAATAGTTTGATTTTGGAACTGATTCTTCACGTGACAACTCACTATTCACAGTAACGGAAACGACGGATCTTGAATATAGCGCGACTGCATAAACGTCAGAAAATACGTAACAAAACCTATATAAAGCAATATCCATCTCAATGTCATTCATTTGGATCCAATGAAGTACCATAACTTGATGAAGAGCAGATAAGTCTTTTATAAGTGTGATCCATTCACCGCCTGTTCTCTGTTTATTCCAAAATATTTCATCAGATCTAATCCACTGCATATAGATTTCTACTACTTGACTATCAGGTTCACATCCACACTTCGAGTCATTCACGTAAATGCCATTCGGAAACTTACATACTGTTTGCTCGTAATTCTGATTCTCATCTCTAGTCAACTGCCGAGGGTTTTGAATAGCTAATTGCAACACAAAGAAAAGGCTTACCTCGCCTTGTAACATAAAAATCTCTGTGACTTCTTCATTATTCCTTAATATCCACAGCAATCTCTGATATTTGTTAGCATCATTACTCCCCACCTTGATTTGTCTACAAATTTGTACAATATGTACGAGTACAAAATCAGCCACAAAAATCACTAAACTCTTACACACTCTCAAAAAAATGTGATACAAATCAACCCGTAACCATGCTTCAATCAGCGGGTTATTATTAAAAGACTTTATGTCCCTACACATAATGTATTGGCGAGGCTTATACACGCAATTTAATTGATTGGCTTTCTCTGGATAATCTCTAATCTTCACGATGCCATATACTAAATAATCATAAATCGCCCTGGTGTACGCCTACATCCCTCGCCAAAGAGAATGATTTAATCTCTTTTCTAAATAACTTGCACTTTGTAGAGCTTCATCCTGTAAACTCTCATTCTGACATAGAGGATCTTCGTCCCGAAAGGGAAAACTAACAACATAGCGATTATTACAATCCCTAGCTGTAGTGGATTTGAAATCATTTTCATATATCTGCTTATCCTCTAATAAAATCTTACAAGGATGCTCACTCTCAATCTCACAAAAACTCTGAACTAATGTATTTATATTATTATTATTTACTATGTGCAAGCTTACGATGTTGTTTAAATTATCTACTTCCGACTCTTTTTTTTTTTTTTTTTATTGCAGGAGTTCAGCAGACAGGCAGACGGCCCACGTGATGGATAGCGGTTACCATCGCCTATGGACATTTGTAACACCAAAGGTACTACTAATGCGCTGCTGCTCTCTTGAAGGAGAATGGAGCCTGGTCACTAATGCCGGAACACAACTAACGGTTGTTATGGCGACATACTTTAAACCAGGGGTGGTAGCCATCCAGTCGGGCAAATGCCCTACCACCTGGCTGTGAGTTTTTTTGTCGCCTCCTACGACAGGCCGCCCGGCCGCAGGAATTTGTATTCTTTCTCCGTTCCTGCACGGATAAAACTCCTACTATACTATACTCCTACTGCGGATACTACTCTTCTACACGACCTGACAAAATCCATCCTAGTTCCGTATTTTGTGCACTAAGTGCGCCGGAAGGATGCTTAATCAAACGATTCGTCAAATTCTGCGCATATTTTTCGGCACCGAGCAACAAATCAATCCTATTCGGAATACCAAAATGATTATCAGCCAACATCAAGTTTGACAGTTCTGGCCAATCATGAAACTCTACCCTCCTAGTTGGAGATTGGATGACAAATGTTTTAACACATAAGCCTGTACATTACAACTAAACGATTTAGAACTAGTGGACTGTATATTAAACTCTACTGAATACCTAATGGAAAGTGATTTCTCTCCTCCCAAGCCACTAACAACTTCCTTCACTGAAGATTTACGGAGGCCCAACAATTGAGCACAGTGCTCCGTAATGAATGAGGATTGAGACCCCTGGTCCAGAAACGCCCTTAACATAAAACATTCACCTTTACTATTAAATACTTTAACAATAGCAGTAGCTAAGATTACTTGACCAGGTACATAAAAATGGTTAGAAAACACTTGTTTTACCACTGCCGACGATTGTTCATCACTCTCACTCTGGTGTGACTCCGTTGGATTACAAACTTCATAGGGCGGAGTACTCACACTTCCTTCCGGATGTATTAACGAATGATGACGTCGACCACACCGATTACATTTTGTACGGCGTTTACACCGGCACACCCGGTGATTATCTCCAAAACAGTTGAAACACAATCTCTGTTTTAATACAAACTTGTAACGGTTCCCGTAGCTCTCCGTACTAAATTTCCTGCATTGGTGAAGTAAATGATTTCCAGAACAAAAGGGACAAGAAACAGTCGTGACTTTAAAAACCTTCTTCTCTACAACAATTCTCTCTTTCGATCTATTATCCTTCTTATAAGGTTCTAAAAATTCTAAACTTCTATACTTCGACTCTAAAAACTGCTTGAAGTCATTAATTGTTGGAAAGTTATCTGTATACTCACTGATTCTTTGTTCCCACTGCTTTCTTGTTTCTATATCTAGTTTTAGTGCTATTAAATGAATTACAATTATATCCCACGAAGATACGTCGATACCCAGGCTGTATAGTGCATTTAGACAATCACTAATTGTATCCAAAATCAGCTTTGTACCACTCGATGATTCCGCTGATAGCGCCCTCTGTCCAAGCAATTTAGTAAGTGTACAATTAGCAATGTATCGTTTGTTGCTATATCTCTTCTTTAGCAACATCCAACACGACTCATAATTAACATCAGTTACAGGAATGTGCTTCAACAGCTGTTCCGTTTCGCCTGTCAAATGGCATTTCAAATAGTGTAACTTCTGTACATCTGCTAAAGTTGTATTCTTATGGATCAATGTCTCGAACAAATCATGAAAGGTTTGCCATTCCAAATACTGTCCTGAAAATCTAGGCAAAATGATCTTAGGTAACTTCAGAGGAGCATGATCCGCTTCTTTGGATATACTACAACTCGAACTAGAATGTCCGATCTGTTTAATTGTAGACAGCGCTTCCTTCAAATCAATCTTATATGACATATAAACCTCTTCCACAATGTCATAAATATTCTCCTTAAGAACGGAACATCACTATTCTCAGCCTTGCTCACGATGTTATAATGATTAGCTTCGAATTGTGCCCATTGCTTTTGTAGTTGATCTAATCTTGTCTCTAAATACGCTAATGTGACACGAGCCTTAGGTGACTTTTTGTAATTTGTGAATCCGCTACTAATCTTTCCTTGTAAATCATATTGTATTTTAATTGTACCTTCCATTGTGTATATTGAAAACTTGAACCAAAACCGCAGTTGAATATTAGTGAGCACAATATAGTGATTATATATGAAAAATCGACAATGAACTTCTAGTACATTTGCTCACTATTGTATCATACTACACCACTACCTATTCGGCTCCTAGGACCAAATGTTAAGGTGGATTCCTGGTTCAGGAGAGCTACTACTGGGTAAAATAACTAAAAGAAAATTTGGATAAAATTAACTAATATATTGAAAAACCAAAACTTGACATAAGAGAGACATGTCTATATAAAACTTATAAAAGAACTACATACTAAAGAGGTTAGATACAAACAGTAAGAATCAATAAATCAGCTAGTGAAGCTGAGACACTTTCTTTGTAGTTGGTGTTAAATTCCGTTTAAAAAAAGTTAAAACACGAGCGGTGTATGAACTTACCCCATCGACGGACTTCGCCACCTTACATACATAACTTCACGCCAGGTCCCTTGCAGGGTAGGCACGAGCAACAGAGCGCCATTCAGGCTTATTCTTACACACCTCACTTGCTTCTTTGACATCCATAGCTTTCTCGCCACCTTGACTATAATAATAATCGATAAACAAAGACACATTGTATATCCCCAAACTAATAGGTTATGCTTGTGTTATCTTGATATTATAATAAATAATAATTTAAAAGAAAAACTAAAAAAACACGCTTTCATAAAAAATCCAACTAAAAAACCGAAAATAAAATAATAAATTTGGTTTCTGATGAATGAATGTTTCTGATGATGCGCTTATTCTTCTTTAATATCTTAAAAAGCACTTTGAATACACCCCACGCTTTTTTTAAGACCTCATTCATCAGAAACCAAATTTATTATTTTATTTTCTGTTTTTTAGTTGGATTTTTTATGAAAGCGTGTTTTATTTGTTTTTTTAAACTATTATTTATTTTTAATTTTTTAGTTGATTTTTTAATGTTTTTAAATACAAGCTTTTGAGATCCCGCATATCATATAGCAGCAGAGTGCTAGCCAAGACAAGTAAAACGAGCCCAAACACGACGGGTCTATCTTGTTTAGTACAGGAGTTCCTATGGCCACCTTCCGATTCCATCATCAGGTCAGCTCCATGGTACCATATTATTGCACTGTCACACGATATAAACATACGAGCCCAAACACGAAGGGTCTATCTTGTTTAGTACAGGAGTTCCTATGGCCACCTTCCGACTCCATCATCAGATCAGCTCCATGTTACCATATTATTGCATAGTCATCGACATTTGACAGTTGTGCAATGTTTGAATTAAATCTGATCGTTCAAAGTAGGACAAAATCGAGCTCAAAGGGGTCGGTTACAAACATTCATACAGGTGAAGCTAATAAAAGCGTGTTAAAAATGAATGTTTGTCTGTATGTCCTTTACAGAATCGTAAACTATATATTTGGTCATGAGATGATCTTAAGCAAAGTTGTTCTGCATGAGCCAAAGAAGATGTCTGAGTTGGTTCACAATTGGACCCGGTAGGTGGCGCTGCTTTCGGCATATCCATTGAAGCTTTTCCGGGCAGGACGAAGTCTGCCGGGACAGCTAGTTAGTAATTTATAACGGAACACTCTGGACTCGATCCCAGACACCATAACATAGTATCTAAATAACAGAAAGTTCATTTCCGAAATTTACCATGCCAGGCATCGAACTTGGAGCCTCTGCGTCCAACGAGTTTGGCTGGCTAAGACTTGTCAATCTCAAGCTCAATCGCAGAGGCGGTCAAATATCCCGATATAAATAATTTTACTTATTGTTAAGGCGGCCATCTTGTTTACTTTGAGGTCATAATTATGAAGGGTAGAGGTAAGGAGAATTATTTTTCAAAGGATTCACGAACCCCGTATGACGAAGTGGATGTGTTCTGAAGAGCATGACTCTTCCTGCCTTAAGCGTGGGGCACATGGGAGAAGGGTGGTTTAGTGGAGTATTGAGTTTTCGAGTCTCCACACAAGCTGGCGATTGGACTCTGGTGCCCATTCATGGCGTCACCTCTCGTCGCTTTGGTCTAATCCCTAGTAAAGGACCCGGTAGTGTGCGAATTGGGATTGTTCACTTTTTTTTCAATCTGGCTATTTGAAAATCCATTTCGAAGAATAGTGTCCCTAATCATTTCTGTCTAGTTAAAATTCCAAAAAACGTACGATCTTGTATTTTGTAAGAAATGCGTTTGACCTTTATTTGACCTTACTAAATCCAATCAGGTGGGCCGTCTGCCTGTTTGCCCTCTTCATGTGTAAAAAAATTCTAGCTGTGCATTATTTGATTTAAGTTCTGTAACATGGATTTTCCCTAAAGACCACTTTAAAATATTTAACAATAACTTTAGAAAATAATAATGGTTGAACACGAAAAATTATAAGCCTAGCGACAAAAAACACTAAAATGATCACGATGCGTAATGAGTAATGACAGTGACATTTAAAAAATTAGCACAGATTACTATGATTATATACAGCGTGTTTCATACCTTACGACAATAAATCAGACCACGTTTTCTTCACGACGTACTCTGCCCAAATACAAAAATGAATTAGGGTAACTTCTTTGGTTTAGCCACAGGACCTCATTTTTCATTTCAGAATATTACAACAACATGTATCAGTTATTGTGTCTAAATCGGTAGGTTAGTGACCAATGTATCATGTTGCCAGCTCGTCTCTTCATCATTAAACGCGGAAGTTGTTCATTCTTACGCTCTCGCTCGCGAACCAATATTTACAAGATGTTCTGTTTTTATTCCCTTTTTATCGTAATTAATTTGTTCGGAAATTTCAAAATTTTATTTTTGACATTACGGTTGATTTAATAGTACCCAAAAATTTGAATGGAGCACGACCGCTAAAGTTATGATTTATTGTCATTTGAAATGAAACACGCTGAATAAATAAAACTTACTTTTATTATTTTTGTTTTCTGGGCAAAGAAATCAATGTAAACTTGTTCCTTATGACGTCATCGGAGAAATAATTTTAAAATCGAATTATAAAAAAACTAATGCTTAGAATACAAAAATATTCAAATTGGTATCTTAAAATACCCTATTTTACGTAATAAAAAATAAAATCAGAGGGTAATTTTTTGTGAACAATCCCCAATAAAAAAAGGAGAATCATTTGTGTACCCATATGAAAAAGTGTTCTTCGAAATGCATTAAATTAGGGTGATGCCACTTATGCATCAGGGTGGTTTTTAAAGAAAACGCCAAAATTTATTAAAGTAGTATTATACTATTAGTTTTATAAAATTATATATTACAAAATCACTTGTATTATTCAAAATTCACACACACTTTTTTTTAAATAAGCCTGAGGCTAGATAAGGGTGCTAAATGAAACTTGTTTATATTCCCTATACATCCCTCTCACGGGCTTACGATATACAAAACATCAAAAGGGTTTACTACAGTATCCAACTTGAAAATTATTTTACAAAACTTGGTTAAAACTTCACGTGGTAAACGGATTTGTTCCTAGGGTTATTTAATTCCTACCAAAAAGTTTTAATGAGACGACCCGCGAGTTTCTGCTTAAACATCACCAGTGTTGCCATGTGTCGTGGTTTACACGCAAATTCCCGATTTTCTGATTTATTTATTTTTATGTTTGCTAGTAGGCAAACTGGCAAACAGACCACCTGGTGATAGGTGGCTACCGTCGCCCATGGACATCTGCAACCCAAGGGGAGCCGATGCGTTGCCCACCTCGTTGAGACTTTAGGTATCTGTTCACGCCCTTTTTGAAGAGCCCCATATTGTAGCACTCTGGGAAAACCGCGGGAGGGAGCTCATTCCATAATCCGGACACATATGGCATGAAGGAACGTCCGTCACGTACCGTGGAGGACTTCCAAGTGTCCAGGAAGTGTGGATGAACTCCCAATCGCCGGCGAGCGGTGCGATGGTAGAATGGCGACTTAGACACCAAATCAAACAGCTCATCAGAGCACTCCCCGTTGTACAGACGGTAGAACACGCTTAGAGCGCCAACGTCACTTCTGTGGCTGAGAGACTCTAAGCCGTCTGTAATTTTGGGATCGTCGACAATCCGAACCGCTCGGCGCTGCAAGGAGTCAAGTGGGAGCAGCTGGTACTGGGGTGCACCAACCCAAAGATGGGAGCAGTACTCCATATGGGGACGGACTTGAGCTTTATATAGTAAAAGCCTATGTCCCGGTGTGAAGTACCGCTTAGCCCTATTGAGCACCCCGAGTTTTTTTGAAGCGATTTTCGCTTTGCTCTCCAAGTGACCCCTAAATTGCACCTCGCTCGAAATGTCGACGCCCAGGATCCCTATGGTGTTCGAGATCTTAAGGGGAGTGCCCTGAAACTGCGGCGCTAACAAAAATGGGGCTTTCTTAGCGGTAAACGCGCAGACTTGCGTCTTCTTGGGATTAAAAATGACAAGATTTTGTCGTCCCCATTCCGAAACCTGCTCCAGGGAGGACTCGATTTCAGACACAAGTCGTATTCTATTTTCCTCAACTTCTGCACGAGGGATGTTTACACGGCCAGTATAAAAAGCATCGCCCGTGCTGTCATCTGCATAACAATGAATGTTACCGGTTTGCAACATATCATTGATGTGCAGAATAAACAGTGTGGGCGACAATACTGAGCCTTGGGGTACGCCAGCATTAATGGGCTTCGTGTCCGAGCATACACCGTCGATAAGGACTTTGATGCTCCGCCCAAATAAGAAGCTGGCCACCCATGCACACAATCCCTCGGGGAGTCCATAACTGGGGAGCTTCGACAGAAGTGCCTTATGCCAGACCCGATCAAAGGCCTTTGCAATATCCAGGCTTACTGCCAACGCTTCCCCCTTACTCTCAATGGCGGCTGCCCATTGGTGAGTCAGGTACACTAAAAGATCACCAGCACTCCGTTCATAACGGAAACCGTATTGGCGGTCATTTAAAAGCTGGTTCTTCTCTAAGTACCCGAGAAGACGCGTATTCATAACGCGCTCCATCACCTTGGAGAGTAAGGAGGCTATTGCAATAGGTCTGAAATTGGACGGGTCTGTACGGTCCCTCTTCTTGGGAATAGGGTGGACATGGGCTAACTTCCACGAAGCTGGAACTACACCCGCAGAATAAGAAAGTGAGAATAGGCGCGTTAGTATTGATGCCAACTCAGGAGCACACGTCTTGAGCACGAGTGCTGGAATACCGTCAGGTCCACTAGACTTGTTGACGTCGAGGGATTGGAGGGCCTGGCGTACCGCACGTTGCGTGAAGCGCACTTCGGGCATTCTCTCCGCGCACCACGGATTAGTTGGCGGTACCGTTCTCCCGTCGTCAAGAGTGGAATTCGACGCAAAAAGAGAGCACAAAAGGTCGGCTTTCTCCTTTGCGGAATTGGCTAGTGAACGATCAGGTCCGTGCAGAGGCGGTAGAGAAGACTTGCAGAAATTGCCTTCCACAGCCTTGGCGAGAGACCAAAAAGCCCGACTCCCACAAGGGAAGCTAATTAGCTTCTCACCGATTTTTCGAATGTGCCGAAACTTAGCCTCCGATACACACTTCTTGCAGAATCTGGCCGCAGTGTTGAACTGCTTCTTCAAATTTGGTGTATTTGGATCCCTCCCATTACGCGCTGCGACCCAGGCTCGATAAGCATATTGCTTGCGCTTTAAAGCTTCAGCGCAAGACGCATCAAACCAGGGTGTGGCTGGGCCATCTGTACGGACAACAGTGTTGGGAATGAAGCAATGCATTCCGGATAGAAGCGTGTCCGCTACGGCATCTGCGCA